>JACBWW010000006.1:21811854-22284782 GCA_020086605.1 Lanius collurio | reverse complement strand
ACCTTATTGTGTAAATATCACACACCCTAATGACTCCAGAAGCCTTGAGGAATATATGGAGCAACTGCAGAGTGGAACAGAGACATTAAAAAGGCTTCAAATTTTGCTATTACAAAGATGATTTTTCCTTGCATTAAAATACATTTTTAATTGAGATTACTGAGTTATTTTGTAAGGTAGCCTCCTAAATACAACAAAAAAGCTCATGCTGCTTTCAGGATACAGCTTTCCCATGGGTTGCTACCTCTTCCATGAGACAGAAATAGCCATAATCTCATCTAACAATCTGCTCGGGTTGAAACACCTTTCTGTCTGAAAAGAGGTTGGTGAGGGAAGAGGATGGGATCTCCTTTGGGTGGGATAAGAGTCCTGGTGTATGTTGCCTATTTAGGGGTGGCCAGGTGAAGCATATTTGGATGGAAGGAAAGGGAAGAGCATCTGTTTTGTGTGGTTTATGATGCAGAGCCTGTTGGAACACTGCATTTGATATAGGTTTGGCCAGGTTGGTCTCACTGAAGATCACAGCCATTTCGCCACCAAGGACTGAAAGCAAAGTGACATCAGTCAAGGGCCTTATTTGCAGTAGGTGCAAATCACAAAAGTCAAACACACCGAGGGTTTGCCCATTTCACATCTCAATGAAATACTCCCTTCTGCTTTCTGTGCTTGCATACTGGTTTGCTGAGACAAAGCTTTGTTTAGTCACACTGTGCCTTACTGCCTCTGTCAGGCAGTCTGCTCCCAAAACTTCTCAATCCCTGTTTAGAAGGATAGGGATCTATACGATATTAAATTCCTGTAAGAGTTATAAAAATATGTTTCAAGAAAGAAGAAAAAGATTGAAAGAGACTTACTAGATACCAAAGAATTCATTCTACAAAGAGATACCATCATTTCTCTAAAGTGGAAAATATCTCAATTTGCATCTTAATAGAAGCCAGAGAATCCATTTCTGCCCTTGTGGCCCCGGGGGTAAGAGTTGCAACTATGATTCAGTTTCCCAGATGTTAGGAAGTGATAGAGCTTCCCGATTTTCAGCGGGTATTAAACAGCCAACAATTAACCAGGTCCCTTTCTAGCTGTTGCAAACTGCCCTCCAAAACTTGCATCATCTGTAGCTAGGCACTATTAAACATCTTCAGCCCTTGTACTTCCTTTGGCTCTTCCCTTAACCCCCAGAGAGTAACTAATCTGGGTGTATGATGAGTAGCAACCTTTGCAGCTATCTCCAGAAAACGGTGAAAATGGCACCAGTAAAAAACAGAATCCTTCCCAAGCTGGATCATCTCAGTTCCCAGGTCTGATGGGGACTTTGAGGAGCTGTGAGGCGGCAGCAGCAGGCAGTAGGTAGCAGTACTTAAAACACAGTGACACCCCTAGATGACAATGCTATATTTGTCTTGATTGACTTTTATCACATTTTATCCTTTCACTTCCAATGTCCTTTAATCTTTTATAATCTCTAGTTTCCTCTTTGTGTCCTATGATACAGCTGACTATTCTTACCTGTCTTTATTGAGGTCATCCAACACTGGCATTTTGGATGTGCTCATTTGACCAGCCACTATCTGTGTTTTTCCCCTCTCTTTTTTATCTTCTCTTTTCTCCTTGCTTTCCATCACTTCTGTTTGTTATCTCATTGAGTGCAAGAACCAGGGATTGAGGTTCAGGAATGATTCAGCTGGAAGCAGGGGGCAGAGGGCAGCCTGCAAAGCCAGCACTGGAATTACAAAATGCACCTGACAACCTGTCATTAATGCAGCCACCAAAAGAGGGAGAGTAACAATGCAATCAAACAGAACTCAAATTCACATCTCATGCCCTGCTCATTACCAAGAAGGCTTTTAGGAATGACAAGTTTTTAATCCTGTAACTCTATTATGAGCTGATGCCAACAGCAGAAACAGGAGCTGTGATACAAGTTAAGCTAGGATTGCTTGGCATGGCAACTGAAAGCCATCTCACCTGATGTGAGATGACAGCTATGGCATGCAACCACAGATAAGGTGGCATTTGTAAATATACACTTTCTAGATTTTTTTTTTAAAGCAGGTACCATGAAAGCATACAACAGCAAAAGAACCTGTGAACCCAAATAAACATGATCATTACCTCCTGCTGAACTGTTATGCACAGCCAAGCAATTCCTTCTGCTCACTTAAAACTAAGGGTTTACTAAGTCTGTGTTATACTTCCTCTCTATTTTCAGCAGCTCAACGTACAGCTGGTAAAATTTTTCTCTGGTTAGAAGCTTGATTTATAAAGTCTCTAGTCCTAAAACAGGAAATGACTATTTCATCCCCACAAATTTAGGAGGATTTTTTTTTGCTTTTATGTTCCACAAAATCTGTTTTTATTTCCTATAAAGGGTCCAGTCCAACTGCCATCAAAATCTGTAGAAATTCCTCCGACTTCAGCCAGCCTTGGCTCATGCCCTAAGGCAGTGCTGCAGAAACAGACAACACCTAATGAAATCATGTGTGCAAAGAATCAGGGAATCCCATACTAAATCCTCACCCCACAAACAGCCATGCTTAAGCTTAAATGTGCATTAAAATTGAAGTCAAAAAGCCACTCATGTCTATCAAGTTAAGCACATGTTTAAATGTTTACTGGAGTCAGTTCTTTGTACAATGAACAGTAAAAGCTGAGCAAAGCTATTGTGGGTAAGATCAGCCCTCCCCTCATGCTGCATGGCATCCTGATCCTTTTAGTTTTCTACTGTCTGGTTACAGAACCTTTCACAATTTTTATAAAATCAAGATGCTTTCATTTAATTCTGTGTCTTGCATTAACTAACATAATATACTTTTGAAGGTACACATTTCCACTCACCTCAGAATGCTCCAAGGAGAAATCTCAGAACTATTTATTGTACTTGTTAATAAAATTAAAGGACCTTAGTCAAAGTCAGATGTCTAGAAGGTAAATCACTGTAAAATACAAAACAACATATATGTTTATTTCTCCAAAACCAGAAGACAGACAAAAAGTGTTTCTGGGTTTGTATCACAGACAGAAAACTGAGGCACAGAGACAACCCATCATTTCTCTAAAATCTCACAAGATGCAAGTAGTAAAACAGGGAATCAAACTGCAATTTGACTGGTAAACTTGCAAAAATGTATCTTTTCTTATAATCTCTAGTGACTCTGTATTTAATTTTTCAAAATGGGAAATCAGACTTGAGGAGGTTAAGGTAAAGGTCAAGGCTACCTAGAAACTCGCTGGCAGAACTGAGACGAATGGAAACTTCTGGCTTCACACAGCACTTCCTTCCTCTCTCAGATCTGTTTCAATGAAATAAAATAAAAAAGCCTCAAAACCTGCTCTCAATTTTCTGTGAGCAGGATTTGATACGTTAGATCAAGCCATCAAATGCACTATTACTCTGATGGAGAGTAAGCGTTCCAGCATCACCTCCTGTGATTTGCCTTCAGCTCACTGATGACATTGCAACCCTCTTTGACTGGCAGGTCTGTTCCCTGGGAAGGGAATCTGTGGATTTGATGCATTCCTCTTTGACACAACGCTAAGCACAGCTGGGCTTGAATGAGACTGGGTTATGGCTGGGATGAACAAATTAGAGCAGACAGAAAAGCAAACTTAAGTAAAGTTAAACAGTCAGAGCTAACCCAGTCCTTCACAAATAGGCTCTCTGAAAAAGTGGTCCCAGCACCAAGCCTGACAGAGTTCAAGAGGGGTTTAAAAAATGCTCTCAGGCTCATGGTGTGATTCTTGGGATTGTCCTATGCACAGCCAGGAGCTGGGTTCAATGATCTCTGTGGGTCCCTTCCAACTCAGGATATTCTATGATTCTGGTTTTGCTGTACCCTTCAAATGGAAAAAATCAGACACACCAGATTGAAAGTTTCCCGTCTACATGGGATGATCTCACTCTGTGAGTTTAAGTCAAACCTCTGACATTCAGCTCCTAGAAATGCTAATAACTTTGTGCTGCAAGGCATAATCCGGCATAATACAAGGCAATACTTCAATATGCACTGTCAAAATGGATCTTTTGATGTGTGATCCCATTGCAGCCTCTAAAAGAAATAGAGATATCAGGCAAAACCCTGATCCAGTTTTTCCTGCATTAACACATCTTTCTGGCTGAATGGCACCGTAAGCTAGTGATAAGCTTTGTGCTGCACCTATCCCCTTAATTATTCCTGCAAACCCTCTGTCGCTGATCCTCCTGCAGAGCAGTGCCATGCAATGCCCTTGAATTACATTTGTGTAGGAATGTTGCTTCTTGAGGAAACATGAAGAATGGCCTTGAAGCAAATTTCCGGTGTCGTCACCATCAAGCTGTCTTGTGCTGCCACATCATGTTTCTAGAGAAGTCTGTGAGCACTGTCACTACTTGTTAACTTTCTTAACACTGCACTAGTGCTACTCATTGTCAGGAAAAGTGAGAAGAGATTAAAAAGCTGCAAGGAATTTGTAGTGAAGTCCTTGGTATGACCAGGAGGCTGCCTCTGTACAGGGAATCAGACAGTCAGGGAGAAACCCACCTAAGGGGTATTGGGCTGTGATTCGATCACATCAGTCATGAGGCACTTCTGAATCAGAAGATTTTCTCTGTAAGATAAAGGAAAGTCTCTGAGCAGGAGATACCATAGTAATTTTGTTTATAATGGTGGAGGTAGAACTCATGGAATTGGCAAAAGATGACTAATGATTTTTGTACCATTTGGATGACATTTCAAGTAACTGTTTTTATTATTTTAAACCCCAGTTTAGTGAAGTACTTAAGCACTGTTTGTAAGCCTAACCACCTGGTATTAAAGCACATTCTTAGCCAATACTTTACAGAAATGACAACTAGAACACTGATGTGTAAAAACAGTCTCACAAAAACTAACCTCAAAGCGTTGTACTTTTCACCCTTCAAAAAAGAAAAAAAAAGACAAAACTATTGTCAATACATATGAACAATAATGGTGTCTTGCTCTGTAGTCACATTCAAAGCTCAAAATTCAGGAAAATATATGGAATATTTTTGCTACATGATCATGCCGCGTTCTTCCACTGCTATCTGCTATCCAGACCTTTTATTGGTAGCAAGCTCAGAAAGGCAGTTGTAGCCCATTGAATGCCTCTTCCCACATTGGTGGCCTGTGGCTCTCAAACAGAATGCAATTGAATGAAAACAAGCAACCTCTCACACTGAAAATCACTGGTAGTATACTGAATCAAGTCAGATTATGGATTAAGGAGCCAATGAATTATGACTGATTACCTTTTCAAAGTAACTCACACAGCAGCCCTGGGGGACAGATTGTATTAAAACACTTCCTATATGCAAATAGTTGGATACTTTGAAAAACAGCAGTGTTGCTAACACTTGGCCTGGTGACGGGAAAAGTGTATTAATTTGCCCAAGCAACTGTCTCTAAAACAGTGTATAAATAGCCCTTTGCATTAATTCAAAGTGAAATGTCAGTGTTTCATAATTTATGATATTATGCTGAGATTCAGCTTCAATAGCTCAGTACTGTTTCAGTTAACATCAGGTCTAAAACTTACCTCACTGTCGCCTGAACCTGGAATCTTTGGGAAAACCTTTCCTTTCTGCTTGGATTTATATTTATTTTTACTAGCTGAATTATTTATAATAATTTCAATGCAATTTACTGAGTTAAGAGAATGTAAAATACTCTGTCATCACAGTGGTATACTTGCATCTTCTTGAATCTGATTGTCCGTGCAGGAAAATGAGGAGAAATTCCTGCTACTCAGGACATAAGAATCTAAAAGCTGTTTCCTGGTCTCTATCTGCAGAGCATGATGCCGTTATTAATCAGACACAGAATCATAGAATCAGAAAATTGTCAGAGTTGGAAGAGACCTTTAAGTTCATCAAGTACAGTTGTCAACCCAGCACTACCAATGTAACCCCTGTATCACTAAACTACCACCCAGTGCCAGATCAAGATGCCTTTTAAACATCTCCAGGTTTGGTGACTCCAGCACTTCCTTGAGCACCCTACCAGTAAAATTTTTTTTCTAATATCTAATCTGAATCTCTTCTGTTTCAGTTTAAGGCCATTTGCTCTAGTCCTCTCATGATAAAAGAGACCAGGTCCCTCCTCACCACAACCTCCTTTCAGGTAGTTGTAGAGAATGAGGGGATTTCCACTGAGCCTCCAGTTCTTGAGACTAATGTCACCACCTTTACAATATCATATCAAATCACAGAATGCTTTGGACTGGAGAGGACCTTCAAAGATCATCTAGCTCCAATGCCACTGCCATGGGCATCTTCCACCAGAAAAAGTTGCTGAAAGCCTCATCCAACATGTTCTTGAACTCTGTTTCAGAGACATCCAGAACTTCTCTGGGCACCTGTGCCAGTGCCTCACTGCCCTCAGAGTAAAGAATTTCTTCCTTATATCTAACCTAAATCTACCCTCTTTCAGATCAAAGCCATTACCCCATGCCTATCACTACATGCCCTTGTAAAAGTCCTTCTTCAGCTTTCCTGCAGCCCCTTTTAAGTACTAAAAGGCTGCCACAAGTTTTCCCCAGGGCTTTCTCTTCTCCAGGCTGAACAAACCCAACTCTTTCAGCTGTCTTCACAGGAAGAGTACTCCAGCTCTCTGATCACCTTGGTGTCCTTTCTCTGGACTCACTACAACAAGTCCATGTCATTCTTATTTTTGGGGTCTCAGAGCTGGATGAAGTACTAGAGGTGGAATCTCACAAGAGTGGAGTAAAGGGGGAGAATCCCCTCCCTGCTGGCCATGCTGCTTTTCATGCAGCTGGGACATTGTCAGGTCACGTTGAGCTTCAGGTAAACAATGCTCCCAAGTTCTTCTCCTCAGGGCTGCTCTCCATCCATTCTCTGCCCAGCCTGTATTTGTGCTTGGGATTGCCCTGACTGATGTGCAGGACCTTGAATTTGGCCTTGTTGCACTTCATGGGGTTCACACGGGCCCACCTCCCAAGCCGGTCCAGGTTCTCCTGGATGGCATCCCTTCCCTCCAGCATGGCAACTGTACCACAAACTTGGTGCTAACAGCAAACTTGCCAAGGGTGCCCTCAGTTCTACTATCCATGCCAGCTACAAAGATGTTAAACAATCATTTGAAGCTCTTCACCTTTAAAGACCTGCTGTAAAAGAGCAAGTTATTCTGAGGTGTGAAGGTAGGAGCTATGCTCCTGGCCATCCCAGTCTTGCTGCCTGATTTGGGGCATCTTATTCAACCTGCTCTGAATCATCTTGCACAGTAATGTAGATTTTACTGAACCTGACAGATACACAACTATAAAATGGTGATATGGGAGACAATATGATTCTTTCTGCCCTAGTTATTCCTTAAGCATAATTTGAGAACTGCTCACCTCCTTGAGGGGAAAAAAAAAAAAGATAATGAGATTGTTATAGATGAACAAAAATGTTATATACATGCAAAATGGTCTTGTTAATCAACAGAGCTTACTCCCTGCTGGAGGATGCTCCAGAAGAACAACAGAAATCATTACCATGCTGGTAGGATTGATTAATTAGGCAAACAGCTTCTACTAATACTCACTAGCATTTATACATTGTAAAATCCACTAAATATATGTGTAAATAACTTTCCTAAAGTGACAACTAAGAGTGCCTGAAGGGTTCCACATGATGTTGCTGTTGTTTTCTGCTTGTGTGGGTTTTGCATAGCAAGAAATGCTTCTGCACTGGCTAAGAAAGCCAGTAAGAGGGAGCTGGAATAGGAAGAGAACACACAGAAGGCACATTCTGACACGAGCCAGGTTTGTCATAAGAGCAAACGAAAGTTGTACGCCAGGGCACATTTTAATGGGGCTAAACAGGGGCTGGTGGAATATGGGATTAAATCCAGGGTGCTTCTGCCGGGCAAAGAGTAGGTAAGGACAACACAGCCCCTTTAGAGCCTCGGGAAAACACGGTGAGGAGCAGGATCATCTCCCCCAACAAGGACTAAGATTTGGACATCCTCTGGTTCCGCTTGAGTAGTGGGGTAGCAAAAGCAGGCACACTCAGAAAGCATCTGTGTTGGCCCAGATGCTATCTGTTAGTGCCTTTTGTTCCACAGTATGAATTTCTGGGTGGAGGACTTTCAAATAATGTGGTTTAAATTTAGAAAGTGACCATTCAGTTATCAGTGCAGTTGAAAATTATAATGAAATGGAGCCCAATAACTCCAAAATACTGGTCAAAAGATGATCATCTGTGTAATGTGTGTTTTCTGGAGTTCATGTGCAATTATCAAGCACTATTTTTAGTCTGAGTTTCAGGAGAGTTCTGTTTAGTTCTTGGCTCTGCCCCAGACTTCCTGCATGACCTTGGGCAAATCGGTTTCTTTCTCAGTGCCATCTGCAGCATAATACACTTTCCTCCCACTCTAAATTTGTCTTGTTGATGCGGATTATGGGCCTTTTGGAATAGGACATCTCCTTGCTGTGTTCGTTTAGTGAATGCCACAGTGAAGCTCTGAACTTGTGACTTCTAAATAGCTTTTTAATGCACCAAGATCACCTTCCATGACCAGTGCAACCAGGTGGTGGGTATAAAATCATTAGCTCTACTGTAGATTTTAGACAAAGCTAATGGGTTTTGGTGCATGCTTCCATTGCAGAACTTATAATTTCAGCTGCTGAATTTTGCAAGCAGTTTTGATTTATTTTTTTTCCTTCTCCTTTTACACAGTGCAGACCATGCCCTCCTGCTTTGTGGTTAATACCCTGGACCCTGTGATTAGTGTGGAACTGCTGGTTGGTTTTGTTTGCTTACTTGTTTTTTCACCTTCACACTAAATTACAGCAGCAAATTGCCTGGGGCATGAGTGTTTTATAGAACCAGTGATGGGCATTATGCTGCCTCTCCTCACAGGGACCTTCTTACCTGTACTTGGGTTTAGCCGTTTTGACCTGCAGCCAAGTGGGAGGCATGGACAAAGTGAGAGAACAGCAGACTAGAAAACAAACAAAAGTAGCAGCATTTCAAAGCTCTTGCAGAGGAGAAAATAGCTGAAGGTAGACATTGTTTAAAAAAAGAAAAAAAAAGGAGAAAAGATGTTAAAGTTATCTCTCTCCCTTGAATGACATACATGATCAGGTAGAGGCCTAGGCTCTACCCCTAGTGAAGGAAACAAACTGAACAGGTGATCAAACAGGTGCCTCATCGCAACATCCTATTAAAATAGGCAGAGTGAGAACTTGGGTATCAATTCAGAAGCGCAGAAGGCACTACATATATTTTCTCCCTACTAAAGCCAAACGGACCAGCTCTTTGGACAGGTGTAGCTTTCGCGGCAGTGTCACAGACTCTCACAGACCCGCGGCTCAGCCGCCCAACTGCACTCGCAGGCAGGTTGCAGTCGGGCTGCCACCCCGGAGCGTGTCCCCGTGCTCAGCCAGCGGCCACCCGGGGCTAGCGGGCGGGAAGGTCCCGGGCTGCCACCGCCCGCCCAGCGCGGCTCCCGGCAGGGGGTGCAGGGGAAGCCGCGCCGAATAGGAACGGGGGCGGCAGCCGGCGAGCGCAGAGCCGGCACTGCCCGCCCGCCCGGCGGCAGGAGAGCAGCGGGGACCGCTGAAGGCAGCGGGGGACACCGGGCTACACGGCGCCCTGCCGCCAGCAGATGACCTTGGGCGAGGCCCCTGGAGGACAGACGCTCCACGAGCGCCTCCTCGACCTCCCCTGGGGAGGGTCCGGGCGGTGGGAGCCCCGCGGCGGGCGGGGCTGGGGCCGGGGCGGGCGGCGGTGCGGTCCCTCCCCGCGGGCGGGAGGCGGGCGCGGGCCGCTCTCCCGGCAGGCTGCGCTGGGCTGCGCTGAGCTCGGCGCGGCGTCGGGCGGTAGCGTCCTGCTACCCTCCTTTCTCGCCTCTCGCCACAGCCCGGCGGCACCCAAGGCGGCATGGAAACCCAGCGCGGGAGGCGGTGGGGCAGCGCCCGGAGCTGAACCGGCCGGTGCGTACCCGCTTGGGGCTCGGGGAGGGGCGCGGAGGTGATGGCGGAGAAACTTTTCGCTGGGCAAACTCGGCGGTGCACGGGGGCTCCGGGGGCTGCGGCCGCGACTCGGTGAAACTTCTGCTGCGGGGACTCCGCCGCGGCACCGTCCTTGCACTGTGCTCGTGTCCCGCTCCCATCTCCGCGCCGCTCCCTGACAGCGGCCGGGCGCGCTCCTGCTCTGCCCTGCAAGGTGCAGCAGTGGGCGGCTGCCCCGGGCGCGCTCCCCGCTTCGCACTGGGGTTTCGCTGGCAAGCGGAAAAAAAAAAGGGTTTTCATGTTTCAAAAATTTCCTCCCCGCCTTTTAAGTGCTTTTATTTTGTAGTTTTTTGTTGGCGGCGTTTTTTGGGGGGTTTTTGAATTGTTGTGGTTTTTGGGTGTTTTTTTTTAACTTGTGGCAGCGAGGGCGAGGGGGTGTGCATGTCTGTCGCTGCTCTTCAGCTGCAGTTGCTCTTGGCTGAGCCTGGGGAGTGGCTGCAGCTGCTTGGGTTGGGGAGAGACGGGTATTACCGGAGGACCTGCTTGTTCGTATTTTATCTATCTGTCTATCTGTCTGTCCATCTATTTTTTCCTCCATGTTTTTAGGAGGGAGGGCTCGCCTTGCCCTCCCCGTTCTCAGGCTCCGGCGCCGGGGAGCTTGCTGGAGCTGGGAGAGCGCTCTGTCCGGGACAGTGGGGGCAGAGGCCGTGTCCCCTCGTCCCTGCCGGGCTTTGCTGGCGCCGCTCGCTGCGGGCTCCCCATCCCCTCCGCCCTTCCGGGGGCTGCCCTCTGCGCGCCCCGAAACTCGGACCGTGTGTCAGTGTGTCTGTCCTTGTGTGTATGTGTGTGTGTGTGCAAGGGCTGGGACGTGCCTGGGGTGTGCATCCCAGGGAAGGGAACCTGCTCCGGCTGGCCATGGGTTAAGAGTGGCTCTCCCAGCTCTAACTTCTGCTATTAAAGGAAGTAATCCAGCTTCTCCTGCCCACTTTTTGAATCCCGCTGGATTATTTGCAGGAGGAAAAGGGAGCCGTGCTGCCCCAAGGAATGCATCAGTGGGTGCCTTTTACCTTTACTTAATTTTTTTTTTTATTACTACATTTCGTGGTGGCTTAGTGCCCTTGCTTTGTTGTTGGGAGGATTAAGTGTTGCTGAGTGTCCTTAGTCCCAGATTCAAGTAAAATAAATACAGCTACACGGACCGTAAAGGGAAGTCAGCTCTGGCATCCCGGCAGAGGCACTAAAACATCAAGTTTGGTTGAAAGGAGGGGACTTCAGGAAATTAATGCTTCTGTTGGTACTCATTTGCTTTCCCTTTGCAGTGCTGTCAGCTTAGAGAGGTGTATGTTTTGATCAGAATTCGTGTGTTCTTGGCTAGCCTCTGTCCAGCAGAAAGAAAGAAAAAGTCCTCTTCACAGTCACAGGTGTTTTAACTTACCTTTCATTTAGCAAATGCTTTATGAAATTTGGTTTAAGTTCTCAGAAAAGGAATTAAAATTCAGGAGAGTGTGAACTCTGGGGAATGCAGAGGAGAGTTGCTGCACCATTCTGGTTGCTGCCTAAACGCTGTGCTTTTACTGAGGACTCATTCCCAGTCTGGAGCAGTTGTGGGAGGCTATAAGCATTAGCTGGGAAAGCAGAACAAAGCAGAACAGCCTAGCTAGTACTTGTCTGTCTCTTCCTGCTGACATTTGGAGGGCTGCTCCTTCAAGTGAACAGAAATTTCCTTTCGTTGCTTGGAGAGGACTTGGTGGTGGGTGCAAGGAGAGAAAGAGTAATCCCTCCAGATCTAGCTTGCTCTTGGAGCTACTGAGAAAGAGCTTACAGGTGTGACTGTTGTGTTCCAAAAAACACTGGAGTCTTGTTGAGAGAGCCAGACAGGAGCCAATGTACTGCAGGACTGCATACTATGGATATCCCTCTGTCTGATCCTTTGGTGGTGCTAGTGTTGTAGAAAATCAGCAGTTTGGCTGTGCTTGCCTTGATGCAGCAAATCATAGTTTTATTTACTTTTGTTCCTGTTTATTTTAAAGCTTGATTTTTAACATAGCATGTGTTGGCATTGTCATGACTGTGCTCCATACCTGCATGCTGATGGTGTCTAGGATGATTCTGGAACTGTGTGTTGTGTTACTGTGTTGTTATTCTGTGTGCTGGAAAGGGATGGCGTATAGCCCCCCCAGTTTCCCTAAATGCTGGCTTGCTTCATTTCTCACACAGGGGCCTTCTGTTGCACCAGGTTATATTGTCATGGCTCCTACCATGTTGCACTACTGTGACCTGATGTACTCTGACTGATGGATTCTGTCAAATACAATGAAATGAACAATTAGGAAGGAGTTAGGATGTTTAGCCATTGCTTGTTAAGAGCAGTTTGTGGGTACTGTTCAACTACAGATATATTTCTGTGCTGGGTTCTAAAATGTCTTCTGACACATGCTAACTGCAGTCATACAGCTGGTATTTACAGGCAGGTTTTTGTGAAGGACAGAAAGTTGGTTAGGATAAGGTTTGTTTTAGAATGGTGTGCCAGTGTGAAACATCATGCTTCTGGCTGCAGGTTTGAATCCTTTACAGTAGAGCAGTGTCTTAAATTTCCTAACTGTTTGATGAGTATTTGCTTGCTTATGTGAAGGGTTTCATGACTTCAGCCTGCAGTACATAACACAAAAGCTCTTGGCACTGTTAATACCCTTATTGTGACGGCTGGAAGTTCCAAGGCAGAATGGGCAGGGACTCAAAATTGCTGTGACAGAGGTGAAATCCTGGGTATGCTGACTTCAGTGGGAGTTTGCCATAGATGACAATGGGCCAAAGCTTCAATCCAGAAGTAGTTCTCCCTTCTTGTTGGTAATCCTGGTGTATTCTCTAGGGAAGCTTTGCTGCCACCCAGACTGAGTCTGTTAGGCAGAGAAGACAGAAGTCTCTTAGGATGTCATGCTGTGCCTTTCACAAGCACAGCATTCTTGGGAAGGAAATCGGGGCAGATAGGAGTGGAAACAAAACCCAAAATGTGGACACACGCTGACTGTCTTGCTGCTTGTGTCCTGAGTCATTCCAGGAACATGGATCAAGAAGTCTGAACTGAACACAGTTAGCTTCTTGAAACTGCAGAGGAGGGATCTGTCAGTGCCTGCAGCCAGTGCATCTCCCAGTCCCTGCTTCTGCATTTGCAAATTATTGGTTTAGTGACAGACATTCAATATGTGAAGCAACAGTGCATTCATTAATTCAACCCTACTTAGCCTGTGCACAGTGAGTGAGTTTTCCATGTGTATGTTATCTAGTGACTTATTCTCAGAGACATTTCATATATACAGCATCTAGATAAATTTTATGTTACATGACAGTGACAAATGGGAAGTGTTTGCTACTTTCTTCCACTACTTGAAAGGTGTGTATGGTATGTATTTAATGAGTGCTGATTGAAAGCTGGTCCAGGTCATGGCCATGTAATAAAACTGATCTTTACAACAAGAATGTGTTGCTTCAGTCTATTATATTCAGTGGAATAGAAGAGGGTTTGTTAATATATACCAAAACCATTGACTGCGATTGAGGTATTTGAATCTGTCTGATTTTTAAATTTTTTTTTATCCAGTGGAAACACTGTAGTGTCTATAATTCCAGTGCAGACAGTTTTCTTTTACAGTACATTCTTCTACCGTGCACTCACCCCAGACTTTTAGGTATTTTGCTCCTGTATGATGACGAAAGGAATGAAAATATAAACTAATGTGAAACTGAGTAACCTGTCTTGCACGTGCATCCTTATGTCCTTACTTTAACAGAGTTAAATAAGGAGAGTATGTTAAACAGTTATAAATATACCTTGTTAATATCTCTTAGTTTGTTTACTATAAGGATTTATGCATCCAGAATGAAACAGTACTACTTCTTATTTACTGTATATGAGTGCACAGGCCTCATTTCATCCCAGTATAAAAAGTTATAGATATAGTAACAGTCATTATATTCGACCCTGAAGTCATACAAGTGGTTAACATCTGGATGTGTGTATTAATGGTGAGTAAGTTTTGGGCACTGTTGCTACTGTCAGGATGCAAAAGATGGCAGTGCTGTGAAGAGGGAGCAGAGCAAACCCCACTGGGCTGTCGTTCAAACCTCTGCTCTGGGATCTACATGGCCTCCCAGCTTCTGGGTTTCCGGTTTGGGGTTTTTTTTTGCATAAGTGCAAGTCAAAGAGTTGATGATAACCATTGTCGTCTCCTTTGCTCTGTGTCTAAACCCTAAGTACTGTATTCTCTTTAGTGCTTGAGCTTAAGGGCTGAGCTGGAGGCAGGACTTGGTGGGTGCTGGACTGGAATATGCATCAAGTGGTGGTGTAAGAGAGTTGCTGTTCTTAGCTTGCTTGTTTTTCTTAACTTCATCTTCAGACTGGGGGAACAGTGGCTTGAAAGCTTTCCCGTAGAAAAGGCCCTGGGTGTGCTGGTGACAGCAGCTGAACATGATCCAGCATGTGCCCAGGTGGCCAAGAAGGCCAATGGCACCCTGGCCTGTATCAGCAGTGGTGTGGCCAGCAGGACCAGGGCAGTGATTGTCCCCCTGTAGTCAGCACTGGTGAGGCCACACCTCCAATCCTGTGCTCAGTTCTGGGCCCCTCACTGCAAGAAGGACATTGAGGGACTGGAGCATGTCCAGAGAAGGGCAGTGGAGCTGGGGAAGGGTCTGGAGCACAAGTCCAATGAGGAGCTGCTGAGGGAGCTGGGGGTGTTCAGTCTGGAGAAAAGGAGGCTCAGGAGGGACCTTATCACTCTCTGCAACTACCTGAAAGGAGGATGTAACTAGGTGGAGGTCAGTCTCTTCTACAATGTAGAAAGCCAAAGGAGGAGAGGAAATCGTGTCGTTATACCAGGGAATACTTAGATTGGATATTAGGAAAAATTTCTTTGTGGAAAGGGCTGTCAACCATTAGAAGAGGCTGCCAAGAGAAGTGTCACCATCCCCAGAGGGATTTAAAGGATGTGTAGATATGGCACTTGAGGATGGTGTTTAGTGGTGGACTTGGTGATGCTGGGTTAATGGTTGGACTGGATGATCTTAGATGTATTTTCAAATGTGAATGGTTCTATTAAAACTACAAAATACAGGGGGTTTTGGGATGAAATTGGTGTTGCATGGGATTAGTAGGAATGCTACCGCTGATATGAAAACTTCCTGATTTCACTCTTTTTTTTTTCTTGAAAGAGTCAAGAGCAGACTTTGAGTAGGGTTGCAGGGATGTAGAGAGATGTAGGGTTTTGTGTTGGAAAATTCTCCGTTGTCGTATTGAGCTGTTGTTGATTTTGCTGCTGTTCTTGGTGTATGAGCCTGGCTACTATAATAATTATATCTAAACGTGTCTATGCCTCTACTGCCTGTCGCCCACAGTAAATCAAAGACGTGTACCCTGCAGGCAAGTTAACACAAATGAAAAACGCCAGTGGCTTTGCCTGGGAGAAAGCAATATTTTATTTCTTTCTCTTAGATGATGACACCACTAATTGTATGGCTTCCACTGTGCGAGCGCAGCTTCCTCTGACATCAGTGCGTGTTGGCTTGGTCATTACACATGTGCCAACACAGTGCAGCCCCTGCTGCAGGGCTCCACTGGTGCTGCCCCTCTGCTCCTGCAGAGTCCACAGCTCCATCCCATGGCTGTGGAGCTGGTCATAGAGATGTGGCAATATGTGGGGTGGCTCTTCTGGACTGAAATCATTCTTCATTCCCTACTGTCAAAGCTCATTTCTCCCTTCTTTCAAAAGGCATCCCTGATTTTTAAAATTTAAAAAAAAAAATAAATAGGTTTAGCAGCCCATCCTGAGATGTGGTGGGCTTTCCAGGCAGGTAGCCATTGACAGGCTGAGTTAGGCCACTTCTGTCTTCAGTGGAGCTGGTGGTGGGATTTAATGTTGATTGTAATAAGAACTGGGTTTGGGCCATTTAGAACACTTGAAATCGTGCCCTGCAGCATTTCCAGCTTCTTAGTTTAGTCCTGTAGAGCATCTGGGGAGAGGGAAATAGTTTTGAAGACTTCCTGTGTTGCTGGTGAGAAATGATCTGTCACCAGCACTGGAAATGCACCAGAAACACAACTTGTTTCTGCTTGCACTGTGCAAACCAGCCATAAATAACGTTTCTTCCATGTCTCTGCAGACTTCAAAGAGTCTTCCAGCTGTTGCAGGAAGCCTAGTGAGAGAAGGTAGCTGCAAGTTTAATTGTAGCTTCAGGACTTTAGCTCAATCAAAATCCAAACAATATGATAAAAATTACAGACACTTGAATGTTGTTAAAGGTTAAAAGTAAGCCCTCTTCAGAACAGCTATTAATTTTTACATCTTAAAATAAAGGAGCTTATTAATATTCCTAAATAGCATTGAACATATATTATTTTTGCCTTCAAACTGAGCACTTTGTATGATAGTGCAGGTTATATTTGGTGATAAGTGCATATAATGACAGCATAAATGTCAATTCTGCTATCAGATGTGTTGCACTAGTATCTTTTTAACATTAAACATGATTATGTCCCACATTGCTTAAACAAATTATGGCACCCAGAGTCTTAAGAGGATGCCTTTTTATCTGCTACAGGGTGAAATTTTTTGATGACTCCTCATATTTAATGGAATCCTAGAGTGGTTTGGGTTGGAAGATTAGCTGGTTCGACCCCCTCTACCATGGTCATGGACTTATTTCACTAGATCACATTGCTCAAAGCCCTGTCCAACCTGGCCTTGAACACTTCCAGGGATGGAGTAGCCACTACTTTGCTGGGTAACCTGTTTCAGTTCCTCACCACCCTCACAGTAAATAATTTCTTCCTAATACCTAATCTAAATGTGACCTCTTTCAGTTTTAAGACATTACCCCTCATTCTATAACTACCTTGTAAAATGAGAACTCCCTATTCAGCTTTTTTAAAAGCTCCATTTAGGTACTGGAAAGATGCTAGGACGTCTCCCCAGTGCATTCTCTTCTCCAGACTGACCAGCCCTTATTCTCTCGGCATGTCTTCGTAGGAGAGGTGTTCCCGTCCTCTGATCATTTTCATGGCCCTCCTCTGGACTGACTCCATCAGGTCCACGTCTTTCCTATGCTGAGGATCATTGAGCTGGTTGCAGTGGTCTAGATGGGGTCTTGTGAGCCGAACAGCAGAGTAGAATCACCTCCTTCAACCTGCTGTTCATGCTGTTTCTCATGCAGTCCCAGGACATGGTTGACTTTCTGGGCTGCCAGCTTACATTTCTGGCTGAAGTTCAGTTTTTCATCCACCAGCATTCCCAAGTTCTCCTTCTTCCCAGTGCTGCTCTCAGTCCATTCTTTGCTCAGTCTGTGTTTGTGCTTGGGATTGCTCTACCCATGTGCAGAGCCTCGCACCTGGCCTTGTTGAACTTCATCAGGTTTGCACAGTCACACTTCTTGAGCCTGTTCAAATCCCACTGGATGGCATCCCTTCCCTCCAGCATCTCAACTGCACACACAGCTTGGTGTCATCTGCAGAGTTGTTGAGGGTGCCCTCAATCCCACTGTCCATGTTACTGACAGAGATGATAGAAAGTTCTGCTCCCAGTACCTACCCCTGAGGAATGTCACTTGGAGTTTGACTAGCCAGACAATTCCTTATCCACCAAGTGGCCCATCCATGAAATCCATGTCTCTCCAGCTTAGAGATAAGGATGTTGTGCAGGACAGTGTCAAATGCTTTGCACTAGTCCAAGTAGATGATGTCTGTTGCACTTCCCTCATTCACCAGTGCTGTGTCCCCAAAGAGGAAGGCCACCAGATTTGTCAGGCATAATTTGCCCTTAGTAGAGCTGTGTTGGCTGTGGCAAATTACCTCCCTATTTTCCGTGTGCCTTAGCATAGTTTTGAGGAGGATATGCTCTGTGGTCTTGCTGGGTACAGAGGTGACACTGACTGGCCTGTAGTTCCCTGGATCTTCCTTTTTTTCCCTTTTTAATGCCACAGTGTGAAGTTTGTCGCCCTGCCATGACTTCTCAAATATGATAGTGCTTAGCCACCTTCTCAGCCAGTTCCCTCAGGACCTGGAAATGCAGCTCATCAGATCCCATGGACTTGTGCCCCTTCAGATTCCATAGATATTCTTGAACACCATGTCCTGCAGCGGGTGATTATTGCTTCTCCATGTCCCTGACTTTGCCTTCTATGGCTTGGGTGATGGGACTGGAGCACTTCACAGGGAAGACCTGTGGCAAAAAAGTCATGAGTACTTCTGTCTCCCAAGTAACCAGGTCTTCTGTTTCCTTCTGGAGAGGGCCCACATTTTTTCTAATCTTCCTTCTATCACTGGTGTACCTGTAGAAGCTTTTCTTGTTGCCCTTTACGTCCCTGGCCAGATTTAATTCTGTCAGTTCTTTGGCTTTCCTAACCCGATCTCTGTCTGCTCAGACAATCTCCTTTCAGTCTCCCTGTCCTTGCCGTCAGCCTCTGGAAGCTTCCTTTTTGTGTTTGAGTTTGTTCAGGAGCTTCTCATTTATCCATGCATCCATATTTAAATAGCTAATAATTTTGAGATTTACATGGGTGGGGTGGGTTTGGTTAGGTTGGTTGTTCAAGTTTGATTTTAGATTTTTTTTTTTGAAAGCTGGTGTTTGAGATTCTTTCATTCATCCTCTAAGTGGCAGTTAGGTAATGGCAGCTCTTGCTGCATTTAGGTGCTTGAAGTCACTACTTGCGTGCTATGTCTTTGTGGTGTGATTGCGTGTGAGGTATAGTTGCCAGTTTGTGTTGGGATGACCTAGCTTTATGGATTTTTGCTGTAGTGCAGTGATAGATACACAGGTAGTCAATAAACTCAGAGCTGAGGTTTTACATGGACATTTTTTCCAGAGGCTTGCTGTGATATTTTTTAGTGAAAATTGAGACACCACTATTCACTGTTAGGATTTTCAAGGAAGCGTAATTGCTGGTTTCCTTTAGAGAAGACCAGCCTTCTTCTTTGTTCTTGCACTTTGTGAAAAAAAAGGCAAAAAACAACCCAAAGATACGTGTTGCTTTTGTTTTGTCCTTGATAGTGGGTGTCCATATTATTGTAGTGGTCCAAACCTGGAAAATGTCTGTACTATCCAGAAGGAAATGTTCCTCTGGCAGACAAGCTAAAGGACTTGGTAGAACAACAGCGGGAGTTATTGTTATTTTAAGCTGGAGGTTTTCTTTCGGGGCTGGGATGCAAACAGAGCGAAAATGCAGATGTTACTTTCCGGTAGCCAAAGCCTTCCATGTTGTCAGATACTGAATAGCTGGAGGCATCATGATGGTAAAGCCTCTTGGCACTTCTGCCACTTGCCTGGACTGGCTGGATAATTCTGGTATTTTTGTGAGTCTTTGGGGACCAGACTGGTTTTAGAGTCTTACTATTGACCTTCCATGTGTGAACCCACTTCTCTCCAAATGAGGTGTGAGCTTTGGATCACCTTTGATGCATTGGACGAGGCTTTGCCAGCCTGCCTTGGTGCCCTGTGCAGGCTGCTGGCTCGCTTCCCTCGGCTTCACACGGCAGCATCTGTTTGGGAGGTTCTTTACCCAGCATGTTTGGTGCAGGGAATATTTAAAGATGCCCACAAGGCTCCATTGGTGTGGTTTACTGCATGAGTAAAAACCATTGTGATTCAGATCATTAGGACTATAAGCAAATTTTCTGTGTGCTCTTGCAGCCATATCGTGAGGTCAGGAGTAAATGGTGAGGCACGTATGCTGATGTCGGGGCTGTGAGGATTGACCCTTGCCAATCCGTGATGCATCTGTTTGGCTGTGCTTTGTCTTTGGGTGAGTTTACACCGTGAAGTGCAGCCAGGCTCACGCTGGGCCCTGCTCCTCTGAGCTTGCACAGTGCATGCTTGAGTTCTGCTGTGGAGCAAACCAGCAGATCACACTGACAGCTAGAGCCTGAGGGGCCCTGCTGGAAGTTAAGCCAGTGTTGATTCACTGTGGATGGTCTATGCAAAAAGACCTGCATACTATGTTGGAGCAGCAGGATGCAGAGTTCTGTTCCTTTCTCTCTGCTTCCTCAGCTGTTTCCAGAAGCTGCATTCTGGACCACCTTTCCAAGAGCTGTTTCTCTCTGTAGTGGTTTAGTGGCAGCTAAAATGATTCTTGAACATTAACAAGAATTATTTGATCCACAGCTGACTTGTTCGCATGTAGATTGTGCATATGGAAAGACTAAGGGAAAAGTGAAAGGGAGGAGAGATTTCAAGATGAGTAAGGAGTGAGTAGAATGTACTGCTCTGTCTGGACATGGGTTAATGGATGTGGAGGAGCTAAGGATAGGGGAAAGAAACAGTGGGAGGGTGCAGTTTTCTGTTGTTGGTGACCGAGTAAAAAAACATGGAAGTTTTGGGGTCCTGGACTATGCTAGGTATCCGGCTGGGGAATGGGGAGAAGGAAAAAGATGGATAGGGAACTTCAGCTATATTAGCCTTTAACTGGTTTATATTAGCCTTTAACTGGTTTATTTATTTGTTTTTTTAAACTGTCTTAAGTACCTGAGATTTTCAGCGTGGCTAGAACAACACAGCTGATGTCTTAGTTTGGTGTTCATAGGTTGACAAGCCTAGTGCTTTCAGACTTAGTTTTTCATTAGCTAACTATATGCAAGTGGAAAATGTGTCTGGACATAGATTCTGGGAGACAGTGATGTACAAAGGATCTAGCTGAGATGGAATCAAATTTGACTTCTTTGAATTTGGTAACTTTGGGAATGCTTCATCCCTTATGTTACTGGTTTGTTGTTTTGTATATAAAAATGAAGGTGGTGGTAATAATAAAAGCAGTTTTTCTACCTGTTCCCAGAAGCGTTGACTAAGGAATTGTTGTGATAGGCAGATGAGCTAAAGCAATGTGTTTTTTGGAGAAGTTCACATCACTTTTGTCACTAACTCTTCCGAGAGAGTTCCTTTTGGCTTCACAATTGCTGTGATGCACAAGTCCCCTCTAACCTAAGCTTTCATGAAATGAGTTTAGCATTCGATGACTCTTGAAAATGTAACAGTCTGTCACAGTCAGCTTGCAGTGTATTCCCCATGGACTGGCCTGGCTCACATCCACATTAAGAGGGTCTTGGCAAAAGGGGGGAAGTGGAAGCATCCTGCAGTGATCTTCTGTGCATATAATATGCCTTTCTCACTTTTAATGTTTTTTCTCCCATCTACTGTGTGCTGTCCTCCCAGTGCCCAGCCGCAGTGAGACTACGCCAGTTCCATGTACCAGTGCAAAAGAGAGCTTAGCCCTTCACATCAAATTTTTTTTTTTTCTCCTGATTGCTATGTTGCTGGAGCTGTAGGAGCAACATTGCTCATTTTGGTAGTCCTGTTGTGTATGTCAGCCCTGCATCTTGAGGGTTGTTAACATGTTCCCACCAGGAACAAAGCTACAGCCAGAGGTGAAGCCTGAGCTGGTGAACCCAAGTGCACATGGTGGTGGCTGGTGCTCCTGGGCAGCTGGGGCTTGAACAGCAGCTGTGTGCAGCAGGCAGGCTGGACAGGGAGCTTTTCATGGCCACAGAGCATGCTGTGCTCATGGCCATCCTCGCAGATGCCCTTCAGGGGTTATATGGAGATATGCACTGGCTCTAATAGGAGTCATTAAGCAGAAATTATGTAGGTCATTATCCTGTGTGGAGTGGGAGTTCTTGTGTAGTGTGTGTGTACATTGAAGACTGTGGCTGTTATTGTAGTACGTCCTTACTGGATTTAAATAATGTTGCTCTTATGTGTTTAAAGTTGTTCATAATAAGATTGGCCACCTTCAGGGCGCACTTTATGCGTGGGCTGTCCTTATTGTACTGACAGTGTAACTGTGTTGCTGAAGGTCAGCAGAAGTCCTAGTTTCTGCTGTCCTCTTTGTTAAGTAGTTCTTGGCAATTTTGGAGTAATTTTCAATCCACCACAGTGAAACTGAGATTAGAAACTAATTCTTTGGATTTCAGACAAAAGGAATAGTGATTTCTCGTGAATGTTCATTTCCCTGCCAGTAGAGGCTGGATGACTTAATCTCTGCATATATCAACATGTTGATCAAGTTTCACACCAAAGTATCCAGGGCTAACTATAAAAAATATTTAAAAACGTAAGCCTAGGTTGTAATTGAAAACGTTTCTTGGTTATACAGATCTGAGGGTAATGAAATGACAGCTCAGGGCTGGATTTTTAGGATAGCTTTATCTGCAGTAATACTCAGCTCTAGGTCTATGAAAACAGCCTTCTAAAGCCAGAGCTGCCAGTGGCATGGCATTTGCTCAAATATGCCTTAATAAAGTCAGTGCAAGGTTTCCTATCCAAAGAAAAAATGAAGTCTTGGAGTGTATCTGCTTTTCATATACCTGCTAGCAAGTCCTAGGGCTGAGATTCTGTGAAAATGGCAAAGTTGGATTAATTCTGGATGTGTTTCTTGAGGGAGATGTGGCTGGTTGGTTTGCTCTTTCCTTCCTTCCTTCCTTTTGGGCAATGACAATAAGGCTGAAGCCCACGTCGTGGGTGGAGGTGGGAGTAGAGTCCTTTGCAAAGTGCTTGCCGAGTGCCTGCTGTTTACAGACCAGGATTTTAAAACGAACCATCATGCAGAGTTGCATGCCATCCCTTGCAAATGGAGGTACTTCAACCTGCTTATTCCAGCAGGTGGACCCCAGGTGCAGCTGGAGGAATCAGGTGATTGTGGAGATCTAGATGCTGAAACGCTGTATACTGAACTCGTCTCGTTTTTGCCATTGCCAGCAGGAGCACTTCATTTGCAGTAATGTTATTTTATCACAAGCCAAACAAAACCACACAATTAAGCTAAAAACACACCAAACTGTGGGTTTTAAAGGTATCAGTCAGTCTGTAAATTTAAAAGAAAAACCTTTTTCTAGCTTGCTTTCCTGTACTGATTCTGTTTTTAGCTCTTAACATCTCTTCCCTGCCCACTGTTGAGTTGACTTTGACATTGGGTCATTGGGACAAAAACAGGAATGAGGTGTGTGTAATGGGTTGGCCACCATTTACAAAGCCAGTAACTCTTTTCTCCCTGGGAGTGTGGACCCTGAGATGGAGCAGACTTCATTGCTGGCTGTGTTGTGAACATATAAACATTTGGCATCTTCTATAATATCTCGAGTTGCAAATCTGCCCCAAGATATTCACTTCATAGTTACAGAATGAAGAAATAAGTCTGCAGACCAACAGTTGTTCCAAGAACCCATGTTACCATCTTTGTCCCCTTGTGCCTGCATTTTTTTCCACTGAAAAAAGAAACTGAAGGGAAAAGTGGAAACCCTGAACTGACATGTTAGGGAGTATTTCCTGAATTCGTTTGGAGAGAGATGCTATTGCCTATTACCTTCAGGTTTTGCATTGTCTTGTATTGTACAAGTCTGCAGAATGTCTGAGGGTCAAGGTTTCAGTGCAGATGTTAGCTTGTCTCACCCCTAGCAGTAGGTCCCAAAGCTCTGTCTCGTAGGAAGGGATTAGTGCCAGGCCCTCACACCCCATTTAAATGGACATACCTGTGTTCCGCCTGCAGTAGTGCTAGTACTGCACAGACTGATCCTGATTTGTTCTAGCAATTGCTTTCTCTAATGAGTTCCCAGAAAACCTCTACTATATCTTGGTATTTAGTGTTGCATAAGATGAACCTTTAGAAGGAGAGAGATTATGGAGCAGTTTGATAGGAATGACTGATAACAAGTCAAAATGCTGCTAAGCAGCCCTGAGCTGCTGCTATCTGGTATGGTCTCACTGGTCATCCCAGGCAGCCCTATCCGGAGGCTTGTGTCTGTGCTGTGGAGACACAGCTCCAGCCCACAAACATGCAGTTTGTTTCACTGATACATATCAAAAGGCTTCGAGAGTTAGGACAGGGTCCTGACTTGCTCCTGTTTTAGAAATTAAGGAATCAAGGCAGAGGCAGGAGAACTGACTTTCTGGACAGCCACAAAGTGCTACAGGTTGAGTGAGATCTGGGACCCAGGTGTCCTCAGATTTTTGATGAGCAGAAGACTATGCTCAGCAATTCTGCCCTAGGGGAAGAAGTCGCATAAGCTTGGCGCAGCACTGCAGTGCTAAAAAAATCACTCACGTTGGTCAGGGCACTGTGCATGTTGATTTAACTTAAGGTTTCCTTCCTGCTCTTCCCTTTCTATAAGAGACTCAGCTTCAAAAGCAGTTTAATAGCAGCTTCGAAGTACTTATGTAGTATTTCTCTAAAGAATACTGGTTCAGATATTGAGGTAGTCAGATATCACCTATGAGCTGCAGTTTGTCTGAGTCCTGGAAACAGATGCCCTCCCCACCAAAGAAGACAGACCTCCTGGCCTCCTTATCATCAGCAGAGCTAGAGATAAAGGAATTCCATGCATGAAAGGTCACCCCATCTTAGTAACAAGCCTCCCTCTGTGGTTAATGATAAGCACTTCCAGGTGGGTTTCATTCCTTCCTTCCCATGTATCTGGCCAGGCACTCCGGGTGGGTGATTCATGCTGCTTACATTGATTACCATGGCAGTGGAGTTGACTAATTTAGATTAGATTCATAAATTTTAGCTGGCTGAATTGGATGAAAAAAATTCCCCACTTATCAACTTGGGTGAGTTTAGTGACTTCCAGTAGTGCTACCACACTAGTGTCTGTTAGAGACCTATATTGGTGAGAGAAAAGAATAAAGAAAGATAATTAGGAAAACAAATGAGAGAGACTGTGTTACTGCTAGGCTTCTCTTGATTTGAAGACCCAGGATGGTTAGAAATTGCTAATGTGCTTTCTGTAGATATCTGCTGTTGAGGGCGTTTGGGCGTAGTGTTTTGTGGAAGTTTTGGATGAAAGTTCTTGACAGAGGTAAGCAAGCTTAACTTACAGGAACTCTATTTGGGAAGCAGCAATTAGAAAGGAGACGATAGCAGAAACTAAAAGAGAGAGGAAATTCTGTTAATGCCTGTCTTTTTGGTAGCAAGTAGGTCAGTGAGCTGAAAAGGACCCTAAACAGACTTGCAGTCCTCACACAGAGAGGATATTGAGATGGCAATTTAATCAGGAGCTGGTTGCACAAAACAGAGAGTATTGGATATGTAGTCAGAATTGCAGAAAACATGTTTAATTTTGATTTTGAAAATGAAGATAAAACTTGTGTCAGTCCTACATTCCCATGCAGCGATAGCCAAAGCCATTGTCTTTGGTTTTATGGATGGAGGGACTAAAGCAGATTAATTGAGGCCATGCAAGATTATTGTGTTGCACATGTGATTGCTGACCTTGGTGCGAGGCACTGCCTCTTTGTGTCCCATGCCAAGCAAACCGTGCCACGGTGTGGGTGGCAGAGGGGCCGTGGGACCCCCCTGCTCAGGGCTGCTGTCACAGGGGGTGTGCAGGAGTCGAGGTGCCTTGATTCAGAAAGCCATTTGCGTGGTGAGCAAGTGACGACACAATTCCCGCTCCCCAATGAGCAAGAGTGTAAGAGTCCAATTATTGTGCACATAATGAGGAGATCGCTGAAAGAAGGACTGGAGTTTGGCAGGGCAAAATGGGAATGTTCTCTTGCTTCCATTTTGCACTGGGAAGCCTCATTATTTGTTTATGTGATTATGGTTGTAGTTCTGACTCTTGAGGTTTGAAGTTATTGAAAGGATGATGCGATTGTCATGGTATATCTGGGGATCACATAAGGTAGAGTAGGAAAGAGGATGAGACCTTAGCCTTTTTTGGAAATATCCTGGGGATGATGGAGGAGTAATTAATGGGTCAGTATATGGACATGCCAATACAAAACAGAATCAAATCTATTAGTATAAGCAATTATTTATTTTAATTTTTTTAAGGAAGGAAAATTTCAAACCTGTCTTTATGCAAACTGAGGTTTATTGAATGAGGGATTCAAATAATGATATTTCAATCTAGGAAACTTGAAACAGCTGGAAGACCTGAATGGAATGGGATGCTGGTGCAATGACAGCAATGAGTGCAGTTTGCATTGATGCTGGTGAGCTGGTAATGCTCTGGGGCTGTCTGGTGAGTGAGTACAAAGCTGCAGCAGGAGACTTGTCAGCACCCTGGGAAGCCAAATCTGCTGCTTCAGTGGAAGATGTGGTGAGAAATTATGAATGAACCATTGTTCTGAAAATGCTTTGGAACCTCTGAATTTGTACTAATGTTTCTTTGTTTGGTTTGGCTTTTACGAAAAAAGATTTTCACCCAAATAGAGTTGTTCAGGAACACTTTTAAAATCAAAAGTGTACTTCTTCCATTTTCCAGTTCTTCCAGAATTTTTTTTCCATTGTTTAGGCAGCAAGATGGAAAAGAACAAGCAATGGTTGTTGCCCCTTGAAACTTACCAGTTATTCTCCAAACAGTTTAAAAAACTTTCATAAACTTGAGTGAGATGCTTTAATAAAAAATAAGTGTGTGCATGCACAGAATTAAAAAGCATCCTCATCTAATTTTTCTCTTTTTATTTTTGTATAAATTTTCTTAACACGTAGAGAGACAGCAAGCTGTGTACCTGTTTAGTTATCCCATTAATGAAGCTCTAGGTTGAAAGAAGATGAAGTTATAAAAATGAAGTGCTTCATGGCATTGATTCCTCTAGATGCTAACAAGGCAGAATTTGAGTGGAGATGACAACAAAGTAATGTCTCTAAGGGCTGGCATGCCAAATTAAAGAAAATGTAAATAAATTAACTGAGTCATCCTGTTACTTTGCAGGCTAAGGAAGTTATACAAGCAATTTCTGGAGTCTTCTGGAGGTTTTTAATACTAGTGATGCAGTACTAAAGGCATATGAGATATTAAAATAATTTCATGGTGTATAACAGGTTTGTATTTTGGAGTGGGGAGTTTCTGAGAAGAAATGATTATTTAATGCACAGCTGCATGGTGGAATCGGTTGCAGAAGGAATGAAAGTCAAACCTGCCAAATGACTGGGACAAAAAGATTAGTCCAGTCTTCTTCAAAGTATCGAACGAATCTATAGAAGGGTTAGGATGCATTAATGAAAGATATAAATTAAAGAAATTATTAGAGCTGTGTATGTGGCCCTCTTGCCTCCAGAGGGAGGTGGGAGTCTCTTTCTGCCATGGGGTCTTGTTTCTGCAGCCCATCCTACAAGGAATTTTAGAACGGCCTCATTGCATAACTGTCTCTCAAAGCAAACCTGATATTTTTGAGTGTCATATTTATGTATCTCAGTGGCTTTGTTAGTATCACAGTGAATTTACAATAAAAAGGAAGTGCCTTGTCCTTCTCTGTCCTGTACCTCTCCTCACTGGTGCTTTGTCTTCAGCCTGAGAGAGAACCATCCGACTGGAAACATCCCTCATCTGACGTGGCATGAGTTTCTTTGGGCATGGTACTCCTACATTGGGTTTTTGGGTTTTCCCTGTTGTAAGCATGGAGTTATGTTTTTGCAGAATTATGGATTTCAGGTGGTAGTGTGAAAATACAAGTGAAAAACTGGCCTACTAAAATCTCTTGTATAAGATGTAGCTGTCTGAGAGAAATTTTACCTTTTCTATAAAAATCTAAGCCTGAAATTGAAAGGGAAAAATACTTGGCATGTTCATGAAAATGAAGCATGTGAAACTGGAGTCTGTGATGTTGCTGGTTTTATAGCACAGCTCCAGAACTGTGTTTCACTTCAGGAGGAGTCAACTCAATGGGTAAAGAAGCATTATATTATATGTTTTGGTGTGGATTTTATATTCATGAAGTATGGGTGTTTCTAATGCAAGTCCAGGTTGCAGTTAAACTGGTGTATTCTTTCCTGTGATTGTTGCATGATTTTTCCTTCCATAGCTTTAGCAAGTCAGTGGTTGAAAAGAATTCTGGAATATATTTTGGTTGTTTTTTCTGTCTTGTTTTTAGTACAGTAAAGGTATAACCCATAATTTGTGATCTTATTCAGTCATCTTTGAAATTATTTTTTCAAGAATTTTTAAAAGATTGCTTTTCTTTGCCTATTCTATAAGAACATGAAAAACCAGGTCACATCCACCTTTTAAATTTTTCCCTTGGGTTTTCTTCATTTAGATTTTCTGATTGATTTATTTACT
Organism: Lanius collurio; assembly: GCA_020086605.1. Taxonomy (NCBI): domain Eukaryota; kingdom Metazoa; phylum Chordata; class Aves; order Passeriformes; family Laniidae; genus Lanius; species Lanius collurio. The sequence goes on along the minus strand of JACBWW010000006.1, from coordinate 22,256,794 downwards.
TGCTCTATTTCTTGTTTATTTAGTTACTTAGATTTTTCTGATTGTTTCTTTTTTTTTTTTTTAGTTTGGATTTTCTGTTATAGCATCTTCAGTCTGATACATCTGGTCTAAGCTTTTGAGGAGGCAGGGATGTGACTTTTGGGACTTTTTTTCCTTTTTCTGTTTTGGCCTCAGATTGATACAGTTCTTTTTATTACTTTCTGGAAATAGAAAGAGAGAGAGATAATACACCTATGAAGAAGTAATATCCGTCTGTAAGGAGGTGAGTAGGGAAAATCGGTATCCTGCAGAAATAGAATATGTATTAGTTTACATTTCCTTCTGTATTTTGAGCTTTAAGAAGTGATAGGGTGAGCTGTTGTTGCAAGCTTCTGGTTAATCTGATGTTTTTAAGGTCTGCTTTCCATTGCAGTCTGGGAGTCTTGCTCCACATTCAAGTTGCTAATTCTTGACACACAGGATATTTTCCTTCTCATTAAAATGTGTTTATTTATTTTGCAGTGAGTATATCTTGCTTAAGATGCTTCTTTTGATCTTTGGTAATGTCACAGACTCAGTAAGACTGCTAGCATAAAGTAGTGTTTATCTCATTTTACTTTTACATCCACTGTTAATTGGCCCTGAGTAATATAACCTCATTGCAATAACTATTTTAGTTTGCCAAGTCTCAATATGATGTCCAAAAAGATGCAGGTAATATTAGTGCTTGGAAATGGCTCCCTGTCTCTAATTGGAAGACTTCTTCGTGTGTTTCTGAGATTTTATTTGCATATATTGGGTTTTAGGCCTTTTCAGAAATAGGAGGAGGGGGAAAAGGTATAGTGAGAAGTACAAAGTTTTTGCAAAAACAGTTTTCTTTTTTTTTTTTAGCTTGAATTTGGAATATCACGTTTCTAGGGCAACAACTTCATGTAATGCAGATCAGCAGCTGAAATATTTCTCCCAGCAGCTGGAGAGTGAAGTTAGCAGGACCCACGGTCTGTTCTGCAGCTGATACTGAGAGCTTTGCGGCTGGTGGGGATTGTCCCTGAGCTGCCCTTAGTAGCTGGTGTCATTCTGGGGAGCAGCAAGCAGCACTGAGTGATACCAGAGTTAGCCTCAAGAGAGGTGGTAATGTAGGATGCTGCAAGTTCAGGGAGGTGAATAAAATCAGATTTCCTATAGCTCTGGCACAGGAAGAGCTTTGAGAGGAGGGAGGAGGTGACAAAGTGAGCTTTCTCCAGCAACTTGGATTGTGGAGGAATGTGAAACTTCACAGTTTTCTCCCATCTTGCTCTTGAAAGTTAACACAAGAAATAGATAGGAGTGGGAGACAGTTTTCTGACAGGAATCCCAGATTCTTCATCCCCAAAAAGCTGAGACAGTGACAAGAAGCTGGGTACTCAGCAGAGTTACCCGCAAATCTTGTTGACTGCGTTAAATCCTCCAGCGAGCAGGTGTCGGGTAAATGTTTTGATTCCTTGCAGTATATATTTGCATATTTGAACATTTCTGGTACTTATGACTCATTTTAGTTTGCCCAAATCTTAAAAAGAGCAAACCTGCAAGGCCCTTAATTTTTATGGGATTGCTGTGTAAGGGCTTTGAAATGCGTGCCTCAAACTAGGCATCCTGGGAGGGTGATGTACGTGCAGGTCCTAACCACTGGCATCTTGTGGATAGCTGTAGTCACACCTCAGACTATGTGAAGTGTCTTTAACCATTGCTGTCTGATCATCTCCAAACCTGAACCTGTTTTCTACCAATGCCTCTGCTGAGTCCCTCTTGCCCTCCCCAGCATGACTTGACCAGGGTGGGTGGGTGGGTGTTGGTGTCACAGGTCAGGCTGTAGCACCAAGCAGCTCTGGCCCTTACACAAGGTCCTATAAAGTGTTTTAGAGGTCTGATGAAAAGTGATGCTTCATCTGTAGTGACATTTTGTTCATACAGTTTTGCTTTCTTCATGCAAATATGCTGGGGGGGTTGGAGGAAGAGAAAACTTGCTGAGAGAGTATCTCTTGATGCCTTCAAGCATTTTTTCCTTGATAAAAAAAGCTTTTTCTGTAAATTTTTCTGTTTTGCCACTTCTCATTTGCTGGGATCATGAAGGGTGATAATATGCTCTGTGTAACCTTCTTACGTGTATTTTTATCTGGTACATTAATAACTTCATTAATACGTGAGGAAAAGCAGATTTCAACTTACTAGTTGCTGATCCGAATGTGGAAGTGGTATTTTTTCCTAAAAACTGTAATTCAAGGTTATGCATGTGCAAAAATAGCTCTAGGCTACAACGAATACTTTCTGCGGCAGGTCTAGCTCATTTTATTGACATATTGTTTTGTAAACTGTGGGTGACTTGCATTGTTCTCAACCAAAATAACTTGCATCAATCAACATAAGAGGGTAATTAATTTACATATTTTCATTGTGGAAATAATCCAGACATTTTTACTCTACGGTGCTAGACTTGAGAGAGGAAAACTGAAATAACATTTTGGGTCTGTAGTTTGTTTTTAAGTTATTCTTCATTTCTCATTGTGCTGTAGAAACCATTGTGACCTCTTTAAATTTGAGCTTGGCATAGCATTGAATGAAAATAAAGCAAGACTTATTTTATCATTGTGTCGAACATCAGGACAGCCTTAATGAGATGAGGAGAGGGCAGCTATTGCATGCCATGGCAAAGTGTAGTCCAAAACACTTGCTAAGAACAAATGCAAGAGTTAAGCATTTCCTTACTCTATGAGAAGCTGAAGCCAGCAGACGAGACTATGGGAGATAAGGAGTCTGATGAGTTTTTTCAGGGTGTACCTGACAATTCTCCGCATGCCACCCGTGAATAAAAATGTGTAGTGCATTGTCTTTGAATAGGCAAGGGCTGGCTTCTGTTTGTATGAGGCAGCAGAAGGTTTCAGAACCATCTGGACTTCTCTAGTCCATTGGTGAAGTGTAGTTAAAATACCGATTTCTGAATCTGGTGGAATGCAGAGAATGGAATGGTTATTGCTTTGGGTGGATCGACAGGATGTAGCTTTTGAGGGAGTGTAAACTTGTGTCTCTAAAGGTGTACCTCTCCTCCTCTGCACCCTGACTGTTCTGTCTGCTTGATTAGTAGCTGTTTTTTTTTCCTTTTTACCTCAATAGGGTGATGGGCCAATGAGCCAGGTTGCTCAAAACTTCCATGTAAAGAGATACTACACACGGTCTATTCAGGCAAATCCAGTTTACGCACAGTGTCCTTATGAATAAATATTTACAGTATTAAACTTGAAATGAGGTAATGCAGAAGAGTCTCCATTTTGTGTTATGCATTCTCTGTTACACTGCCTGGTCTGTTACCAGCATATTATATATACATTGCCACTGTGACCTTAATTCCTCACTTTTAGGCACCACCTGTGGGGATAGATAGCACTGATGGTGAGAAAGCTTCTCCTTGAGGCAGGGCATCAGTAAGATTTGCCTGACATCAACTAAGGATATCTTTGGGGGAAAAAAAACAATCAAACAAGCCACTTCTGTTTCTTGCTGCTTTTATTCTTTAAACAAGATTCCTGATAGTTCTCTTTCTGAGAAACTGCCCGTGAACAGAGAGCATGTAGGCTGATAATGTTGGCATTTCTAGTGGCTTTCTAGCAGTCAGTGTTGCATCACTGGTGCCAATTTTTTGTCCTTCTGCAAGAGAGATGGCTGCTGTGATTAAACTATTGCTGCTGTAGAAATGAAGACTGGAATGAGATTTTCTGGGTTTGAGTTGTAGTTCTGAGATGAGGCTTGCAGCAGTCCCAAGCATAAGTAGCTTCTCCATGACCGCTGCTGCTGGGAAGCAGCAGGTTGGCCCAGCTCACTGGTAACATCCCTAACTTCAGAGTCTGTTCTGCCTCCTGCTTGCTTGCAGTCCTGTGTCTCACTCCTCCCACACAGAAAACCCCTCCTTGCATGGAGTGATGTTTTCATCACTGTGCTGGTGATGGCTTGGTGCCCATGTTCTGCTTTCACTTAAGCTGGTGACCCTCCCATTTTTCATGGAGTACCAGTAAGCTCTCCAGAGCTTTCCTGCGTTTTTTCCTGGATACACGAAAGAGTTGAATGGATTTCCTAGTTTGCTGGCAAAAAATTGGAGAAGTGTTTGACCCAGCAATGAAGAAGTCTGTGACTACTCACTCAGGGACATGAAAGGCAAAGGAAACTACAAAAGATTATACAGACATATGGGCATTGTGAGTGTGGGCAACTTGGCAGAACCAGGTTAGTCCCAGGTGCTCTTACCTGTGCTGACTTTGCTAGCTAGTGTCAAGCTGATGGGAGAAATGCATTTAGGCTTTCAGTAACTTGCAAAGATTGAAATCAGGCTTTTACTCTCTAACAGTCCAAATGTGTTCTGCTTTCCTTCCTTTCCATAAAACCAGAAGTGTCAGGGTACTGCAATTCGAATGCCTTTTTTGATCCAAGCCCATCTCTCAGCTTGCTTACTTTGAATGAAGTGGTGCAGGGACTTGAACTTGGGCTGTCCTCATACCAGGTCAGTACATTTGTCTTTGTTCTATGCTTAATTGATGTGATCTGCAAGCAAAAGAGAATTGGTGAGCTAATCTAGTGAAAGCTTGTTCTCAGAGCTTCAGTTTTTAATCTCTTCCTGGAAGACAAGTGATGGGTGCAGAGATGGTGCCAAATACAGGGACCCAAACAGTACTCCCACACTGGCAGAGAGCACGTTATCCTATCCTTGCTCTTTGTAATGACTTTATGCATTATGAAAATTCATGAGGATTTTATTTTCCTTTGGGTTAAGGAATTATCTGATCAGCTGTCTGTCATTCTGAGAGTGTCTGGATGCTGACAGTGTCTGGATGCAGTCTGTACTCCCCTTCCATCTCAACTCCTTTTAAAAGCTTCTGACTGGTATCCATTGTCCTGGCAGCATTCATGGGCTCTTTTTGGTGGGCACGCAAATGACTGAGGCCCAAAGCCAACTGGTGCAATGCTCACTGAACACTGCAATGCTTAAATAGGCATAAAGGCTGGAGTTGTGTTGCCTAAACAGAGATATCTGCTGCCATGTTAGGAGCCTCAGGGTAGTACATCATTGCTGGTTCAAAAAGGCATGGATTTCTCAGTTTTCAAGATGCCTCTCAGGTGCCACCATGCCCCAGTGACTGGGCAGATGAAGCTCTTGTAGGCTTCTGTTAATTAAGTGATGACTTGCTATGTGAGGGGGATAAGCAGGGTGATGCTCCACAATTTGTTATACTTTCCGGACAAAATGGTGATTTATTTGATTGATTGTGCTTGTTCCATATATGATAGAATCATAGAATGGCTTGGCTTAGGAGGGACACTGAAAGAACAGCTAGTTCCAGCCCTTCATGCCATGGGCAAGGGACATCTTCCACTAGACCAGGATGCCCAGAGCTCTATCCAGCCTGGCCCTGAACACTTCCAGGGATGGGACATCCAGAACTTACTTAAGCAACCTATCCAATATTAGCAATATCCATTTTTAAGGAAGTTGGAATATTGGGGTTTTTTTTAGGAGAAAGTGCAGTAAAGGCAACTTAAAGGTCGCAGTGTATTAAAACAAATTAATTGTGATAAGTTTCGCTGGGATCTGCATATATCTAGTTCTTCAGTAGTGTACCATCACAGCAGGACAGGGGGTTGGCATTACACAGGCATTAGGCATGCACTGACAGGTTCCACTATTTTAATTTGCTTCACTGTCATGTCTTGCAAACTTATCTCTCCTCTCATGCTATCTGGTGCATTTAATAACTGGATATTGTTAAAATAAATCTCAGCAAAGGGAAGGTGAAAAGAATAAATGAAAGGAGCTCAAAAATAAATGAAAGAAGAATCCAAGTTTCTCTAGGGTTGGGTGGTTTTTTGTTGATTTTTCTTTTCCCCATTTTGAAAACTATTAAAAAAACCTCTCTACCTTGATCTGGCACTGTAGTAGGCATTTTGTATCTGGCCCCATGAGAACCCGTCTCTAAACAGGTAGAATATGCAAATAAATACAAATACTGACTTGGATCTCTGACTCCCTAGGATACCCAAAGGGAGTGAAGCTAAGCCTAATTTTTTTTTTTTTTTTCCCCTCAACTGCAAAAAACTCCTTCAACACACAGGATCTACCTGTTTTCACCCTTCCTGAGTGGAACATGTGTTCTTCCAGATGCTATTTTAAAACCATTTCCAAGCAAGACTGTGGATCTTTTTCTGAGATCTAAACTTTTTTCCCCCACATTATAAGTATCTTTACAGAAAAAAAGTACTGTAGCATTTAAAACCAGTTTCAAAGTTAATGGCTAAACATGATGATCTTAGAAATCTTTTCCAACCTAAATGATTCTCTGCTTTTATTCTTTTGGGGGATTCAGTTGTTGATTGGGATTCTGTGTGGTGTATAGGGTTCTTGAGGAGGTAAGCAGTAGCTGTCACTGCCATGGAAAAGGAGGAGAAGCAGGAGAACCTCATAGGGTGACTCCCAGTTGCGGCATGGAGCAAATTCCTCGCCAATTTGGTTACTACCACAGTATTCCTGTGATGCTTCATGCAGGAAGGGGCGGTTATTGCCATTCCTAATCCTCAGCAAGGAATTGTGCTTCCCTTGAATTCTCCTTGGCTTCAATCATTCATCTGACCCTGAAGGGCTGTTGTGACAAGTCCCTTCATGTGCAAGGGCAACATGAAGCTGGCTGGATTTCAACAAGTGCTGGTGCTGAGTGGTGCTTGTGTTGTGTATATACAGTTGCAGAACGCTTTCAGAACGAATAGTCCACGGCAAAGCTTTTTTAATGAGTTGGAATGCCAATTGTAGCATATCCTACCCAATCTGGCAGCGTTCTACTGAGCTGAAATACTTTCTTTGTTCTTAAAATAGCCCCCACTGATTCAGATTTTAATTGCAGATATTACAGCTGTCAAAGAAGAGGAGAGGTGACCAGATGATTGTGTTGATAGTATAAATGGAAGCTGGGGATATGTTGAGTTCCAGCCTCTAGATCTTCCTTCATTTAAGATGTGCCTGTGTGCTGCAGTGATTATGTGGGACAGAGGCTCTCTCTAATGTTATGATGAACCTGAAGTGCCTTGTGCCTCATTATATCCACCTTGCTGACTAAACTAGTCTGATAAATAAGCATATAGGGCTACAAGGATTTCAGCACTAGTGATGGTAACAAATAGGCATAGATATTAAATATCTTGGTTAAAGCCTGAATCTTGATAAATGCGGATGGAATTTACTCACACACTGAGTAAATTCAGGAATTCATTTAAAACAAAAATATCACTAAGGAGGTGAATAAAATGAAAGAATTTTAAGTTTTGGGCACCAGACTGCATGTTTTCATTGCCTATCAGTCAGCACTGGTCAAGGGGTGAAAACTCTTCTGAGTAAGTGAACTGAATCTTTTCAGCACAGATGTGTCAGGGGCTATTGTCAACTGAGTAGGCTGACGTGTTGCTGTTTTACTTCATTACAAACCAAGTTCTCAAGTTTTGCAAGTTTATGGCTCACATTATGGAAAGAGGCATGATAGGATGTCTTTGGTTTGTATTTCTACATTTCTTGTGCTGGTGATGGATTTTTAGCTGGATGAAAAGGTGCCTTGCAGATTCCTTAGACTGCAGGAAAAGATCATGGGTGTAGAGTGAGGCCATCCACCTTAGCTGATAATGGACTTGGGAAAGAGGGAAGAAAGCAGCAAAAAGCCTCCAGACTGAGTCTACGGCTCAGTGCAATGCTGACTACACAAACTGACACCGTGATTCTGTCTTTGAGTCTTTCACTGTTCTGGGCAAGGGTAGGAAGTCTCTCTTAGAGGGGAGGGGGAGCTTCTGCCAGCCTTGGGAGATTTCTGCGGGGAATATGGGAGAATTATGGATGGATGGTAGCACACCTTGGCAATCTTTTGGGGTTCACCATTGTCCCAGTGTTGCTGTCATACGAAGGTTTCCATTACATCTCTTATGTTTAGTATTAATCACATTAGCTACACAGTTACACAATGAAGGGTCAAGAGAGGGGCTGATACATGCTGCACCTAGCAGATCTGGTCCTTACAGAAGTATAGGACTTTCTTACCCATTCCTGTTGTGAAAGGTAATACCATTCATGGTTGTTGAAGGTTTAATTATGGCTTTGCAGCATTCTGATGTGCTTGAAGGGATTTTGCTGAAACTTATCAACAACACCAACAAAAGCAAGGTAAAAGATGGAGAATGTGATTTTGTTTGTGTATTTTGCCTGAAGTAGTGAAGATGGATGGGCAGATTGTTGCTTCAGGAGAATTGAAATATTTTTCTTTTACTCTGGTGCATGTTAGTTTGTAAACACAGTAATAAAATCAATTTGAATTTTTTTCTTCCGCTGTATGTGCGACAGGATACAGACACTGGCCTATGTGTGTCATTAAAGAAAATGTTGGTAATGGACATTGTATGAGGGGAGAGGCATGTGAGTCCTCTGGATGCCCTGTGATGCCTGTCCTGGTGGCAGGATACTTAACTCCTACTTCATTTTGTTCCTCTGCATTTGGTTGACGTGAAAGGAGAAACAAGATGAGCTTTCTTCTCTAAAATATTGACTGTTTTGTCTTTTAAAAGTGGAAAGCAGAATTGTTTTGAGGTTCCAAGAGCCATTTCAGCTGCCTTGCAGCCTTACCTAGGAGTGGAGAACAGTAGAAGGTGCTGGTACACTGGTAGGAAATTACTGGCAATAATTATCTTGAACTAGCCTGAGTTAGTGAAGTTTGAAGAATGAATGTGTATACTTTCTGGCTGTCCTGTGTTTTACTGGCTTTTATTTTTTTTAAATAGTTTCACAGTAAGTTTTAAAACATTGAATCAGGGCCTTATCCTGACCATTGATTCAGGGAAATCTTTCAGTTGAGATATCAGAAGTTTCTCTTCTCTGAAGACCTTTCCAAACCCAGCATTTTATTAAAGGTGAGTAGCACACATTGCTCCATATCCTTCTGATTGCTGTCTATGTTCCACTCACCTTTGTTGCATGGAAAATGGAGGTAACATTCTCAACATCTCATATGTTTACACCATTAATGAGCAAATGATTTAAAAGCAAAAGATTTGGAGGAGGTAGTGTGAATGAGAGTTGAGAGCTTAAGGGAATTGGACCTGATGACCAAACCCTGTAATCTTCCAAGCCAGAAAGTAGGCGTTGTTTTTCAGACAAACCATAAAAAACCACAACCCTACATCCCACTCGCAGATGGAATTGAAAGTAGTAATGAAAAAGGTATTGTTCATGGTCTATTTGTACCAGCACAGGGTGAAGATTACTGAGGCCTAGGTGGTACTCCAGTCTATCAGGTGGAAGTGTAATATGACCCAGTGTTCTGGAAAGCAGCACTAAAGGAAATAAGGCACACTTGAATTTTTTCTTTTCAGAGTGAGTGCAATTAATGATTAGGAAGAGCTCATCCAGAAATGCTATGCATGGCTGTCAGCTGCTTTCACAACCGGCTGCCTCTCTGAGAGGTGGTATAGTTCAGTTCAAAATGGTGCACTAAATCCAGGAGCTGTTTGGCCTGAGCTTGAGTGGTCAAGCAGTTTGCTCTTAACCTTAAATTCTGTAAGGCACTCAGATCACTTGTGTGTGTGTGTATTTTCAATATATTAATTTAACATTTTTTTTATAGTTATGAGATGGGAATTATCTCATCATGAGGAGGTGGTAAGTTTAAATGGATAAGTGTTGTGGTTTTTACTTTGATGTGTTTTTTAATACCTGCTCTGCTTGTCCCCCAGCATGTTCAGTAGTAATGTTTGCTTTCCTTCTTGACCACCAGTTGGACTGCTGGTGGTATCACTTGCATTAGTGTGCTGGATAAACACTTGAGGTGCACTCTCTTGGAGGAAAAAGCATTCTGCATCCAAGTGCTTATTTAATGCAAAGTGAGGCTGAAAGATTAATCAGATAATTATGTTAATAGCATAGTGTTCCTTTTAAGAAAAGGATTGTGGAGTACCGGGATAGTATTGCTCAACATGTCCCTATGCGGGAAATGGAGAAGGAGTTCTTCAGGGACTCTGCTACCTTCAGTGGGTATCAAACTATCAAAGTATTGAAATAGCTTTCAGTGCATGTGGACCAGGATAGTTAGGTGCAATGTTTGGTTGGAGTTATGACTGTTTCTTTTTCTGTAGTCATAGGAGGGAAAAGAAAACATCTAAAGATCAATCTATTCTTGTAAGACTGGGAAGAGACTTCCCTTCTTATTGCCCTTTCATTTAATTTAATATTATGTGGAGGTGCTGAATTAGGATGGCCTTGGAGTTAACATAATAGACCCCCATTTTTCCTGGGTTTTAATCTGTGTAGACTTGAAATTTTCCCCTGGGCTGCGAGGCTAAGTAGTAAATGGTAATGCAGGGAAATACTGTCATCAGCCCTCAGGAAGGCCTGCCTGGGCAGCTCATTCTTCTCAAAGATGAATGAGATTCAGGATCTGAAAATGGCCAGGTCTCTGTGAGCCTGAGTTCAAACTGGCCCGGACAAAGGACAGGCATTTTTGCTATGCAGAAGCTGTTGTAGCAGGAGCACGTCTGTGCAGATGGGCTGAGCTCACCCTCTTCAGCCAGTGGACTTGCTCTGGTCTGGAGGATGTGTCACTGGGATAGCAGTGTCCAATACATGCCCAGAAATGCCCTGCTCAGCTCAAAAATACTCTGCTCAGAGGTGATGTGGGCACAGCGGGCTCCTGTTGCCTGGAGGAGGCTTGGCTGTCTGGTGTGGGGTCTGCACAGCTGGTTTGGAGATCCTAATGTGAGCTTTCAGCCCACCTAGTCAAAGTTGTGTGCTTGATGTTAGGCTCAAATCCATACTTGGGCACCCATTCAGTCATGTCAAAGCTGTGCTAAGCAGCAATGTTAACAGCTTCTCCGGCCAACGTGTTCCAGTGCTTCCCTGCTCTCCGGGTAAAGAGTTTCTTCTTAACTCAACCTGGTAGAACCCAAATCTCTCTTTTAGTGTAAAACAGTTCTGCCTTGTCTGATCACTATCTATCCATGTACAAAGTTACTCTCTTTTTTATAAGCCCCCTTTAAAGTGAAGTCTGCAGTGAGGTCTCACCAGAGGCTTCTCTTTTCCAGGCTGAACAATCCCACCTCTAAGCCTCCCTTCAATAGCAGAGGTGCTCCAGACCTCTGATCATTTTTGTGACCCTCCTGTGCACTCACTTCAACAGGTCCACATCCTTCTTATGTTGAAGATCCCAGAGCTGGATGAGGTACTTCAGGTGAGGTCTCACAAGGGCAGAGTAGAAGGGGAGAATTGTCTCTGTCAGCCTCCTGGTCATACTTATTTTGATGCAGCCCAGGATACAGGTGGCTCTCTGGGCTGGTTGTGGCTTTAATGGGATGGCATGGTCATTTCTGTGACAAGAGAGCAGGGAGGCAGCAATGGTCTCAGCACCGCAGAGGTCTTAAATGGCAGAGAAGGTGTGCAAGAAACTTCAGTGCAGTCACTTAGGGATAGTTGTCCAGGAGGGAGAAACAGCAGTTCTGGGGAGGTGGGTGGGTTGCTGCCGTGCTGCCCTGGAGGGCTGTACCTCAGCGCCTTGCAGCAGCTGGAGCCTGGCATGGTGGAGGCTCCCTGGCAGAAGACATGGATGCCAGGGCAGTAGCCACTGTGTCACCGTTAGTCACACAGTGTGTGGCTGCCTGAAATCCCTCCTGTCATCGCTGGGAAGCTGAAATTCAGTGGCAGTTTCACAATGGCACAGTTCCCCATGTGAGGGAGGGAAAGTAGGTCACAGACTGCCCTGCTGGCATTTGTTTGTATGGCTGTAGGGCTGTGCTGAGAGCTGAAGGCACTGAGGATCCAGCAGCCAGAATGTATTTCTCACCCCTTTCCTTTGTCTCTGACTCTGGTAGGGGGTTGACTGGGGAAGAGATGCTGTAAGGTTTGGTTGACTTGCTTGCTGTTGTTACTACTGTTTCAGTAGGCCCCAAAGATTTTTGGTGTGACTGGGCACCAAGCATTGTGCAGACTGGTCAGACTGCCCATGTACCAAAGAGGAAGTGCTTCAGGTGGGTGAGCTAAAGCACAAGGGGCATTTAAAGTTTTGGCTGCTGAAAGCTTTGTCTCTCTGTGCCTGAATTGCAGAAGGTGCTGCAGGATACCAATATAAGGCCTTCCAGCCCCAGAGGCAGTGACAGCATAGCAGCACCTGCCTTTCAGCAGTGTTACTACATGGTCAGTGGACACCCACTGCTCCTCCTTTTAAAGCTGAGGTAGCCAGTGATATGAGGGTTGGGATGGAAGCAAACCAAGAGGGGACCCAACCCTGTAACACAAAGCTGTACAGTTTGAGGCTTTCACATGACCAGAGTGTTGCAGAGACTGGGTTAATGCAGTTGTTATACTGATAACCACAGAACTGTTTGGCAAACGCTTGGATGTACAGCTGGAACTGAGATCTGCATCAATGCATCGGTGGTTGGAGCTCAGCAGAGTGGAGATCTCCATTCCCACTGACCTGTGCTCCGTGGTGTGGAATGGTTTGGGGCTGGTGCCCCTGGATGCCTCTCCACCTGTGCAGCGTGAGATGTGGGCAGACTGTTTTTCCTTGCCCTGGCTGGAGCAGATGGGGACTCCAGAGAGGCACAAAAGGGAGCACACTCAATCAGGTTCTCCTCTGAGCACTGGCCTTCCAGTATTTTCTTGTGGAAGTTGGAATTTTCAGTGTAATATTAAACAGGATTTTTCCTGATTAACTCCTAGCTTCATTTGGCTCAAACATGCAAACTACTTAAGAAATAACAAGAAATCCCCTTAAATGGCTTCCTGTAAGGGATGTCACTGGATGTTCTGAGGACTGTCCATCACTTACTAAAAAGTTAACTTAAACAAAACAAAACATTGTGGCTTTTTTTGACCACCACAACTCTACAGCTGTTGCTTAGCTGCCGCTTGGCAATGACCTTTCCCAACAGAAATGATGTTGTGAGCCTCCAGATTGAAAAGAAACGAGCACATGACACCCAAAGTCTTTGCTCTGAACTCAGTGTTTTCTGTTCCCACCAGGAGCTGCTGCATTTTATGCATCATTTCATAGAACCACAAAATCATAGATTCATTAAAGTTGGAAAAGACCTCTAAGATCGTTGAGTCCAACCATTGACTCATGTTCGCCACTTAACCATGTCCCTAAGCACCAGAGTTACATATCTGTTAAATCCCTCAGGGATGGTGACTCCACCACTGCCCTGGACCGCCTGTTCCACCCTTTCAGTGGAGAAATTTTTCCTACTATCTAACCTCCCCAGAGCATGAGGCCATTTTCTCTTCTATCACTTCTTACATCAAAGAAAAGATTTACCCTTTCTAGAACATCCTTTCAGGTAATTGCAGAAAGCGTTTGATAAAGCCATCAGAAATTTTGAGTGATAGTGGGATTCTATCTTAAATGGAGACTGTGAGTTCTTTAGTTTCTGAGCCATCATTGCCTTCCATTTGGTTCCTCTGTAGAATTTTGGTGCCATCAAGGTAAAAGCACTGACTTTCTGCAGGGAGTCAGAGCTGAGTATACCAACCTTCCCTGCCATTTGGGTAGGAGGAGCAAACAGGCTGCACGTGGCAAGCAGTATGGCACTCCTCGAGTCATGGCCCAGGCATTGCTCTGGTTTGGTGCTTCTTGCATCCAGAAAGAGTCTCAGAGGTTCTTCCCTATGAGCCACGGGCAAGTGCTCCTCAGTGTTGGGGTCACTGGCTTCATAAGCTATTTCCATGGCCTGCAGGGAGCTCTGTGTGATTTTGCAGAGAAGGGCAATCTGTGATGTGTTTTTATTTGTTTTTTTCCATTTTCATATTCTGAGAGGTACCTGAATTATAAGTACTGTTTTTATCAGCCTGGCAGGTCATTTTAAGAGAGGAGGAAGTTAGTCCATCCTGCATTTGCGTACATTTCATTGAAGTTGTAAGTACTGATGCACTAAGAACTCATTGCTTGACTTCTTTTGGTTTCCTTAACTGACACTAATGCTTCTGAGGTAAATTCAGCCCATGTGTACCCGTGTCTCTTCTTCTCTTGGATCGTGTTCTGAACAGAGGTCAATCTTCTGTTTCTTTTTCTGGGGGAAGGGGAGTGATTTTGTTTTCAGTGGAGTGTAAATCTCATTCCTAGTCAAAGCCAGTTCAGCTGCACAGGTATGTATGGGCACAGAAGGACCAGTTGTTACAGACCCAGACAAACAGCCTGTGCAGCAGAGAAGGCAGGAGATGATCCTAATGTTGCAGATTTGGCATCTGAATAGAGGCTTCCATTATGTAAATATGGAACAGGCAGCTTCATTTTGAAGCCCAATGTTAGAAATCTTCAGTTTATGTCAAAACCAGTGAGGGGAAAAGACAGAGGCTTTATCCTGGCTTTCTGTAAGCCATCAAAAGTAGAATTTCAAAATATGGATGCTATAGCCTACACTACAGTTTTTGGATAGGTTATGTAGAATCCGATGGCCTCCTATTCTGAAATTATAAAGAGTGACAGATTGCAATGAAGTTACTGAGGAACTGAATTTCCATACCTTTGAAAATAGAGTTGTGAGTTAATAAACTGTTGGGTAAACATCATCCGTAAGTAAACCCACAATAAAAGTTGTCTTCTCCACCATTCATGGTGGTGCTTGCTTCGCTTATTTTACAGACTTGCTGGGTCCAAGGAATAGCAACCATGGTGCTTTAGATTGACTGTAATGAGCACCATAACTGGACCTGATCTAGCAAAAGTAGATAGAAAATTTATGTGATCATCAAAATTACGCTAATGGTAACTTGAATGATGAAACCTAAGAAATGCATTAGAATTCATTAGGTTTTGTGCCACTGTGAAAAATGCCAAAAAACATTAGTAAAGAGTTATCTAGTTCACGTTTTGTGGGTGGGTACTAAGCAGTTTGAATAGTGAGAGGAAAGCAGTCTTGTTATCTTAGGGGAGTCCAGTAGTAGTTTATTACAGAAAAGGGAGAGTCAGGAGAACAGCAGTTGTATAATTTTTATGTCCTCAAACTTTGACACTGTACTTTTTCAATACAGTATTATCCCAGAAAATCAAAAGGTGGGAACTCTCGAGACTTTTGTGAAAGATCATATTTTTGAAGAAAGGTAGAGTTGGAAAAGATGCAGAAAAATAAATTAAAAAGTTCCCACTTGTTCAGCTGCTTTGCAAATAGTTTTAGAAGAGTGCAGCAAGGTTCAAGTTTAGACTCTAGCCTCAAGCTGCTTAGGTGCTGCCGTGTTTGATTTCTCATCTGCTGCAGAACAGATGTCCAGGACACAGAATGAGTCAGAACTTTAGCTGAAATAGAATATGTGAGATCTTGGTCCTGTGAAATTAAGGAAAAAAATTGAAAATCTATATATTGAATGGTTGCTGGATCATTTTCATTTATGAGTGGTAACAGTAACACCACTAGAGTTAGAGGACACCAGCAGTTGAAGGCTTGTGATGGCAAGCTGCTGGAGACTCCCTTTAGCTGTATGCCAAACCAGAGGGAAGGACATTGATCAGAAGCATTGCCAACATCCCTGTCCAAAATGCCCCGACCCTTCACCTGACAGCCCCATCTCTGCTTGGCACTCGATGAAGAGCTTCCTCCTGACCTGCTGCCTGGGGGTGCAGTCTCACGTCTTCGCTGCAGATCTGGTGTGGAGATGTCCTTTTGGGTTGCACTTGAGCTTGTGTCTCAGGCACTGTTACTGGTGGTGTGAGTCCCACCGTGCTCAGAGGAAAGGGACGCGCTCGCTGGCCGGAGGAGGTCCCAGTTAAAGAAAAGAACATGCAAGTCTGTGCCAGTGGGCTCAGTGAACGGTGAAGGAGGATGCAGGGGAAGGGTGTGCAGGGCTGCCAAGTGTGTGTGTTGCAGTTTCTAAGTGTCAGGTGAACTCTCAGGCTTCCAGAGGGTAAGTCAAGGTGGTGACTAGTAGTGCGTTTCTTTCCCAGCTGTAACTTGCTCTGTGTAACTCCTTAGTAAATACATAGCCCTCTGTCTGAGAGCTGGCAGGGGAATGACCTGCCCTTTAATCTCAGTGTAGCAAAATACACAAGAGCAGTTAGAAACACACTCTTCATTTCCCACCTCACATTCTTGCACAGATATGCTTTTAATTATGTCTGGCTTTTTTTGAAAACATTTAGCTGCCCCCGAGTGACCCAGGGATTAATTTTTCTAACCTGAATCAATACTAGCTATATGGAAAGTACTGCTGTCCTGCAGTGCTACTGGAGTGAGTGGGCTGTCCAGCAGGCTGGCCTTCATCTGGCTGAACATCAGTATTCATGAGATGGCATCGTAGCATGATCCAGGCACACCATCCTCCTCTCTCTCCCTTGAGGAGAAATAAAGTTGATACCCAGCATCATTTTGTCCATTTTTTTGAAGTGGGGTGCATTGCCTTGCTGAGGTGCTGGTTCCTTTTCCCGGATGAGGGTGGGACCCTTCCCTAGGAAAAGCCTTGACATGAGTTGATTTTAAGTGAGAGTAATTCTTCTCTGCTAAAAACTGCTCAGTTCCTTTGTGTTGGTTTGAACATACTTCATATAATCATGTAATCCTAGAATCGTTTGAGTTTGAAGGGACCTGAAAGATCATTTAGTAACAATCCCCCACTGTGGGCAGGAGCACCTTCCACCAGACCAGGTTGTTCAAGGCCTTATCCAACCTGGTCTCAAATGTTCCAGGGATGGGGCATCCACATCTTTGCTGTACAGTCTGTTCCAGTGCCTCACCACCTGCACAGTAAATAATTTCCTTGTAATGTCTAATATAAATCTGCTCTCTGTTTAAATAGTTTTGAGTGGAAAATAGTTGGATAGTTTTTTATACAGTTCTGGGATGAGCACATGCCTGAAAGTTTTGTTTCTTTACTGAGTGACCTCATTGGTTGGAGTACAGCAGTGCCCAAAATACACTGCAGTATAGAAAACACAGCTTGCTTTAAATGATATGTTGAGAACTAGCTGCAGTTGAGCAATGGCAGCATGGAGCTCAGCACAGGCTCGTTTTCCCTCCTGCAAATGTCTTGGAAAATAATATAGACATACTTGTAACACTTCCGGAAGAAGAAGGTTAAACATAAAGTTACTCTAATTAGCTGTCCTTGGGAGTGGTGGTGATTCTCCCCCTCCATCTTTACACCTGGTATGTACTTGGGCATGGAAGAGTTCGTTTCAGAAATTAGTATTAATGGGTTGAATGTCTTAAGTTTATATAAACATTATATTCAGTGTATTCAACAACTTTAGTTGTTTGCTGTCCATTATTTCCTCTTTTTCAGTCCATTTAATTAGTTTCCTTAAGGGTTTATTCTAATGCCCATGTCTGAAATACAAATATTAGTTTCCCTTTTTCCTTTTAGGCCAGCCTAAATATGAGGCCTGATTTCATATGAAAAGTTTGTTGTAAAGATGAGTAGGATGGAAAACCATTCTCTTCTTGGTCTACACCACATTGCTTTAGAATAACTCTTCTGCAGTTAAAGAAACAAGATTTTATTTATAATGATTTAAGGAAAAGCTTAGGGGGTTACATTTGCATATTTAATGTAGTTAGAGTTTCAGTTATTCACATTAGCAATTACTTCAACTCCAGTATTAATAAGGCAGGTGTTTTTGTATAAATAAAAAATTAAAAAAAAAATATGTGAAAAAATGTAGGGATTAGTGCCACAGGTTAATTTTTTTATAGAGGTAATGACTTCCAGCTGCCACAGTAACACTCAATATTCCCCTAGTGATACCTCAAGTCAGGAAAGAATTTAACTTCTGTGTGTTAAGTTGGCAGTGGCAAACAAAATTGAAGATGAAAAGAAAATGAAGGGACAAGGAAAAAGTTCCTCAGCACTGCCACAAGGAACACTCAACTCTAATTTCAAGATTTGGTTATTTCCTTTAATGCTCAACAGATGTGAAAAATGCTATGGCAGCCCTGGGCCATATGCAAATCCCTTTGAAACTTGTGGGACTTAGATTAGGCCTACCTTTTATTGGACCTTTTTTGTTTTTCTCTTTAAGGTGTTTTTTTGTCTTTTTTTTTTTTTTTCCCAGAAATGAAGAGGCAAGATAGGCCTGCTGAAGGGGTGTGCTACAAAACATTGGGGTCTTTGGGCGTATGAAGATATGCCTTACTTAATGCATCCTTTTGTTTTAATGGAGTTTCATTGGGTGATGTAGATTAAAGCTAGTCCTGTGTGGATCTACCTGAAGTCTTTTGCATTAATGCAGTATCAAGTGCCCACTTAGGAGGAAAGGCTGCAGGTGTTTCATTTTGTGCCTCCGTGCCTGTGGTGTGTTCCTGTAGCAGCCAGAAGAAGGTGAGGGCTGGATATGTTCTCCCAGCAGTGCCTTGGAGCTTTCCTCCCATGGAGCTAGAGTGGACTTGGGGAAGCTATCCGATCTCTAGTATTGCAATGGCTGTTTTTCCTTCTTTGGAAACAGAGCAACTCTGTTAGGGCATAGGAAGGAAGCCAAAAAGTCAAATTGGCTGAGAACAAATAATGAAATTAGCTAGTGCTGCTTCCCTGACAGAGCTAATAAATGGGGCAGAAAATCTAACAAAAACCACAAATGAAGATGGGGTTGTCTAAGTATTTTTGAAGAGTGTGTATGTGTAATATATATATATATATATATTTCTCTCTATATATATATGTTTTGGGTTTTTTTGTTCTTGACAGTGTCATTTAAAAACAATCATGTGCTTTTGGAATATCTGGTTCTTGCCACTGCAAATTCTTCTAAATTGTTAAGAGACCCACAAAAATATAAGGAACTTGGCATTGCTCTTTAAATGGGCAGGATCTTGGAAAGAGTTCATTTCTCTTGTAATGCAGTTAGTTCTATTTCTGTCATGTTCAAATCCTCTCTGACCAGGAATATTGAATTAGAGCTGGCTGTGGGTGTTAAGTGTATCCACAGATACCTTTGCTTGTGTTGAAGAAAGGAAAGAAGGCTTAAGGGTGAATGGTCCTGTCTGTGTTTGTATTTCCTGGAGTGGAGCTGTCCTGTACCCAGCTGGCTGAGCAGGAGCTGGCATGACAAGGTACAAGCAAGGTGCTTGTGCTTGGCAGGAGCATCTTGCTAAACAAAAACCTGTTGCTGCTTGTGTACTGTGGCTTAGGAAAACAAAATAGAACAGCCCAGAGGAGTGGATGCTTCTCAGACAGCTAACCACCAAGCATGAAGGTCCTGCTATATAATTTGAGGCAGCCAAAAACTGGTGGCTGCCATTGGCTGTGCAAGGGCTGTGGGCAGGAGGTGCAAGGGAAAACAGGTGTTGCATGCACTTGGGTTTCTTCAGGTCAGACCTTTAAAATCTGTTGCTGCTGAGCACGTGGTGTACTTCATGTGAATTCTGCTACTATATGCTTGGCCCTCGGGACCGATTGCTATGTAAATGCAAATTATTTAATTAACATTATTGTTTCCGTTTGCCATAATATGATTTTTATGAGCATTTCTAGATTAAAGTTCACTTTAGAAACATAGCAATTGCTTCCAAATTGCTTGGCTGTGCACTGCATTTTAAACCCCCTAAATGCAGTAAGGAATCCTTTTCATTCCTTAAGCATCAGAGGAGCAGCCGGAAAAAAAAATATATATAACCAAGATGTGTAAATATAACACTTCAGAAATCATAACAAAAGCCGTGTTTGTTTTGACATGGCAGAACCAGTAATTTGTGACTGGTAATTGGACAAAAAATATTCAGAGAAGAAACTTGTGTCCTCCGGTCTTTAAATCATAAGCACAGTTTTAGCTGAATTTCTTTCCTTCCCCCCCCCCCTTTATTTCCTTCCCACATCAGCATCTATGGTGCTTTGTCTGTAGAAGTTCCACACTTGCCAAAAGTTACAATGGTTTTCCTTCTGTGTGGGAAATATGAACAGAAGATAGATGTGCTGCCTGAGGCCCCGGCGCGTGGCACTGGTCAGTGATGTGACACCAGCCAGTGTGCAGGATCCCGCCGATAACCCGGGCAGGATGGTGTGGGCAGTGAGGGTGGGAGCTCTCACACGCTTGGAGCTTTGCCAGGAGCTGCTGTGAATATACAGCTTATTGCTTGGTGCTTTTTTTGTTCATTTCCATGGGTTGGAGGATTGCTCACAGATGAGTTGAAACACACCTTTGGAGTAGGAATGTATTGTTCTGGACTGTGGTTTGTCTTGTTGTTCACAGTGAAAAATTTGAGAGCAACCCCCTGCTTCATAAATGTGAAAAAGGCGAAGTATTGGACAATGTTACATTGCTTTGCCCTGTGACAGAATTTTCCCAGTTTGCAGCTTTTACAAAAGTTGTTATTTAAGTTCCTGCAGTCTTAAGACTAACCCAATTATGTGCCAATGCATGGAATTCCAAACAGAGGAATACTTTCATATCCAAATTTTTCTTTTTTCTTCTGTGGAATTTTAGTCTGGATTAATTTAGAAAGGGGTTGGGAAATTTCTTTAATATTTACTGTCTTCTACTGGTTTGTGTTTGGGGCTTACTTGTTTTAGTTTTTTTTTTTTTAATGGTAGCAGAGCGCAAGCTCTGTTGGGTGGCTCACATGGAAGGCGCAGAGCAGGCGAAAGTACTCAGTACTTTCCAGTGAATGTAGAGAAATACATGTACAGAGGAACATTCAGTAAGCCATGGATTTTTGCTTTGAAAGGGGAAAATGGTGTACTGTTACTCCCAGCCTGGCTTTGTGTTGTTGAGTCTGAGCAGACGGTCTGTAGCTGCTAACACGTCCCTGCATAGCTCTGATGGTACTACAGGTGTTGATATCTGTGGAGCTGGAACTTCACTCCCTGGTCTGGGTCTCTCCCCATCTGCCTGTGGCACCGTGAGCAGTTACATGGGGCTGGTGAGAGTCCCTGGTTGTGCTTCTGTGCTCAGTGTGAGGACGTGGAGGAAAAAATAAGTGTATCATGTTTTCCTTTGCCATAAATAAGGTTTCGCTGGTAACAGTAGCAGATCAGAATTTGCCAATCAGACATGGTGATACTAGCTGGCAGCATACTTTAAATCTTTAATTTGCATCTTCGGGGTTGTCAGGTTTTTTTTCCTCTTCCATCAGTTGACATATGCAGTGGTTTTGGTTCCTGATTAATGGTTTACCTCTGTGCCTCCAAGTCCCAACAAAAATCTACATTGCAGGAGTTTACCAAGTACTCTTGAGTGTTGGTGAGGAAATCTACATACAATTCAATCTCTTGTACAGGGCACACTGCTGACCTGTGCCTTGTTTTTGGAGAGGGGGAGGGAGCTTTCAAGAGCAGGCTTCGGTACAGTAAACAGAAAAGGCAGGGTTTGAAGTGATTGTGTTTTTTATTTTCAATCTCTCTTAATCCTGCTTGGGGAAGGGAAGTGGAGAGTGAAGCTTTTGATTCACGGGTTAGGCAGGTGGCTGGAGTGCAATGTAGTGTTGCAGTCCTTCCCTGGTTCCTGCCACAGAGATCACCCTACCTGCAGCAGCCCCAGGTCACAGCGTACTGGATGAATATTTCAGTTCTGAGCTGGGTGAATTAGAAGGTCCTTGTTAGGCCGAGGTGAGATCAGGGGTTGAGTTTTCTTGCAGCTACAATACCCTTTGGTGTATTGAGATAGACAGAAAAAGAAAACAAGAGTGAGACACAGTGTATTTTTAAATGGATGGGAAATACAGAGGTGGGTCCTTGCTCCCCTGCCTGCACTGGGCACTGCCCTGAAGTCAAACTTCTGTGCAGAGGGGTTTTTAATCTGTGCACACAGGCATCTGGGGGGAAAAAATTGCTGCTCTGTTCCCTCTCTCCCCACCTCCTCAGAGAAATTTCATTCATATCCAAGATGTCCAATTGGTTGATTTATGATGTGAGGGGTATTTTTTACATTTTTTTTTTTATTTTTGCTAGCTTTACTCTTAAAAAGCCAGCTGAGTTCAGTTCTCCCAAGGAAGGAGGAACATTTTCTGTCAGTTTGATTGATCTGTGAATAACTCTGATGTTCCAAGGCATAATGTTAATAGAGTTTGTGGTGTAAAGTCATATGAAGAAAATCTAAAAATAAAGAGCAGCTTGATTAACTTCCACAGCCTAAAAAGAGCACTGCTTGTGGAGCGGCCAGAGACTGGCTGTATTTGGAGAGGAGTTTTCTAAAAAGAGGAGCTGGAAATCACTGTGTCTGGAAATGGGACTAAATTGTCTTCAGAATAGTTTCTTTTAATTGAAACCAAACTGAAAGTTTTCTTCCTGGGAAAGTGCCAGTCAGCCGTGGAGCCCATGCTATGTTGCTTGGCGGTGCCTGGACTTGGCAAGGGACAGCTGGGAGGAGAGGGCAGGAGGCTCCAGATGTGCTCACTGCCCCTGGAGGCCCCCATGGGCACTCCCAAACAAAGTAACCTGATCATTTGCATGGTGTAAAACTCTTTATTGATACTGCTGGATTTTTCTTGTGGTGTTTTTGGTCATGCTCCAGATCCTGACAACCTTTTAAGTGAAAAATTTTTTTTTCCCAACACCTGATCTAAACCTTCCCCTGACGCAGCTTGAGACCAGTTTCTCTTGTCCTGTCGCTTGTTCCTTGGGAAAAAAGACTGACCTTCACCCGTCTGTAACCTTTTTCTGGGCAGTTGTAGACAAAATTGGGTGGGTGGATCTTGGTCAAAGA
This sequence comes from Lanius collurio, assembly GCA_020086605.1. Taxonomy (NCBI): domain Eukaryota; kingdom Metazoa; phylum Chordata; class Aves; order Passeriformes; family Laniidae; genus Lanius; species Lanius collurio. Next base: position 22,234,160 of record JACBWW010000006.1, on the reverse strand, counting down.
GAAATACTGTCATGTTGGTGAGCAGGATCAAGACCTGACTGCTGAAGTTGTGTCTCATTCTCACTCCCGTCTCCAGAATCCAGAGGGAGCATGTGCAGCAATGCCAGGGCAGGTCTCAGCTGTGGCTGGAGCAGGTCACAGCCATAGCCTGACCCACCGCCTGAGGAGACCTGTCACCTGATGTGCTCTCCTGGAGACAGGGAATGCATACTACGCTGAATCCATGCAGAACGGTGATATTTTTCTGAGCGCAAGCCAAGGCTTTGTGCTCTTACCCAGAGCTGGGAACCTGTCAGGAGCTCCCTGGTGTCTAGAAAGCCCTGTGCCTCTGTGCCTGTGAAGAGGTACAGGCATGGCAGAGGTGCTCGGTCTCTTAGGTGACTGACATCCACCCACCAGAGACCACAGACCCCCCCTTCTACTTTGCCCTTCCCTCCATGCCAACTGCTGTTAGTAGCAGGAGCCCACACAGCAGGTTGGGGGAGACATCTGAGCCATTCCTGCTTATTAGCAATGTTTGCTACATGGCTGGAGCTTGTCCTCTTCAAGTGCCTGGAAATTTTGTGTGGGTGACCCTCTCCAGTCCAGATGTGAGTCCCACTAATGTCCCTCATGAGAGATGGATGGGTTCCATATGCCATGGCTGTGCTGACCACAGTGAGGGCTTGGCATTGTCAGCTGGCAGTTTTGGTCCATGAGCCCTCCCCTCTGGACAGCTCTGGCTGAAAGCTACCAGGAGGAGGAAGGTCTTCACTTGCTATTTGTCTTTTCCTCCCCTCTCCTAATTCCACAGTCCCATTCTCTTAAAAATCCTTTAATAATTGTATGCATACTAAATGGGTATTTTTGGTGGTTTGGGGTTTGTTTGTTTGTTGTTTATTATTTCTGGATATAAAATCCCCAGGACTACTTGCCCTGTGCAGTCAGTAGGGAAGCTGTGAAGATTTTCTGAAGATACACTAAGACCATGCCTTACTTCCCACATGGTAGAAAGATTCATGACCTGATGACTTGGGATACCGCTTTCTCTCATTCCTTGTCAACCTTTCCCTGTGTTTATATGGGTTTTTAAGTAGCTGGGCAAAAAGCAAGCTCAACCAACCAACTAAAGGCCAGGACTGGATAAACTTTTCAGATTAGAAAAAAATGCATGTGCTTAGAAACCAGATGTGGTTTTATTTGAAACAAAACAGAACAATCACAGTTTATCTGGAAGAGGTGTTTTTTTTTCTTTTGTTTTGTTCCTTTTTAAAGATGAAACAGGTTCAATATTTGAAGACTTGTAAGACTGGTAAGGAATTATATCCTGTGACCTCTGTTTCCAGTTTTTAAGACACTGTTGTAATAGTGATAGGAAATCTCCCCTGTACCTTTCCTTTCCAAAGGAGCCCCATTCTCCAAGTAAACTATATAAAATGTGTATAAATATCTGTGGCTGATGTGCATCCCCAGCCAGTTTATGATGTCATGTTAATGATACAATCTGGGAAAGGCAGCTCAGTCCTTGGTGGCCACTTCAGGTCTGGTTGGGAAAGCACTGGATCAAGGTTGCTACCAGGGGATGGCAGTTCTGACCAACATTAGATGCATGGAGCAGAAGAAAAGTTTGAGATCCTTTTCGTAATGGAAAGATGAAATTTTGTTCTCGTTGGCCTCATCATCAGAGACTCTCTGGTATGTCAGCTGGAACAGAGGGTGGAACCCCACTGAGCACTAGATGTTTGACTGCTCTTGTACCAATACGAAGGCAGATGCATTTGAAGAAGTTTATATGATGACTGCTTGCTCTTTCTTGTGGCTCTGAATTTATTGTTCATCAGAGTTAAATTGATAAGAATGCATAAGTTGCAGATGGGGAAGTGATAGAGGAAATGCATCACTCAATTATCTGCAACTGACTTCAAGGAAAAAAAACACTAAGTGGGAAAGATAAGAAATGTTCAAGAGGTTTTTTGTGGAAGAGAAGAACCCCAGGTATCTCTACCAAGGCCAGGCTGAATGAGGCTTTAAATGACTTGGTCTAGTGGAAGATGTCCCTGCCCATGGTGAGTGGGTTGGAACTAAAGCATCTTTAAGATCCCTTCCAAACCAAACCATTCTACGATTCTATGAGGTATTTCACTATTTGAGTGAGAAGGACAGGAAGATTTGTGGCTGGCTGAGCAGACTGAGATATTGATCTAGTACTGCATTGTGTTTTCTTATGATATAGGATAATGATGCATTATCTTTCACTTCAGGAAATAATGGCTTAAAACATTTTTGAGCAAAGAGGCTGTTGACTGTAGAAATAAAATTAAATGGAAGTTAGATGAAACTGGCTGGAAGAGATCCTGGAATTTAAAAGGGCTACTGTAAAGTAGGTGTTGACACTTTTTCAGTGAGGGTGTGCCACCCTGTAGCCTTTTTTTCCTAAATTAGAGGTTGCATGTGCCAGTAGAAATTGAGTGGAAGCTGAGAGCTGCTGCCTTTTTCAGAGTCCAGAGAATGCTACAAGGTCCAGCTTTAGGCATGTCTGCTGGAATATTTGGGATTGGTCCTGGGAGGTTTGTACTGCAGACTGCCACCATCGGTTGTGAAGAACTCTGTGGTGCTCCTAACAGATGGACTATGGAATAACTTATTGTTTCTTCACAGGTTAGTCTGCATAAAGTAGATGTCCCACACGTCATGCTCTTGTTTCTAACAGGCTCTGAGTTTTATGCCTGTCCTGTTTCAGATATGACATTACCAAGGAAAATGGTGAAAAGGTTGTGTTTTGACTCCATGGTGCTTTGAGCCCTCTCAGAGTAGCATCGCTCACCCACCATTTATCTGAATATATATATATATGGTGGCATTTATCTGAATGTATTTTCTGGTGTGGTAAACAGTTTATGGGAGATGTTATTAGCACCTTGTAAATCCCAAGGACAGCTGAACACAGCCTTTTATAATCTATCACACAATAGCCTTCTGTTCACAAAAGTGTGAAAATTATTGGTTTGCATGTAGACTTCCTTATTTTAAATTAGTCTCTGGTTTGGTAAATGTCATTATTATTTTAATCAAATGAAGCTTCCTTTATGCTTTTTGCAATCTGCTGTTAAGAAAAATCAACCTTTATTAAGCATTCTTTCTTAATACTTTCTCAATCTTCGTGGTCCAGAGCACAGCTGGGGAGGAACAAGAGAAGAAAGTTAAAAGTGGACACTTTCTTCTAACTACTCTACTTTTCTTTTTAAGAACTTTTAATGAGAAGCCTTCATTTTTCAATAGCAACCCATGTCTTTCCTTTTCCTGCATTCATTTCTCCTGGCCCAAGTGTTCCATTGAAGAATAATAATGTTCCTGGCATTCTGTGTATTTTTAAATGCAAAGAAATGGTTGGAGTGAGGAATAGCATGATTGTAAAGCTTTGACTCTCTTTGTAGGTGCACATGCATTTGATAGTGTGAAGTCTGAACTATACTTACAGCTTTCTTGTGTCAGCTGGCAGTCCCTTTGAAGGGACACTTGTCATTTTGCTTTTATTTTGTTTGCCTCTGCCCAGAGGCAGCATGTATTAAAAAAAATAATAAGTGTTTCCAGCAATGCTTGATGGAACAGCTTAGTAGGTTAGTTGTCAGATGTAGAAATACCTGGCGTTTTTAAAAATGAAGACTCAAATGCCTCTCAGGATCTTTCTCCTCAATACTGGTGTTACTGTTTCATTAGGTTGGGATTTTTTTCCTGTGGCATTCTAGTCCTGATCAGTCCAGGAGCTTTCAGTGCTGGGTTTCAAAGCATCTCTAAAGTCTTGTGGAAATGTTGGCCAGGCTTTCTTCACTGGAACAAACACACCATTTCTGTGCTTCACAGCTTAGGAGTTGGTAAGGAAGATGCCTACACAGGAGCTCTAGGCTTCCTGCCATCTAATTTTAGGGCAGCTTGAAAAGTGAACATTTAGTAGAAACAAATGAATTTAACTCAGTCAGCAAAGGAACTGGCTACGAAAAAAAAAAAAGGACAGATCTTGGTATTAGTCCTCTGTCAATAAATCTCATATCTTACCAAGTTTCAAATATTGATGATTATTTTCTTTGACTGTCTTTTGATGTCCATTTTCTGAAGTTGAGACAGAGACAGGAGAGTAGAACTGCCAAGATTTTATTTTTAACTTCATTTTCAACTTCATTTTCCTCCACTGAGAAAGCTAATTGTATCTCTTTCTGAACCACTTAATTCACTGCCTGTCATGCTCTTCTCTCAGTGTAAACTTCCTTGGGGCTATCGCCACAGTCCCAGCAGAGGAGGAAATTAGGGTCTCTTACAGAAATAACCTACAGCTTACATAGCATAAACAAATATTGGAAAGCAAACACTGACAGGTTGGGGAAAAGTGTTTTTTTTAAAAAAGGAAAGTAATAAAAAAGAAAAGATTAAATGCAAACATAGTGCCCTGCAGTGTTTAAAACACTTCCTTATAGTCTGTCAGGCTACATGTTCAGGACCTTTGATCAGGAGGGAGGTTGTTTATTTCCTGTGCAAACCAACTTATACATTGATCAATGCATTGTTGATATAGTGAAGGTATTCATTCCCTTTACTGGTCTCCCTGAGAGGCCTTGGACTTGACAGCAGTATTGTGAGCATTAACATGGGGATTGGAGTCATGAAGAAAATGCAGAGAGGAACAAGAGGATAGAGTTGATCACCTGTTTAAGGGAAGACTGCTTGGAGGGGTTTCTGTGAAAAGAAATGCCATGGGGTGAAGGTTGTTCACACTTAGAAGAGACCATTTGGGAGCCATTGGCTTAAATCAACCGTTTTCCTTGCCATACTGGGAGGACCTGCTGCAAGACTCCTGTAATAGGAGTTGTTTCTGGCTGATCAGACCCTGTGGGAAGGAGAAGACATTAATACTAAAAGAAACCAACAAAACTACAAAAAAGTCTTTAAAATATACCATCTGCCTTAAAACTTTGCTTCGTTTTGGTGCAAAAATTTAGTGTTTTCCTCCTGAATGCAGAGTTATGCAAAGAATAACCTTAACTTTGTATGCACAGTAATGGGACCTAAAATAACTATTATTAGAAAGGCAAACTTGCTTAGCTGGAAAGTGAAGGATTATTTACTTTTTGTCCCAGCTGTTTTAAGTCTGAGGCATCAGGCCTAAAGTGACCCGCTGGAGATCTGTAATGAAGCTGTGCAGTTTGCTGCCACTGGATCTTGTGGAGGCCAGAACTTTTCATGCCATCAGACAGCATCTGTACAAATTTATGAAAGAGAAATCATCAGATGCTCTTAAAAAAGAGAAAAATCCCCTCCAGTTCCTGAAATGTGGGAGCTGCAAATTGCTCTGTTTATGTCTATAGTTACTACAGTGGATTTTGCCTGGTTTTACTCCACAATACAGATTTTGTTGTGGACCACTATCAGGTGGTATGTGGGTTAGGGAAACCTTTGGCCTGACCTTTGTCAGTCATTCCTGTGGCTCATGGAGCAAAGGTTAACTGCAAACCACACTTTGGGAACCTTCAATCCCCACTCATTTATAACAGAGCACTAATTCAATAATATTATGGTTACTTGGACTACAACTAGGTGGGATGAATGCAGTTTTCCATCTTACTCCACACGTTTCCTTTGTCACATAAAGTTCTTTTCTGTCTTTGTGAAGCACTCTCTAAAACATGAGTAATGGCTCTTTTCTCTATGTGTTGTTATTTCACCTGACAAACAGCCCATCAGCATGTATTTGAGCACTGCTTTGGGGTTAGTGGGCATTAGATATCGATACTATTATCCCACCAAGAGGAGCAGGAGGTGAAATTCTTTCATCCATCATCTTCCTCGAAACGAGTGATGCAGAGTCAGAGCCTCCTGTTTGCAGAGGGGGCAGGCTGTTATCTGTTAATATGGCAGCATTTCACCAAATGATTAGACTGTCAGAATTGCAGCAATTTGAACACGCTGAGCAAGCTTTTGTATACATAGGAACAAGATGCCGGCGTTGGATTGCTGAAGAGGAGTAACATGCGCTGGGGATTGACAAGTGCTTGGCAAACCCATGTTCCTGGGGCTCATCAGACATTCACGGCTCTTATGCAGTGCTGGTGAAGAGCATACTCAAGTGGCTTCATCATTGCCTGGGTGACATCTGGTGACATGCAGTTAGGCCTGTCATGTTTTTTTGGGATGAATTCATTTTCACAATATTTGAATGGAATCCATTTATGCAGAGTGGAAATATTCTGGCATATGCAAGTGATTTTCAAGACTAATATTTTTGGTCCATCTTGTATTTGGTGACAAAAGCGTAATTAGCTGCACTTAGTCATGTGCTATTTTATGGAGTAGTTTTCTGGATTTCTGTGCTTCTTGCTGGCTCTGTTCCTCCTCTGCTCCCTCCTGATGAACGTAGCTACAACTGTTGGGATGAGGAGGAGGGAGCACAGGTACACTTGGTAGCTTCCTGTGGTTGTAACTGGGGCTCCAAACAAATGTGTCTGATGGCAAAAGCTGGCTTTTCTCTTCCTCCAGCAGCTGGGGAGTTTACATTGCACTAAACAGAGGCTTGCACACTAAGTGGTTTTTGATCCTCTGATACATGCTCTGCTTCGGTAGTGGAGTATGTTATTGTTTCTCTACCAAGTTAGTTGGTTGTTGTGCTTTAATGTTGCTGAAGGCAAGTGTTGGGAATTGAGTGGTTTAGGTTTTTGTTCTCCTTGTCCTCAGAAGACAATTGTGGGTTTGATCCTGCATTGCAGCTCAGCTGAACTCAGGTTTAGGGTGAGTTAGGAGTCTGTTAGTTTTGTTAGGAGCTTTAGCTTGTTCTTCAGCTGTCTGTGATAGAGGTGTGCAGAAAGTAGGATTTAACTGTATAGAAAATGCTTCTATGCTGTGCCACACAACCTGAAGCTGGGTGGAAGCTCCTTGGCCCCATTCTCTTGATCAGTAGTGTAACCTTTGTGCCTCTAATAACTAATGAAGAAGACCTTATGCAGTAAACCAGTGCAAAGTGTGTGGTCCTTGCAGTAGGGGAGATGGGAGTTGGAGCAGGAATGCAGGAAGGCAAATGCACTTTGTCTTTTTGTCCTGCTTCTGGTGTGAAACATACACTTAAAAGCTTGGGTAGGGATAAATCTGCTTTCTGCAGTCCTAGTCACTCCGAAGTGCTGATGATTGTTTTGCTGAAAGAGGTCTTTGGCTGAAAGATGTGTCCAACTGTGGAAAACGGGATGACAAGGGGGAAAAATGCTAAAATAGAGTTTCCAAATGTTCTTCTGCAGCTTGTTTCTGTGGGTCTTAATGCATGCTCTGGCTTAGGCTCCATTTAAATCTTGCCCCTTGGAGACAGGCTGGCAGGGCTCAGGTGTACTGTGGAGGCTCAGGGCGAACTCATTTCGGATTAGCCTAAAGCAGCATGCCAGGTGAAAAAGTATTGTGAAACTCTATTTTAGCTATTTGCTTCTGTGTCTTTGAGAGAAGGTGATCATGAATGTAAACCCTCTTCTTCTTTTTTTTTTTTTTTTTCCCCAGTGCAGTACTGTTATGATTATAAAAAACACCCCCACAAATCTCATATAAACTTCCGAAGTGCGTGTGACAAGGTAAGGATAAAAAAAGGTTTCTGATTCTTAAAATGGACATTTTGAGAGTACCATCAAGGCATTTTGGAGAATAGAGGTGTTTTATTTTTAATGAGAAGAACTAAAGAATAAAAAGTGGTAGCCTTGGAGAATTGCAGATCAAAGGTTTCTTCATTGTAAAACAAATGAAAGGTTTCAGTCCTAGAAGTGATGAATAAATTGATTAATTTTTAATAGGAAGAACAGGCTATAAATGGTAATTTAATTCTTTGGGGAAGAGAATCATTTAAGCACTGTTTAAAACGTCCAGATTTTTTTTGCTGTGGAGATTATAATGATAACTGAGGGGAGGACTGGGAGAGAGTGCACAGTGTGGCCAGGGCTGTTGTGCTCAGCAGTGCTTCCACTCACCTCAGTGCTCGTGTCCTTCCCAGAGGTAGGAGGTGAATGCTGCTCTGTTTCTTGCAGAAACTTGGTTGTGCCCTTTTCCTTTTCCCATGGGGACCTCAGCCTTGGGGGAGTGGGGGGGGGAACTGAACGCCTAAAAAGAATTCAGACTTACCAAATGTGCCCATACTCTCAAGCACCTCTGTGCCTTGGCTTTGCAAGTGGCAAAGCCCAGGGGGAAAATGGTTGGGACCGAGTGTCCCCTGGCCCAGGGCACTCCTCTGCTCAGTGCCAGGGATGTGTGGAGGGGTGGGATTGAAAATGGACCCTCACAGAATGAGTAGATTGCCTGAGGTTTTGGTGCAGAGGGGTCTCAGGTAGTGTGGGGCAGGCAGGAGACTGGGGCAGGAAGGGCAGAGCTGGGAGAAGAGGACTATGGCCTTTGTGGTAAAGCAGGAATTATGAAGTGTTGGCTGGGGAAGGGGCACTTAATGGCATTTGCCCAGGGCAGCTCACTGCTACCAGACTGACAGGATGATGAGTGCTGCCAAATTTGCATAATAGCACCACTAATAAAGGCCTTGAGGTCCCTGCTGATTGCTTCTCCATCAACCACTGCACACAGCCCTTGCATTGGGCTCATCCTCCTCTCTGTAGCTGTGACCCACTTTTCACTTCCTAAACCCGATTTTGTTTGTCATTTGTGGGGTAATCTGGCCCAGCTCTGCGAGGGAACCCTGTCAGCTCCTATATGGTGTTTCTGCATGGCCAGTGGCCAGGGACCACAACCCACTGCTGTGTCCCTGCCTGGGCTGTGCCCTGGCACGTCTGAGCTGCCAGTATCCCAGTCTGTGTCTTCCAGTGATGCTGTCAGGCTCACTAGCTTTTTCTCTTTCCTTCTCTTGGCAGTGTTTTGAAAGCTAAAATAAAAATAGAGGAAAAAAAGGAAATATTTGCCTCTTGCTTGAAATTAATTCCCTGATTCTAATCTTTATTCATGTTTCCATCCCCTGCTGGTTCTCTCCCCTTGCTTTCCTGTCACACGTCTCCCAAACCTGGTGGATGAAGAAGCTCCACCACAGCCCTTGTGCATGGAGATGGACTCGCTTCACCGACCAGGGTGGCTGAGCCATGCCTCATGCCCCTGGGTAATAGCTGTTTTGGAGAGAGAAATGTGCTACTGCTCACACTAGTGATTGAATTCTGATTTCTTTCTGACCCCTCAGAGCAATGCAGGAAACAAAATTAGTTGTATTTGCAAGGTTCAGACCAGGATCTGTTTTGTAAGTGGCTGTGTCTCTATCACAGCTGAATATCTTTAATACTTTCAACAAAATAAAAAATAAAAAGCATAAAATGCCCACTTTGACATAAACAAAATAGTGTGCTAAGAAAAGGCAGTGTTTTTGACAAATGTTGCATTCTCGTATCATTTTATACTGAAGTGGCTTAGGATGCATGATGGGACTTGTTAGTCATGGGTATGATTTTTTGGTCAGCTTTTAGCTTACAAGGAGTCACAAATGTATGTGTGCATTCAGACCTTTGCTGTGTCACTGGATTCCTGACATATGCCTAAGCTCTAACAGCTGGTCACAGTGGTAGCAAGCTCCAAACTGAGAAGCAGGGTTGAGCTCTCCAACTTTAACCCTGTGGGGACTGCAGATGGGCAGTGTTAATATTGTGAGAAATTTTTAAGAGTTTGTTTGTAACTTAAATAGCAGCACTGCTCCCCTCCTGCCCTTGCACACTTCCCCCAGCCCAGATAATGAAAGGTGCATTGATAAGGTTTCATAATTTAATTTCTTAGCTTGCATCAACTTCAGATGGTAAGTGGATAATTCAGTGTTATGAATTCAACATTAAGAGTGTAACTGAAGTTGATTCCACTGTGCTGACCGGAATTTTATTTTTCAGCCGTGCTGAGGTTTGACCAAATGTTTGTTTCAGGTGGATTCTCCCATCCCTTTTAAGTACTCTTCAGCTTTACTTTGTATGGCTGTTCCAACTGGTTGCTGTTGGCCTGAAATCAAACCTAAATCCTGAAGAAAGTTAAACAATGATGTCCAGAGCTTGCATTGGTACAGAAGTAGTTCACCTTGGGAAATTCATATCTATATCTAGCTCACTGTTCTCTTTAAGAGCTTATGGGTCTGATTCAGCCTCATGTTTATTTTGCAGCATTGCTTTGGGTAGAGCTGCTGCTGTTTTTTCACTGATGTGTGAGATCAGAGCATGCCTTGTGGAGTTTAACTCTTTGCACTCACAGCAGTAAGCTTCTAAAAGCTCCGTGAGCCAGTTTTCAGCCAAGTGATATTTGCTGCTTCCGTTTTTTCCCCTTCCTCTTCATCAGGGCATCAGAGGGAACTCGAACCTCTGGAGAGATGGCAGTGAATGCTCAGAAGGAGCCCAGGCTTCTCAGTGTTGGTTTTTTATCAAACAGGCTTGTATGAATCCACGCATTTATGCAATTTTTATTCAATTTTGACCCAGTGAAAGGTTTTGCTTCAGCAGAGGAATTAACCCTTTAAATCTCATCAGCTTAGATGTTTTAACAGTGCAAATGCACACAAACCTGAACGTTGTATAGAGTCTGTCCACAGTTCCCTCCTCTCCCAGAAGCCTGGCTGAGAAAAATGTGCAGAGTAAACCAGTACAGTGAGAGTTGAGAGTTTCTACAGTGTATGTGAGGATGTTATTTTCTTGAATATGTTTTAACTGGACACTTCCCCACCCCTGCTCACCATTTTTTATTATTTTTAACATCTGTGTTTTAAAGGAATACTGAGAAGTTTCTTTGTCTGGTAGCGTAGAAATACCTGGATTCAGATGATTATGGGTTTAATTTGCTGGCCCTTAAATACTTGGCTTCGCTAACACTGCACTCTAGTGACTTGCACCATTGTGTTTGCTGTGCTTGCTCTTATCTTCCAGATATGTGTGCCCCTAGATATTGCTTGTTCAGCGGTTGCTGTTCAGCTTAGCTTTTCAAATTCTGGTTTCCTGTCCATGATCCAGCCTTCTGCTCATAGCAGAGGTTGAGCTCCTGCAGTTTTTTCCTCTCCCTCTGAGATCTGTCCAAGAGAGCTGTGAATCTACCTGTGCTGAATGTGTGGCATTGATGGCAAAACTGCTCATGCCACTTAAAGCTAACGCTAGCAGTGATGGGGAAGTAATAACTGAAGGATTGCACAGTTGGTGCTGGACAGAGCATCATTTAGTGATGTGAAATGTGTTTCTGACTTGGCTGGAAGAGACTTTCATAGCTACTAGCTCTCCTACACTTGCAAAAGGCTGCATGGTTTATTTGCTTTTTCATGGTACTGGTTTTGAATAACTCCACATGAGTTTAAAGCTTAGGGAATGGAAAAAATGTAAAGGGAAATACAGGAGGTGTGGCAGTCAATCAGAGGGCACATGGAAATGAAAATTGACAGGAAAAGAGGTTATAGCCATCAACACCTATTATAGAAATGTGCAGAGATAAATCCAGAAACCATGTTGTAAAACTGTTCCTTTAATGGGAAAATTGAGAATTTCTTGACACAACACTTCAAGTGTTGGAAATATAAGGTATGCAAAAAGAAATGGTATTTTTCTTTTGTATACACTCTTCTGTGGGCTAGCAAATAGGAGATATGATTACTTATGAATTCTGTTCATTTAAAAGGACATTTTATTACCAGTTTTATGGCTTAAGTTTCCAAAATTAAATTCTTTATTTTATAGCTGAGATTAGGTTAAATTTGATATTCATCCATAACACAATTGGTAAATTTGGATGTTTGCTATTAATAGAGAATCACAGACTGACTGAGATGGGAAGGCACCTCTTTAGGCCATCTAGTCCAAGCCCCTGCTCAGAGCAGGGCGAGTGAGAGCAGGTTGCTCTCAGTCATGAGCAGTTGAACTTGGAACATTTGCATGGAGGGAGACTCCAGAATCTCTCTGGGTAACCTGTGCCTGTGCCTGACCACCCTCCTGGTGGAAAAGTGATTGTGAGGTTTTTTTCTTACATTTGAAAAGAATTTCCTCTATTTCCATTTGTCGCCATTGTGTCTTGGCCATAATGATATTCCTCATACAAATAATTTGTATTACACCTTTTATTAAATTATGTTGGCTCATTCATCCTTGTAATCTCCTGAAAAAACTAGATTTTTTTTTTTTTTTCATAGGGAATGTGGCTGAATCAGGGAAGAAATTTGTTTTTTTTCTAGAAATCAAAATGTGAAGCTAGGTCTTCAAAAACTAGTTTACATCATTGAATAAGAACACTCACCACTTCCCCCCTAGTTTTATATGTGAGAGGGTTGTTGATCCCCCACCACCCCGTTAAGTGTTATATTTATGATCAAATAATATTTTATAAGATCTTTATTATAAGTTCCCTCTTCAGTGGATGTATTATGTCATAAAATTTACTAGATACAAGATCAGATTTCTGATTTTTTAAGAGTATCATAAAAAATAAAACTTCTGTGGGGAAAAAAGAAAGGCAGTAACAGCAGTAAGATCTGAAGCCTCTTTCCTCACTTTCCTCTACCTTAATTAACTTAAAATTGCACTGGACAATCCTCAAGTAATGTGCAAAAGTGACATTTAATAGATAGAAATTATTAAGAAACTTTCAGCTGTCCTTTGGGAATATGTCTTAGTGCTTCTGTGTTCTTAAGACTGCCAAAAATATCCCCAGTAATTCTCAAACTCTTTTGGCAGATGAAGGCAGAATGACTGGTTTTACAACAATCAAGATCAGATGGTGGCAGAGCTATCATACACTTTTCTATATTAAGAAATATGTACACTGGAAAATAAACCGTGATCATATGTTCCTTCTCTTTTCATCAATTTGTTGCTAGCGAGTTACTGATAGCATTAGTGTCTGTGAAAGATGGAAGACACTAAGAGTTCAAATCAGTCATGCTCTACGTGCTTTTTATTTCAAGTATTCTTAGTGTGGTTTCACTGCTGTCTTGGGGAAAAAAAAAAGTTCAGTTTTCTCTTTCACCTAATATTGAGAGACTGTCAGACACACTTTGATACTTCTGTGGCGTGAAACAGCGGTGACCACAAAGAAAAATACACCTTTTCTGCTAAGTCTTTGTTTTTTTCAGTGACCATTGAGCTTATATTGTTGGCTGGAGAGATTGCCTTTGTTCTGCTAAGATGTATCATTTTAGCCATGGATGAGTCTTGGGAAACAGAAGCATTTAGTTTTCCATCCCAACCAAGTGATCTTGTGAGAAACCACAGCTAACACCACAGAGCATGTCTGCTACATTTGGAGGAACAACCTTGGCTCTTTTTGTATTTGCCAGTTTCTTTCGAGGAATTCCAACACCTTTTTTTGTCATTTTTGTTTTACTAAGGATTTTGTTCTTAGAAATTGCTCTTACATTTTTCTTGTAGTTACCTTTATCTTTGAGCAGTTCTCCAGTCCACCAGAAGCAGTTGTAAAGTTGCTTCTGCACAAACTTTAAGTGAGCTTGATATATCCTGTAAAATTGTCATTCCATTCATGATGAAAATGCAAAACCTCCTTTTGCCAGGGTGTACACTCAGTTTTGCTGATGATTGCTACCATCACAGTGATTTGAGTCATCTCCTATTTGGGGATGTAGTTTCACCAGCTAAAATGGACAGTAGTATCTGCATCCAATTTTAAATCAGGACGATCCTTATCTTCCTTCATTGTCTTGAACCAGACTCCATGTCCAATCAGGCATCCTCCAGTCAAAGATAAATGAATTGGTTTAGATCTGAAAACTCTGTATGAGGAGTCATCCTAGTCTCAGTTCCTTTAGGAAGTTTGGTCCACAGCTACAATTCAAGGCTTGACTTTTGGCCTATCTGTTTACAAGTCTACATGCGACATAATAAAAGGATTCAAAAATTCCTTTTCCTTTAGTTGGAGCTTTGTAATATATGCTGTAATTACTTTCCTCCGTTATAAAGAACCTAGGTCTGGATTCAGGAAACAGGGATGCTGCGAGAGCCCAGAAGGTTGATGGTTTGTTATAATTATTCAGGAGTCTCCTGATGGGAATGCCTGCCCTGGCATTCCCAGCATCTGGCCTGTGTCAGGCTGAGAGGGAAGCTCCATGCGTTTTTTTTTTTTTTTTTTTTCTCTTCTTTTTTTTCCTTCTGATCCAGAGGATAGCCGCAGGAGGATACCTCCCTGGCTCCCAGCCAGGCCCTGGAGCGGTGCTGCCTTCCTCTCGGTTTCCCCACGCGGATTGCGCCTTCGCTCTCCCATCTCCTTAGCAACTCGGAGCGCACCAGCAGCACACAGCCACACAGCCCCCGGGAGCTGCAGCTCTATTTATAGGCAGGAGAGCCTGGATGAAAATTTCCAGAATGCTCTGGTAACGCCTCTACAGGCACAAAAAACTGATGGGTCCTGCTAAAGGATCTGGCTTGGTGCTGTATCTCAAAGTCCTGCCCTTCGCGGGATGCTCAGCCTTTGCAGTGAAACGCACTCACTCTGATACGTAGCGAGGATTTGCTGTTTACATAGCTGCTAATTAACCTTTCAGGAATCATGTTCTCTGTAACCCAGGTTGGGAAGTGAAATGCAGGTGCAAAAACAACAGCCCGAGGTAATACCATGTTGTAACAGGCAAAGTCTCAAGGATGATGCCATGTCTATGATGTTTTGGTTTGTTTTTTTTTTTTTAATTTCAGGGATATGGCTTAGTGAAATCTTAGAAAACAGGAGAGGAAAATATTTTTTCTGAGCTTTGTGGTTAGGTTTTTCTTTTTTTAATTATGTTTCTTCAGGCTGAATTTTACATCAAAACCAAGATTTAATCACTGGTTATATTACTTGCTGTTGTTCTGCAAAGGTTTATTGATTTAAGCATTTCCCTTAGTCATATGGCTGAGAAATTAAGTAAAGAATATGTGGTGGTGCTAAGAACAACTCCAAGTATTAAAGAAATAAATGATAATCCATTAAAGTGTGTTGGTTGATGACCTTGAGAAGGACACCTGTTTTCATGAACTTTTCATGCATACTGAGCTGAAACTGTGAGATGGTCCTGGAGGAATTTAGTATTTATCGGGAGATAATACTTTTTGGGTGAATCTGATGAGGTGTTTGAAGATCCTGAAGTTCCTGTATCTAGTTGTATGAAAACTTTGTACTTTTTTATCTGGGCAAAATCATAATTAAAGATTTCCATAGGGTAGTTAGGTTTTTTTTCTTTAATTATTTGTATCTGGACCTCATATACCAGCGTAGGAGAATTTTGTGTCCTGATCCTAGGGCATCCCTCCCAGATTTTCCTCATAACCTGTATTCCTTGCAAATGACTGCTATTGGGAATAACCTTGGTAGGAAAGGTCACTCCGCTTTTGAAATACTCTTTGATGTCTCAAAGTCATCAAACAATTCCAAAGACTGGAATTGTTCTCCTGGACACCATGGTGAGAAAGTAATGCCTGTCTTAGACTAGAGTTGCAAAGAAAGCCCAAAGTAGAATTTCACCTACTCCAGTTGGTAGGAATATAGGAATTACATGCTTTTGTATGTGCTTCTACATGCAAGGAGAACATGGTGAGGTGAAGACATGAACTGTAAAGGCAGGTTGATTGACAGCCCAGCTGGTGCAGATCAGTAATTGGAAATTCATTGCACATAAATCTTCTAGTACTTACTGTGAGACATGGGAAGGAGAATAGCTGAGCTCTGAAGCAGTTAACTCTTTCAGGGCCATCTGTGAAGATGTTCAGCTTTCAAAGTAGCAAGACTGTTCAAGTATTTCGCTTTAAATCCTTCATCTTTTGTTGCACCAAGACAAGTGCTAGTGGAAGGAAAAGCCACCACCGTTTGCTTCAATTGATAGCATTTAGGTGAACAGCCTTAAATATTTAATATTTGTTTCTTTTACAGTGCAGCTTCAGATTGTCTTGGAAAATCATCTTTGTATTTGGTGGTGAACACATTTTTGCCTTTACAAAATGCATCTCACACGTGTTGCCTGCCAATTTCATGTCTGATTTACCTGATTTGTGTCTCCACATTGGTGGGCTTATTGTATGTTTGTCCATGTGCCAGCAGACTCCGCAACTGTATTTTAAGAGGTCTGTTCATGTCTAAATATTTATATTCTTTTCCATGAGGCTGAGACTGATTGTATGTGCTAGCAGCTTCATCCCTGCACCCCCCTTCTTCCCCAGTCCAAGTGTGTGGTTTTGGTACGTTTTCCTTCTCACTTGATTTCAACACTCCGGTGATTTCCACAATACAGTTTTGAATGTATAATTGGTTTCTGGTGGCCACATTTTTTCTCATTTATTTTGGACTGCCTCTGTTCTGTTACACACATATTTGTCTCTTCATTAATGTCAATGTGAATTACAGATGAGAGGCTAAGTGTGGATAAATTAGTAACTACATGAAACGGAAGGTGGCATTTAACTTTGTGAATTATTTGTGTGGGCAGAGAACAGCTAATGAATACCTGAGGATCTGAACAAACAAGCAGTGCCAGCGTTCAGGGCTGTGCTGTCAACGCAGTGGTGGTGGGAAGGGTGGGGGACAGTGCAACCCTGCTGAGTTTGAAGGACCACTCTTCTGACAAGTGCTGTGGGTAGATGGAAGTGCTGGTTGTGGTTTTGGAGCCAAAAGTCATGCTTGCCTCTAAGGGAACAGTTGTTTACGTACAGTAAATAGAAGATAGAATGGTTTGTATCTCAGTCCATAATGTATTGAGACTTCTCTTGACCCTTAAAATGGTGTAAAACAGTCCAGAATGGTGTTTCTTGCTATAAAAATACAGTGCTTGGATGAAAGCCTTCCTTCAGGATGGGCCACGTTCTCCGCTTCACTGCCTGTGGTAACACTTTATTCATTTATGTCAGGAGAAAACCTTTTGTCTTCAGCTCAACAACTTCTGCTTTGCTTGCAGTGCCCTGCAGAAACATTACAAGAGGTTTCCTTGAAGGGAAGCACTTGGCTATTTTCTAAGCTCACTTTCAAAGTACTCTGAATTAATTATAAATGAGTAAAGCTGTCTGGCTCTTGATTACACAATTGCCTATCCTGGATTCTCTCTAATGAAATGTAAGCTGGCCCAATCGCAGTAAAACAGGAGGTGCTTTCTCTCCTGCCCTGTTTTATGATCTGAGCTATTCTCAGATCTACTGTTCTGATTCTTTCTAGGCTGCAATTTTGCCAGCCTTACATTTCCTCCTCTCTCTTCTTCCTACCTTATATTTTTATTAAGCTTTGCTTTTGGCTGCACTTATGCCCATACTCTGTTATAATTTTCATTGAAAGTGGTTAACATGCATTGATACAGTGCCTTTTTGCACTAAACTAACGCAATGCATTTTATTTATTTAAAGGATTCTAAGTGCCTATAGTGTCTAAGTGTTTGACAAACACATAAAAATACACAGAAGTCAAGCACTTAGCTGCCCCAAGAGGATGTGTTTCCCTCTGTCTCTAGCAGGAACATCCATAAACCCTATTATTCATGTACCACATAGCTTAGTAACAATTAAACTGAAGTCTTTGCTTTCTGCATAGTGAACCCTGACCTCTTGTCTCCATCATTTGCCTCAACTTGAACCTCACAGGATATGCTGTATTTTATCCCATTTCTCTTTTTATGCTCTCATTTTTGTATAGTGCTAGATATCATGGTCTGCAGTTCTGACTTCTGTCACATTTTCACTAGGTTTATCACCTTCAGATGGGGTGGGAGATGGCTTGGTACAAGTGACATGGATGTCTTTTGCTGTGACATTTTTATTCTGTGTAAAATAGCAGAAGTTTAGGAGCGCTGAAATCTGGGTTTGAACTCTAATGCAGTGCATAAGATACAGACCCCAATCTGAACTTTGGAGTTGAGGTCACTGAGCCCTGGCACAAGTGAATCATGGCACACATGGTAGAGATGGTGCTGCTCTGTCTTCTGCCCATTGAGTCTCCTGTTATGGATGTCCAGCACTGCTCTTGACCTTCCTACTTGCTGAGGAAGGATGAGTTCAAAATGACTTAAGAAAGAGGCAGCCAGGGCAACATAAATTTGTTCACCCCTGCTCCTCTCCCCTCTTCCTTGTGTTGGTTTAGGGAGTTGAAGACAGGCTGTAAAAGCAGATGAAGCTGCAAATTTTCTTCTCATGACAATAGTGTAGAATCTAAGGAAAATGGATTCTTCTGGGCTTTTTTTTTTTTTTTTTTTTCATCTTTGCTGGAGATAGTAAACCAAGAGTTCAGAGGTCTTCCTGAGGCTGGCTGAGGATTGCCTTGAAAAGCAGATTATACCTGCTGAGTTACCATCCTCCTTCCCTTTGAGATTTGAAGCCCGTGTTAATGAATGCCGTTTAGTCACAGGATTACCAGAGGGCTGATACACATCTATTACTATGCCAGACTTGGAGTCATGTACATTGAAACTAAGTTGAAAGGGGAGACCTGATCCTTTATTATTTCCTCTTTTTAGTGCCATATTCCTCTCCTCTACCAATCCACCAAGGTTAGACCATCTGAGTTGCCTTTTTTTTAACAGGGCACCGCATTTTCTCATCTGCTCACTTCCAGCTCCCTTTGTGAGGACCTCTAGCCCTAAAGCTGCTTTTGTGGAGCATCCACAAACTTCAGGACTCATTCCCACAGCTGGTGCTTCGGTTTGATAAAGGTATCAGCCCTGAGAGTTTTAACCTTCAGCAGCCATAGCAACCAGCCTTGCATCCTTTGAAGAAGTAGTCCTGAGCACAAGTTACATTAAAGACCCATGCACTTTGCCTCAGAAGACCTCCCCAAAATGGATGGAAATTGTGACTTCATGACATTTAGGAAATAGGGCATAACTTATAGAACATTTGTTCTGAGAATGACAGAAACTATCAAAATTATATGACAATTACGCTAATCCAACATCTCCTAATAATGGGCACATCAGCCTGGCCATGCTGGAAATCTGTTAGAAACAGATAGTCTTTCAGAGTGATTTCTCTGTTTTCTCCTTCTTCCTCTCTAAATGGTGACTGACACCTATATAGGTAGATCATCGAATATGAAGCATTTCCAGGGGGAGGATGGGCAAGGGTAGAGGGGAAAGGAGTGGGGAAGAGTTTTAGTGAGAAAATCAAACCAGTGGAAAACAAGGCATCAGAGGAGAAAATGGTCTTTTTACTAATCTGGAACTAACATACTTGAGCTACAGCTTGACCTTCAGGGATGCCCCTCAAATGGGAGGGTGAGCTCAGTAATCACCCCTTCCTGATGTGCCTGAAGATCCCCTACAAGTTGTATCTTTTCAGAATCTTCCCAGAAGGAGACTCTTAGAGGAGAGACCACATGTAACAAGGAGTGGTTTTGACTACTCCCGATGCAATGTGTATTTTGGAAATATGTTGGCAAGGGTTTTGACTGCTTGACCACAGTGACAGGGTTTGTGGTGGTGGGATGTGCCAACACACTTCGTGTTCTCTTGAGCTGGCTTGCAAAAGGTGCTTAAAAAAGTTGCTGCAAAAATAAAACTGGAGAAAGAGCAAAGGATGCAAGCTCGCAACGAGCGGGAGACAGAAATCCTAGGTGTTTGCAGTCTCTTGCCAAATTTATCCATCTCTTTTCCCACGTTCTCTCTCCATTTCTGAGGAGTGATGTTTAACAGTCTGTCTTCAAAGGTAATAGATGTGAGCATCTGTGATGTTGTATAGTTTGTAATTTGAACTGTTATTAGCATGTGTTGGAGATACATATTCAAGTGAAGTGACACTTAAAATATATTCCATGTTGTATGCCAATATCCTATAGAAAGGCCTGATGTATCAGTAACCAAAATTAGCAGTAGAGCCATACCATCATATAATCTTCTCAGTGAAATCACAGACTTCTACATAGCAATTTTCTTAGGTATTTGTAATGCTCTCATGCATACTTATTTTCCCTTCCCACTATCCCACGTCGTTGCTTCTTCAGTAGATTTTGGCTGGTATGCCCTAACCAACACTGCAAGCTCTTTTGGCTCTCTTAAGGTACGTCTCTCTCTGCTTTTGAGCCAGCTCTGTCCCTAAGCTGCCAAGCCAGAGAAGTGGGGGAAGGTTTCCTTTCTGCAGAGAAGGAACTAAAGTGTGGTAACTCAGTCTAGGCTGGGAGAAGCGATTGGAGGTGTTGCACAGAAAAGCTGCGTGAGAAGAGCTCTGTCCTGTGTTCATGCTCAGTGTGAGCAGGATCAGGGATAGGGGTAAGACAGACCTCATGGAGCCCTAAACACCTGCTAGGATGGGCTGCATCAAGCTGGCAGCAGCAGCAGCATCCCAGGCTGACCATGTACTCAGTGGGGCAGGCAGATGCCCTAGCAGCTGTACTGCACTATCTGTAGCTGTCTTGGGAACCACAACCAAGCACTAACAGTTAAGTAGTATGAATTTCTTCCAATGTTATTTTAAATTTTAAATTTTTTATTTCTGTTCATTCCAGAAAGAGCTCCTTCCTCCCCAGTAAGTTGCAGGTCTTTCTAATGCTACAGTCAGAATCATGAAAAGTGTCCCAGCTGCTTTAACTAAGCTTTCCTGAGTGGTTATGTTTTCCATGATGTCATGGCAACAGATGCTTTATCATGGTATGATCAGTGGTCAGAGCCCCCTGGACCCTGATAAGATTTATATGGTCTGTGCTGATATTTGTAGCTTCACTGTTGCGAACAGCAATGCTGTTCAGTCTTGTTTAAAATTAATTTAAGTTTGCTTATCTCTACTGCAGTCAGAGTTTCTGTACAGTGTCATTCACCACCCTGCTCGTGACAGAGAATCTCTGGTAGGAGTGGTAAGAAGTAACTTTTGTTTTCTAAGTTTATGTTCTACCATACTCTGTAGCACCTTTCTCAGGAGGGTCTGTTTTGCAGACCCACTGAATAAGGAACATAAAATGTGAAAATTAGATCCAGTCAAGATTGTTTGTCACTTAGAATAAAATGCCTTCAGAGAGTTTGTTAGGATCGTGAGGGTGTAAACAAGACTTCCCAATTCCCAGTTCACCGAAGCGCGGTTGCTTTGGCACAGACTATAGTGAGCCCCTCATGCATCCCTGGGATGTATGAACACCTTCTGGAGAGCTGGGGTTTGAAGGGGATGCAGTGGGTGCTACAGCTCCATTTGGGATTGTTTGACCTCCGTGGTGGATGCCATCAGGGAGGTAATCACCCAGTCCCACAGACTGGCAACTGCACATTACTGAAACCCAATTTTCAAATAGGAAATTGGCCTTTTATCTTTGGTACTTGCTACATAATGGTGCAGAGCATTCGTCAGCTGATCCTCACCATGGTTTACTGCCTGGTTGTAAATTGTAATTGTCTGACTAACCTTCTCTGATGTTAAGTGCCTTAAAAGGTTGTTTTTCTTTTATTTTAGTTTAGGTTTAGTTTCTGGCTTTATGTGTTCTTTCTGTTTATTCTGATACTAAAATGTAATTAGAAATTAAAAAGAACAAAGCAAATCTCTAGCCCTACTGGTGTACATTAACATGAATCATCATCTCTTGAAAGTGTGTTTAATGCAGAGCTCTGCAATCTGATATACATCCCCTTCATTTGGTAAATATTTAAAGTATCTGCAGACATTTTTTCACATTCTTGAGCAAAGACCACATCACCACGTGTTCAGCCTTGTTTCTGTTTTTGAGTATTGATTTTGTAAATCTGAGGTGTGTTAAATGTTAAATGTTTTCTCTACTTTTGTAATTTCTAGTATCTATTGTACTTTATGAAAACAGATAAAAAGAAAGAAAAGCCTACCAATTTATTTCCCTTTTAATAATCAAAATGATCATATTCGAAAGAAAATGTAAGCAACTTTAAACAGTGCCAAAGGCTGTAGTCTTTGAGAACAGTTGAATTGGGAGACTTTTATAATGAACAGAGTTGATGATGCCTGTAATAAAGTGGATTAGCTGTTAGAAATTCTGTTACACCATTTATCTTTACGTAGCTAATCTTGCACGTTTGCTATTTCAGTCATATGTTCTTGGAGGTACCCAGATGGGTTATGGTTCTCCGAAGAGAGTTACAAATACTGGCACTTCCCAATATAGTTTCCTAAGGAGAAAAGAGAAATTTTCATAACTTTTCCTCTGGGTCACATATTATTGCCCCCTTAGCAATTACTAGTTCCTGCCCTCAGGTGGTAATACTGACTTCTTTCTCTTTTGGTAGCAACTCTCTTCCTTTGATGCATCTTTCCATCTTGGGCTTCAGCTAGGTATTCCTTAACAGCTTACGTGGAGTTGCCTTTCATGTGAATAAAGCAGATTCTGAGAAGAGTGCTTCTTCCTCCAAATTTTTTTAGGCTAAATGTGTCCTGTTCTGTGGATTCTGTTTGTGGGATTATCAGGCTGCGCGTCTGGTGGTGGCAGCCTGTGTGTTGGGTGACGCTGATCTCCCTGGACTGTCTCTGTCAGGTGGGGTGTGCAGAGGCTGTCCAGGCAGAACAGGCAGCTCACCAGGATGTCTGTGCATGGCTGACTCTTTCTAGGAGTCTCTTGCCCGGGTCAGGACTGCGGCACATCCCTCTTTCCCTGCCTCCAGCAACAAAAGGGCTTGTTTTGTTGGCAGCTGGGAACTGAGACCTTCACTGTGGCATTCAAGATTTTTTACTTTAAAAGGACATTGACCAATAACTGGATCTGATCCTGACATACTTGCTTATTTTGAGAAATGTTTTCTATCCCTTTTTCTTCACGCATATGAGGTGTCCTTTCACTGAACTCCCCACTGGCTTGAAATGTCCTACGAAACAGGGACTGTAATTGTAATTGTTAAACAATCTTTAAATTATTTTCTAGTAAAATTGTGTGAATTTTTATTTGGAATAAAACTTGAGAGTGAATACACATGCAGAATTTTAAGGAGCAGAGGTGCTCCTCAAATAGCATGAATAGTGCTTTGATTATAACTTGAGTAGTCTAGAATGGTGCTGGTATTTTTTTAAGGCACAAAGCTTTACTTTAAAAATATGTCAAATACAGTTGATTATGCTTGAAACAAGAACAGTCTTTGCAAGTAAGGGACTTGAAAAGCATGGAATCAGTTTCCTGCTATTCTCCAACACATTTTGCATCTCCTTGGGGAGGCAATTTAGGCTTTCAGTCATCAAATCATCATCTCCAAAATGGGGATAATAAAGACATTCCCAGTGCCTGGGAGTGTTGAGATGACAGACAAACTGAAGGATCCTTTGTAGGTTCCAAGAGCCCTTATGTGCCCCTGTGTGGCTGTAAACCTCAACCTTTCCCAAAATGCAGCCACCCACTGGTGCTCCATAGACAGTATAGATTCAGTGCATTATATCCTTATTAAAGTGTTCTTCTGTGTAAGAGATTTGATTATCAGGGTGACTGTATGTACATGTTCATTCACTCTGATGTTGTCCCAAAGCAATTGCCAAGTGATTTGATCCCCTTGCCCAAGAAGTGTTGTGTACAAGGTTTAGGCCACTTTCAGGGACATTGTGGCCATTTAGCATTGCCCCCTAATTTAGGGTAGATGACTGAAAGAGAAATGTGATTTTGCTGGCTCTGGACTATCAAGTTGGTATTACCAGTGATCTATCTCATTTCAAATCCAGTTTGCCATGCTGTGGTGCTGGATCAGTAACAACTGTGAAGCATGATGAGCTACATAAAATCCCATCATTTCCAGTTATTTTCCTCTCTTTCAAATTGGGTCCAATGTTGTCCTGCTCAGTGCTGTGTTAATCAGGGGTACTTCTTTCCTGACCCTTTTTGCTCAAGAAACCTATGTCAGCTAAAAGATACTTGTGAATTGTGGTATCTTCATCACAAATACAGGTGCAAGTACATGAGCTTGGAATTACTGTAGCTCAAGAAACATGCCTTCATGTCTATAAGCAGTATAGCTGCCCTCCTTTGGATCTTCCCATGTAAATAAACCTTTGGTTTGTGATATCTGTTGGGATAGCTGACCACTGCTTGGGATTTCTGCATGCCTCACATTTATCTAACTGTGAAAGATGTTACCTGGCATCATAAAGAATATGTCACAAATGGTGTGATATTTGGATCTACTGCTTGTAGTCACTAACAGAAATTTGTCCTGCTGCTGGGTTTTTTCCCTCTGTTAGCTAGAGGGAGAATCATAACCTTAACATTATTTAATTGGAGGCCTTTTGAGTTAATTAATTTAACTCTTCACTGCCTTTGATCTCATGGTTTTATGAGTATTTTTAATTGATCTTATTTGTATGGAAATGTAATCTAACATTAATTTAACAGGGTAGATTCAAATCAGTGGTCAACCCAGCTGTTCAATCAAGGATATTGCTCAGTGCTATTTATTTGGTTTAATTTGAAGATCATGGCCACCCCAGAAACAAAAAAGGAAAAGCAGCTACTGGTGCTGAAATCCTGTAATTGTAGGCAGTTTCACTGATGGATACTATTAGCTTGGAATTGTACTGGTCACAGCAAATAAATATGGCTTTGTTTTCTTTCCACTGAGTTCTATAAATACATATAGAATTATGGAAAGGGAAAGGGGAGCACTTAACCTGTGAATTTCAGTCCAGTTGGATTTAAGCAAACCACCCATTTATTCTTAGATTAACAGCTTTGCAGGCAGACTCTATCAGTTTTGGATTGTATTGTATTAATTTGCAACTGCAAGAGTTAATGCTAGTAATTGCTTTTCCTCTATAGAGAGAGCCTGGAGTAGATTGTTTTTACATGGCAATCGGTGATTGATAGATCAGGGAAAACAGGACCAAAGAAGGTTACTGCCTCCCAACAACTTCCCTCTTCAAATTAAAATAATTTGCAATTTGTAGGATGCCTTGTCACACGTGCTTCAGGAATGAAGCAGTAAACACACTAGGCTGCATTCCCTTAAAGCAGTGAACCTCTTACTGCCTTTCTTTCACCAAACCAAACAAGTCATGTTGTTGGGAGTCCATTGAAAACAAGTGTGCTGGTGAAACAGTCCCCAGACCCCTTCAGCAAACTTCCTGTACAGTCAGGCAGCGGACCTGATGAAAGAGCCTGTTTGTGAGCCATTGGATTCCTTCCATTGATTTGTAAATCCACTTTATTAAAGTACTGCTGAAGCTCATGAAATGAGCAGCCGAGGGCTCCCATCAAGTTCCTAACAAATATCTGATGCAGCTTGGATCACTGGTACTGGTACTGGCACATGCTTTTGAAATGGTTTTTTTCTGCTGCGTTGGATCGTTTTGAGACTGGGGGAGTAGAGACGTAGTAGGAAAAATGCAGTCTCCATCAGCCACATATTACATGGCTGCTTTATTTTTCAATGCTGCTAAAACTCCTCTTATTT
The DNA here is from genome assembly GCA_020086605.1 of Lanius collurio. Taxonomy (NCBI): domain Eukaryota; kingdom Metazoa; phylum Chordata; class Aves; order Passeriformes; family Laniidae; genus Lanius; species Lanius collurio. The sequence continues at coordinate 22,208,914 of JACBWW010000006.1, read as the reverse complement.
AGTATCGATCATACAGAGGAGCCAGCAAAGTACAGTGTTAATTGGGTCCACTGGAATTCTTGTCCCCTGGGAGAGAGAGCTTCCTAGGCAGGGAGGGCGGAGGGAAGGAGGGAGGGAGGGAGAGAAGGAGGGAGGCAGGCAGGGAGGAGGGGACCCACTGTGCGCAGCATAAAATGTAAGTGCACTAGACATCAAGGCTTCTGCTTGCATCGCTGGGAAGCAGTCGCGGCGATTCCCACCCGCCCCCCTTTCAGAAATTAGCCAACTATTTCTTTCTTTTTTTTTTTTTAGTCTGGTAGTTGCTCTTGAATTAACAGCTCCTTTCTTTTCTTTTTCTTTCCTTTTTCTTTTTTTCCCCCCTCTATTTGCAGAGGGCTTTTTTTATTATTATTATTTGAATTGTTTTCCTCTCCTTTCTGCAAAGCTGCAAAAGCTCTGCTTTGAAAACTGCTGCCCCAGAGTGCAGTTGCTTAGTTGTCCTGTCAGCATTGTTCTAATGCTCATTCCATATGTATGTCACATAGGAGCAGTACCCTCCTCCTCTCCCTTCCCCCCATCCATGCATTTGATTTTTTTCCCCTAAAGACCGATTTTTTTTTTTATTTTTCCAAAGGAGCTTGCAAACAGGGAAATTCAAACTGCATGTTTCTGTGCTGTGGTTACTTACATAGCCAAGACCACATTTCTCTTAGAAAAAGTGTTTGCTCTGTTTCTTCTTTTCCCTACTCCCTCTTTTTCTTCCCTACAAGCACAAAGGCTTTAAAAACTAAGATCTATAGTTCCTTTTGCTTTTTTTTTTGCGTTACCGTGACAGCATGTATCTCTGTTGCTGAAGAATGAAGCAGGCAGGCTGGAGCTTTTTTATGTTCAGTGCTTTTGGGACCACTAAAAAGAAGTCCGCAGAGAAATACGTACAGCAGCTGTGCCAACTGAGTTTCTCATGACTGTTATCTGTCACTTATTCTGACTAAAAGGTAAGGGATTCTTTAGTATTTTTGTTAAAGTCTTTGTGCATTGTTTGTATGGTGTCATTTGACATGTGCAACTCCCTGGCTCAGGAGGGAGGTGGATTGCGAAGATTTTTGTGTTAAGGTATTATAGGTCACCCAAGCAAAGCTCTTTGCATCCAGAGGAGAAGAAAAAGATCTTGTTTCTTGGAATTGTTTCCCTTTTCATCTCAAATGGTTCCTCTAGCTTAGCTCGCTACTGATTGAGACATAAAGCTGGGGCATTATCGCTGCTGCTTATCTTTGCTGGTGCTCTTTCTCTACCTCGGGAGCACACGCACCCGGTTGGTGTGTGCGTGCGCAGATGTGGGGCAAGGCATAGCCCCAGTGCATGGCAAATACTTGGCACCGTGCACATTCTCCTCTCTTACTGTAACTAAATGTCTTCAAGCACCCTTCGCAAGGTAAGAATGCCTTAGTTCAGCACACTGCAGCTTATGCCTGTTTAAAATTATTACTTGGATTACAGTGCATACTGTGGAAAGTTATTAGTTTCCACAGAGACCAGTTTAATTGGGGGGTATGTGTGCAGCGGTTCTGTTTTTTGCTTTCCATACGCTGCTTGTGGGGGAGTATGAAATGTTATTTTCTTCTTAATTCTTGGGAAGGGTGAAGTTTACACTGTCTGTTAGGCATAGCAAATGAAGTTATAGCTGAAATCGATTAAAGCTGTGAGGAAGCATAGCCTTACAAGGCTCTTAAACTTAGCCTGGGAGACAGAAGATAGTTTATTAAAATATTCTTTTGCTCTGCTTTGTAATATGCAGAACTGTAAGCAGGAAGGCATCTTCACCAAGTAGAATTAGCAGCAAATGATCCCTGGGCAGGATCATTATGTCATTTATGTGTTAGAAACCTGTTTAATCCAGAACCTTGGTGCGCGCTGCTTTTTTGTGTGTGTGTGCTGGATACATCTTTCAACAGCCTCTTAGTTCAAGAGGGCATTGTTTTATAAAATGTGTTAATGTGTTTCTGCTTTGCAGGCAGGCAGAAGTGCTCTCTGTAACTGTCCCCTTAGCTGTGACACAGCCCGTTACTTGGCATTTTGGAAGGGGCTGATTTTAGGGCTTGCTTTTCTTTCTTTCACAGTTATTTGTGTTCTTACTTCTTAGCTGTTAGTTCTCTGCATGGAAAATGCATCTTAGGGGTGCTCATTTCTCATGTTTTGGAATCATAAGTGGCTGAGACAGTTGAGCAACCTGATTTAGTGGTGTTGCCTTGCCAGGAATGTTGCATTGCTTATTTGAATAACCAGGAATGCCACCAAATATGTAATTACTTTAAAAACAGACTAAAAATACAAAGTGTGAAGGAAGAGAGAAAAGTCCTGTCTGCAGGCATTGATTTCTTTCTTTACTGTAGCTGTTTATAATGTTATTTCAAAATCAGATCTTTCCTAACACATGCTCTGTGACTCTTATTTTCCCATTATTGTTGCTTTATATCAGTACTGAGAAAACAGTCATTTAGCTAACAGGTTTTCATTGACATCCTTTTTATAATATAGAAAGCAGTATAAGAAGCAGTAATAAGTTAAATTGGCATCTGCTAATTATGCTGAATACAGATTGCGAGCTCTTCAAGTCGTCCCTTGCCTTAATGCTGTTAGCATATTTTAGCACTGGCAACCAAAGGAAAGAAACTGGAATGTTCTTGCTTGAGGTTTTTTTAGGGAAAAAAAAAATAACAAAAAAAAAACCCAACAGAAAACTATGGCTTGGGAAGAAGTGTGAAGTTTTGGGGTTTTTAATGTTTCTGTGCTGGTTGTGAACAGAACATCACACACAGTTTGGTAGCACTTGGTAGAATTGGGATCTCTGAGAAACTGACCTGCTTGGTCATCACTAGAATTAAATTTGACCCTTGGAGACAAAACCATTGTTGTCTGATAATAAAACTTTGGGCAGGAAAACTTGGAGAGTTTTGTTGTCACCAAATACACGATTATTTTGGATCTTTAAATATGTAACTCTTCTGAACTTAGTCGTGGTTCTCCATGCATTATATGGCAATTTTGCTCACCTCATCTCAAAACTGCAAGTCTTCCGTGGAAGCAGGAGAGCTGTGCTTCTGCCCAGATGCGCTCAGCTCTGCCCTGTGCGTTTTCCCTGCGCGGCAGTCCTGCTGTCCGGCCGTGGCACGGCGCCCAGGAGCAGAGCCCGGCTGCGGTGGCCGTGTCGGGACGGGGGGCACACGCTCCGTGCAGCCCGCGGCGCTGGCAGCGGGACCCGGAGCGGCGGCGGCTCCGCCACTAGAGGGGAGGCGAGAGCCGCTGATCCCGGTGCCCGGCACCGCCGGGGGAGCGCCGGGAGCGGGCTGTCCACGGGTGGGTTTGCGCCGAGGATGGGCACAGCCGGCGTAGCCTGCATCCCCTGCGTGCCGGGAACACCCAGCGGTGCTCGCTGGGGCGCGGTGTGGGCTGGTACAGGTGCTCCTCTCAAGGAGCGTCCCGCTGCTGCCGTGGGTGGTGTCCTGAGACTGGCTTAGACCGAGCAGAAACGTGCCCACGTTTCGTCTGTGCTGAAGTTTCTGCCTGTGGACCTGCCCCTGCTTCTGTGCACAACCTCCCTCTCGCCTGGCTCCAGCCTGGAGGAGACTGTGGGGAGATGTCGTTGTGGTCTTCAGCATCCTCATGAGAGGAAGAGGAGGGGCAGGTGCTGATCGCTTCTGTCTGGTGCCCAGTGACAGGACCGAGGGAATGGCATGAAACTGTATTGGGCAGAGTTTAGGTTGGATATTAGGAAATGGCTCTTCACCCAGAGGATGGCTGAGCACTGGAACAGGTTCCCCAGAGAAGTGTTCACAGCACCAGCCTGGCAGAGTTCAAGCTTTTGGACAATGCTCTCAGGCATCTCAATCTCAGATTCTTGAGAGGCTGTCTTGTGCAGGGCCAGGAGTTGGACTTCAGTGATCGCTGTGGGTCCCTTCCAACTCAGGATATCCTATAATTTTTACCAGCAGTGATGATTTGGCTCATAGAGTTACTATAAGTTGTTTCATCCTTCAGTAGAGAAGTTATCTTGAACTTAAAGGATTGCTCTGTGTGGTGGGGATGGGCACAGTGGGAAGTGTCCTGTGTGGAGAGGTGCGGGGCTGAGTGGAGATAGGAGAACTCCCAAACAGTGAGTTCTGCAGATCTGCAAGATGAGGTTGCCTCGGGATGGATGGGCAGTGCAGGAACTGCATGTTTTGGATGTTGATGGATTATGGTAGTGCTGTAACTCTTGTCTTCATATGAGCCTAATTTTGCTAGAAGTGGTGTCAGAGTCTTTTTTAATAAGACATTATGATTTTGGCTTCAGTTTTGGGTTTTCTTACTCTCTTATGTGCATGTGTAAAATGCAAAGCATATTTAATGAGTGAATACTTCAGATGCTTCCAAATTAATTAAAAACAGTTCCACATCTGGAATAAATCCAGTACCTTTCATGGATGGCTTCAACTTCACGGTTTTTCCCTCTTGTGAGAAGCCCTGTGAATATTCCTGTGTGGATGCTTGTGAAAACTGGAGTAGCAGAATCCAGGCTTATTTTACAAAGGAGAGAGATCTGAAACCCACAGAGATCAATAGAATCTTGGCCTTTATTCCAGCAGACTTGTGATAGGACCTAATGATATTATATGATTATATGATAGGCCTGTGCACAGTCAGGTTTTTTCAGGGTACCTTGTCTTGAAGGTAACTGCGAATCCTAATTAAAATTTGTTGTTTGTTGTGGTTCAACTGCTGTTTAAATTTACATAGATTTCAGAGGGGCTTGAATTAGGCACCACAAACAAAAAAAAAAAAGTGTTTTTATAATGAGCTTTCTTTTCTTCTGCCTTCTCTGTCCCCAGAAGTAAATAAAATGATCAGATTTTTCTCTGTGGGAATGTTGTGATTTAAACTGACACAACCAAGTGACCTAAAGATAGGCTTATTGCATAGATAAAAAATGTGAGGTTGGGTTGTTTGAACTGCATTAGCATCAGAATAAGAAATGGCAGAGAAAGTTGGCTGAGGTGCCCATGCAGAACTGGGGAGGGTTGTTCTTTGGAAAGCTTCTGAGCTGGGAATTCTTTTCTGAGCCATAAGTAAATAAATCTGTGTCCTGAACAGTTAATGAATACAGGAGTCTGGGCAACTTTAAGCTGTTTGGGATATTTAAGAAACCCACATGGTGCTTTTGTTAGTATTATTGATTTCCATTTTTTTGCCTAATATTTTCATTTTAAGTTTTTGTTGGCTTTTTTTTTAACTTGCTTTATTTATGCTGAAAGATGCTGTTGATAATATTTTTGCCAGCACTTTTCTGTAACTCCCACAGCAGTTTTGTTACGTGTTGCACCAAAATGCTGCCCCTGAAATTTCTGATCCTCGAGCTGCAGATGGGGATTGCAGACAGTTTAGTACCTTGTCTTTGGAGTTGTCCTCTGGCTGCTTGTGCATGATCCTCTGGGGATGCCAAGAAAATTATCTTGCAGGGATCCTACTGTGAATGCATATGCAGCTTTTCCAGGGGAACTCAGTGTGTTTTGCAGACCAAAACTGATTAAACCTCATGACATTCATGGCAAACAGATAAGCATATACCACAATAAGTAAACTGAAACAGGAAGAGGTCGAGAGCTCAAGTTTCCCATGGTAGCAAACAGTGACATCCCCATTGAACAAAGCTATAGGTGCCACGTACCTCTGAAAATGGGGGTGCTGTTGACTTGGCTGTGAGAGCTACCCTTTTGGCACTGGATTTTGTGGAGGTAGTTAATATTTGCAGTTTTGCATCCAGCATCTGCCTATTAGAGATTGAATTTGTTCAAATCTCCTCAGCATTTCCTTGCTGCTGAGTTCTTGGTGAGTCTGCGTAAGCAGTATCATCTTGGGAAGTTACTGAAATGTCCTCATGCCCTTCCAGACTGGAATTTTCTGAATTAACCTGCCTTGGTTGAAATTGTAACTTTTTGCATTAAGTAGAATGGGCCTGAGAAAGATGCACCAGCTCTCACAACACTAACAGGTTGTGACCATTGCTAGGTTCTGACTTCATTGGTATAGTGTTTCTAGTTATTCCTTCTTTGATGTGCCTTTTGAGAAAGGTTTGATACTCTTTACATTACTGCTGTCATAGCTGTTAGTCATAGGCAAAAACCCCCCCCGATGCTGCTGAAGTGGATGAGCCGACCATTCAGTAAAATGGAATGGGGATGAGAAATTTCAGTCACTTAACTGCTCTGAGGGCACAACTGCTTAAAGTATAAGAGTGCAAGGCAACGCCTTTTAGCAAATAAAGGGTTTAGCCAGTCTGTAATCAGATAATTATGGTGCTATAAGCCAGATTTGTAGGTATACTAATACAATGCAGAAATTCCCATTAGGATGTACTGTACAACTGCGATATACTGACAAAGAGAGAAAAGGACTGGTGGGATAAAGCTATGGCCTGAACTCGTACATCCTTTTAAAAAAGCATTTTAACCATAGGAGCCAGTTAAAAAGGTTAATTGGGCAAGATCTTTTTTGTGGTATGTGAAAGTGAGCTTTGGAGCTTGAGAAGAGAAAGCAGCAGACAAAGCAGTGAGGTGTTCCAGGAGACAAAGCTGTTCATGGTGGAAAAATGAGAATCATCCATCCCTCCACAGTCTGGAAGAGGGGAAGTGTAAAAAAAATAGCAGAATATACTGAAAATGTGAAAGTTCTTCAAACAATACAAGACACACACACCCCCCCGCCCCTCCTCCAAAGCAGTGTGGGTGGAAAGAGCAGGGCAGACAAGTTGCCTTTAGATCTTAAAGAGATGACAAGGGTTACACCGGGAAAGGTGTAAAGTTTGTGAAAACTGAAAAGAAAAGGCACAAAAGAGGAGGGAGCACAAAGGTGCTGGAACCTCTTTTACCAAATCAAGAGCATCCCTGAAAGCATCCAGGATAGTGACAGAGTTCTGTTACTGTGTGTGTTGTCGATCAATTGCGGAAAAGAATGAGCCAAAAAGGAATGTAAAGGTCACATAGAAAGACTGCTGGGGCATCTGGAGAGGCAAGGATGTTGAGGTATGTGCTCCTATAAACTGTCAGATGTACTGGAAGGGAGTATTACCAAAGTTCATCCTCAGCGTGACAGTGGTTGAACCCCCTGGAACTGCTTTAGATTCAGTGGTTCTTGGGGGGAATAAGCTGCCACAGAAATCAGGAGAATAAATGAATGCTTGCTGAAATTGAGCCTAAAACCCAGGGGTTTGGTATGATGCTCTAAGTGCTAACACAAAAAGCAGGAGTTAATTTTGCATTGGTTTCCTTACTGTAGCCTGCCTTCCTAGGAAAGAGCATCCCTGAGCATGAGCTGTTGATATTGGAGCATAAGTGTTCCTTTTTGAGTTAATTCTAATAATGTGGGCATGAGTTGATATGCGGTAGTGCCTGGTGCTTCTAATGAAGTGGATTTCAGACCAATGGCCTCCAGAGAAGAGCGCAGTTTCAGTATTTCTCCTGCTGCAAATTTCAGTTTGCTGAGAACTTGGAGCAAAGGACAGCATCTCTGCCTCATTTGTTGCTGGTTGTGCAGTTTAATTAGTGTCCATCATTACCTAACAGCTCCCATGTTGGTGAATACGGGCTTAGAGAAATCTTGAGCTCTGCAGAGGAACTCTGTAACTAGATGCTAAGAAGGGGCTGTTCATACATGGGAAACAAAAGGGCCCTTTATGTAAAAGTAGCTTGTTAGCTTTTTGTTTTTAAGCTGTAGCATGTCTAGGCAATCAGGATGTCACACACTAAAAAACTGGCCAGTCCCTCTGGAATAGACATTCTTGGTGGTGATTTAGAAGGTGCATTTATACAGTAGTCTCCAACTTCATTACTACACTGTTTCCTTGGATACTGAACATTTTGCATGTAATTATGAGAGGGAGGTTAACAATGCTTTGTGGTTCTAATGGTTTTAATAAAAGTTTTTCATATTACTTGTTTAGTGAGTCTGTTTTTCCTTTAATATTCTATATCAAAGAGGAAGAACAAAAGGAAGTGATTCTTGTCAGCTAATTTGCACAAATTCTTTTGAGCCAAGAACTGGTTTTATTTCTTAAAGTGTGGAAATCCTGAGTGCTATTTCTGGAGTTATGTTGCTGAATGGGTTGTAAATAGGGGTTAGAGTGCTACTATTCATTGTAACATGAAATTCACACTGTTTGGGAACAATTTTACAATAGTACAGAAAAAGCTGTTTAAATGCTGGGCAGTAAACAAAATTTGTTATGGGTGTGAAAGCATTAAAATACTTCATGTGTCTATTTAAGGCTTGGGTATTTTGATAGTGTTCAGTATGTTTCTCAAAGGTACTTTCTGCTCTTTACACACCATCTTGGTTGCCTCAACTTCGGCTGTTGTTTAACAAACAGTTTGAGCTGCCATGGACATGGAAAGGATCTCTCCTGCCTGCCCCAGGCTCTTGTTCCCATCTCCCTCCCTCCCTTTTTTTCACAGGCATATTTGCAATAGGGCAGCTCAATCCCCACTGAGAACAAAATCAACAAAAAACAAATAAAACCCAAACCAACAATAATGACAACAAAAACAATGCCAAAACCATGGATACACACGCAAACTACAAAAAATAAAAACACCAAAAAAACCCACCAGGAAAAAGCAGGGGGATTGAGCCTATAACAGCTGCTTTGGTGGCCACGGTGGCTTATCCTGCTGTAAAGTGATCACCAAGCTGTGGCATGAAAGGATTATGCCTGAATATAATTAGGTTTAGTGGTGCACAGTGTCTGCAACTCTTGCAAAGAAGTTGGTAGGAGCCTCAGGCTGTGGTGCCCGGGCTCAGACGGTGATGCACTGTCTGTTGTGGCCCTTCCCTGATCCTGCACATGGGCATGAAGCTCTGTGTGTGTCACCTCCACGGCTTTCAGCACATCAGATTGTTCCACTGACTGCAGAGGATGCTTTCATTTGCACTTGAGGAATGTCTGCTTGGGAGCAATATTTTTGCACGTCAAAAAAGGAATTAATGCTTTTGTGTTCTTTGAGACCTCGTTGGACCTTGGGATATCCCCTAGATATACAGCAACAAGGATTTAAACTCTGAAATGTTTGTAACTGTCACAGGCTGTGTAGTTACATGAGGTATGAGGGCAGCTGGGCGTGATGAAATGGGCTGTATGTGTGTGTGTACACCCTCACTCAAACTAGAAGTGTGCTCACTTACTGCAAGCTGGTTTCAAGTTCAAAATGTTGTGCATTTTTTAGTGTTAAAAGAACTACTTTATATTCCTACTGATGCTTTTTCTTCAGAGGAACAATATATTGTGTAGTTCATTTAATAAAATAAAAGCATTTTTCCAAAAGCCAGAGAATACAGAATTTAATAAAGTGGCATGTGAAGATAAATTCTAGGGATGTATATGAGAAGGCTCTTTAACAGTATACTCAGTTTTATTGAAATCCTCACAGCAGCTTTCATATGCCAAAAGCTATTGGCAGTCTTTTCCTATCAAAGTGGTATAGAACTGTATTATATACACAGATATTTTGTCCTTACCCATAATAATTTCACAAGCAAGGTGTGCTGCTTTTTTCCCCCCTTCTGTGTGGATTTTTAGGTATTCTATACCTACATCGCTATTCTATATCTCTTCTCTTCTGCCTGCCCCCCCCCCTCCCCCCATATACTTTTATCTTAAAAACACAGAGGAAACTGGTTAAGTTACTCCCAATGATTTTCATCATTCACCTGATGCTCTCTGAAACAACTTCTTTTGGTTTTTTACCTTTCTGGAGATTTGCAGGGGGTCAGGTTGAAATGGCTGCAGGTGATCCTGACTCCAGAACAAATAGAAAAGGGTGAGACATTGAGATGCAGCTGTTCTTCCCGCTGGCTGCCATTGTCAACAACATCATGGAGTCATAGCTGTTGTTGATGTTGTCAGTGTTACTGTTATACCCCTGTTGTTCTTATTACGCCTGCCTTACTGGTCTCCATTTCATGATCAGTGTCCTCTTAGCTTTCCAAGATATACATGTGATTTTGAAGACCAAACCCAAACTCCTGACCTGTGAATAAATGAAGAGTTTTGAATGGTGGCCACTGCAGTGGTGGTGAGAAACACGACTGTATGACCCTCTGTTCTGGAAATTTAGGCCATAAATGCTGGTGAGTATTGTTTTGTAGGGAAACGTTCCTGCCCTAGATTTTGCAGGTACCAAGGGCAGCACACTGAGGCAGCAAGAGCTGAAGTACATGGGAGGGGTCTCCTGTGTAACCTGGAGCATGGGGCTTGAGCTGCTGGGCCTGTTTCCTCAGCTGGAAATGGGCTGAGTGTATGCACCAACCTGACCTTCAAGTATGCACGAAAATCAGGGACCTCAAGGGCAGTGTTGTCAGGGCAGGCAGAGGCACTTTGCAGTCAAAGCTTTTGTGACAGCCAGTGAGTGGGGGTGCTTCAGAGAAGTCCAGTACCCGCAGGAATTTCAGGAGGTAGATGGCAGTGTGCAGTGCAGTTCGTTCCTGCTTCCCAGTGTGAGTGGTGGTGAGGCTCTCCATGAAGCCTGGGCTGCCATGCTTGTGTAAAGAGAAAGGGCAGAGATCGTAGCTCTGTGTGGCTGTTTACCCTGCCTTTCCATGCAGTGCTCCTGTAGATATTTGAAGAACATGCTTTTCCAAAGGGAAGCATGGAGCTCTGTTATTGAGGAGAGCTAAAAGAAAGCCAAGCTTCCTTTTTCTTCTTTTTTTAATTTTGTATGATTTTGACATTTGAAACTAGATCATAAATGAAAGTACACTTTTCCTGAGGTTCTGCTTCTTTTGCCAAATATTTTAAAGGCACTTTTCCAAGGTGATTATCAAAAATCAGCATTAAGAGATACCTCATTAAATCTAACATATGCTGATTGCCATGAAGGTATTTTCAACAGATACTCTGCCATGATGTCTGTTATTCTTCAGGACATAAATAACTGCTGGACTGTAGATGACTCTGTGGGTAACTGGCGGCTTATGGGTAACCTCTTTTCTGGCACAGAAATAATGGGTTGTTTGTTCTTCTAGTTGAAGTCCTGATGTGTTTTGATGTTTCTGATTTACATTTTTAGCGCTGTTCCTGATACCGTTCAGTGTTCTGTGAACAGTCTTTAAACTTGGTGTTTATTTTGGAGCGTTGGTTTTCCAGCAAACAAATATGTGATTAGCAATTAATGGTTTTGCTATAAATAAACAAAAGTGAACAGTTCAGCTTTAAATAGTGATCTCTGCTCTGTGGAGCTTTTAATTGAGCCATGCCTGTGAAGCTGAACCTTTCCAAACACGCAACTGGCTTTGAGGGACTCCCAGCTGTGGTGACTGAACTGGCCGAGTTGGAAAGCTGAAGCTGTGGTGGTTTGAGTTAATGTATGATTAGCTAAAAAGTGGTTATCGTCTCAAATATCTCTGCAAGAGCCGACCACTGGAGGGGGGAAGAAGGGTGGTTTCAGTACGGGTGAAATGTTTGAATGTGGGGGGAGGTCCAGCGTGCAGAAGACTTCCAGTGCTGTGCCTTTCCCTTGGGGGCTGTACTCTGGGTGGGCATGACTGGTGGAGTTGGCACCAGAGGTGGTGCTGGAGGTTCTTCCACACAGCCAAGGCAAATCTGTGTCTCTGAGTGCCACAAGCACTCCCTTGTGTGCATGGAAAATAGTATGTTATTATATCCCCTTCAAAATAATTTTGATTTAGCACCTTGTATGGATTTGGGCATTTCTAATGCAGATAGCAGTCCAAGGCCAGCTTTGTTGGAGAGCTTACCTCTTTGCAGTGACGGAACCTTAACATACAAGCTGGAAGGAAATTTCTAGGTTTCTCTGAGAACTGTTAGCTTTAAGGCTGACTCCATCTACTTTTCTATTTCCCACATGATGTCTGCAGTGTGTATTCCACTTATCTGAGAGAAAGTGTGATTTCTTTGACCTGATGCAGCTGTGCACGGCTTCTTACTTAGGCAGGTTAACCAACTACTATGGGCTGAGCTGGATGTAATTTTAAAAAGTAATGGCAGCAGCCCTCTCTCTAGATACTGCCTGTTTGAACAAATGACAAACTTTCTGTTTTTTTGTTGAAAAAGCTGGAGAGCAGCCACTGTATTTATCAAAAATAATTTTATTTTGTTTTTTTTTTCTTTACTTTTTTATTTTTTTTGTGGACAGTTGTGGGCTCTTACAGTTTGTCAGAGTTTTCAGAGACACTTTCATCAGAGGGCCATCGAGAGGCAGATTTTGGAGAGCTGGCTTTCAGAAAGGTGGCTGCTCTGCAGTGCCTAGAAGCCAGACCCATGTAGATATCTCTAGCTGGTTGTAGACAGCTCCAGTGTGTTCCTCCAGAAGCAGCTCCATGTTATGCCTGTGACATAGCAGCAAGTGCCAGTGGGAATCCCTGCAGATTCGTGTCCTGCTGAAAAAGAAAAAATGTTCATTGCTAAATCTAGGTTTTGTTCTCAAATCTCAAACTTGTTGAGAATCTCAATCAAAATATTTTCTCCTTCCATTTCCATCATGATCTCTTTCTATTGCTGTGTGTCACAGCTATCTTGCAGAGAAATGGCATTGCAAAACCAATAATCCAATTCCTAGCACCAAGAAAGAAATTTTTTTTTCTTTCTTTGTGTCTAGTAAGATCTACCTATTTCACAAGTGGTTGTTCTGTTTAATGGCTTTGTTTTGTTTTCTTAAAGGCACCTGGGTACATTCATATGTCTTCTTTGGTGTAGAGTGAAAAGTTTTATCCTACAGTCTCTTTGTAAAATCCTTACTGGACGATCATGATTTTGATTTGGCGTCTCATAATCATAGAACCATAGAATGGTTACGGTTGGGAGGGATCTTTAAATATCACCTAGTCCAACCTGACAGTCTTTTCCCTAAATCTCCATTTTGTGTTGTGCGTTTTACATGGAGCTGTCAACGGTCAAGAAGCTTTTGTATATGCATCTCTATTTTCAATCTCCCTTCATTTGCCCATATATAAAGGTCTGGACCATTTGAGCTGCCCTACCTCCCCACACAGACTGTCTGAGGGAGATATATAGTATTCTTTTCCTCTGAGAGTAACAGCTTACTGCAGTCCTTATACCTATATACCTATTATGGCCCTGGAAACAGTAGTTGTAAATCTCATGGACTTCTTTCTTACTATAAACTATATTCAAATAGTTTATACAAGCCTCTGAAAGCTGTCAAAAGGAGTATGTGCAGTATCCCAAACACAGAGCAGACCGGAGGCAGCAACCAGCAGCAGTTGGGACTAGCGGGTGTGAGTTTTCAGGAAAACAGCCATGGAAGAGAGTTCATGGTGGGAACTGAGCCTTATGTGGGAAAGGTGGAATGTGCTTTTTTAGCTGCAGGGTCATCCCATTCACATCAGTGCTGTGGCTCACAAATTGCTTGTTTCATTGTTTTGTTTCACCAGGTATTGTAAAATGTTGAGATTCAGGTTGCTCTAGGGTTTTGTACAAAAAAAGTCTGGTCTCAATTGTATTATTATTATTATTTGCTTTATGGTAAGGGCAGAGTTTCAAAGAGCCCAGTCAGTTCTCTGCTCAAGTCCCACTGTATGCAGCTGGAATGTGCCCCAAGGCAGGCTGTGGTCCTGCTCCCCACCCTCAGCAGCTTCTGGATGTACGAGTAGAGCTCTTGCCCCTGAGGGTCAGAGGTGCAGCTTGGTAAAAAGCTGGTAGTTTGGAGGGGATCCAAAGTTACTTGTGGTGAAGGGAGAGCTGGGGAAGGACCAGCAATGACAGGAGTGAGACTCACCAATGCTGGATTTTTGCTGCTGACATTGAACCTTGAAATTGCACCTAGCATTAAGCTAGGGCTTTTTTGATTAGGGTCAAGGTAGATTTATGAGTAAAACATAAGGGAAAAAAAAAAAGGCCAGATAAGCAAGAAATAATATCATTGAGTGTTTTTCATAAGGAAGTTCCCATGAAAATAACTGGCTCTTTTTGAAACTGACCGAAAGCCTCCCCATTTTACAGTGACTAGGAAGCAGGAGCCAGGGGGGATTTGAGATACACAAAAGCGTGAAAACTGGTTATCAGCCTTTGTTTCCCTGGGGGCAGACCACCAAGGGAAAAGCTCAAATCCTTTGTAAGGTGGCTCCCAGGAATTCACTTTTGGCAGATCTCACATGGCGGCAAATTATTCCCCCCCCCCTCCTCCTGCCATTTCCCCACACTACGTTTCATCCTCTAGGGGAGAGTCCAGGAGACCCTTTGCACCCTCTCTTCAGTAAGAAAAATGATGCCCAGCTCCTGCTTGCAAGTGGAAGCATTTGCTGATGAACTGATACTTGCCAAAAATTGGTGTTGTATGGAAAAAATCCCCAGCACCTGCTAGCAAAACAAAGTTATTCATAACATACAGCTGGGTGACTAAATCTTCACTTCCTAGGGATGGCCTGAATTACACTTGCTACATGCTGAGCGGCCTGTCTCCCGTGTGGAATGACATGCAGGCAGCAGGAGGATTTGCAGCTCTGAGAAAGGTTAGAATTTATAGCGCTGTCTCTTGCAAGGGCTTACTCTGCAGAAATGATCATTTTGTCTTCACCTTCTCTTTTGGGGATAAACACATCATGATATAACCATATATATGGAAAAGCAGATCCCGTACTCATCAGGGAGCAGGTAGCTCCATGAATATATCTCCTGTTGTAAATCTGTCGGCGTCAGTAAGGTTTTTTTTCTCCTCCTGCCTAGACTTTAACACACATCTTTAATTCATTTCTGTATGGCACAAGTTCTAAATCTTACTCTGTATTCTGATTTGTTTTCCTGGCCAGTAAATTGTTAGCCTTTCCTAGCTGGGCGAATTACTGTGGAGTGCAAGGAAGTTGTCTGGCTAGGAAAAGTGTTGTTTAAACATGCTTTTTTCCCCCTTACTATTCATTTGACAACATGCTAGTGTAATTGACAACATTGCCTGTGTAATAGAGGAGAGTTAAAAAATCCATGTCTCTCTCTAGTCAGTGCTTGGGCTTTGCAGGTAGAATGACACCTGGTTCTTTAAACTCCTGGACTGATACCTTTCATATGCCTAAACACTAATTTCCATGAGTTTGGAAGCATTCTCGGTGGTTCTGTGCTATGGAAGAGACGCCTTCCAAGAGAGGGCACTGATGTACACAGGCTCTCACCTCCTGGTTGCAATAGTGATGAAACATTTGTTGTAAAATTTTTTCTGTCACTAATGCAACTTGATGTAAACCTTTCATAGATGACAACTGCAAACCTATCACAATGCTTTGAAATCTTCCTTTTATGCATTTAGCAGATCCTCATGGCCTGGTCATGCAGAAGTTTTTGTGTAGTCAAATTGCTGTGGTTGATAGAAGAGAACATTGGGAAGAAGAGGTTTCATGCCTGTGTGGCAAGCTTGTGGGTTTTGTGCTTTGGTGATTAGACCACAAGAATGGATTGGCTGTTGTTGATTTTGATGTTTGAGTGAAAGGAGTTACCTTGTAAAATTAAGGTCACTTCCAAAGAAATCAAGAGCTTCTGTTCCTGCAGCAGATGCATGACTTCTCTACGTACTCTTTAGACTTCGCGTGCATGTGGTGCTACTGTTTTTCTGCTTCCTAAAAATACCTTTACATTTTCAAATACGCCTTTTTTGCTCTAAAGCTGCTTATTTAGTAAACTTTAAATAGCTACCATGTGAAAGAATTGTGACAACCCTCTCAAGGAAGCAACAGTAATTTCAAATTGTAGTATTCTTCCATACTGTGAGGTCTCCAGTCCTATCCTGTGTGAGAAGATACCTTTCCTTTCCCAGCTTCACCAAGAGAAGTACTAATTAACATGAAAACCTCTAAGTCAAGATTTCTTGATCCCTTTTTTTTCCCATAAACATTGGTGCATACATACCTTGACTTGCAGAAATTTGTCATCTGAAGTCAAGAAACTGCTTTTTCCTTCACATAGCTCAGAGGACCTATATATAAGAGCTCCATTGGGTACTTCACCCTTGGTTGAGTGAAGCTGGAAGTTAAAGCACAGATGGGTTTCTTCTGTCTTCAAAGGTCATATAAAAACGTCTTTAATGGTTGTTTTGTATTAGCTAGTCACATTGCCTGAATTAATTTGCCAAATGGCCAACTGGAAACATGCTCACAGGGTATACCTGGGCTTGGAGGTAAAGCAGGGAGAGAGGAGAAGGCTCTTCTCTTATCCCTTCTGTGGCCTGCTAAAATTCCTCCTGTTTGCTGAAGAAATTTGCCTGCTGTATTCTTTGTATTCTATGAAAGACCTTTTGGCTCTTGTTTACCCAAGAGACATATGCACTGTTTTCTTTTTCAAGTATTTTATGGTGTGGAGATCTCTGGAATTAGAAAAATTAGCCTAGGGAGAAGGAGTCAAACCAAGAAACACACAGCACTTGTCTCCTATATGCACATTGAGTTAGAGCCACATTCTTGGTGTGCAGGAATCCCAGCAGTTCCTGGGACTTCGGTCTTCCGTCTCTGTCTGCTGAGGTGTTATGTTTGGATGCAGCCCAGACTGGAGGTTGCCAGAGCCAAGATGAGATAAAGGAATGATGATCATACCTTTCTGCATTCCTCTGAGGAGCACCAGCCATATACAGGTCCTTGCAGCTATTCTGCAAGGTTTGGGTCACATAGTTAGTCTTTGTTCAAGGAGCAAAGGGAAATGACTGGAATGATGAACTGAATTTGAAATGATAGACTTATCTGTGATTTTCAAGTTTGTTTTAAAGAATTTTTAAAAATCAAGACACACTGTTCTATTTTTCCATTTTTTTTCTTCCCACTTCAAGGATAGAGTATTTAATGAGGTAGATTAGAAAGATGCTGGACTGATACATTGTGGGGTTTTTTCACCTCCTTGGGTAATTAGAAGGGAGTTGTTTCCTTTTAGTCTCTGCTGCTGCTGTAGAGCAGTTTTCTTCTCTCAGAAAGCTTTTCCCTTTTCCTTGTTCCCTTTTCCCTTAATTTCCTTTCTTTTTTCCTTTTTTTCCCTTTCATACTAACTGTGTTGGGCAGTACCAGGGGATTTTATTTTTTAGTAGTTCCTGCCTAAACGTTTTAAAATCAAGCAAAAGTCATCACAACCCTTCTCTTCGCTTGAAACCATAACATTTTTTGACAAGAAGTGCCTTTAAAGAAATGCCTTCTAATTTACGGCGGGTTGCTTTGTACTTTGTTTCTGTAACCTATCTCATTACATTTCCTGTGTGTTAAGTATGTATGTATTATGAGCTCTTAAAAACAAATATCCCAGAAGAAAGGAATTCAGTAAATGAATAAAACATTCTTGGGTTGCCCAAGTGGCAGTTTAATAGCTCATCCATTGGGACTTTCATATAACGATGATAGCCATATAAATACATGGATAGATGAAGAACTTCAATGAGGAGCTTGTTACAACTCTACATACCACATGTGAAATGAAATCGAACTTTGAAAGTGCTGCCTGATGAGAAGGTCCAATTTTTCCAGTGCCAACCATGAAATTCTGCCTAAAAATACACAAACTGTGTGTCTGTGTATACATATGTACACATAGCTAAAACATGCTTTCAATAGCACACACACGTATAGATATGCTGCTTCTAGGTGGAATTTAGTGTTTCAGGACTGATACTGATTGCACTGAAACTAAAACTTTGTAGACTATTGACATGACTGGGTTTGCAGCAGTGTGTTTGAGATTAGGTCTTAGCCCTGACTTTCTCTAAAAATTACAAGATAAATGGAATAGGAGCGTAAAGTTGTCATGTTATATTGCCTAGGATATACACAACTTTTTCATTAAGTTCCTTTAATCACAGAGATTTGTAAATATCTGCTTTGCTACCTCTCTGCTGCAGCAGTCTGTAACCTTCGGTAGGGCTGAAAGTAAAGTTTCAAATAATTTTTTTGTAGCAATGATTTTCTCAGGAAAACTGATTTCCAGTTATGCTGGACTTGAAAACCTGATGTTGATGACCCTGAAAGATGCAGAGAAACCATCTCATGCTGAACTATGGCATGAACAGGAGAAAGTAGACCACCAAATGAGACATAAATAGGATAAGACAATTCATTTCCTTACTTCAGAGGATAGGAAAATGAATTTCTAGGAAGTTGCTGAACTGTGGTGAAAGAAGTCTAGGTGCTCATATGAAACATAACATCAGTATCTTTTGTAAGGCAGCAAAATTTCTCTCTCTCTTAGCAGGGGGAGGGACTGGTATTGTATAGACAAAGGATGCTGAAGTGCTCTTCATGAAAGGCAGCAATGCAGTGATTGTCTGTTGATTGTTTTAATAATGCACCTCACAGAAGAGTCCTTTATTTTCTCATGAGTTGTGTCTCATTAGAATTGCTCATTTTCATTGGCTGGCTTTTCCTCAGCAGTTTATTGCATGCTGTGTGTATATGTATACACACACACACACACATACGTATGTCAGTACTCAAAAGTGATCACATAAAGCCCCGTAAAAATAAGAGACTTTGATATTTTCATACTGGTGGATTAAATTGATGAATGTTTGTTGTGCTGAAGAGTAGGGTGCCACTGCTGATCTCTGAGCTGAATGAAATGGCAACAACAATAAAATAATCTTAGATGAAGTAGAAAAATTCCATCCTGGGGCTCCTGGAGGTCAACCTGAGCACGGGGAGACCTGTTCCCTCATGTACCCAAAGCATACTGAGGAATTGTGCTTATTTGATGTATGAACTGTATGGAACAGTTAATCGCAGGACTCACATGGTATGTGCACAATAATTGAGTGGGCATATTCAGAAAAGGAACTGCCACAAATGAAATTTGCTGGCTACTGGGGAATACAGGTCCGGAAGGTGATACAATCTTACATTTTTATTCTCTTCTTTAAAGAGTTTCTTTCCTTTTTTTTTTTAATATATATAGTAGAAAATAAGAAGGAAACAAAGCAGGGGGAAAACTGCATGTGGAAATAAGTGTATCGAAAGATGA
This sequence comes from Lanius collurio, assembly GCA_020086605.1. Taxonomy (NCBI): domain Eukaryota; kingdom Metazoa; phylum Chordata; class Aves; order Passeriformes; family Laniidae; genus Lanius; species Lanius collurio. The sequence goes on along the minus strand of JACBWW010000006.1, from coordinate 22,189,962 downwards.
GGGCTTTGACAAACACTTGGGAGAATTGACAAAATTGATCGGTGTGTTAAATGATGGGTTATAGACTGTGGGATCAGGAAGTTAAGCGTGTGTGGACATTGCAATATCAGTATGATAAATTGATTGTTGTTAGTACTGCAACTGTAGTAGTCCCTCTGTTACATTGGAGGTAATAACTAACATGAATTCATATTCCAAAACTTGCAGGCAATTTATAGATCTCCTTGGGGAAGTTAAAATCATGTTGGAAGTTTAAATTAACCTCCGTCATTATTGACAACTTTTTCTATCCTTTTCCTCCCTGTATTCTAGCTTGGAGAAGACTACATTTTCAAGCAGCTTTTAAATGACAATGAGAACAACGTTTGTGTGCACTGGATCTTTCAATAATTGCCTTTTAAAATCGATTTTTATGATTTTTACAAGTAACAGTGCATGTACTCTGTAACAAAGAAGCTTATTCCCACTGCCTTACTGTAAGCACCTGCCTAGTTTCCTCAGGCTCCTTTCCTCTGGTTTCAAGGGGGAAGTGATAAGCAGGACTTGGCTCCCAGCTTCTCCAGCACCCTTCAGCCAGTGCCTCCACTTAACTCTCTCTCTGCTTAACCTCTCAATTTGGATTCTTGGAGGGAGGCACCTGGCCTTTTCTGAATGTATCTGTATTTAAAGTAGTGACTCCATAATGACTTTTTATTCTGCTTGTTCTTGCTGGCTCAAATGTCCTCATTCTTAACTGACAAAAAAAAAAAAAGTAACATTTTATCACAGTGCTACATACATATGAAAATCCTGTCTCTCTTCCAAATGTTGGGGCTGAAAATGAGTTTTCCAATATGCTTTGAAAACAAACAAGTTTAGGCTTAGTTGGAGCTACTGATAAATAAAACCCCAAAATTTCTGTATGTGATTCATCCTTCTGTATAAACTGATACAAATATGTGTGGCTGATTTTAACATTTTTTCACTGTGATTATTATTCTGGACTGTGTGCACGTGTATGGATGTGGTAGGGTCTTTTATGTTAAAAAGTGTACGTACATACTTATATGTAGTTATATATATGTGCCTGTATGTGCACATGCGTATATACTACTCAGACAAGTGTGAAAATACCCAGAGCTGGTGTGATTTTTTTATGTGTGTGTGTGTGTGTATAGTGTTCTCTCTTCCTGTTTGTTAAATATATGGTGAATCGATATTGCATAGATTTTACTTTTGATTAGAAATATAGTAAGTGATTTTGACATATGTGGGGGTTTAATTCATGTCTGTTCTCCTCTGTGAGACGAGGATTTTGGAGAAATAGAATCAGAACTCAGATTTCCAGGGTGACTGATGAGACACCTGACCCAGGTGTGGAAAATCCTGAGTGATGTGGAGAATGGGAGGGTGTGGGCCAAACCCTGCGGGATTTCTCCTTAACTAAAAACCAAGCTGTGCTAAATCACTACAATGTTTTGCTTCACAGTGCAGTTTTTATCTCTTCATCAACTATTTCCTGTTTTCTCTCTCTGTCACAGGGTGGAAGGATGATGTGATGGACGTGAATATGGGCCGCTGGTCAGGCTCACGGCTACCTCCGTCATGCCTTGCCCTTCTCATTGTCAAGCTCCTGGCCTCCATTTGCCAGGTGGCCCAAGGCACTGCCCCACTTGGCTTTCACTTCACACATTCCACTTACAATGCCACGGTGTATGAGAATTCCGCAGCCAGGACCTATGTCAACAGTCAGACGAGGATGGGCATTACCATGGCTGACCTTTCATGGGATATCAAGTACAAGATAGTGTCTGGTGATGATGAGGGCTTTTTTAAAGCAGAGGAAGTCATCATTGCTGACTTCTGCTTCCTCAGAATAAGGACTAAAGGTGGGAATTCTGCTATATTGAACAGAGAAATCCAGGACAATTATTTATTGATGGTAAAAGGTTCTGTCAGAGGAGAGGACTTGGAAACATGGACAAAAGTGAGCATCCAGGTTTTGGATATGAACGACCTAAGACCTTTGTTTTCACCCACCACGTACTCTGTCACAATAGCAGAAAGCACTCCTTTAAGGACTAGCATTGCACAGGTGACCGCAACAGATGCGGATATTGGGTCCAACGGTGAATTTTATTATTACTTTAAAAATAAAGTTGATCTCTTCTCAGTTCATCCTACAAGTGGTGTTATCTCTTTAAGTGGCCGGTTAAATTACGATGAGAAAAACAGATATGACCTTGAGATTTTGGCAGTGGACCGTGGGATGAAGCTTTATGGAAGCAATGGCGTAAGCAGCACTGCCAAGCTTTATGTTCACATTGAACGTATAAATGAACATGCCCCAACAATAAATGTAGTGACCCATATTCCCTTCCCATCAGACAAGGAACCTACCTATGCAGTTGTTAACGTTGATGACCTAGATGAAGGAGCCAATGGAGAAATAGAATCTGTTTCTATTGTGGCTGGAGATTCACTAGAGCAATTTTTTTTGTCTAAAGAAGGGAAATGGATGAATGAATACAAAATCAAAGAAAGAAAGCCTATTGATTGGGACAGCTCCCCGTATGGTTATAACCTGACTCTCCAAGCTAAAGACAAAGGATCTCCTCAGAAATTTTCTGCAGTCAAGCTGGTCCATATTGCTAGTCCCAAGAAGGAAAGTATCCCCCTGAAGTTTGAAAAGGAAGCATATGAGGTTTTGATCAGTGAATTTTCGCCTCCTGGTGTGGTGGTTGCAGTAGTTAAGTTGATGCCTGAGCCGCAGGGTGTGGAATACAGAATATCTCCAAGTGAGGAAGCTGAATATTTTAAAATCAATCCCAACACAGGCCTTATTACTACTGCTCGTCCTTTGAAAATCATTGAGAAGGACCTCTATGAATTAGAAGTGTATGCAAACAAAGGTGGTGATTTAAAAGCACAGGTTACTGTCAGGTTAGAAGATGCCAACGATCACACTCCGGAGTTCCAGCAGCTGTCCTACAGTTCATTCATCAATGAAAGTGTCCCAGTGGGGTCCAGCGTTTTGGCGGTGTCAGCAGTTGATGAAGACAGGGGAGAAAATGGATATATCACATACAGTATTGCCAGTCTGAACTCACTGCCATTTACAATAAACCAGTTTACAGGCATCATCAGCACATCTGAAGAATTGGATTTTGAGTCCTCACCAGAAAGCTACAGATTCATTGTGAGAGCTTCCGACTGGGGTTCTCCCTACCGCCATGAAAGTGAGGTGAATGTCACCATATACATAGGCAATGTCAATGATAACAAACCCCTCTTTGAAAAAGTGGCCTGTCAGGGAGTGATTTCATCTGATTTTCCCGTTGGTGGTCACATCACTGCTGTTTCTGCAATAGACATAGATGAGTTGGAGCTTGTGAAGTACAAAATAATCTCTGGAAATGAACTTGGCATTTTTTATTTAAATCCAGACTCTGGTGTCCTGCAGCTCAAAAAATCTCTTGTTAACTCTGGCATAAAGAACAGCAATTTTGGCCTTAAGATAACAGCAACTGATGGAGAGAACTTTGCTGATGCTATGTTTGTTAATATTTCAGTAGTTCATGGGAAAGTGTCTTCAAAGACCTTTAGCTGTAGAGAAACTAGAGTTGCTCAGAAGCTAGCAGAAAAATTGCTCAAAAAGGCAAAAGCAAATGTGAAGCTGAATTTAGAAGATGGTTTTCTTGATTTTTATTCAGTCAACAGGCAGGCACCACATTTTGACAAATCCTTTCCTACTGATGTAAAGGTTTCAGAGGATCTACCGGTTGGTGCCACCATCCTGAGGATAAAAGCCTATGATGCTGACTCAGGCTTTAATGGAAGAGTCCTTTATACAATTTCTGATGGTAATGTAGATAGTTGTTTCAACATTGACATGGAGATGGGGATACTCAGTGTTCTCATGCCCTTGGACCGTGAAAAAACAGAGCTCTATCTCCTTAATATTACAATTTACGATTTAGGTAATCCACAGAAATCTGCATGGAGACTGCTGACTGTCGCTGTGGAGGATGCAAATGATAACAAGCCTGTTTTTTTACAGGACAGTTACTCGGTTAATATTTTAGAAAGTACAAGTCTTGGTACGGAGATTATCCAGGTAGAAGCCAGAGATAAAGACCTGGGCTCTAATGGTGAAGTGACTTACTCGGTACTGACAGACACCCATCAATTTGCTATCAACAGTTCCACCGGCGTGGTGTATGTTGCAGATCAACTGGACCGGGAAGCAAAAGCAAACTACACTCTGAAGATTGAGGCTAGGGACAGAGCAGAGAGTGGCCATCAGCAGTTTTCTGTTGTGCCTCTGAAGGTTTTTTTGGATGATGTTAACGATTGCTCTCCAGCCTTTATACCATCCAGCTACAACGTGAAGGTCCTTGAGGACCTGCCAGTTGGCACTGTCATAGCTTGGCTGGAAACTCACGATCCAGACCTGGGCTTGGGTGGCCAAGTCCGCTACTCGCTGGTGAATGATTACAACGGGAGGTTCGAGATCGACAAAGCCAGCGGTGCCATCCGCCTGAACAAGGAGCTCGACTACGAGAAGCAGCAGTTCTACAACCTGACTGTGCGTGCCAAGGACAAGGGGCGTCCCGTTTCTCTGTCTTCTCTTTCTTTTGTGGAAGTTGAAGTGGTGGATGTTAACGAAAATCTTTATACCCCCTATTTTCCTGACTTCGCTGTCATTGGATCTGTAAAGGAAAACTCCCGCATTGGTACAAGTGTTTTGCAAGTTGTTGCTCGAGATGAGGACTCTGGAAGAGATGGGGAGATCCAGTATTCCATCAGGGATGGCAGTGGCCTGGGGAGATTCAGCATAGATGAAGAAACTGGTGAGTTTTGTTTCTAATTCCTCCTTCATAGAGGTTTTTTTTGCACAAGCAAAACTTAGGCATAATTGCTTTCTACCCTTAACAAGAAATTCAGTTCTTCTTAACAGGCAAGACAAAATTATAAATAAGGATTTTCCAGGCAAAGCAATGACATAATTTAATTATCTGGTTAGATTCATCACTCTGTGGATGTGTGATAATACACATTTCTTTTCAACAGCTGTGTGGTGACTCCATTTAGAAGGCAGTGATAGTTACAGAATGATTCACTTACAATCACTGCATTATCTGTTGATCACTGCAAATTACTCAAGTCACCTCCAGAGAGTCACAATACTCATGACCTTGAATCCAGTGTTAAACCCAATGAAATAAGGAGCATGAAACAGATTATTTTGTCCTAAAACCTGTTTGTGGTCTTGTTTTGTCGTTGGGAGTCATTTTTCATGGGAGTTATTCTGGAATGACACACCATCCTGTGTAATATGCTTTCTTGTAGCATGGTGTTCATCACTGTTGGTGTGGTTATGTGAAAGGTAGAAATCCAAAGAAATGTTCATAACTGTAAATGACCTGTGCTAGCTTTCCTTTGGTGGCAGTAGTATTATAAACACTGACATTAGAAAGCATTGTTAATGTAGTGAAGGTTTTTAAGATGTTGAACTTAACAACCACACCACCCTACTGGAAAGTGTTCAAAATACTAAATATAAAAGTGTGTTCAGTAAAACACTTAAAAACTGACAGTTTAAATGTCTGATGGTTGTCGGGAGTAATGGTGCAGCTGTGCACCACTAGAAGTAGTGAGGAAATTAGAAAATATTAGTCAACAGTTTCAGAAATTGTATTAAATATGTTAAGTCTGTGGGTTTACTGTGATTTGTATGTCTTTTTCTGAAGCTTTTAATTGAGAATGTGGTATTAAACATAAGATTAAAATGTATGTTTTGGCAAATTCAAACTGTTTAATCAAATGTCAACTTTCTAAACTGAACATTATGAAAAACAGACGACATTGCAAATGCTGTGGCTCTCATCTAAGTATAAGCAGAGAAAAATATTTTTATTCTATTTTTGCTAGAGTCTTGCTGGTCCAGCTGTACACAGATGATTGCAGTCAAAACCTTATGTCTAGAAACATTAGACTTGAGTGTCAGAAGTCAAGAGGGCACCTAGTCTAATTTCCAGAAATGTTTGGAACTCGCGTATCCTACAGTGCTGATAGTAGTGGAACGCATTCAGGGAACATTATTTAGACGTTTGGACATGTATTTAAATATGAAGCTACTTCATTTGGAAATTTTGTCCTACCTACTTACTGAGTAGCATCAACTTCATCTCAATGGGTTCTTTATGAAGCACTGGGAGGTTGGTCCAAATGCTGCAGTATTGATACAGAAATCTCAGCATTCAACATTTATTGAACTTAAGCTGATAGGGAAAGTAACTCTGTGTGTGTCACTCATAAACAAAATAACCATTTTATTACCCTGTGCCTACACTAGTAGAGGTGACGGCTTGGAATAAATTAGGTCCCTTGTTCAGTTAAGCACAAATCCTGTTTTAACGTGAGAGGAAATTGTACTGAATATTCCACATTAAATATACTTACTTTATTTCCAAAATTGAAATATCTTTTGTGGAGGCAAAAAGAGAGCCCCAATTCTCTCAAGATGCAAAGATTTTTCTGCCTTTCACCTTTCATGAGTGTTTCATGAAAATAAACCAACCTGTGCTATTTCACTTAATCATTCCAGAAGAGACCTAATAACCCAGCAGATAAAAAGATTTAGGATTCTTCTTGTGATTTCCCCAAATGTTCAATACCACGTAAGCCTTCTTGTAAGCAATTTCAAGAACGCTTTGGGTGCAGAGCTACAGACAGGGTGATGGTGGAGAGAAGGGTGTCAGGGTTGCTCTGGGTCTTGCTGTTGTAAGCTGAATGCAGAATTTAACCTTCTGTGTCAAATAGAATGCAACATTAATACTCTGCTACTGAACTGGTGGCACCTTAAATGCTGCTGAATGATGAATCAGCTTTCTAGCTGTAGAAAAGGGCTTAAGTCACATATTGAATTAATTTATAAAGAGATAGCTGTTTATTTACTTTCAGCGCAGTTCATTTGTCACTTTTAAACTGACCAACTCTATTGGCTTATGTACCGTCTCTCCTGAAATTTGTGAAGGTAAGCAGGAGTGTGAAGTACAACAAATCAATATTTTTGGCTGCTGCCTTAATGAAAAGATGACTGCAGCATCCATTACGATCATTAGGACATAAAGTGGGCCAAATTCATCCTGATATGTGAGCAGGCTGGACTGCAAGCAAGTCTGTGCTTTCAGCAAAATTCTGCTCAAGTGCATTATTTTTATTTTTCTGAAATATTACATGTTAATGGTGTTGCCCTGTGTGTTGAGTGAGATGTGCTTTTGCTCCCTGAGGCACATGGATACTGAGGAGTTGAAATGAGGCCAGGATACCCAAGGAGAAGCAAGCCTTCCTGATGGATACACACTGCACCATGCAGCTGCACATTTGTTGCCACAGTGGCTGCTTCTTCTTCCACTACAGATGTATATAGATGGATGTAGGTGCATCTGGAAAAAACAAGGCTTAGGGGAGATATCTCTCTCTACATCTGCCTGAAATGAGGTTGTAGTGAGGTGTGGGTCAGTCTGTTCTCCAAATAACAAGTGGCAGGACAAGAAGAAATGGCCAGGGGAGGTTTAGATTGGGTATTAGGGAAAATTTATTCACTGAAAGAGTTGTGAGACATTGGAACAGGCTACCCAGGGATGTGGTGGAATCACCCTCTCTGAACGTGCTCAAAAAAAAGTGTGGATGTTGCACTCAGAGCCATGGCTTAGTGATGGACTTCGCAGTGCTGGGTTGATGGTTGGACTCCGTGATCTTAGAGGTCTTTTCCAAGTTACATGGTTCTCTGATTCTGTATTCTAACTCCACCAAGTTTGATCTGGCTTTTGGTGTGAGTTCCACAACAGACTGGTGTGGGTTCCTCCATTCAGGTCAGAATAGTGGATTATGTTCAGTGAGCGTGGGAGTCTCCTCTGTATTGGTTCTTATGGATCCTTCTGTGCAGCATAAATGTGCAAATCCAGGTGCTGCTGCCATTTGGTAAGAGTTGTACCATTCCCTTCCTACAGTTCTGCTCTTTGCCTCATGTCATACAGAATTAGTTTGGAAGATTATTGTTGTTACAGCATTCACAGCTAAATACTCCAGTTCATCTGTGTTGGTAACCAGAAGCATAGCAACTATTTGCCAGCTAAAAGTGTGAATCACTTCCAAATTTGCTTCAGTGGATTTATTTTCCATTTCCAGAAGGAAGAGCCAGTATAAGTCTGTAAATAAATAGAAAGTCTCTTGAAATGGATGGCTGCAATTCCTGACCAGTCAACTCCATCTGTGGTTTTCTACTACCTTAGACAGAAATTGAAATTTCTCATGGGTTTAGAAGTCAGTCATGATTGATAGCTAAAAATCTGGTACTAGGACTTTTCTAGAGGTTAAAAAAAAAAAGGAGGAACTTTTTTATTTATTGACTGTTGATATAAATGTCACAAACTTGCCTCTTAAGAACTTTGCGCTGAGGAACATGTAATGTGATCCTTCTGTCTCCTGCACAGAGCTGTTTTTTTTTTTTGGGGGGGGGGGGGTGGTGGTGTTGTTTTTGTTTTTTGTTTGTTTTTCTTTTTTTTTTTTTTTTTTGCATCATGTTCATTTTTTTGGAATCCAGAGATTTAATCTGTTATGAAATCTACATATGAGAACTAGTCACTACAGGCTTCTTCAAGTAAACAGAAGGAAACAAGCAACTGAGAAACATGATTCATTTCACCCTAATGTAAAAATATGAAATAAGTTGGGTGAATCATGCTCTAAAAATGTGCAAAGGTCCTTGAGACCAGCTCAGGTAGAGGTCTACACTGAGTGCCTTGCTTGGATCAGATGTGGCCCATCCCTGTTAACTGCAAGCAAGAATATATCCTGTCAGCCTTACAGCTAGGTAATTTGTGATGACTCCTCTCTACCAGATTCATGGTTTTAATCTAATTTTTGGGAATTATCTTTCATTCTGAAGCCCACACTTAAGTGCACGTCTAGAAATAAAAAGTGGAAAAAAGGTTTTTAGTAGTATAAGGCTGAGAGTTATGTAAATAGTAGTTTATGATTTTTCATTTTTGGAGAATACAGTGTTAGAGCATCCCACCCTATTTTCTATCTACAGAAAATGACCAATGCCTGATATTTTGATCTTACTTGTACAAGTGAGAACCTTCCCTTTGTGCAACTCTGGTGCAACAGAGAAGCTGGAGTCATTTCTTCGTTGTTAACACTGCTTCCTGCCTGGTGTGCCCCTCCACTCTCTTTGCCAGTCTGCTAATTGCAGTTCCTTAGAAGAAAATTGTGTAAAACCCACTCTTATATCTCCAGATTGTTGTAACACAAAATGAGCTGATGTGGTAAAAATTTTTGTGGGACCATAGGTTAGCTCTGATAGTTATGACTGCTCTTGTGGAAATGGTCTCTGTCAGAGGTCCTACACTGCCTTATTAAAAACTTGAATTTTCTTAGCTCTGGTGTGTAATACCACAGCAAAGTGGAATATTTTTGTTGTCTCGAGAGTTCTTGGTGAGTCCAACAAATGAGTATGGGTTTATGATATCACCTGCCTTGGGAGACTCAATACCATCTATCGGAACCTCTTTTCTGGCCGCAGTGGAGATTTGAACAACTGGTGGGAGTTTCTGACTTCTTGAAATGTTGAGTTTGATGAGATCAGGCCTAAATGCTGGAATCTTCCTTCTCCTTTTTCAGTGATTTGTGCTTCAGCTAAACTGCATTTTTACTCTAGCTCCACTTTTTAGTCCGGCATCTGTTTCTACATGTTATTGTAACAGCCTGGCACTTGAAGAGTTTCTGTTTTACCCCTATGCTACCCGTGGATGTACTGGTAATAGTAAATGATCAAAGTGAGTTCTAGAGGAGCAGAGAGATGAGGCACACTCAGCATCTTCTGCTGCAGAGGCTTCTGTATGGTTTGTCAGAGTTGGTGTGGCAGCATCCTGACACGCAAGGAATTGCTAACTGCACTGCACAGATAGGAAAACGGAAGCAGCAAGTTTTTTACTAGTTATCAGAAAGCACAGAAGCATCTTGAGTCCCACTGAAATGGAACATGAAGATAAAACAGTGCTATTAATGAAATGCTTATGGGATCTTCAATGTTCTTGCAAAGCCCCTGAGCATGGACTTAAGGAGTGCTTTCAAAGCTTACTAGCTTTATTTCCTAAGGTTGTTCAGGAACCTCACTCCCCTGACTTTCATTAGAACTTTAAATTTAAGCATTAGCTGATGCTAATATCTAACCCTATTGAGGACCTCTGATAAGAATGCAAGCTGTAGATGACCCTGTTAACTTGTTATCTTTAGGTGTTTCAGCCATGAAATGCACATTAAGAAGCCAGTCCTGTCTTTCACAGTGCTGAAAGCTTAAAGGTGCTGTTAAATGGAGGTAGAGTTCAAATTATTACAGAGTCCGTGGGCTTATTTATGGTGCTAACGATAGTGGTCTGATCTTCTCTTTGAATACCTCAAAAATGGTAAAAATTCCTGACAAATGGTGGCTAGAGAGGGCGGTTGATGCTGGAAAACCCTAATCATGGCTTCAAGCGACTAATAATGGAAACTAGGAACACCAAATGATATCATTTACAGTAAACCAGACCTGCCTGCACTGTTCCTTCTATTTGGCAGAAATTACTTTTGCTTCAGACTCCTTGCATCTTGTCCCTGTCTTCTAACATAATTTTCAGTTATTGTGTATGCAGGTTGAAGGATACTTCTATTTACTACAATTTGAGTGGTTTGATAAATATTTATGTAGGACCACTGTTAGTGTTTCCTTGAAACAAAATAAAGTAAAATGAAAACTGTTTGTGATACATGTTTTTCTCCCTCTCACTTGTTTAATTTTATGGAGGCATATAGGAGCTGGTGGGTGGATCTGGGTGGACTCACTGGCAGAATTGAATTCACTGTGGAATTTTGAAATGTAAATATTATGGATGTTCTTCATTTTCTTGGAGACTGCAGGCGAATTTCGTTACCCAGAGCCAGTATTTTGGAGCCACTTTATTATCCCAGGCTTCTAAACCCAGTTTTCAAAGTAATTTCAGGCCATTCCACGAGACAAGTGGCAGTGGGCATTGCTGGGAGGTGGCTTGGGAAAGACAATTGCCTCACTTGCAGCAGGCACTCATGACGAGATCATCAGCTCTCAGCCTGTCCATGATGTCTCATCTGACCAGCCTCTTTGGGAAGGAGTGTGCCAGATGGATCACAGAGCACAGTCCTGGCCAAAATCTGGTCTCTCAGCCTGCATCTGTGTCAGGCAGGAATAAAGCATTCCTGAGAGCAGCTATTTCTGAGCCTGTAGTACTGTGTTATCATTGTTCTGTGAGTTATCTCTGGCAGCTCTTTAGCAGTGCAAGTGTTCCTTCATATAAGATTTCCACTTTTAGGACAACAATCACTAACATTTTTATTTTTCTTTAGAATTAGTCGTGGTAGAAACCCAGTAATTTTTAAACAAATTCTGTGTCCGTGTGTTTATAGTTTCACTGTCATTTCTAGATGTAGATTAGTGAGGAACAAGGCTTGTCTTAGTTTCACTGGAGCAAATTTGTTTAACTTTTTTTAATAATGTGAACCCTAAAACAATGCATAAGATTATGAAAATGTTTACTTTAAAAGGCTCTATCATTCTGACATACTTTCAAAGTTTCCTGAGGCCAGTCATGCAGAATTGTTCCATTCAAGCTGTTCAGTCTTCTAGACTTTATACCCCATAAAACAGCTCACAATGTACAATTTTTATAGCTAGCTGTAATTTGTATGCTTTCCCTTCTTTAGAAAATGTTTTAGAGAATCTCCTTTGGTATTCAGGATGCTCATGGTGATAGGAAATTTTGTCTCAATCTCTGAGTAATTTATTTATTAATAAAGAAATGTGTAGTTTGTATTTCCTCCTGTCACCTTTATTACCCTTCAGAGATGTTTCCAAGAGCATTTTGTATTATATGTTTCTGTTATTTTCTCTCTTAGTGCATAATCCCAGTGGAGAATAAGAATTAGCTTGTGCATCATCATCCATTAAATTATACCCAGATGCTCCTGCAGAAAGTTTATCTCCAAGGTGCCAACGGAGGGACCAGGCCACAAGGCACTGAGTTATATGATATTAGAGGAAAATTGACTTCCAGTGTCTGGTGTTCATTCTGAGCACGTGAGCACCAGCTTTATCCTGGCATCACTTCAGACCATGAGCAGTAGTTCATGGCAGTTCTGAGGAAACTGGAGAGAAATCCATTTTAGTTGTTCCAAAGCACCAGTGGAAGCCAAGGGCATTGGGAAGCGCTGTTCGTGCAAAACCACGCGCTTACGAGCATATGGAGGGCAATGTGAGCACTCCTCTCTTCCACAGTTATACAGAGGAGGATGCTTGGACAATGTCTAAGATTACATGGATTTTCTTGTACTACCTAATCCTTTCCTGAAACAAGTGCAAGAGAGAGAAATCCCCACTGGCCAATAAAATTGAGGACACATTTTGCTGTTTGACCTTGCAGCAGGTTGTGTGGCTTTTTAAGGAACAGTAGAACTGGACAGAGTTAATCAGGAATTTTTGGGGCTGGTTTGGTGTGATAACACTAGACTGATCACATATCTCTTCCCCTGCTTGAATACATAGGTAGGCTCAAGGATTTACCTTGGAAGCGGGGTTAAAGGGTACTTTTTATGAAGCTGTTTGCAGTCCAAGGACTACAAGTAATGGTTAATCAGGCAGTTGTTTGGAAAGCTTTTCCAAGCTTTCACTGTGCTCATTGCTAAAAAAATTGTGTCATATTTTAAGGCTGTTAGGCTAATTTCAGTGTTCAAGTCTTGGAATTTTTTAGGTGTTTGCCAACAAGGTAAAAATAAAATAAAAAAGCCTTTCCACTGTCAGATCTCTTTGAATTCACATATACATGTTTACCTGAAAATAGATGTTTGGAGATGAACTTCTATAGCTCATGGAACAGATTCTTTTAATCTGTAGTCTGCTGTTTAATGTAAACATCTTTATTGCATTTTATACACTTATGGTGTCTTATTAGCATTGATGTGTTGCCAGTAAGAAATAACTGAGAAAAAGCCAAGCAAGAGTGCCTGTGGGGAGGGGGTTTTCATAGCAGTTGGTTTGCATTAGGTGTTTGCACTAACACATTTCTGTGCATCTCAGAGTGAAGTTGTCCACTGGCATTGACCTGGTCATTTTGTCCACAGTCAGCAAAAAGGGTAGATCCATTCAGGTGTGGCAAGAAGTTTGTCTCAAGTGTTGCTGCAGAGTTCCATCCGTGGGAAGTGTGTGAAGGTGTAGGACTGCTTTGTTTCCTCCGTGCAGACAGGTGTGGGACACACCAGCACATCCCTCACCTACATGACTAGGGATATCAGGATATGCTGTGGCACTTACCCACCCCTCTATTGAGATACATGGGTTGATTTTTTTGCTCTTAGATGTCTCAGCTTCGCAGCTGTTGCCCACTGGAGACCGTCTGGTTACCACAACCCCACTTGAGAGGGAGGCAGCCTGTAGCTACTTCTCTTAGGAAGTGCTTTTCAATTACTTTGATGGTATTTTCTTCTTGGAGTTGAGCAAAATGTGCTCACTGTAGAGGTATGAGCAACAATTCTTCAAGGTGATGGACTGGAAAGGTGAGAGTAATCTCATTGTACGTGGTTTCAACAGCTCTCTGCTTCGACAGTGTGATGGCAAGGTCTGCCTGTCTTTCACAGCTGAAGCCTTTGGTATTTCAGTTTTGCTAAAATATGCATAGCAAATTAATTTCTGATTTTAGATCTTTGCAGCCCATAATGAATTATATACATCTTTATTTGAGGATTTTACATCTTATTTTGAAAATTTTACTGAGAATTTGTGTTCTGGAAATGTAACTTTACACATAGGTCATTAAAAAATGTTTTGCTTCTCACCAGTGGTTCAGTTTATAAGGTAAAGATTCATCAAAAAGAAGATAACAAACTGTTACTGTGAATCAGTTAATTTTTTTTCCCCAAAAAACCTTTATTTTTACAAGAGAATAACTATGGGATTTAATTAAATTTGCCAGAATACTTCACCATCCCAGAACACCTTTCATCTAAAGTACACTTATTTTCCACATTTTAATGAAGGAAGCTCTTTGATGTATCATGTTTATGTAGTTTCCCATTTTACTGAAAGGTGTAGACGAGTTAATAGTTTGAGATTTTTTTCTCTTTTTCAGAAGTGAGGGAATGACAATGCAGAAATTTCATTAAAAGCAGTGGGAAATTCAGGTGTTGTGATGAAGCTGTACTTAGCCACAGCAAACAGTGGTGGATGGGACAGATTCTTCTGACTCCCAGCATGTTTTTCCATGTGAGACCACCCTTCTTACACTGTACAGGATCTTGGAGCTGGTTTTAAAAGGACTGGATTTTATCATTTCTTTTTGAGATAGTTTGTAAGGATGAACTGGTTTGGTTCGCTCTGCTCTACTTCCACTGCGCAGGTTAGTTCACCTTGGGTTTTTTACTTTGGTTTAATTATAGTTTAACAAGAACTCTTTGAAGATGGCAAGCTGTAGTCTAAGCCATCATCAGTGATTAATGCATTTCACTCTGGGGTGATAACCTTCTGCTTTGCTGAGGGGGAAAGAGCAGTGGATAGGCACAAACATCAGCAGTGTGGGCCAGTCCAGGAATAACCAGAGTCCCTGGGCTCCCCACAGGACTGGCAGCTGGAGAGAAACCTCAGCAGGCTTTTGAGGCTGGTTCTTCTGGGCGGCACTGAGTGCTCTGAGTGGCTGCAGGGACCTTCCCAGTATGGGTTGTACTTTCCAGTATGGAGCAGCTTCCCTTGCTTTACCCTCTCCCAGAACTGCCCTTCAGAGACACTGGCCTCATCTTTCTCTTTTAGTAAATCCTGAAAACAGCAGATTGAGCCCCTGTGAGCTACTGGTACCACTTCCATTGGAAACCTAGCAAAAATTTAATGTGCTATTTTCACTCCTACAGTACAGGATAGGGCAGTCTGTTCCATGCCTTCTGTACCTCATATTAGTGGTGTGTCTTCATCTCCACGATGAGCAGTTGCACCAGCCATTTGCTAATGAGATGAGATGCTTTTTGTGGGTGTGTGGCTCCTTTGAAACCCGCTGTGGCTCTGCCTTTAATGAGGTATCTTCCTTTTTGGAACATTCAGTGTGGGCAGTAGTAGTTCAGTGTGGGCAGCAAGCTGTTTCTGAGGTACAGAGTGTCATGCCGGAGACAAGCAAAATAATCAAAAAAAGGAAGATTGTGCTGATAATGACATTTGTAGAGGAGATGGGGGCTATTTATGAGGCATGGCCAGGACTGGCATTTAGCTGTGCTGGCTAAAGGGTAAATAGCAAAATCTATTTAATAAATGTGACCTAATGAATTTAGGACTGCTGATTCTAAAGTTTGTCCTTCCATCAATTTATTGCCAAAACCCATCTTAGCTTCTCTCTAGAAATGGAGGGTAATATCTAAATAATGTTGGAATTTTCTCAACTATAAAGATTGAATTTGTTGGTGCTGCAAGTGGAAAAAAACATTCAGCTGGTGGATGTTGCTGGCTGTAGCCATGGCTGCATTGCGAAGTGCTCTACTCCTGTATTGTTAGGAGCACAGAAGGGTTCCTGTTGTCTTTGTGTAAACATACCAGTGTTTAAAACTTTTTGCATGTGCTTCTGCTCTTTCATGGGGATTTCCTTTAATTGCCTAATCTCTCATAATGAGCAATAATCTGTCACTGGCAAAGATAAAATCCAGCTAATTCTCAGAAAATCTGTTTTTCTTTCTCCATACCCACAAATTAAAACTCATCAGATAACAGTCAGAAGCTCTATGTAGACATTGAATGTGGTCAGAAATAACTCTGTGGTCACACTGTGAATCCAGTGATCCAGTCCACTTTGACAAGAGGGTTTGGACTCTCCTGGCAAGTCCCAGGAGAGGCTGGGAACCTCTGGAGCCATGGATCCCCTTTCCCTGGTCACCTGGATCCAGGAGATACAGTCTCACCGGTGGGGTTTCTAAAGGGCTGATGTATATGCAAAAAAAACCCCAATCAACCAAGCAAACAAACTAAAAACAAGCTTTTGCAACTTGAATTGCTTCTGAACTATCCCATGTTTTCAATAAAATAAGGCTGTGATTGCCAGCTTTCTTTGTACTTAGCATGTATCTGTTCTGACCGCAAGAGAGGCAGCCCATTCCCGTTTTTTTGAGGAAAAGAGTGGGGGAATCAGCTCCCTGATCCTTGCAATCACAAGTCCTTTTGGTGGAGCTAGAGAAGTAGATTGGATGCAAAGCAAAGTATTGCATTGCCATTTTGCTGCTTGTGGCCCTGTGGGTTTGAGAGTATCCATGCACAGAGCTGCAGTGGTGTACTTCATGTCATTGAAATTCATACTGAGGCATACTGAGACATTTACTTGCAGATATGGGAAATTTGTAATTCCCTGTTTTGTAGAAGTTGTTTGGTGGAGAGTCATCCTGATAAACCAGTAGTGATTTTAGCAGGATAGAGGAATGGCTTGGAAATAAAACATGCGAGAGCTGCTGCTTTGTGCTGGCTTTGGTGTGGAAGAGGCAGTTGTGATGGAGCAAGCAAGATGTGTGCTAACAGGGGGATTTGGTGTGTTAGCTGATTAGGATGCTTGTTTGCTACATGGTGTTTATGGTGTGGGTCCTTGAGCCTTGAGCTGAAATCACAAGTCAGAACAACTATCAGATGGCTAAAGCTGCTTACCACATGTCACAGAGAGAGACAGAATCCCTCTGGGCAATATAACTAGCCTTTTCATGCCTCTCTTTACCTGTCTGTACAATAAGTCTAATGATCATCACATTGTCAAAGGCAGTTTTGTGCCAGTTGTGATACTTGCATGATTAATGGCTTTAAAATGCTGTGAGTGATATTGATGGAAACATGTATCAAAATGCAGTGCAGCAACTGGGTAATGCAGTCACTTGGTATTTGGAGGGTGTTAAAGGAGAAGTCCCTCAGGAGTCACTTCTTCCCACTCTAATCTCCCAGGAGAACTGTAGCGTCACAGTGACCTATTTCAGCCAGTACATTTATTCCAAATAATTAACTATAGAAATGTTACATTGACTGCAGTGGACATATGCAACAGTCACGTGCTCAGGTTGCTCAATCATTTCTTTCAGCCTTACAGGCGTGAGTGATGCTTCAAAGCCTGGCTCACTCCAGTGCTGGGGGGAAACAAAATGCTAAATAAATTTCAGGAACAAGTGAGACAAATTCTTACTGTTGCTCCCTGCATGCCATCATCCCTATATCTCTTTGACCTGGCCAAGGGGCTGGCTGTGACTTTGTGCTGCAAGTAGTCCTATGATGCAGCATTTTAAGTGGGTAAAAAATGAAGCTAAAATATTGTTTTAGCCACTCTTCCCAATTGTAGAGCTGATAGCCGTAGATGGATAGAACTGTTGAACTTTTGCCTTGTGAAAGCATTCCTTTTAAGATGTAATGGGAGACCATTTTGGTGGACTCAGAATTTTTTGGAATTATGCTTCTGGCTCTCAGGTGCCATGGGAAAAGGCCGCTTCAGGTGTTCCTGAGATAGGTAATACTTTTTGTGATACCATACATAATTTATTGAGGGCACAGGCTAAGATGGGGTTCTACTTTTATCCAGAACCAGAACTTTCATGCCATATTATCCCCCAGAAAGCAGGAGGACCTCCAGTCCAGCATGCCCAGCTGCAGGACAGTAGACAGAAAAGCATGCCAGGAATGTGCAAATTTTGTGTCCATGCCATGGGTGCAATGTGAGCATAGCAAGGAGGGAAAGCTGTAGATGAGAGCAAAGTGCAGCAGAAGCTCATTTGAAGATTCTCTGTGTTTACCTAAATAAATAGTTCTGGCAGCTGCTAGGTCATTTGCTTGCTTAGAATATTTTCCATGTCAATGAGGAGCAGTGCCACGGTGTCCTTGTTTTAAATCCAGTACGAGGCTCACCAGAAGTGACAGAAATTAATCTGAGCAACTAATTCCCAATTTTGGGCTTGGGGCCAGGAAGTTTGAGGCAGCATGCAGAAGCTGGGGAAGCAGATGAATGCTGCCTGCAGCACGTGGTATTTCGGCTAAAACTGTGCTGAAGGAAGATGTGTCTACCATGGCTTTACTGCCTTGCCTAAACATTTGCTGTGTTGTGTGGCATAGAAAGTGGTAGTTGTTTTAGGGAAGCATGCTCTGCCATCTCATATTCCTCCCATTTTTCCACTCTGATTAAACTTATGACTTCTACCCTGCAAGCAGAGTTGCAGACCTCTCTTTCAGATGATGCTTGACCTTCTCTGTTTTTTGTGGATTTTTTTGTTTTTATTTTCTTGTGGAAGTGTCTTTCTTCCCAGTACAGTCTAAATTCCAGGCTATTTCCTGTCAAAACCCCTGTTTTCTCCACCTTGCACTGTTTTAACTCCAGAACCAGTTGGGTGGGTTTTCTCAGTTTTTCACTAGCTGGAGCTAAGCCCAGGACTGGAAATCTTCTTAAAGATTTCAGGAATCTCTCGTGACTGGGAATAATTTCGTGTGCCAGTGTCACAGCCTGGCCTGTCTGTATGAACAGGGCTAGGTAATGCAGGAAAGAATCTTTTTATTTAATGGAGGTAACTGAGGTTTAGGCAAACAGAAATATTATTGATGCTACCGCCTTGGTTGAGTTGCTTGATGTCACTGAAGTTAATTTATTTATTGAATTATATGTTCAAAAGATGTGGAAGCTTTGGGAGAGAAAACATGACAAAGACTTTAAAGAGTTATTAAACTACGTGGCAATAAAAAAATATTTCCATATCCCTAATTGTTCATATATTGTCCTTTTTTTGTGTGTGAAAATGGCTTTGTGTTTCTAATCAGCCAGAAAGGAAGTTGGTCTCTAGGCAGTGATATTACTAATGGTGATAAGCAAATGCAACACGGAAAAAGTCATGCTGAAAGTAATGTTCCCTGGTCCTTGTCACTAGCCTCTGTTTTGACTTTTTCATTTGAGATGGCATTGAGTGATGTTAAGAGTGTCTCCTGGGCAAAATACTTCCTGAGTGGTATGATTTATGGTCCACTATTTTAGAGAAACTGCAATATTCTCCTTCATCCTGAAGAGAGCTTTAAAAAGATACAGAAGTTGGGAAAATATCTGTCTTTTAAAAACAGGATTTGTGAACAGATGTATGCATCTATTCTGTCACCTTACAGATGGGCAGAAAACATTTAGTTGTCATGGCAACAAAATGTATAGTACCACAAATGAAAAAGAAGTATATAAAAGAAAAATATTTGTCTTGCCAGTTGTTATATCATGACAGCAGCTGCTGAATTTGAGTTTTATTGTCCTGAAACTTCAACTCAAAATCCTCCAGAACACGTTTCTCATTAACGCAGTGTCTGTATCCTGTAGGCTTCCTGCAATTTGCCTTCAGATCTCTTTACTCTGGGAAGCATTGGCATTTTCATCTCTAGTTATTTATTTAGATGCGGTTTCTCTCTTGAATGAGCATGGGACAGTAAGCAATAGATGGCTGTCTCTGTTCTCATGGAGCAGTTCCGAGATGAATTAACATTTCTATTTTGTTGTTAACTGAGATTTCCATATTGCTGAGCATGATGGGTTGTACCCTTGATATTAGGGTGAAACAGGAACTGTTTAGGCTGTAATCAAAATTCCAGTATATCTGTATTTGAAATGAGCAGAAGGAAATAATGTAGCCTGTTTGTGTTGTGCAGTGGGATATTCTGTTCTGAGAAAATCAGTCTGAAAATGAAATGATGCAATTCAAATGACTGTGTCGTGGTGGTGCCAAGGTCACCTGCCCATCAGCATGCAGTTGGCTCGTGCCAAGCACCCACAGCCCTGTGGCAGTGATAGGCCTTGAGGGTGGCCTTGCTCACCCCATGATGTCAGAAATGGCGTGTGGGCACCCACTGGGTCTGCCCCATGCCAGTGCAGGGTGCTGCTGTTTTACCTGGGGCACTAGTACAAGATGCCAGCAGGAATTACGGTATTTGGCAATCAGCACAGTGAAGGAGTAGTAGAAATTAAGTAACTGTCAGTAGTAAACTCAGAGCTGTCATCAAAATTCCTTTTACTCCTGTGTCTTGCTGGATGCTTTGGACTGCTTTTTAAACTGTTTTCCAAACAAAACAAAAAAGAAACAGGGTGAGAATTGTTGGTACCAGTAATCTGCTTTGTTGGTTTTGTGTAATATTGTGAATGTTTAGGGTGCATCCTCTTGGTCACAGCAAATGAGGTGTGTAGCCATTTCCATTAAAATGACCTGTTTTTCTTTAGCTGCTTTAAGCAGTGTTTCTTTTTTGGAATAAATGAAGAGAAAGCCTGGCTTTCTGAAGGTCAGAACTGTTTATAGCGCTCTTCCCTGCTTGGCTTTTGTTTTCTCAAAAAAAAAAAAAATGTTGGGATTTTAGGATTAGTTAATGAATTTACCCAGCCTTTAAAAGGTATTTTTCATGGGGTAGAGAGATCTTGTTTACAATATGTATAAAAAGAGTAAAAGGACTTAATTTAATTGTGTAAAACTATAAGTAATCTCCTGCCTTCTTCTGTCAACCTGTCGTACCTTCACTTGTGTGGCATTTCCTATGTCTGCTTCTTTCTAATCTTCAATTAAGTTGAAAGCTTTCTCCCATTTTTTAATTCTGTCTTTTATTTCCTTACAAAGCCTTCTCTAGCAAATTCGGGCATACTGTGGTATGTCCTCTCTTCCTGTCTGTCCGTCATGGATTTTTCTTCTCTGCCACCAGCATTGGCCTCTTATTTAGCTGAGTGCCTTTAACGCAATGAAGCCAGTGGGATTTAAATACCTGTCTGTGTGTTTTGGAGGGGGATTAACTTTACTAAACTCAGCCCTTTATTGCGAAGGAAATGTTTCAGTCTACATCTACAGTTGTGTAGATGAAGAGTTGAGCCAGAGATAAAAAAACAGTGAGAATAAAGATGTGCTTACAGTCAGCTTGCAGCCTCTGAATGTTGAAGAGCCTTCTGTTTGTATGGTTTAGGCTTTTAAATTGCTCTATAAACTTAAATGCATATTTCCAGAACTCAAATCCAGTGAACTAGTGACAAGAGTGGTCCATCCTGCTGGATCTGTCTTCTCTTCACCAGTACAATCTTGTTCATACCTAAGGACAAGAAGTCACTGACCATGGGGGAAGAAGTTAACAGTCAGCTTTGCCTTGTCATAAATGCCAATATTTTAATTTATGTCACCTAACAAAAAAATGTACTTTTTATTTTTACATCTTCTTCAGTATGTTATCAGAGCTGTTAGCACCATTTCTAATTGGCCCAGCCTTGGCCACTGGCACATCGATCTTGGAGCTGCCTGCCATTGGCTCTGCTGGACATGGGGGAAGTTTCTGGCACCTTCTCACTGAAGCTGCCCTTGTAGCCCACCCTGCTACCAAAACCTGGCCATGCAAACTCAATTCACCTGCTCATGGTGAGAGGGTTGGAAGTAGCTCTTTAGTTAAAGAAGCATCTTAAAGGTACCTTCTGATCTGGGCCATTCTATGATCCTGTGATTCTAATTTTACCCAGCAGTAGCTGACAACTAGCTCTACCTCTTCCATTGGGAGAATTCCCCCAGCAGAGCACAGCTTATTTTTCTGGAGGTGTCTGCCATGGCACTTGCTCCACTTGCAGTGTGACAGACTTCAGCAGTATGCCAGCTAGAAAATTTACGCTGTTATTTTTCTCTCTGGGTGCCTATTACTCGTGTGATTGTGTGGGTCTGATCTCACTTGTGCGTGCTAGAGCTTGCTGCCTTCTTAAAACTGTGCATGCAGCATGAAAAGATTCATGGATATGAGCCTTTGCTAGTTCACAACCGGTAAATGAGCTAATGATGATACATCTTCCCCTCCCTGCTGCACTCAGAATTTTTATTGCAAGGCCAGTGTCATTTGTTTTCATCTCTAGCAAATCCTCCCTACATCCTTCTCCATCCTAATAATTTCCTTTGAAAAACACCTACTGCAGTGACCTCCATTTGACTATGAAATTGAAACACTAATCAGCAGGGCTGGTATCCAGGAGGTTTTTTAAGTGTTGTACAGTACAGACCCCTTTCCAGCTACATTAGCCACCAAAAGGCAGCACTTTTAAGCAATACAGAGCCAGATACTTTCTTGTGTGAACTTTAGTCTCAGCATCAACATCCCTTCTTAGAAGTAAATTTAAGACGACAATTTGAGTGTAACTGTTTGCAAAATATGAAATTTGCCACTAATTTAACCCAGGCTAATAGGAATCATGTAAGGTTGAACAGATTAAAGTGAAACATTGTCCAGGCTTAGGAGCAGCCCACGTGAGGTTTTCCATGTGAAAATTTTAATTACGGATCTTGGTGTCCTCTGGTTCTGCCTGAACAGTGAGCCCTGCCATGAGTGTCTGCTTTATGAATGGCACTTCCACATGCCAATGGCACTCGAAGCAGTCATAAATTCCTATTTTAATGTCAAATGCTTGGATGTACATAACTCCTCTTTCAAGTAGGAGCCAGGATGTGAATATTGGAGTGCATGCCTCAGTGGAGGGAGATTTTCTGAATTTTGGAAGGTGACTTGGGCAGGTTATGCTCTTATCTAAAGATATGGATTTCAGCTGAATTTTGAAAAGGACAAATGTGTGTCTGCATTATGTATTTATTACTTAATGTCAAGAAGCAAATTATAGATTTGGCAGATCTCTGTAATAGATGTCCATAAGAGATTCTAGCAGTCTAAGCTGAATGAAAAAGCAGATTTGTGGACTAACATGTCTGTAAAAGTAATTATGTTTTGACTTTGTGCAAGATTTGTTAAAATATATTTTTGTTCTGTTTGGGTACTGGTACATTGGCTAAGTACATGTGTGGGTGCACAGAAGCCTGCTGAATGGTGTATTTTTTTAACAGAAACAATTCAGTTCCTGAGTTTTTTTGAGTACATGATGAAGTCATAAGTATCAGTCATTGTAATTACCTTGACCTTGCAGGTAATTTAATGATCTTCCTGGCCCCTTGCATTATGACCTTAGGCCCTCATTTTAAATGTCTCAAGTGTGGGGACATTTATTCTGGAAGATTTTTATTAGTGTAGGGATGTGTGGCTGTGTTTGGACAGCAGGTAGAAATTCATACTACTTTTTCTTACAAATATTTTTGTACACAGTCAATATGCAGGATGCTTCTCCTTTCCCTGTCACAGGAAGCCTTCTCCCTTCTCACCATCCATCTTTGGGCTAACTTCATGCCCAGAGACTGCGTATCTTTCCCATGCTGGACTGCTAAAGGATGGTTTCCTTTTTGCCACTTTGGCCCTTTCTCCCTCATCATTATTTCAGTGATGTCCCCATGTCTGGCATGGTGACAAATAAACTGTTTTAACACACAACTGATTCAGAGAGCTGAAGCTGAATCCTAAAGTGTGCCTGGCCTCTCCCTAAGACCATGTTTATAGCTGCAATTCATGCATTTTTAAAATTAATTCTATTTCTACCACATTAGGAAGCCCTCTCTTTTTTTTTTTCCCCCTTGTCTTCATACCTAATTAGTGATTCCCTAAGTAAATACCATGGTGGCTCCCAAATTACTTGCACCATGAGGGAATACAGTTCTCTGTCTCCCAAATACAATCTGTTTTGTGCTTCATGAGAGTGATGGATTTGTCTCATGGATAAACTTACTGAGAACATTTTTCATAACTTCTTAGCTTGAGGCATGTTTATGTTTTGAATCAAATATCACAGTTGTTGAGGTTTCTCTTTTTTGAAGGCTA
The DNA here is from genome assembly GCA_020086605.1 of Lanius collurio. Taxonomy (NCBI): domain Eukaryota; kingdom Metazoa; phylum Chordata; class Aves; order Passeriformes; family Laniidae; genus Lanius; species Lanius collurio. The sequence continues at coordinate 22,166,192 of JACBWW010000006.1, read as the reverse complement.
GCACTGTCTCATTCCCTGAGGAGGGATGGGATGGAGCTTCCTAGTGTTTCCCCTGATGGTCTCCTTAGTCCTTTAAGGGTCCCATTCTCCCTGTGTGAGCTGCCTATTTCTCATTTTCCAGCAACGTAGTATAATTTTGTAGCTTTTTGATATCTTCTGGTTGACTACCAATTCCTAAACTTGAAAATCATGTTTTATTTCAATTTTTAATGTCTTTTGTATGTTTAACAGTTCTCACATAAATCTTTAACTCTCCGTGTTGCTGTCTAGGTTTAGCTGGAAGGAAATGCTCTCCATGAGATAAAGCTAATCAAATGATGAAACTCTAGTCACACTTTGAACTCCTGATTTAATGAAAAAATCACCTGAACTATAAACTGTGTAATTATGCTGATTTTCATGACATTTGGGTCACAAATGGATTCTTCCTTGTGTACAGATGACATCAATTAATACCCGTTAGAGCTTCTGGTAAGCCCCTGATTTAGCAATGTTTTTTGATTAAATGGGCTTTAATTCTTGCTGAACTATGAAGTGAGTCTTTCTGTATTACTACTTCTGCTCAGATGCCTGGAGATTTCCTTTTTTGTCCTAATGCTAGAAGGCTCTACCATGGAAACTTCTTTTGACTGGGAGTATACCTTCTTGGAGAATAAGTATCGTGAGATTAAAAGAATTTTTTCAACTAATTAAAATTCCACTTACATGGAAATACAGATTTGTATGGAATATTCATGGTGTTCATTTCTGTATTGTTGAGAGAAGACAGCTACTTCTGTGTTTATACCTGTCTTGGGGTGAAAGTTTGGCAGGGCAACAGAGATATAAAGTTCCCTGGACAAATCTTTGTTGTTCATGTCCCAAATGAATGGGAACATTTTCCATGCTAAAGCAGATATGTCTTCTCTGCTGGAAGGGTGTGGTAGGTTAGGTGGTAGGCTAATGTGAATGCTGAAACTGGAGTGACTTCACAGACAAATACTGTTCAGGCCATTTTTTGGCAAATTCATATTACAAATAAATGAACCTTTGTACCATATGGTAAGAGGTAAAAAAAATCCAGTTGAGGCAGAGAGTAAGGAATCATGTTTCTGATATCATGTTGCTCTTACATGAACATTTTCCCCCTTAAAATATTTTAAGCACTTTTAAAGAAATTGCTATTTCTACAGCATACAATAATATGGAGTGTATAATAGGGTTACATATATATATACACACATACATACTTTATATAGATATAAATAAATATATGCAAATTGCATAGTGATAATATTCCTTAGGGTTTTTTTTTTATATCTCTCTAGGAGATACTAAATTTTCTTCCCTCGGTGTCATGTTTCGAACTTAACTTCTTCTGCTGTTGTGTTATTATTCTCTGATATTTCATTAATTCTAAGTAAATTTTGTTAAATTATAAGCGTAGTTCTTTTTTCTGCAGAAATGCTAATGAAAGATGGCATGCCATATTTGGGATTTTTATTGAATTTAGTTAATAACAAAGTGAGCTAATCAGGTAACATTCACCTTGAACTTTTTCCTTTAAAGGGAGATAATTTCTCATCTCTTGCATTTTTGTATTAGGTGGAAATTTTCCAAGCACATTCTGACAGCTACATTTGAATATCTTTGTAGAGTGTAGTTAAATATTCTGTAGGCACTTCTGCTTAGTGATCTAATAAGCACAATACCAGTCTCCTGCTACGTTATATGGCTGATTTTTAGCAGTCAGGGAATGCATCTGGATGCATTCAGCATATAGAGTTGTTTTCAATTTGTGTTATTTAACATTATAGGAAATAAAATAGGTTTTTTTTAAACACTTAAATGCTGACAAATTATAATTTTTAAGGTTGAGTGCTTTTATTTTGTACCCTGAGGAAACCCTTCATTTTAGGGCATTTGGTAGAAAACTATATTGGTGCTGTCAAATAAAGAACTTTATTTCACAGCTTTGTTTTAGTTTATATTGTAGGTTAGTACATATGCAAAAGTATTCACTCTTTTCTTAATTGAGTAACTGAATGTGGATTTTACTGGAGTGTTGCCAGTCTCAAACTGTTTTCTGTATGAACTACTAGGACAAAAGAAAATCCTTAAAATAGGTATTCAGAACATGATATTATGGATGTAATTCATAAAGCGGCAAGAATGATTTCAAGAAGAAAAAGTAAGGCTGTATAAAATTACATTATAAATCTCAAGCTGGGGAGGGGAGGAGGGGGAGGAAGATGTCAGAAAGATAAAGAAATTACCCTGGTCTTCAGGGAGAGAAATGTTAATCCAACACTGAGTGTCTTTGAAAACTTCACCCTTTAATATTCATATACTCGTGGCTGGAACACTGCATAATGAAAGTGCGTTAAAAGAATGTGATTAAGTGACAAAGTCAGAAAACTTGCAAGTTAGGGAAATTCCTGTGTGAATCTAGTCTGTCCAGTCTCTGCATTATCAGGTACTCTTTAATTGTACAATCATTAGTGGTAGCAGTAGCGTTTTTGCATGGTCTTTATTAGTCAAAGCACAGTATTTTGGGGACTATTCATTACTTTGGTTTTCCCTTGTCTTTTATTTATTGTGGCCAAATTCACTATTTTTTAATATATTTTTAAATTAGATAAATTCTGTTGTGTTTAACTCATATTCCTTTGATGCTCTTCACTCCCCACTGTATCTTATAGCTTAATTTTTTTTTCAAGATGACTCTAATTGCCTGTGGAAATCATGACTAGGATTCTGCTAGAGTTGATACTTGCAAGTGAAGACCTGTGGGCATGGTGCCAGGTGTTTCTGAGTGTGAACCTGCATTTGGCCAGCTGAAGGGCTAGTGGGGCCATTTTGTATGTCCCAGGATTGCTTACCCAGTCTCCAGCTAGAACTGCAGAGGATTATCAATTTGTGCATAATTTCTGTCATATCTGTCCATCCCTTGAGGATGCCTCATGTAATATGCTGGGGAACTTTAAATTGCACTAAATGACAGTGTGGAGGGAACTGATTTTTCAGATGTTCATTGAGCATGAGGGGAGTGTAGGTGTTTGGCTCACATTGAGACACCTACATTTAAGAGTCTGAATCTGGACTTGGACTTATCATCCTTAATAATAATGTTAATAACACATTGCAGATGGGGAACAGAGGCTTGGAGAAATTAAGACAGGAAATACACAGAAACGTTACGATCTGTTTTTTCAGAAAATAAAATAATCTGTATTTCAAAGCACATCAGACAATTGCAGAACCTTTTTTGACTGGGAGGTCCTCTAGCCCATCTTCTTGCTGCACCTTGATCTACCCTCAGTGTTGGGTCCAGTTGCTCTAGGCAGGCCTTGTCCAAATTGGTTGAGGAAATGTCCCTGGGAAGTCTGTTTCAGTCCTTAACTGCATGTCTGGCAATGAGTTTTCACCTAGTTCTAACAGAGTTTTATTTTGCTGCCATTTGTGATGGTTTCCTCTCTGAGCTTTTCCTTCTCGACAGCCTCTCTTTAGGTGGGAAGACTGCAATGAGATTTCTTTCTGCCCCCACTAACATTTTCTTCCCAATCTATACAGACCCAGTTCCCTTATCTTCTTCTCATCCACTGCATGCTTGGGCCCTCTGACAGTGTTACTGGAGAGACACCAGTTTGTCATTAGTGGCACTGGCACTGAGGAGTCTAAAACTGGGTGTGCTGTTCTATCATCACTGCATAGAGACACTGCTGGCTCGTTTTGTGTTGCCCACCAGAACCATCATGACTTTTCCTCTGACCTGCTGCCACTGGGCTCCAGTGGATGAATAGCAAATCCTAGTGCAGGATTTTACTCTATGAAGTTTTGGTAGGTTCTTGTCAACTATTTTCATGTCAGTCAATCTTCCATCTTACTGTGGTGCCTCTGAAGAGACACCCTGCTCTCCACAATATACATTGTTTCTTCTAAACTGGGGTCATTTGTGAACTTGATGAGGATGGTTTTTATCCACCACCCAGGTTGTGGCTGGACAGCAACAGTTCCACTCCTGATCCTTTAGGATCCCTTGTCACAATGAACCCATGGATGTGTGATGAGCCAGGGACACTTGGAACTACAGACCGCTGTTATTTGTGTCCAGCAGTCCAGCCAGTTACTTCACCTTGTCAACCTATCCAGTCCAAATCCCTTAAATTGTGCTGCAAAGACTATGGAAAACCGTACTGAGTTGTGTTTAAAGTAAAGCTTTGATTTGGCCATTGGTAGATCCACCATGAGTACCAAACCTTGGACTTGAGCTGTCTTACAGCTAAAAGAGAACCTCTACCCACATCATTTTTTTAGAGGACAGTGTGTTGCCATGCTCAGCAGATCCAACACTGCAGGCTCTCAGCTGGCAGCCGCGCCAGCACCTGCTTTAACGACCTGGATCCAACTTGTACCTCCCATTGGTACATCCCTACATGCTCCTGCATGGGTGGGAAGGAAAACTTGAGGCTATTCTTACCCCTTGTAGAGTTTTTTTTTCTTGGCTAGCAACTCCTTATGCTGCGTTTTGCATCCTGAGCACATTTTTCTCACTTTGTGAACATAGGATGTGCTCCCTCATCCTCCTTTCTTCATTGAGTTCCACCCTGGGCAGCAGAAGCCTGGACCAAGCTCTCCAGAAGCGCTGGTTACATCTGTACCTGCCTGCCACTTCTGACCCCTTTTCCAGTGTGAATCAAGGAAATGCTATGACCTCTCAGAAAATATTTTAACTTTTAATAAAACATGTTAAAATTGTTTTCACCAATGCAGTTCTTAAACATGTTACTAATTTAGGCTGAACTCTAGGAAAAGGTTGAGTTGAAGGCAGGTATGTGGCATAGAAGGCTCAGTGAAGAAATGGTCAGTAACTGGGTAACTTTCAAACAAATGAAGATAGATACTTCTGAAGTTAATTTCTAGCAATTTTAATGTCAGCACTGCAGCCAAACTGTTTTAGCCAAGCTAATAAAATGTGTTTATAAAATGGCATGTGTACACTTACTTTATGATGTGAGAACAAAGCCCAGTGTGAGGACTTCCTGTTTCACAAACTGGCAGTTTCCTTAAGTTAACGTATAGAAATAAACTGCCTTCAGTGATTGCTGTGAAATGTAGTGATTGAAAAGGGAAAGCAGACGTGATTGCAAAGATAACATTGAACTGAAAAGTTGACTTGTGATGCTTTTAATTAGAGTTTGCATTGTTAATCAGCAGAAGGATTCTTTGTTATTATCTGTTACTTGAAATAGTTGTCATATTTACTAGAAAACTTCTTCGCAATGGGATAAGTGTCAGCACACTTTGGTTTTATCCCTCATAAACTTCTGATACTTGGTATTAGCATCTCTGTGGAGTACAAGCTTGGTCTTTACCCTGTGGGATGAGAGTGATGCCTTAGGTTTTAACTTTTATATTTTTCAAATCTTGTACTGCCTAGTGTATAACTCTGAAGTTTCTTGTCGCCTGTTCACTTCTGCTCTCTCATGGTAGGCAGACATAACAAAGCCTCTCCAGGCCTGCTCTCCAAAGACACCCAGACAGTCCTAGGCCCAAAGTATAAACCAAAAAGCCTCTAAAGGGGAGGCAAGCTTAGGGAAGTTACATCATTAACTGAAGCTTTAATTGGAGAATTTATACTCATATGTAAATGAACCAAACTTATGAAAATGTGAAGAACTCATGACCTGTTGTCCATCTTGGGGTCCACCTTGGCAGTAGCCTCTGGCTCCTCAGGGGTACCTTTGAAGGCCTTTCAAATAAATACCTACCTTTATTCCCTTATTCTTGTCTAGTCTCTCTTTAGGTGGCCTCTCAAGGCATCAGGAGGGGCCCAGCTCTGCCTGGCTGTGGGAGCCAGAGTGCATCAAGGAAGTTTATTTGCAGCCTAGTCTGGGTTATGTTTTTGATACACTTGCTGGCATTCTGTTTTGTCAATCAGATGGTGTAGCGCATATTCACCTGACATCATTAGTCTAGAAATTGCCTGTTGTGTCCAGTCCCTTGAGCTTCCTCTGTAACAGGCTCTTCTGAGGATGGTTTGCCCTCTGGAAATGGCGCTCTCTCTGCTCTGAATGCACAGCGAGTCTATCAGACCAGATGCCAAACTTGTAGACATGTAAGGATAGTTGTAGAGAAGATGTACCCTTAAATAAAATACAAACGGTTTCCAGGACTGCAGGAAATGGCGCCAATTTGGTTGCTTAACATCTGCCTTTTTCATTAGGAAGCCAGACCCAGAAACATTTAGATTTGTACTTGAAGGCTCTGTGATCTGCAGCTTTAGTTAATCTCAGTTTATTTAGCTGTGGCCAAGTTGCATCAAGTGGGTAAAATGTAGTATGTCCACAGAGCAGAGCCCAGCTGAGCCTTCGTGTGGAGGCAGGATGGGCAGTGCTTACAATGGAGCTGATGTGCTGGCAAAATGATGGCAGTAACTGGAATATCATCCAGGAATTTTTTAACCATTTGGATACATGGAGAGAGATTTAGGGATGATGCATATTGGTCAGTCAGCCCTGAGTGATTGAGGGTCACCTGTGTCTCCCACCATGTCCATTGTTTGGTGAACTTTCCTGTTCTGCTCCTGGTTCTGCTGCCATCTGATTTGAATGAACTTCAGCTCTTCTTCACATTTTTTCTTGCCACAATTTTAGATGCATTATGAGGTCTTTATTTTATTGTTAGTTTTGGCAAAATATGTCAATAGTTTAACATTTTTGAGCTTATAGAAAAAGAAAAATATGATTTCTCTCTCCTTCTCTTTCACCCAGAATCATGTCTGAAATTTGTGAGCTCAAAAAAGGAGCTTTTTATTCCTGAAGATTTCAAGATAAGGTCTTGCATTGTTTTTTCATAGCAGATTTCAGGTTAAGACGCTAATTTAAATGCATTTGAAATCAAAGTATGTTATTTCCTTCTAATTTGAAAGGAAGATGGATTTAAAAGCAAAGCTTATAGGACTGCTTAGATATGTTGTGTAAATTGTTTGTATAAATTATATGAGAATAAATAGCAGAGAGCTTTAAATCTCCTCTTCTAATTTTCTTTGGATTTGAACTTGTTTATTCAGAAGTTAGAGAGTATCATTTGTGGCATTTACATTATACTGAAAATCATCTGCTCTCCATTTTAATTATTTTTCATGCTGTGAGGTTCCTGGGTTCCTTTATTTCCATGGAGTTGGACAGTCAGGGCAGATGGCGAATCTGAGAATCCTTTATCCTGGAGTGTTCCTCATTTTCTTTTTCTACCCTTCATCTTTTACAGCTTGCTGTACTTTGTCCATCTGGTATTTATAGCAGTTTTAGCAATTTCAAATTTCTTTCCCTCTTACGTTCCGTCAGAAAGTAAAATGAAATAAAGAGGAATGCAGATACCACAGCTCGCAGCTTTAGAATCATGGAATCAGGGAATGCTTTGTGTTGGAAGGGAGCTGAAAGATCATCTAGTTCCAGCACCTCTCCTGTGAGCTGGCATGCCATTCACTAAATCAGGTTGCTCAGAACCCCATCCAGCCTGGCCTTGAGCACTTCCAGGGATGGAAGATCCACATCTCTGTGCAACTTGTGCCAGTGCCTCACCACCCTCACAGTAAAGAATTTCTTCCTGATATCTAATTTAAACCTGCCTTTTTTCCACTGGAAGCCATTCCCCCTTGTTTTTTCACTATATGCCCTTATGAGAAGTTGTTCTCCAGCTCTTTTGTAGCCTCTTTAGGTACTGGAAGGCTGTTAGAAGTTCTCTCTGGAGCCTTTTCTTCTCCAAGTTGAACAACCCCAGCTTTCTCAGCCTGCTGGCCACGCTGCTTTGCATGCAGCCCAGCATGAGGCTGGCTTTCTGGGCTGCAAATGCACACCATTGGCTCATGTCCAGCTTCTCATCCATAAGAACCCCCAAGTCATTCACCACAGGACTACTCTCAATGAGTTCTTTCAGTCTGTGCTCATGTCTGGGATTGGCCACACCAGGTTTGCAGCTCCTTGCACTTAGATTTACTGCACTTCTGAGGTTCGAGGGAGGTGCTTGGATTTATGGAGGTCTCCTGTTTGCACACCATATACTAGTTTTGTGTCACAGAATTACTTCTGGCAGAATTTCCAAAGAGAAATTTGAAGAAATTTCTGAGGGCTTATGGCATTGTTGATGGAAACAGAGTTACTAATTTATAGCCTAGGGCTGATAACGTTGGTGTCTGATATCAGCTTGATAACTTGCAAAAAGTAATTTGAAGGTATCCTGTATTTTAAACCAGATTTTTTGAAAGCCATGAAGATTTATCATTATTGATGTTAAGAATTTTGAAAGGGATATTAGTTCTTGTTCTTCAGAGTTACATCCAGTTTCTGAATTATCTTCTGTTGGGGCCTTGAATTACTTTAATAATAATCTAAACATCAAATGAGATTGAAGTCTGGATGGCTTGTAACCCTTTTTGTCACTGCCATCACCTGCTTGTGCCTCCTAGTCTCTGGGTTAGACCAGTGTCTGACTTCGGCTATCAGGACACAGTAATTCAAAAGAGGAGATTATTCCATATGTTTCTATAGGGATATAGATAATCCTTGAAGAGGGCCAGTAAACACAAAATATTTTGGGTCTGGTCCTGTTTAGATGAAAACATAATGATTTTGCAGTTTTTATTTTTCATTTTATGTTTGCATGCCTTTGGGTTTTATCTTAATGGTTGAAGATTTAAGTATGTAAAATTGTGCGGCCACGGAAGAATGACAATTCTTGACTCAGAAATTAAAGTCCAGAGGCTACTCCCAGTGTTTCATTTAGCAGGATGTGTTGCCTGTGTTAGTAGGTGTCAGTGCCAAGGGCATGGCAAGCTCCTCTCACCGCGAGCACGGTGGTTTCCATCGACGCTGCCTGTGTGTGACCGAGGCGCAGGTGTGACTGCTGGAGTTTCACCTTCCCAGCTGAGTTAGTGGCCATGTGAGCAGAGAAGCGACAGAACCAATTCCACTGTGAGGGAATAAAATCTGGTGGTTTTGCTTTAGATTGCTCCATAAATTTCTTTCTGTTTCTAAGAGAAAGTAGCACTGTCCATTAAGGTAAACAATTTCACAGTCCATTTGGCATCGTACAATGAAAGGCTGAGTTCAGAGATAGCTCTGGTACATCCTGTCAGACAAGGGAGGGAGCTCTGGTAGGTTTTATTATTGTTTTTTCTCTCTGATGAAGTTTCTAGAAGTGGAAAGCCAAGCAATAATATTTGGTCATCTACATTTACTTTTGCTCTAAATATGTAGGGACTAGGATCCACAGATGTGTTGTCTTGGTTGGAATTGGTTTAACCCATGGGTATCTTCTATATTTTGAAGGTTTTTTCCTTCTTGAAATGATCCAAAAATCCCAAACTGAACCTTTTCACAAACTAAGAATCCAGGAAATTTAGGTCAAAATAGTCAGCTAATTCAGTTCAGTGTTTAAATTGTAGTTAACATTAGATGTTAAGATGATTTTAAGCTTTGACAATGAACTGAGAAACTGAATTTCTCATTCTGAGTTTCTCAATGTAGAAAATTCTTAAAATCGTTAATGGTTTTAATTTCTCAATTCTAAATTAATTTTATTAGTTGTAGTTTTAGGAGGCAGAAAAAAAAGGCAGGGAAGAGAGTAAGAAACAAGAGAAAGGTGTGTTCAATTGCACAACAGTTTTGGAGTAAAATTCCAAACTATATCCAGTTTCTCCACTGAAGAGAGCTTCCTGTGAGTAAATGGAGAGCATGTAGCTGCCATACTGAGAGGAGAGCCTTGACTGTTGCACATTGTCATCTCTTAGATTTTCAGAAACAGTATTCTTGGGATTTTAATGTTAGAAGTTAAAAAGTTGTATTTTTGAGGCATGCATAGGGGGCTGCTTTCTTCTGGAATTAAAATTGAAATGAAGTGATTACCTTACAATAGACTTCCTAATCTTTATACAGTGAAAATAGGATGACTTTCTTCCCTGCTGTTCAGGTTCAAATGCAAAATCCCTGCCCTTTTTATACACTTTTTAATCACAGTGTTAGTCAAAGAGTACTGTAGTTAGTGAAGTACTGTATTTAGGTTTGGTAATAGAGATAAAGGATTTTTCTTTTCTTCCTCTTTCAGGTTGGGTGGGAAGCACTTCCTTTGAATGCTGTATTAGTCATAGCCAAAAATAAACTGTCATATCCTGCTCCTTCTCCTCCCATGTCTTCTGGGGAGCTCTTCTCTTGCTCCTTATCTCAGGAGACTTGTGGGTTTCAGGTTTCTGTGATAGACCCGTGCTAGAGCTCCGCTGCCTGGTGGCATGTTGCAGTTCTGTATTCAGTAAATATCTGTCCCTCATATGAGAAAAAAGTGGATTTCCTTACTTTTCATCCCAAATCCAACAGTGCCTGCTGGTTTACCCCCTGCTCAGCGGAGGCCAGGGGACACATCCCAACATCTGTGTGTTGTCTGCATCCCTCTGAAGTGCTTGGTTGAGTCATGGCAATGGTCACCCAGCAGTGGGGGCTGGCTGGGTTGCTCCTGGGCACTGACATCTGGATCCTGCTGCGAGAAAGCAGGGAGCCCCAGGGTGCTGCTCCTGCAGTCCTGCTCCTGGCGTGCCAAGGGAGATTTAGTGACCTGACCTCTGAGCTACAGCGTAGGTGATGTACAGCAGGAGTGCCCAGAGGTCTTTCAGCAAGCTCTGGGCTCAGAAGGGACAATTTGGAGGCTTGCCAACAAAGTAACTTAGAAAAAGGTGTGAATCTAGGATGAAATGAAAAAGGAAAGTGTAAATGAAAGAAGCCAGCAGCTTTTATCAGTTGTGCTGGGATTTGGCCTTGGGTTTAAGACCATTGAAGTATTTTCTCAAGTCTTAAGGTTTGGGGGTTTTTATGGTACGTTTTTCCAAATTAGCATTTAATCATAACCGGGAGGAAGGAAGTAATCCTCTGGTACTTTGCACTACTGGAGGCTGTAATAGAGCCATCTCTGGGGAAACAGGGCTGTATTTTACTTCCATGCTGTATTTTCTACTATTTAGTCTGGTTTAGTTCTAAAACACTTCCTTGTTGTGGATGTCACAGCACTTTCCTTGAGATGCATTCAGATAATAATTGAAGGCCAGATGTAGAATGGAGTGGTCATTCTGAAATGTCTCAGGAATAACAAAAAAAATCGTCACGTTGGTGAATTGCTACACCTTGAAGCATCTAATTTCACTCTGTACCTTTGGAATTGACACGGACATCACGATTTTGCTTCCTCAGAGGATGTGAAACCTGAGGAGGGGGCTTTGGTGGGATTTTTTTGTGGTTTTAGTTTTAATTTTTTTCCCCCTCAGGAATTACTAGGCAGTTGTAGAATTTCAGTTTGCTTTGTTTAATGTGAAGGGCTCCATGTTAATGGGTCAGAGAAAATTTGACATCTTGGCATGTCTGTTCTTTACCAAGTGAGAAATGCAAGGAGCACTATATAATTATATTTATTCTTCACATGGGAAGAATTTATTCTTCCACATCTTTTGTGTTGCTTATAAAGTACCAGTCCCAAAGTAGTTGTCATTCTCCAAACTGCTCATATTTAACACATATTGGCTTGCAAATCCCTCAGAAATAACTTGTATTCAGTGCAGGAGTTGGTAGGATATGAGACTGCCTGGGACATCTAGAAGATGCTGGCCTGGCCTCTCCCAGCAGCCTTGAAGGATTTATTTGCAATTTGCCTGTCCCTTCAGCTACAAGGTCTGATTTTATGAATGATTTCAAACACCTCTCAGGGGACAGCAATAGGACTAGGATTCAGCACCATCTCTCCTTTTCAATACTGTTTGAGGACATACATGATAAAAACAGAAGAAACCTTCACAGATTTTATGTAAAAGTGAGGCTGTTGTCAGAAATCAGTCAAAGTTCCTCACAAGGAGAAACAGAGGGACCGGCACTGATCTCTTTCCTCTGCTGATTAGTGATGGGACCCAAGGGAATGGCATGAAGCTGTGTTGGGCAGGGTTTGGGTTGGATATTAGGAAATGCTTCTTTATTCAGAGGGTGATTGGGCACTGGAACAGGCTCTCCAGGGAAGTGGTTACAGTATCAAGCCTAAAAGAGTTCAAGAAGAATTTGGACAATGCTCTCAGGCATATGGTGTGATTCTTTGGGCTGTGCTATGCAACATCAGAAGCTGGGCTTGATGGTCCTTGTGGATTCTTTCCAGCTCAGAATATGACTCGGTTCTGTGATTCTAAAGTTCTTTGGAGATGCTCTACAGAACATCAGCCATTTCTTCAGAGACATGCCAGAGTGAGGTGGGATTCCTCTCACCTGACTTGAGCTATCTGGAAGTTAGATGAGTATTTTTAGGTAGTCATCTGGGTTCTTGTTATAAAAGCAATAGAGACAGTCCTCTGCATGACGCAGTGCCACCTCTCCCAAGTGGAATACCTAAGATGGTTGGTTGGTTGGATGGTTTGGAAATGCAGTCATGGGCAAGAAGCATATCTCTCTTTGAAGAGATTTTCTCATTGAATTTATCTGAATAGTCTGGTTGGTGAGCAAGAAAGGTCACTTCTAGTTCATCTTCTTTCATAACATGGAATATTAGGAAAACTTCATAGTTTTCAGGTAAAGGCAGTCAATACTAGAAGGAAATTATTTCAAGGAATGGAAGAAGATTATTAATTCAGTTGGAATGCTGTTCTTTTCACAGCAAACCCTGAAACAGTTCTTGAAGGACTCTAACGACTGTCCCTTCAAGGTGAGGTCATCAGTGTCCACCCTCTCTCCCAAGTGCTGGATCCAGGTGGCTCCAATAGTTTGCCTGTGGCATTTGCTCCTGCAGTGAAATCCTGTCTATAAATAGTGACTTAAAATAAACTAATGGATTCAGTTTTATACACAAGCTCATTGATTTAATAAATAGATATTATTAAGCGCATAAAGGTTGAAGGAAAGTTAGATAAAGACATCAGCTAATTAATCATGCAGACTGCATATTTGTCCCTGAGCTATATTTGGCTTCTTCTTAGCAAGTAAAGCGTGAGTAGATCTGTGCTTGATTACATTGAAAGGACTTTCTGTGTTGGCAGGGGAGCGAAGGCAGGTTTGTATTTACTTTTAGGGACAAAAGCAGCATTCCTTTGACATGCAAGTGTACTGCTTTGCTGATTACATCCCTGTTTGGAGCAACTTACACCCAGCTTGCAATTTACCCCACTGCTCTAAGTGCCTTGCAGGATTTGGCCCCGAGAGTTTAACATGCATTTACAAATCCAGCTGGCTGTTTGGAAGCTCCCAAAGGAGTACTTGATTGCCAATTACACTGTTTCTCCTTTCTATCAAATTGCCAAGAAACAGTAACTCAATTGATTTAAAATGATTTCTATCCCACACAGTCTCTGAGCCTTGGAAGCAGGTTATTTTGCTCAGTTGCATGGTGGTGTTTTACCCCATTGAATTGTGGTTATGGGATTGCTCATCATGTGCCATGTTGGACTCCATTTAATAACTTGTTTGTGCTACATTAACTGTGTTTCAGATAATTCTGCCTTCCTGTTAGGAAACAATGTCTCATAGTAAAAGTAAACACAGCTTGTGTCTACGTTTGGGCAGGTGAATTTCAAACCAGTGATATGCATTTATTATTTTGTTTAAATAAAATACAAAGAAAGGTGTCACAGTCATAAAGGAATCAAGTTGCCTGTCACTAAGTGAACATACAATGTCTTTGGTTATTCTTTGTGAACTGTTATGTTAACAGAAGATTAATAAGCCAGTGAATGCAAGCATTCGGGGTTAGGTGGTTGCAGGGTGAAGGTTGCCCATGGTGCCCTTCCTCTCTTGTGCCCTGTGGTATCCCCTGGTTTCAAATTAAAGGACAGAGCAAACCGGTTACCTTTTCCTGTTCCCTTCTTGAGTGGTGCTTGGGCTTTGAATGACTGTTCTTCTTCTTTCTCTTCCATACTCCAACTGAAGTTTGTAGAGCAGCATTTGAATAGAGAATGATTAACATCCCAAAAGGCATCTTTCTGTAGATGATTTTGGGTGTCTGACTTGCCTGAACACATACCTCTAGAAGACACCAGATAACGTGCTGGGAAAAGCTGGTGCCAGCTGGATCTGCTGAGGACCATTACACCTGGAGGGAGGTGGAGGTGTGGTGTGTGCAAGTAGAAGCTGCCCATGAAGCCTTTGTTTCAGAATATGTCTGTGACAGGAGGGTTGGGATGCAGTTGCCTATGGATCCTCCAGTTGAGTTTCTGCTCTCCTAACCCCATTTTTGTCCCCCCTGCCTGCCTTCCAGCTCATGCAGCAGGTTGCATGAGCATCCTCATGATCCACAAGGCCTTGCATCTCTGTGGTCCTGTCTTGTCTGAGAGCATCCTCATTGCCTGCAGGGGAAGAGGCAGTGGGGAGAAGAGCTCGGGCTGCTCTTGGGCACACACAATAGCGATTGTTGTTTCAGTGTGTGATCTCCTCAGTTGGGAAAGATAAATATAAAGGAAATAGGTTTGTGTGGCAGTGATAAATGGCAATTCCATTTAGTAACAGACTGTCTCGCATCAGCCATCATTAGGCATGGATGCAACACACATTTCTATTGGATTTTGCAGTTGTTTTCTCACTGTAAGCTTTGAATGAGAGCTTATTAGGCACAGGCTTTTTCTGCCTGTCCTTGGTACAACTTTTTTTTATCCTCTTCCCTTCTTGTCTTCTCTGTCCTCTCTTCTGGCTCATCTCCCCAGCCTAGCTGTCCATACTTTCCACTGTTTAGCCTTTCATTTCAGCCTCATCCTTGTCAGGGTGTTTGTTGTTTTCCAGGCTCCTCCCTGCTGGACCCTGTAACTGCATCCTTTCCCTTCTTTGGCTCTCAGTCATGGGTCTCTTTTTCTCCAATGTTCACATAACCATATTCTTGTTTTTTTGTGAGAGTCCCAGCTTGCTCCTTTACTTACAGTTGCGAATCTCCTCTTCCTGCTTCTCGGGTTTTCATTCCCTGATTTGTCTCTTCAGCACCTTTGATGTAACCTTTTCTCTGTATTCTCCCCTTTCTTCTCCCCTCCTCATCCTCACTTGCTGGTTTCATTTTTTTTCAAATTTTTATAAGTTTTTTGAAAATGCTTGTTTTTCTTACTGCATTAGGAGACTGCTGAGAGCACTGACAAGCACAGTGCCTGCACTGATCTCTGGGACAAACAGGTTGCAAAGCCTGGTACAGCCAGTAATAGCAATAGCATGTGACATCCTATCTGATAGGGAGTGGATCGCATCTGGTTTGCAGGGACATTGCACAGATGAGCTCTGAGATTGTAGAAAATGAGCAACAACTATTTGTCAGTGACAGTTTTTTGAAGGCTTGTAATTTGGGAGAGAAAATGGGCATTATTTAAGAGAGAAAAGAAATAAAATACTGGGACTTGAAGGCTGGTCCCATGCCAATTCAAAGTCCATCTTGCAAAAGACACGGACAGAAGAAATCTTCAGACAGCTCTGATTTGTTATGAGTCATGAGAAAGGAACTGTTCTGTCTTCAGTAAAGTTTCAAAGGTACTTACCATGGTACAGGTAGTCTGGCCTGGAAAATCTCAGGCAGCTACAGGTTACAGTCTGTATGAGTAGTGAGTAAGCCATCAAAAACAGTTTGTGGAAGGCATTTTCAGGCAACCATAACACCAGGTATTGGTACCAGCAGCTAACAAGTGTGGGTTTGTTCATGCACCTGCATAGCACAAGCAGTTATTTCTGTGTAGCACTAAATACAGCTGGCAATCAACAAGATGCTTTCTCATGTATAGTGCTATGAATTAAGATCAGAACACCGGCTTGGGTTTGGATAGTTGTTACACTGGAATATTGTAAGCTCTGTGATAGTAAACATCTATTCAGGAAGCAGTGTGGAAAAGCAAGACATAGATGTCCACAGCATGTTGGATAGAGCCACTTCACTCCCTGTTGCAGAGCATTGCTTATGCTCACCCAGCCACCAAGTTGTGGTGAAGAAAAGAACAATTTCAGTGCCATGCAGACTTCTTTATACAATCAATTTGTAAAGCCTTTGGAAATAGTATTAAATAAACAAGACATTATTATACAGTTGACCAGCTAAGTTGAGCTTTAGCCAGTAATCCTGCTTAGTAAGCATATTATCAGGAGGAATACACTAGTCTAGACACTTTTTGTGATTTTTAACTTTGGTATGCAGTTACTCTGAAGTAACAGGCTTTGAAGGGAAAATTGTCTGAAATGGCGAGTTCTTCACTGCAAGCATTAAGTACATTCAAGGAGAGAAAACATTAAGCACTAAAGGGCTCTTCGTCCTAGTGGAGAAAGAGAGCACAAAGGGGTGTCTAAAAGCTGGGGCAGACAGATTGCACAGAAAGTGAGACACATTTCCAGCAGCGTTACAATCCATTGGAACAAATAATCCTTGGAAATGTTGGATTTTTCTTTCTGTTTTCAAATTAAGTCTTGTTTTAGCCCAACAAAACTGATCTTCAACAAAGCAGAAAGTACTGGGATCTGTGGGGGAGTGGCTTGAAGATGTGTGATGTAAAGATCAAGTCAAATGATTTGATGGAGTTTTCTGAATTTGCGTTGAGAATTCAGCAGCAGATGCTTGTCCATTCTTCTTCCCAAGTTATCCTTCATGTCTCTTCCCTTGATTTCTAGCTACCTTGTACATGCACATTGGTGCGCAGACCCTTTTGTTTGTTTTAGTGAGTTTTGATACAATTCAGTTGACCTGGAGCCTCACAGTGTCTGAGCTTTGCAGGCATAAGTGTGATGGTTTCTGAAAGGATGGAAATAACTACTTCCCTGTAATGCAGATGCCTCAGGCATCTCTCAGTGCCCTTATCATGCACTCTGTATCAGCCTCTGGCCTGAAAGGGCTTCTTTTGCTTGTTGATTAATTGGCTGTGAGATGTGGAAATCAACCTGAGCCAGTTCCAAGGGAACCCATATTAATCACACTATCATGCAAACCATATATGGTGAACCAAGTAAGCAGCTGCTTTAGAAATCTTTGGGAGATTTTAAAGCATGGGGACAAGAGCCATACTTACATATTTTCTATAACTAAATAAAGCCTTAGTTCTAAGCATGAAGCTCCAGCAGACAAATGAAATGGACCATCTGGATTCCCTTAATGTATCCCTCCAAAAAAGAGGGGAAAAATGTTTATGACTAAAGAATGAATGATCATAGAATCCGTATGTTGAACAGGGAGCCTTGTTGAGGGACTGAGAGGGAAACTCCTGGAGGCTACCTCTAGGTTTAGGTAACACCAGGGAGCAGGCTTTGGGATCACATGCATGCATTTACCTGATTGCTAGTTTAAGCTCAGTTTACATAGAAAGTCAAAATTTTATTGCCTCTGCCTTTATCTTTTACGTGGCACAAAATGTCCTGCAAATATGGGGAATGGTTTGGGTTGGAAGGGAGCTGAAAGGTCATCTAGTTCCTCCCCCTCTGCAGTGAGCTGAGATGCCATTCACTAGATTAGGTTGCTCTGACTCCCATCCAGCCTGGCCTTGAACATGGATGGGGCATCCACATCTTCTCTGTGCAACCTGTGCCAGTGCCTCACCACCCTCACAGTAAAGAATTTCTTCCTGATATGTAATCTAAACCAGCCCTTTTTCCATTGGAAGCCATTCCCTCTTGCTTTTTCACTACATGCTCTTATTAGAAGTCCCTCTCCAGTTCTCTTGTAGCCTCTTTAGGTACTGGAAGGTGCTATAAGGTCTCCCCAGAGCCTTCTCTTCTCCAAGCTGAACAACCCCAACTCTCTCAGCCTGTCTTCATAGGAGAGGTGCCCTAGCCCAGTTATCATCTTCATGGCCACCTCTGGCCTCACTCCAACAGGTCCATGTTCTTATGTTGGGGGGCCCCAGAGCTTGACACAGCACTCCAGATGGGGTCTCACTGGAGGGGAGGAAAGGTGCAGAATCACCAGTCCAGGATGCAGTTGACTTTCTGGACTGTGAGGGCCCATTGCCAGGTCATGTTGAGCTGCTCATCCACCAGCACCCAAAGGTCCTTGTCCTCAAGGCTGCTTGGCTGTGTTGAGCTTGAGGAGGTTCATATGGGCTCACCTCTCCAGCACGTCCAAGCCCCTCTGGACAGCAAAGATATGTTGAACAGCATTTCAGGAGCTGTTCCCATTCTGTGGCCCATGGGGAAGTCAGGGCTGTGGAGGAAGTAATAATGTGTGTTGGACTAATTGTACCTCAAGTGTAAAGGCATGGGTACAGGTGACTGCAGACAGCCTGGGCATGCTGAGACCAGGCATTGCTGAGTGTTTGTGACTTGGGCTTTGCAAGGTGCACAGTATTGCACAACAAAGAAATTGTATGCAATTAAAATATGCTTCATTATTAATCATTTAAATGCAATTAAATTATGCTTAATAGACTGTGTAAGCTCATGCCCACACCTAACTTTGCTGTGACTCTGCATCATGCACCAATACACCAGCCTTTCTGGAAAGGCAAATCCACCTATTAAGCAGGTGTTTCCTCGCTCACTCTGCTCTATTTTTTTCACTAACATTTTGCCCAGGGGGAAACCTGATTATTCACTTGCAATTAGAGGAAATCACAGCCAGTTGGTAGTGGGTTGGTGTGGGAACATTTTTCACTGGCCTTGGAAGTTGGTTTTGTTCATTTTTTTCTTTTGATTCCATCAGTGAATTAAGCTCTGGGAAGAATTATTCAGAAAGCCTATGCTTTAGGAAGTGATGGGATTCTGTTCCAGGAGTGTTTGTTTTCTTTAGGATTTCTCACTTCCCCTTCCTCTGACGCTGTCTTGGCGCTTTCCTCATTCTCACCTGTTCCATTCCCTCCTTGCTTCACCTTTTTTATTTTTCATTCTTTCTACATTCCTGTGTCATGTTCCTCCTTCACACTTTTGTCATTCATTGCTCTCTTCCTATTTCTCATTCTGTCCACTGCTGCCCTGGTTATCTCCCCCTTCTCTCCTTTTTGGTTTTTTTTTCACACCCTCCCATACCTCCTGAGCATCACATAATAGGGAACACATTGGATTCCTTACTGGGCTCATCAGTGAATAGCTCCACGTTGATGCCAGGTTGAGCTGATATGATATGATACTACAGGCAGGAACTGGAAATAAGTAAACACGGTTATTGTGGCACATTGAGATTCTTGGCTCTGCCCCAAGGGATTTAAAAAAAAAAAAAAAAAAAAAAAAGAAAAAAAAAATTGAAGGGGGGAGTGAGAAACCAGCTGAATAGTCTGTTGCAGCTCACTTAAAGGGGAAGAAACAAGCAGAGCATCGAGTATATTTTTGAGGGCTGGTCTTATAATGGCTCCATCAATCATGCTACTTCATATCATTGAATTTACTTGAAAAATTATGTGCTTTCCGCACTTCTTGTTTGAAAGGTCTCCCAGCACCACTGGAAACAGAAACTTTGAGGACTCCATAAACTGGTTGCAAGACGGGTGTTGGCATCCTCTCTGGGTATCACACAGAGTTGATATGTGATATTTCAGTTAACTTCATGCTGTATATGGATGGTATTTTCAGTTTAGAGTAAACCTGACATATGACAGTCCCATAGAGGTACACTATAAACAGTTATTTTTTATTGATGGAGAACTGGAGAACCTGCCAAATTCTTTTGCAAATGAAGAAAGCTGGATCATGATCCAGACTTAATGGCACTTTTAGGTATCTTGGTACCCATATACTGTTACTTGTTCATGGTCTTTGTTTGATTTCTTTTTTTATTCTTTTCTTGGTTATTATGATTAAACAGATAATGTAGGAGTAAACAACCCTTGCCAAATAAGGGTTTTTAGTTGTGCTATCTGATATTTCTGAGTTTGCCTCAAAAATACATGTTTTCATCTCAAAACCTGGTCAATGGACTATTAAGCTTCTGCATTAAGAAGAGATAGATCTCTGTGCTCAGTTTTCTCTACCATGTCCTTCTTTGCACTAGATAGAGCTGTGGTGCTGAAGGAGTGTGAACCGAGATGAGAGGGACATAACCTCACTGTCCACCTGCATCTGTCCAGCTCTCTGTGTGCCCTGTGTGTCCTGGGTGCACATTACTATACACAAGGGTCTGGTGATCCTTAGCTTGTGGAAGTGGGAGCACCTTAAAGGAAACAGCATCGCACAAGAACAGGGCAGAACTTGAGCCTCACACATAGGATCTGAGTAACCCCTTTTTGCCAGTCAGCTTTCAGTGTGCTTGATGGACAGTTATTTATGACTCTGTTTCAGCTTATAAAACATCATGGCTTTATTTTCTGTTTATACTTTGTAGTGTTTTTGAGCTAAGTGCTGCCCTGGCAAGGCTGGTCAGGACTGACTTAGGGGTAGCTAAGC
This sequence comes from Lanius collurio, assembly GCA_020086605.1. NCBI lineage: Eukaryota > Metazoa > Chordata > Aves > Passeriformes > Laniidae > Lanius > Lanius collurio. The sequence continues at coordinate 22,145,889 of JACBWW010000006.1, read as the reverse complement.
AAACTGCCCACATGTGCCTCTGGACTCCTGCACTCCTCCATGGTGTTGGAATACTGTTCCAATCTGAAGTCCTCCAGCCTACACTTGGGGAAGGAAGACAGTCATGTGTTTTCCAAATAAATAAAGCAGCTTCCAGCTCAGATAGTGGGTGGACCTAACACACCCCTGCCTTTGGTGAGGACATGCCTCTGACAGGCCTCTTCGATGTCTCTCTCATTTTCACAGTTCATGGGCATGGTGGAGAGCATCTGTGGACTAGCTGGGGTAGACTGACATGATGTGAGCAGTGCTCAGCACCTGGGGACTGTTCCTTGATAGTCACCTTCAGGCTCCTGCTCATGAGACTGTGGGTCCTCTGGAAAGGATGAGCTGCTGCAGGGTGGGGGCTTCAAGTCCCTTTTCTTGCCTGAAAATGATACATTGGAGGATTTTCAGTAAATATGAACATTCAGATCCCCTGAAAAGTATATAGGCAGTTCCTCCTGATCTTGGTTGCAGTTTGGTGTGGAGTATTTCCGCAGATTTATGCTTTTCTCTGTGAGCAGGGATAAAAGCATTCTTTTACAGCAGTGATGCTGGTGGTAAATACATTAGGTTTCATGAGGTTTTCTAGTGCCAGGGAGATGAGAGCCCTCTCAGGACAAGAGAACACTTGAGGCTTGATGATGTTTCCATTGCAGTCAATTGGCTGGGACAATGAAACATCAGCTTCCCTGGGGAATACTCATGCAAATTCAGCCTTTCTCCTGGAAATGCTTTGTCATAATTGTAGGGGTTGATGAGCTTTCAAAATTGATCCTCTCTTACTGTATGGATCAGCAGAAAGAGGGGGAGCAGAAGATGTCAACAACTGTCATGCTGATCTCAGGTACAGCAGTGCGAGTTAATGTGATTTTTTTTGGTAAGTATTCAGCTGTTGAGGCTCTAGTCTCCTTTGCTCACACTCATGTGTGACAGGCTTGGCCACACTGTCCAACTGGGATTCTCTGCTTCTTAAAACAGAGTTTGGACATCTTCTTACTCTGGATGACACTGCTTTGCCCGTGAGGTGAGAGAGGGTATCCACAGTGCTCAAGGTTTTAAAAGATTTATTAATGCCACTGGACAGGCTTTCTGAAGAAAATGTTAATCAGGGATTTCACTGTAAGTATGTTTAGTGTGACTCATCACCCTGGGAAAAACAGTTTGAGTGCTTAAGAGCTTGCCAGTTATCCTGCTACAAGACACACTGGAGGAAGTGAGAAAGAAATCAACAGAGACTTTGATACTGAACCTGCTAAAGTTCAGCAAGCCCATCCTAAGGCTGCTGTGTTCAGATGATATTAAGTGGATCACTGATCACTTAGCAGAAAATTCTTATTGACGTTCTTGGGCTTTTCTTTAAAAAAAATGAGAACTTTAACTAGCACATGAAGAAATTGCATCATCACCAAACTCTTTTTTTCTGTGAAGCATGACATTCATTACATGGATAAACAAGCAGACTTTAAAGGATGAACTATTTGATTTCTGACATGAATATTAAAGAGTGAAATCACTCTTGCTCCAGATGAGATAGTAATATGTTTCTTTTCCTGAGGAACAAAGTGTTGTATTTGCTTTCTCAAAGAGGAATGCTCACATGAATCTTTCCTCCATGAAATGCCCCTTCTTTGGACAGTGTGTCAAATAATGGCCTTATTCCACATGCCTCAAAAGAGAACAGCTTTCTAAGAATCTGTTTTTTACATTCCAAGAGATATTTTAGATCTAATCTCTGCCTTGTGATGATATAGCTATTTATATTTGTCTAAACACCAAAAGCAATTAGACATACTAAGAAAAATGAGTGAAAGCCTTCCCTCCCATGCAACCCACTCAATCTGTACATTGCCTATGAGATGATATTGGTCTAGTCGTGTAGAATGCAAACATGTATTGCAGAAAGTACAGCTCCATGGCATGTTATCCATTGTATGTCCTTAGGATTTCTGTAGTGACAGTGCTGTCCCTCCTACCCAAGTACGTGTCTGAGATGCGGTCCTCTTGTGTTTGCACTAGACCTCAGTGATGATGCTCTAATGTGGGATTGCATCATCTGGCTCAGCTGCCTCCCTTTTCATAACTATCATCCTGGGCATTCAGTGGGATGGCCAGAATTTGTCTTCTGTGGTTTCTTCCCTGCCAGCATGTAGCAGCGTGTGCGTGCAGGAAGATGTTTTTCTTGGTAGAGTTTTTGCTTTTTGTTTTTAAATATGCATGTCTGCTCCGTGCCTGTATTCCTGGAGGAATTAAATCTGTGGTCTTGGACTGGGCCCCAAGGATGCTTTTTCTGTAGCACTCATTGATTTAACTCTCATGGCAGACACATCTCTTCTGCTGGTGGGGCCAAAGCAGGATGGAAGAGAGGTATCTGTGTTGGGTTCCTCCTTGTACAGACCTGCTTTATCATTACAGAGAAGAAGAGGACACATTTTCCTCTTTTCCCTAAGGACTTGGAGGCTGCTCTGAGGAGCAGGATGCTGGGTGGGGAGGTGGGTGAAGAAGATGATGCCACCACCCCACTATGCACAACATTGACCTGCAGGGCACAGGTTGTTTGGCTGCTTTGAAATTGCTCGAGGCTTTGCCCATCAGTTGGACCTCAGTTCTTCCCAGGCTTTTGACCTTGAGTCAAAGCCTTCAGATTTGCTGGGGCAAAAAAACAGGTCCTGTTTTCATCAGTAGGATTCTCAGGGCTGTTGTTCTGTGATGGAATTATTTGCTTCTTGTGATGTGTTTTGGGTGTTTTTGCCTGTTTCTAGAGTGTGCTGTTACAGAGCAGCAAAGAACATTAGCAGCAGGGCAAGCCTGAGCTATGTTTGTTTGGGGATTTTGTTGTTTTCTTTTGTTTTCCAGTGGGATCCTTTGAGAATTGTTTAAATACAGTATTTCAGCTTACACTAACCTAGGCCTGCTTCTTTTCCATTCCTTAAGACGGACATGGTTAAAGGAACAGTTTCAAATTCAGAAAGATTTTGGATTAAAACAAGACAAAATAAGGACAGACCCCCAAGTACTGGAAGGACATTATATACAGTTGGCTACAGTGGTTGGGAAGTGTATGGGGTTACCTCCAGAAACATCATTTCCAGGGTGTAAAATAAGTAGGAACAAGTGAGGGAGGGTGTTATCATTTGGGAACAATTCATGCATGGAAATTGTCATTTCAGTAAATACAAAAATGGATAAAGCAAACACATACAGTAACTGCAGCATAATGTCATCTGCTATTTATTTCTGAAGTCTAAAGCAAACAAATATGATCTAATGGAGAAAATGGCTGCTTTGAAAGCCAAAAAAAAAAAAAAAATAGGGAGGAGGGTGCACCCCAGTCTGTGGATCATGCCTTTTTTGTTTGTGCTAAAATTAGAAATAATCAAATATATTGGCCAAAGCTCAGAAAATTGGCTTAAAGCTGGGGGAAAAGTGTTTGGAAATACTGTGATACTTAGTGGGAGTCCAAGTGCCTTATGCTTCGTTTTCATCCACATTGAGGGCTCTGTGGTGAGACCACATTTGTGGTGAGACCACATTCTTCTCCTACACAGTGGTTGCAGGAGGTGGTGAGCTGTGGGAGTGAGTGCTTGGGCACATCCTGGGGGATGGGCATGACACAAAAATAGCTGTAATTCCCCCAGATCCAGGCAGTGGTATCTGTATTTTAATATCCTGAGGATAGATCACCGAGATTTTTTCTCCCTTTGAGACAGCATCCCTCCATTCCTGCAGTGGTGGTTGAGGTAGGACCCTGAGCCAGTTGTGTCCTATAGACATTTTTGTTATCAATAAGCTTATTAATGATGTTCCTCTGCTCACAAGTGTTACTAATGGCTTTAAATTTTATCAGTATGGAGTCAGCCCCAAAATGTCACACTGGTAAAGATATGGCTTTCCTGACTCTTAAAAACATTCTGCTCATTTTAAATGATCCCTGCTCACTTTCTGCATCCAGACTTCACCCTCCTTCAGCAGACTGAGATCTATACGTGTGTGTGGATATGTTTGGACTGAGGGATTTTTGGAAGCAAATCCATTTATCCCCACTTATTGGTGTTTGATCTAGACTGGGAAAAAATCTCAGAGGCCCCAAATCTGCTGCCTTTTTGGAAAACTGAACTGGGAGATAAGCACTCCAGTGGCATGAGTGTGCAGCCATGGGGGCAGGCTGGAGCACACCCCCGATGCACAGAGTATGGCTTTGGGCTCCTCAGAACCCATTTCTCTGCTGTACAGACACACTTCAGTTGCATCATATTGTTGCTGACGTAGGCAAGGATTATTCTGTCTGTTAGAGACAGGGAATTAAAAACCTCAAAGGATCATTATTCATCTTTCTGAATAATGGAAACAATACATTACTCGATGATTTTTCCTGCTTCGTGATAGCACATATAGCTTAAGCAGTTTTGGTCTAGGAAACAGTGGAATAATTTACAGATTAATATGCTGGATTTTTTTTTGTATTCTTACTATGAATAAAACACTCAATTCTACTGTGAATTTGATGACATTTTGTTCTTCACTCCTGTATTTGTTGACACCTGCTTTTCTGACACTGTTTTGGGGGGTTTATTACTTCATTTTCTGCATCTTCTTGCGTACTTCACTTTCGTTAAGTAAAGCAAAAAGTTTTTGATGTCACTCCATTATGAAGCTACTCTATCTGTAAAGATGGTTTCTGCCAATCTGGGACTAAGTGGCATGTTTTCTAACATAAAATCTGCTGTTACAGTGTACTTGCATTTCTACAAGGCTTTGGACTTCATACCACCCGATCTTTTGTTTTGACTTGTGCAGACATAACAGTACGTACTACATGGATTAAAAACTGGTTTAATGACATGTATCAAAATGCCATTGGTAAGGAGAGGGTATCAGTGAGGAGGTTACTTGTCACTAGATACTCCTGGGAGCAGTTCTTGTCCTTATGCTGCTCAGTATTTTTGTCAGTAGCCTAGAAAATGGTATGAAATCTTTATAGATGAGATAAAGACAGGTGAAGCTGCTAAAGATAAGGAGGCTATTTGTCAGTGTGGGTTAAAACCAGCTAATTCCTGATGCATAAAAAAAATACTGGCCAGAACAAAATAGAATAAAAGTGTCGTATTTTGATGCTGGCAGTGGGGTGCTGAGCAGAGAGGAGAGGAGACTTCAGTCACTGCAGGAGATATGAAAGCAAGGATCTCAATATAGTTGCTTTTATCCAAGAAAACATTGTTCAGTTTCTTCATCCCTCCATGTAGTTACACAGAGAACAGTTATTGAAGGCCAGCATTTTTGTGGTTCTCCTGGTGAAAGCATTGCAAAACCAAATGACTAAAAGTCCTTGTGAGAATTCTTTTAATTTGAATTAGGACTGCTGCTTACTAATGAAAGTCAGTAGGTACCAGAATGGTTGCAAAGGAAGGTGATAGTCCCATGGCTTGGAAAATCTAAAAAGAGTTATTTTGAAAAAGAAATGCATATATATGTATACACACACATAAACACTCCACCCACTCATCCTGACCCTTTATCCCTTACCCTTTGACAAAAATGAAGATTACTAGTGTAGTCTTCAGGAAATTTTTAATACTTGAGGCTTTCTGTGCAGCTGATAAATAAAATCAGTTCTGTGTTTCTTCTCTCAAACTTGTCCACTAGGTTCAGGATGGATGAATCACTGCTTTATCAATACATAATTAACTGGGGATGTGCTCTGTCTCTCTTTGTCTATTTTTCTCTTTGTTTGGTTGAGTTTTTAATTTTCTTTTCTGTTCCTTGGGGAAAGAGGGACCTCATTTGGAGATAAAAAACTGAACATGATGGACGAATGCTTAGGCCTACCAGTTTGGCCAGGGAGGCTTGTTTCTGTGGTCAAGATCACAGCGATAGCTGTTTGAAGGGAGGAGAGATTTTTCCGCTGCATGATTAACAGAGAACTTGGAAAAAATTCATCTCTGCAGCAGGGCTCATCCATCATCTGGGGCAGTCATTTTTGCCTTTATCATCCCTAATAATTTCCCTGCCATGTCTCTAGTAGGAGCTGTGAGCACCAGGGCCATTTTTTCCCTTCAGTCAGGCAGCCTGAGAGCAGTTCACCTTAAGGCCAGTGTCTGTGATGTGTCTGGGGAGTCACACCTAACAGTGCCTGCCTCTGCCTGCAGGCTCGGGAGGCTGGCAAGATGAATTCTACACAAAAGTGATCCTTTTTCTCTTGGTGAACTATAATGAGGATCATGAGCATGGAGCTTAGAAACCTATGTGTTATAGATGTCCATGTTTTGGTGCTGTGAATTCATGGAGAGTACAGCAGAAGCCGTGCTTTGCTTCTGCTTATCAGCTTTATATATCAGCAGTGAGAAACCAATAGTATTTCACTTGAGAAAGACAAGCCAACCATTATCTGTGAAATAGTTTTTTTCCCAGATAGTCCATTTGGTTATGGGGAGCATCTACAGACTTCAGGAAAGTCTGACAAAGGAGGAGAGAAATAGAGGATGGCTGTGGATCAGTTCACATAGAGAAGGTTATCTCTGCAACCTTTAAAGGCTAGAAGTTTAATTTTTATTTTTAAATGAAAGCTTTAATTCTGCAGATGGCTTTGATAAGGTGGCCCATAGATTTTTCATCTCCTGTTTGTTATTACTGTGAGGTCGGGAAAAGGTCCTGTGTTAAGGATATCTGGGAGAAAAAAGAAAAAAAAATAATAAGAAAAGAAAAAGTGTAAAGTCTTCACAGGCCCGAAGCTATAAAGGGAAGAAAGCCAGTCTTCCAGGAATGGCACATCAAAGCAGCTTAGCAGGAAAGTATCTGTTTGTATTCCCACTGTAGTTCCTCTTTGCCACTACCACCCCTGGAGCATGTTCTTGACCTTAGCAGTAAATTATTACAGTAAATGCTTTTGTTTTTATTTTTTTTTTTTTATTTTATTTTCAGGAATGAAAAAAAATGGTGGTGCAGGCGGGGGGGGTGGGTGTTGGGCAGACCAGCAAAGAAAGTAATGTTTGTCTCTCCTTGTGATGGAACAGAGCAGTCTGTAATTATGATTTATTTACTTTTGATGTGCAGCGCACTGAACTTCCCTCTCTGCATTTCTTGCTTCTGTGGATCAGGCACAAAAATGTAGCTGCTGTTAATAACTATGATTGTTCAGGTATTTGCAAAGCCCCTTGAAAATAGCAAAGTGACTTGTAGGTTGTGAGTTTGTTTGGAGTTTTCTTAATATATTTTCTCCCTCATGGAGAGGATATTACTGTGTAGTTTGAAGTCTAATGAGAAGTTACTTTGATGTTCTCTCTCCCTCTTTGTTCCTGCTTCTTCCCCCTTGAAAGGTAAGATAAATTCTTGCCAATCCTGGCTACAGAGGGCTCAGACTGGGAGGGAACAGAGAGGTTGTCCACTGCTTGTTTGCTCCTGTTCCCATCTCAACTTTCCATATTTAGAGTTTCCATCCCATTCTTGGGACCTCAACAAAGTGACTCACTTCAACCCAGTCTATTACTCCTGCCTGGGCTTTAATTTTTGCTCCCTGTTATATGCAAAAGAGCAGGTAATTTAAATACAGATATTCTAAATGCATGTGCTGTACTCCTACAAAGTGTTGGCAATGTTACAGTGCTCTTTATTTTTTTTTTACCTTTCTGAGATGTAGTCAGCAGAGGATGGTCAGTGAATTTTGACTACTGTTGTATGTGTGTTGGCTACCATTCAGAAGCCTTCTTTGCCTGTGCCTCTCCCCATCGCCAGTCTATCTTATGAGAAGGTATTTGTTTATAAGCAAGCCTTGTAGCAGTTCTGGCAGCCAGGATGCTGTCCCATCCCTGAGTGACAGCTCTGCACCCAGCCCCTGCTGCAGAGATTAATATGAGCAGTTGCCGCTAAAACATTTTAATCTCACTTTTGGTTGTTTTGAAAAATGGGTAATCAAACCGTGTAAATCATCACCCAGAGACCGTAAACAATGCTTAAAAGTGTTGAACACGAGTCAGGGATTGCACCTCAACCTTAAATCACAGCTGACCAGCAGCCTGGCAAGCTCATCACTTAGTAAGCTGGCATCGTGGGAAGGTGCCCCATGAACAAAACAGGTGCTTCTGTCTGGCCGAGCTTCATTTCAGCTGTGACTGGGAGGGTGCTCCCTTGCCTCACCTGGCACCGGGTGAAGGTCTTGCTTCACAGGCTGGTGGTGTGGAGGGAAGAAAGGTTTGTGGTCTTGGCAGAGACTTGAATGGAGACTTGAATTAGCCAAGCACCTCCACTGGGTTAAATGGCTCTTTCTGCAAAGTTTGTGGGATTTGGGTTGAAGTGCATGGTGCTCTGTAATAACCTTCAAAACCATCTGGCTGTGGAAGTTTGTCAGTAAAAACTGGATTGGTTTCCTGTAAGAACAGTTTATGTGCCCTAATTTTACATGACAGTTATGAGCCGTTACAACAACATTAGAAAAAATTAATGCAAAATAATGTTTTTTCATTCCTAAAAATGACCTTTCCCTATTTTGTCCAGCAGTTGGGCACTTGTCAGATGATGCCAGTAACTGCAATTCCTGAAATGCATTTGCTGCTGACCTGTGGAAACCTCTGAGGCAGATGCTTATGGCACAGGCAACATGCTCAGGCACCTTGTACAGCTGAACTTTGTTAAACTAAATGAAAGTTCTATATTGGTAAATGAAACAATCCGAAATCTCTAAAATGGCTGCCAGCATGTGAACATCAGTGTTTGTGAGATAACAGAAAGTTGGAACAACAGAGAAAGAGGCCATATGATACTATTTAAATGCAGCTTCATTAAACACAGCTTCATCAAGTCCTTCACTTTTAATATCAAGGGGTGGTGCTGTGGGTGTCACCTGGCCCCCTCCAGCCAGGATATGGCCAGGGCTGCCTGGAGCATCCACCATCTGCACAGGAGGAGCTGTGGGTCTGCAGGGAGAGGAAGGAGTTAGTCCAGGAGACCACTGGAGGATATAACTGAGTTAAAACCATAGACAAGCTCATGTCAAAACCCACCAGAAACAGACTTGTGTTGAATTCAGTAGACTTGAGATGCAGAAGTGGCTTGCTTAGTTTTCTTTTTTCTGCTATCTTCATATTTGAATTAAATTGCAAGCTCAGAGGAAATGTGAAAACTTTAGCAAGAGTATATTAACCTAGGCTCTTTCTCTGCCTTCTTGATCCTGTGCAACAACTGAGAATTAAGAGGGGCCCTCCAGATGCAATGAAGGACGGGAATGGCTGAGGGCATGCAGGTCCGGACCTGAGGTCGGTGGAGGAAGCAACATTGCTTTGAGATCCAAAAGCAGATCTTGAATATGCTTCTAGTGGAGGAAATTATGCAGTGTATTCTAAGCCTTCAGACCATTTTCCTTTGATTCCATTTAAAAATCATGGAAAGATCTGTTACTAGTCTGGTAGGATGACATACTGTTTTGCTTATACTTCTGATTATTTTTTTAATGTATTGATGCTTTTTATTTGTGTGAAATTAATATTTTGGGCTTTTGCAAGTTTTAGGTGGCCATTTGCTAATTTTTACTGGATGCCTGTATCAGCAGGACTGTATCAGAGGGATGATCATTAGGTAAATTAAAAAATGATTAGTAGTGTTCTTATAGCTGTCCTCAAATTTTTTTATAGTGCTTAAATATGCAGCAATTTAAGGATGTGGACAACTGATTATCTGGTTGTGGATGACATTAGATTTCAAACCACATTTTTCAGCTAAGCTCTCTCTCCCATGAAAGATAGGACCAGATGGTCTTTTGAGGTCCTTCCAACCTGGGCTGTTTTGTGTTTCTAACATCATGTGAAATGTGTGTATATTAGCATCTTTCAACAGTCCTCCTTCCTACTCACAAAGAAGTCTTGCCACTTGCTGAGAAATCTTTAAAGTAACAAGTTTTTTCTACACCAATATGCAACCGGTAAATTATGCCATTGGAAACAGTGATGTCTGAGCCACTATCAAGGTGGTGATAGCTGAGCCATTATCATTATAAGCCATGCTCGTGCTCAGCTACACTCTGTTTGGATAATACCAACACTGCCTGCCCTTTTGGCTCATTCCCTGTGAAGCAGTGAAGTCTCACAAGCCTGACATAGCCTCCAAGCCTGCAGGAAGGAATAAAACAGAAGAAAAATACCTTAACATCCTTAAATAACCTACTTTAGCAGCCCTGGTGAGATTTATGCAGATGCTTGTGCCAGGTGAGCAGCTGAGACATGGGTTTAATGGCAGATTTCAGAGTTTTAGCCTGTTTGCAGTGGCTTCCATGCATGGCCATGTAGAGCTATGCACTGGAGGAAGGAACTCTGTTGCTATACATAACCTTGATAGCATTATCCTCACTTCCAAGTACTGGGGGTGTTACTTACTGAGAGTACCACATTGACACAAGTACTAAAATCAAGATTGTATGAAAATATTACTTTTACTAGAAAAATACTTACAGACTCTTTTTTAAACGTCTGTGTAATAATCTGGTTTAAGCGTCTGGGAAGCACAGCTAACAGGCTGATCAGGTACTGGAGAGAGACTGGGGAAGGAGCATGGCAGGGAGAAGCCACAAAGAGTAGCATGAGGTCTCTTGAAAGCTTTTGTGGTAAAATAATTCCTTAAAATGTTAGAAATGGGGATGGCAAGCGATATTCCCAGAAATGAGTGACAAATGCATGTGCTGAGAAAATGCATGGAAGTTTAGTGTATCTGGGTGAACATTCTAGGCATTTCATTGTGTGTGCAATTTCCTTCTGTTCTTCGATTTATATTTAAAAGGAAATTTGTAATCAAAAGGAAAAGGACACTTCAGCTCACAGAATTTCTCTCCTGCTGACAGGCCCATATCATCAATGCAGAACAAATGTTTTTAATGCTTCCTAACAAAAATTGGTTATGACGGGGTAGCCTGCAGAAAGCACAGTATTTCTGTATACTCCTTCAGCTTAGTCTTGTGCTGATGCTACCACCTGTGCCCTGTGAGAGCTGTTTCCTGTTGCTGCTAACCTGGGGTTCATGCTAGCAGGCTGAAAGATGAAAGGCTAATACCTTCACATATTTCATATTCACTCATTTTCCCCACTGCTAGTTAGAAAACGCTCCTGCTGCTTGTTGTTCTGGTGAGGTTTGATGGTGAATATGCATTTTCAAGTGCTTGGGGTTTTGTTGTTTTAGGGTTTTTTTTCTAGTGGCCACAGCACTTGCAAACTCAAGTCACTGTCAGATGTCTTCATGTCCTTTGAAACTCCTCCTATGATTGTGTATTGTGCATATTCAAGGAGCTCTTTCATTTTTGGTTAGCTAAGGCGCTTTACATACTTAATTATCCTTATTAGGCTTTTCTGATGAGCCATGTGAAGGAGCTGAATATAAGAAAAAAAGAATACAAAGGTTAAAGAGACATAATTCTCTCTGGGAGATAATCAGACAACAGTTGTGGATGCATTTAGTGACCAGTGCTGCCTTTCCTCAAAACAAAAGAAATTCTGGGGTAAATGAAATTGAAAGCCAGCACTTAGGAGTAAGTAGCCCTAAAGTAATACTCTGAAAAGCAGTTTTCTGGAGAGAGAGAGACCAAGTCAGTAACACAGCTGGCTTGTTTTTTTTCCTGAAGTTGCCTTTTTTCCTATAGGTATTGACATGGGCACCCTTGATGCTGACCAGTAGACAATTCTGTTCATATCCTGAAGGTTTCAATGTAGACATAGGAAATGTCTACGTTGGATTGGTCTTCAAAGATGCATCTTCTACCCCAAATGTCTCTTGAAGCTCTTCAAGCTTCTGTTGTGGCTTTGCTGGGTTACTCAGGACTGAATACTATAATCCCTGAATTTGAATATGGTGCTACTCTCATTGAAACCAGAGATATTAATTTAAATTGGTGGTTTTCAAGGGATAATTGGATTCCTTGAGAGCCTTTTGCTTTTGCTAGGGAGAAAGAAGAACCTCCAATGTGGGAGCACCCCAGTGTGCAGAACCTTCCCAGCAGCAGCCCTAGGCATCCTAGGGTAGGAAGGAGGACATGATCCGGCAGTTTTCCTTCACCACCTGCACCACCGTGGACAAGGAGAGTTTGGCCTCCTTGACTGTCCCCATGGGTAGCACCTGCGAAAAAAAAAGGAGCAGTTGAAGCATGAGGGCCTTGGCTTGTCAGGAGCAGCGTAATGATAGTCTATCACATATAGAAGGTGCACGTTATTTTTCCAGCTTGTTCATTTCTCTAAGAGCATCACAGTCATGGAGGGGGGGAAGTAATTGGCAAGTAGACTAATAGGATGAAGGTGTTACAGAGATTTAATTTCCTGGAGAACAGTTTCCCACGATTTTCCAAAGCTGTGTGAAATACTTTGGTTTCTGTGTTTTTTTGGGAAAAGCCAAAATTTTCCATCTGAACTCTGACTGACATAAGGATTCCTTTCTGAGACCTTCAAAAATCAGTTGATATATATATATAGCTTCCAACAGTAAATTATATTGTAAAGGGGAGCCTTTAATGAAGAATAGATAGACATAAAATGACTTGGAGATGTGTGCAGCAGGATTCTGCTGGTTTTGAGCAATCCATTGTTTGTAGCAGTAGTTGATGGCTAAGCTGTTTTCTTCTGCTCCTACATGTGTATGTGTATATGTGTCTATCTATATATGTCATACTGTTGTTGTTTATGAAGTTGAAATGGCAAACTGAATGTTTAGGGATGGTATTCTCCAGTTTATAGTTTGCACTGAAGCCACTCCAAGCCACATTCACACTGCCACTCATTCACACCCCCTTCCCTTCTTCCTCCCTTGGAGTGGGATGGAGAGGAGAACCAGCAGCATAAAAGGTAAAGATCATGGCTTGAGGAAAGAACAGTTTACTGGAAACAGCAATGAGATAAGAAAACAAACAGTTACAGCAACAATTCTAATGACGGTGTACAAAGAAAGAGGCAAGGTGTATAAAGAAAGAGGCAAATGATTCATGTGGAAACCCTCAACACTGCCTGACTGCTCCCTCTGCCATGTTGCACCACCCAGATGGGAGCCCTTCCCCCATCCCTGGAAAGTGATGTAAGATGGTACAGAATAACCTCCTCATCCTGCAAATGCCTCCTCCTGACTACTGCAACAATTAACCCTGTCCTGGCCAGAACTAGGGCACAGACCTACCTCTCTGTGTGTGTCTGTGTGCCTGTTTGAATTGTGGCGACTGCCAGTTGTGGGCCTGTGTTGGGGACGTTCAGTCTCGCAGTGAAGGTCCTTCCCCAAGTGGTGGGGGGGTTCCCTTGAGATGCCAGCAGTTGTCGAGAATGTGGTTCAGTCTCTTGACAAAGTGGATTCTGTATTATTAATATTTTAAATTAGTCTAACATAATGAAGTAGGAGTTTGTTAAAGCCTGTTTTCAGCCCTGGTTTAAATAGTAACAAGACACAGCTGCTGTAAGCTTTTCATGCTGGGATTTGTGCAGGTTGCTTCCCAGGTTATCTGTTTCTCGTGACTTGTCCTTTTTATCTTCTGCTGTCAGTAACTTCAGTGCATAAATGAACTGCAGATTAACCATCCAGGCTAGGACATTTTGCCTTGCATTTGCAATGCGGATTCCCACCATGAGGAGCTTGAACTCTCTGGCTGCCTTTGCTCCAGAGAGTGTCGCAGAGATTCAGATGTAAGAGCACCAAATAGTGCCTTCTCAGACACTACTCAGTTTTCATGCATGGTATTTTAAATAATTTTTGAGTCAAAGGTTAAATTTATGTCATCATCCCAAACATGGAGTATATTAAGAGAGGTCAGTCATTCATATTGTTAACTTGTAAGCTTGCTTTGTTTGTTTTAAAGGACATTGATTTTATAATTACCTCAGAGAGAGCCACTGAAAACCCCAGGAATGTACTGCTTAATTGAAATCCAAACACTGAAATCTGGAGGAATGTTGCTGTAGGAGCCCTGTGATGGGCTCTGCCATCCAGTGACACCCACAAGAAAAAACCAAAATATTTGCAAGAAAAAGCCAAGCCTCACATATGATTATTTTTGAAACCTGCTTGCTATGACTGGTAAACCAATAAAATGCCTCAGGCCCAGCAGTTTTGTTGTCTGATAGTCTGGCTCAGCTCAGCTTAGTCCAGCTTTGGCCTCCTCAGGCCTGCAAGGAGATCCATGCAGATTAAAACCACCATGTGTTTTTAATGTTTTGAGTACTTACTCTGTCAAGACAGCTGAACCTTTGCCTGATGATTAACTCCATAGGGGCCCTGTTCTGTACATCTGGGAAGCAGAACTGGGCAGCAACGCCCTGTCCATGGGGAGGCACACACCCAACCAAGTCTTCAAATGCGCAGTCTTGAAAAATCTATGTGAAATCATAAAATACAGGTCTTACATTGTCCATGAGTTCCTCTCAACCCTTCTTCCAATGCTGTTCCTTTCCTCCTTTTTTGCCTTTGGAAGGGTGTTGTGGCAGGAATGTGTGTTGCATTTGGGCTGCTTGATTGCAGCCTCCAGTCCTCCCCACGGAGCAGCCTGACCAGGCTCCTGTGCAGCTGGATGATGCAGGGAGCAGGACATTATCTCCACTGGAAACCCTGGAAGCAAGAGTTGACCACTACATCAAATGCCAATTAAGTGCCAAGCAGGATGGTCACGGGGATGCTTACTACTTGTTAGCCCTGTGAAAATGCAGAAGCCTGTTTAGATTCAGAGCCTTGCCAAGGGGCCTCAGAGAGTAGTAATAACTCCATATCCCCAGTCACATTTGTGCACAGTGACATAAACTATAATGCTTGTATAAGCTTCACTCATTTGGCAAAGGTCGAGGGCTTTAGTCTTCATTTTCTTTTTCCTTCTCCAGCTATGTTGACATCTCACTTAAACATGAGTAAATACAAAGACCTTCTCAGTCTCATAGTAGAAGACAGCCAAGAGGTGAGGGAAAAGAAGGGGAATAATCATGCATGTTTAACATGTCACTGAGAAGATGGATTTTGTAGATCTCTCTTTGAAAATGAAGCAGGAGCTATAAAATTTGAAGAGACAGTGTGGTCTGACCTAAGCCCTTTACTCTGGGGTGAGCTGACAGGCTCAAATTCAGTCTTTGTCCGTACAGCAAAGTTGTACAAAAATTAGGCTGTGAGATGTCCCTGATAACTGTTTTAAAGGACAATGTTGGCTGTGATACAGGGGAATTGACATCTAAGTGAGCTGTAGATGCCATCTCCCACACCTTGTGTGTTATGCAGGCCTGGGGCATGGGAGCATCTGGTCAGCATCCTCCACCTGAAAGCCTCTGATGCCTTTACATTGAACAGAAATTGTTCCTAAATACTGACACCGTGGAGTTAGGAGCAAATGTAAATAAATCAGGATTTTACTCCCATCTCTGAATTTTAATTGCTGAAGGTTTGGTGTCATAAGATCTGGGAGGTCCATCCTGTGGGTGAAGCTGCACAGAGGCTGGGTTGATGTGAGGACACCTGGCTGTGGCTCTCAACAGCATCAGGCCTGGTCAGAATCTTTTGAAGAGCCAGCAGTGGAAAATAGGGAGAACTCAGGTGGTCTCTTTGATGTGGGCATCTGGTTGGATCCATGGGCCGGTGCCCTACCTGCAGTGCAGAGCCTGCAGGAGGGAGGCGTTAGCACATGGGATGGGGCAACCACACGGTACCTTTGTGCAGCTGGTGTCTTACCTGGGTTTGTGAAGGCTAATGGAGCTGGAAGCTGGCGCTCCCGGAGATTGCTTCACTGTCCTTGTGATGGCTGCCTCTAACAGGAAACCTCTGTTTGTGTTGGCATATGAACAGGCACCACGGTCTTGTGCTGTTTTAAGACACGACACTGCCATGTGCTATTTCTCCTGCTCCTGTGCTGTATCTTATGTAGCACTGGCTGGCAGCATGCCTAGCACTGGAAAGTAACAAAAAGAAATTACTCAGATGCTTTGAAAATAGATAGATTTATCAGTTGAAAATAGATAATTTTCTCTTTCAATTACTAAGGTCTAAGACATGTTCATTTGTTAGTGTTTAAACAGTAGCTATTAACCTTTTTGTCCCTACCACTTATTCCTTCCTTACATTTTTCTGCTTGCAAATTTTGCAGCCCATATGAATATTGAATGACTGTTTTTAATAAATTATTTCTTTCTCTTTCTGAAGCTGAGTCAAGGAGCATCAATGTCGATGCCCCAATTTGTGTTAAGGAGACTGTAGATAATTAAGCACTTGTGAGGGTCTGGGCAGTTTGTTGATGTGTTTTTTAATTTTATGGTGAGTGAGTGATGTTCTTTGAATAGCGGTCATTGGGGAAATCAGAGCTTACTGAAGTGACAACCAGTGTTGTCTTCACTGTCATAATCGGTGCAAGTCCAGCAGTATTGTGGCAAAGCTCATGGGCAAAGATAGCTATGCACTTATCAGATGCTCTTTGCATTCCTGTGTTAAACTTGTGAAAATTTGTGTCAGCTGTTTGGATTTCAGGTTTCTTTCACAATAACATACTATGTTGTGAGGTGTAGTTGCTTTGTGCACCATCTGTAATGTGAAACACAGTGATCTGTAACACAAAATCAAGAGTTTTTGGGGGGCTGATGCTGCCTGGACACCAGATGCCCACCAAAGCTGCTCTATCACTCCCTTCCTCAGCTGGACAGGGGAGAGGAAACACAACAAAATTCCTGTGGGTCAGGGAAAGGACAGGGAGAGATCACTCACCATTACCATCATGGGTGAAACAGACTAAGCTCGGGGAATTAATGTAATTTATTACCAATCAAACCAGAGTAGGATAATGATAAATAAAACTGAAATCTTAAAACACCTTCCCTCCACCTCTCCCTTCTTCCTGGGCTCAGCTTCACTCCCAGTGGCACAGAGGGATGGGGAATGGGAGCTGCAGTCAGTTCATCCCACACTGTTTCTGCCACTCCTTCCCCCCCAGGGAGGACTCATCCCACCTTCCTCCTTCAGCCTGGGGTCCCTCCCACTGGAGGCAGTCCTCCACAGATTTATCCAATATGAGTCCTGCCCGTCTGCTGCAGTTCTCGTGAGCTGCTCCAGAGTGGGTCACTTCATGAGATGCAGTCCTTCAGGAACAGGCTGCTCCAGCATTGATCCCTCATGGGATCACAGGTCCTGCTAGCAAACCTGCTCCAGCGTGGGCTCCTCTCTTCCAAGTCCCACAGGTCCTGTCCAGGAGCCTACTCCAGTATGGGCTTCCCACAGGGTCACCTCCTTCCGGCATCCCTCTGCTCCAGCATGGGATCCTCCAGTGGCTGCAGGTGGATCTCTGCTCCACCCTGCACCTCCATGGGCTGCAGGGCCACAGCTGCCTCACCATGGGCTGCACCTGGGGCTGTGGGGGAATCTCTGCTCTGGCACCTGGAGCACCTCTGCCCTCCTTCTGCACTGACCTTGGGGTCTGTGGGGCTCGAGGTTTACTGGTGGTTTCTGTGGGACCAGTCTCTCAGCTGTCCTTGCATTTGCTGCCAGGTCACAGTTCTTGCTTCCACAAAGTTACAAGAGGTTTCAGAAACAAGTAGTCACAAATGCTGCTCATCTCTGCTTTGACACCCACTGCCTTGAGCCCCTGTGTGCTGGGGCTCTGCACATGCATGGGCATTTCCAATAGCTGGCTCAGGGTGCAATCTCATCCAAATCAAAATTTCATCTTTGCTTGAATAAGGAGCACAGGCTTTTCTTCTGAGCAATTTCTATGAGAATACAGGCTGCTCATTGCAAACAGAGAGACGCTTAAGCACAGTAACCTGCTTGGAGAGGACAATGCCATTTAAAGCCCTGAGTTAATGAGAAGTCCACAGCACACATTTGATAAGCTTTGTCATTCTTTTGTCTGCAGATCATAGACCCTGCATTTTAATTTACCATACATAATGCTTTCTTAATGAGTTCCAGTGGATAGCCATTGAAACATGGCACTGCAGCTGCCAGCACGATTATGAAAAAGAGGCAGTTATTTGATTTACGTGATATTCTGTTATGGTAACTAATATTTGCAGACAGGATACAATAGAGGAAGAAAAACCCCTCCATTTAGATTTTGGTATCTCAGGACTAAGGTGCTAAATCATTTATTTTGCGTGTACGTGGACCAACTACTAATTGAAAATTAATGGAATTATGTTTGAGTCTTGAAAGTCTAGAGAGACTCCTGTTTGCTTTGTACCAAAAAGTTCAAGCAAACCCAGTAACACCAACAGGATTTTTAAAGTGCAAATGAGCTTCTTAACATAGTACACAGAAGCATTTTATAGAATAGGTCCCTCATCTCTTCCCTCTGTTTCAAAACAGAAATGAAAAAAATCCAGAAATTGGGAAACAACAAAATTGTAGTGCTATGGAAGAAATGATGCATTGCTGTTGGTAAGGTTTGTTTTGTAAGGAGTTGCTTTCCTGGCGACCTTTCCTTTTCTTCAGCTTGAGCCTGTGCGCAGGCCTTTATCTAGAGCTCTGTGTATGCATGTGTGCATGCTTATCTCCTTTCCTATGCATCCCTCCTTGCAGAGCACCACACTGGTGACTTCTCACACAGAGGCACTATTTGAAGGGTTTGCAAGGTTTTTCTGTTGTTCTTCCTGGGATTTTGGTTTGGTTTGGTTTGGTTTGTAGGAATAAGAGTCATGATGCCTTTGTGTGCTAGGCAGTGATAGTTTTCTTCTGTGCTGGTAATTTCAGCTGAGTTTGTATGTGGTTGAGGAACATGTATGTTTGTGGTGGTGTGACTGTGGGACCCAAGTCAAGGAACAGATGTAACTTCTGATCTCTGATACAAGATACAAACTGCTGGGGGAAAAAAAAAAGTTTGAAGTGGGGATGAGTTAAATTTTGTATGATCACAACTTCTAGTATTTTCTCAGTTAGACTGCTTGACTTTAGAGTTGTAATTCTTAGCATTGATGATGATGGTGGTTGTTGTTGTTGCATATGCTTGAAACACCCCACAGGACTAGCAGGGAGGTTAGGCCTGCCTGTGGGTTTTGCAGATACTTGCAGAAACTCTGAAGTGGTGAGTCTGAGATTTCCATATTCTAGTCTCAGGTGTGTGGAAAGGAATTGTCACAATCATTCACTGTCCCAATCTCATTTGTCCGTCCTAGTCCATCTCTACCCAGTCCAGTGCTCCCAAGTTTTCCCTTTCCTGATCTAGCATTGGAGCAGACTGCCCAGGGAAGTGATTGAATTACCATCCCTGGAGGTATTTGAAAGATGTGTAGATGGGACTCTTGGGGACATTGTTTATTGGTAACTTGGCAGTATTAACAGTTCAACCCAATAATCTTACAAGTCTTTTCCAACCTAAACAATTCCATGATTCTATGATCATATGGCACTTCACATACCATATAAAAATACCACTGCTCCCCTGCACAGTGACCAGCACTGCTGCAGCCAGAGCAGCAGCTACAGGGACATCTCGCCCTGGATCTGCAGCTCATACACCAACAGCATCCTGAAGAGTCAAACACAAATGCCTATCTACTCATCCCAAGTAAGCTAGGAGACCAGACATAGCCTCACCTCGCCAAATTTACAAAGCAAAATGTCTCAATCAGAACACTGGTAGCTGGTGTGCTCCGGCCTGCAATAAAGAGTGATGGTAATTAATTTGATGACACAGATCTCCAGTATGAAAGTTTAAATACTGAGTCATTTAAGTTTGGCAAAGTGTGGAGGAGCAGAGTCCCACAGCCAAAAGCTTCTACATGACTGGTGAATGGACTTGAAGTGCACATTCCCCTTCTGTAGCATGTGAGCAAATGCATACGTCTGTGTGTGCACCGTGCGAGGCTGAGTCATCAGTATCACCCCTTGCCAAGGCATGGAGACTGAAAAAATGAGAAAAGCATGTAAAAATACACCCATTGCTACATCAAAAGGATGTGCCACGGGGGAGCTGCAGCAAGGCGATAGTGACGCTTGTGTTCGTCAAATGGCTTTTGTGTGAGAGGAAATTAAATGGAGAGGGTCTGTGGCATGTAAAGATGCCATTTCCAAGGGGCAGAGAGCAGGTAGAAAGAAGTGATTTTTCATGCATATGCCTGCTAAAAGGTCTAGGTGTGTCAGATGAAGTAAGTGAGCATAAAGTTCTGAGCAAAAAAGGAGGACCCCATTTTCCCCAGCACCCTGTGTTGTAGTTGCATGGCTCTGCACCCCTTGGTACTCTGCTTGCCAGGGCCAAATTGGGCACACAAAAGGGCTACAGAAAGACATGGATAAAAATCCTTTCTGGAGCTATTACTAGCCAAGGAACAGTTATTCCTCATGGCTCAGGAATCCTCTTAATTTTAGGTTGCCAGAAGCTTGTAAGGCCTGCCTGGGGAGGTCTCCCTGTTCTCATGCCATAGGCTTACATCTGGCTCCAAGCAGGAGCAAAAATGAACTCATGGTTTGGTTCAGTCCAGACCTCCTTGTGCCTGTTGTTTTGCTGAGCTTTTAAATTAGTCTTTTTTAATATTTTTGTAATTTTCTGTGGAGGCATTGCTTTAATATAACTGTAATTAAACCCCAGAACTCTTTAAAACTCTCACTTGGAAGTAGGTCAGTTTGCACTTGTCTTGAAGGGTTTTTTTTTTTCTTTTTTCATGTCTTAGTTGTAGACTGAGTTACCATCTGCCTTCCCTTGGCAAAGCAAAGAAGCGGAAGATAAAATTTGTAAGATATAATTGGGCTAATATTAATCATTTATCTCACATGAGGTGAGTCACTGGAAATTATCCGTGACTGTATTTCTAAGTCCTCTTCATGGTCTTTTATGATAGACTTCAAGTTCAGAAAACCTTTCCAGTAAAAAAAAAAAACCCAAACAAAAAACTCAGTCTCTGTAGAGGGTGCTAGAATAATTTAAAACCATGTGTGGAGAGCTGGGAGTTTCTTGTAGTGCAGTAATTGGGTTTTGTATGGTTGGGAAATCATGGGGTGAGCCCGGGCAGGATGTGGGATTGGTGCTCACCCGGGGGGATTGCGGAGCAGGTTGGGCTCTCTTCCACACTGCCCTCTTACAGCAGGCTGGTAGTGAGCAGACAGCAAAACAGTTGGGTATAGTACACCTAGACTTCAACAGATATGATTATTTATTACAGTTTTACTAAAATGAGTCTCCACAGTTAATGTGTCAGTTCGTAGATGATGTTTGTCAATCTGTACATATAATCAAATTTGCTAATTTTCCCAATTTTGCAAAAAAAAAAAAAAAAATCAATAAAAGGGCTAAAAAATGGACATCTCCTGCAAGATCCTAAAAGTAATTTTGCTTTTGGTCCAGTCATTGAGTCTCTTTCCCTCCAGCAACTAGAGACTAAATGAGCAGCATCACCTTCTCTCCTCTGGGAAGCAAGACCAAAGGAAAATGCTGCTTCTAATGTCAGCACAGTCCCTTGGATTAATGGCTGTGCCCAGCAGCTAGCAACTGCTACTCCCCCTGTTTCTTATAAATAACATAAGAAATATATATTTGAAGCTAAGGTAGCAAAAGAAAAAAATTAAGAGAATATTTTTTCCTTTGCTTTTGGTTCTTCCAAGCCTATCCCACATTTTTTTTTCTGACTTCAGTAAAAACTGTTCTCATTATAGCTTTCAGATGGTTTCTTTGTTTTATCTGTATGTGTACGTGCACATGGGTTTTTTTAAGCTTGCAGATAGTTTTTCCTCACCTCAGCATTATGGCTAGCCAGGGATTTTTTTGGTTGTTTTGTTTTGGATCTTGTCTGAAAATTAAGGCCTGCCAGAGCAGGAGACCATTGCTCAGTCCTGAGAAAGGGGGAGATGGACTTTTGGAAGCAGATAGCAGCATGAAGAGATTTCAATAGCAGAGGGTCAGAAAATAAATGCCACTATTAAGACTATATGAAATAGGATGCATGTATAATTACTACCTTTACAGCTTAAAAGGAAGCATTATGCCATAAGTATAAATTTACCTTTGTTTTTCACCATCCTTCTCTGCTGAAAATTATTGTTACTGGATTCAGCATTGACATCAAACAAAGCAATTGACAGCAGCACACTTTCCTTTGTCTTCCTATGGGTTTCATAGCTGCTGAGCACTGCAGTTGGTTGGCTGGTGATTAGGAATCAAACAGGATAGTGAAGTTCACAAGAGTGAATGCTGGTAGCACCCAGTGTGGTGTTGGGCATACAGATATAATTCAGTCTTTTTGGCTCAAGCTGTCACAGAAGTTTAAGCCCACATTTTGTTTCTCTAGACCTATACTTACAGTCTGACTAGTTTTATATAGTTCAGAACTGAATGTTTTAAGTTTTCGATTGGTTGAAACCTTAATGAAATAATTTGTCTTTGAATGACAGCATAAAGAAACAAGAGAAAAAAGAAAGTTCAATGACTTCTTACATGGTCCACAAGGACTAGGAGGGGATATCTGTGGCCCCGAGTCAGAAAAGCTGGTGAGGAAACAGGAAAATAACCAGAGTCATGGAAGTAATGGAGACTCTTTTTCAGTGAGAAGTCTTAAAATCATAGAATTTTTTCTGCTTAGTTATCTAAACAGGTGAAGTATTGATTGGCATGATAGAAGCCTTCACCCAGAGACAGTGCCAGGTGCTATGAGACTCTTCAGTGCAGCACAGAACGAGGGGAAAGACCCCAGAGAGGGAAGGTTGCAGTCAGATAACTTGCAGTTGAATGTCAGAGCCACCACTTCAAAATCCTACACCCATCTACCCATGTCCTCAGGAAAGTAAGCCTTAAAAAGTATATAAACAGCACAGCACAGATTTTGAAGTCCAGTCAAGGGTCAGATGAGTGAAATGATATTGTCTGTGTTATATGAGAGGTTAGATTATGTGATCTCATGATTCCTTTTTACTTTAAAAGCTGTTACTGTGTGTCGTTTTCTGTGGATAACCTACATCTGTTACACACAGTCCATGGTTATGATACTAATTGTCTGGAGAAAAAAATGTCAAAATTGATGAGTAGAATCTGAGTTTTATGTCTTTGCACCAGGTTTCTTTGGGAAAATTTCCCATAGTCTTTTATTTTTAATATTGATACAGGCTCTGGCTTTGGTGATTTGTCTTGCTCCCAGATAAAGTTCGTTGATGGGAGTGTAGTGATTAATGGCAAGGACATTTTAAAATTCTTGTGAGAATGGGCTAAGACTGTTATTTTCCTTCCTTGAGTTTTACTATGTAATGCCTGCTGTCAGAAGATAAGCTCTATGTGACTTAATCAGCACTTGGGGAGAGCCCATTAGTGATGAATCCAGGTACTACAGGCGATCATGCAGATGACTGAATAAATAGTGTTGTTCTTTCTTTACCAGTGTATTGCACAAATGTTGTGGTGTTCAGTTCAGTTGCTCGAAGTAGAATGAGTTTTTGCAAGGTTTCATCTATTAGGAAGAGAGGGAAAACTGTGTATGAAGCAGATGGCATAAGCAGGAACAGTAGAGGTTTCAGCAGAAGAAATTAGTTTGGTTAGATACTCTTAAGCTGCTGAAGTGAGATGGGGAGTTAGCAAAGCAACATAGGCATGAACGGGCACATTGAACAGTGTTTCAACTTCTAATAAAGGCTTCCTAAGAGTCACAGAGTCAAAATAAACTTGAATTTCTTTTGTGTTCTGCAAAGGGATAATTCAAAACATAATACAAAATTAAAGTTTTATTAAAATGCAGGTAAGGATTAAGAGTATCTGAAAGCAATTTAGGGCTGTGCACATTACAGGAATACTGCGAATATTCTAAAATATACCTAATAGATGCAATGTACCTAGAATTAAAGTTAACCTTAAAATAAATCAAACATATTCAGGAATGGAAATGCACAGTCAGTTCACCCAAAGAATCTTGACTTTGTTCTGTACTGAGGTCATGTAATAGCTGTATAATTATTGTGAGTGAATAATAGGGTTTCATTATCTTTAAGGTCTTGAAACAGATTAAATTGGTCTTTTAAATTACATTTTCCTCTTAAGTTGTGCCTGAGAGATGAAGATATGGTTAAGAGTAGTGCCTGAGGAAGGTTGCTACCAATGCGTTTTCACATTTTTGTTCACAAAATGACAAATGACCCTATTTGTGAGTTCTCCAAAAATACTGTCTGAGCTGTCTATTGGACAGGGAAGATGTTGCATTGTGTGTAGTTAAGTCTTTTCTTTCAGTACACTAGTTCAGGGAAACTAAGTGGCACTTCTACTGTGAAAGAGATGTAAAATGCTGAAAAAGTGACTATGGGAAACTCTGACCATGGGAAATACGTTATAGGCAGAATTACCAAGGGAATGGAATGAAAATAGGTATTTGTCTGAATGTGATATGGACTTGAACCCTGCAATGAGATTAGAAAAGGGAAGGGCAGAAAGAAGAGCTATATCAAGAATTGGCCAGAGAAATTCAATGATTTACTTCTATCCTGAATGCAAATGCAAGGAGAGCTGATGCAGAGGGGTGGCTCGCACAGGACTGAGAGTGGTTGCCACGTGAAGGCAAGGAAACTCTCCTTGAATACAAGCAGTTTGTTGGGTGGGTGAGGGAGCCTGGGTACCCCACTGGGAGCCTTCAGCAAGACAATACTGGAAGGAAGCCATGGGAAACACCTCCTCAGCTGCAGCTGAGGGGATATCTTCCTGCAAGGAGACTTTCTCATGTTACTGAGCCTGTGCAAATCCATGTCCCTGGTGGATTCTGAGGTTTGTGAATTGTGTAGTGGTCCAGATACCAGAACACTGGCATATCTGCTATGTAAAATGCAGGTCCAGTGGTATATCCAGAACTTGGCATGTGCTAGGACATAAAGGAAACAAATGTCTCAGTGGTGGGACTGTCACCGTTTCACCAGAGCTGTTGCTGGAAATAAAGCACCGTTCCTTGGGATGAAAGAGGATTTTGGTTTGGTGTAAGGCTGCTTTAGTGGATTTAGCAGCAGCGAGGCACTTCATAACCCTTCAGTTAGAGCAGAAACAGCACAGGATGCCGAGTCCACCATATGTTCATGTTTAATAGGAGTTTATAAGTCTGTGAATTTTGCCTACGGGATGTCTAAAGACTCAGGGGTCATGTAAATTGAAACAATGCAAAGTTTATTGTGCATTTAACTTAATTTAAATACCTAGAAACAAGCACAGAGGGATTCTTACCAGTTGCAGTTATTGGTTTTAATAAATACCATTGTAATTGAATGTGATTTAATAAAAACTCTGTATTTCCAGCCTTTTGGAGTGGGCGCACACTCCGCAAAGAGAAGACAACAGAGGGGGTTAATCAGAATAACTTTTCTTTGAACTCAATCAGTGTTACTGGGCTGCTCCAAGAAGCCAGTGGGTATTCAGTTTCACTCACACCAACTTCAAACTGTGTTTAATCTCAGTGGTGCTTGAAAGGTCTGCAGTGAGGTGGCTGCTGCACTCTGCAGATCCCCTGTGAAGGGGAGGAGGCTACTTATTGGGAGGAGGCTACTTATTGACCAATGTCATGGTCTTTTTCCTAGGAATTAATTGAGGAGAGTGGTGACTTTCCCAATTGATGCTGTGGGATTTCAGAGCTCAGGAGAAGCTGCCCATGTGACTGCGTGTCCATGGCTTTGCCCATCAATTGTCTCCTTTCTGTTTTATTCAGCTCAGTGTGGTCTTTGATCTGCTGTGATCCAGTGTGATCTCATCTAACATAATCTATTTGTGTTCAGAATCCCAATTGAAGTTAGTGGCAAGGTTGGTATTGATTTCAGTTAACCTGAGATTTCTCCCAATATGGATAGTTGCACACTTAAACACCTGCAGAGACACCATTTCTGTGCAAATCACAGTCAAGTAATCCTGCAGCATTCAAATACATGCAAAAATTAACATAGATAAAAGTTCTCTTCCTGTTCATGGATTTCCAGGCAGATTATAAACCTGGAGATACACGTGCAATTCCTATGTGCTGTTTTAACAGCAAATTCCCTAAAGCCATCACTAGATTCAGCAAGTCTGTGTTGCATTACTGTTATCCATCTTGTTTTATTGAAAACACCTGTGTGAAACTAACAGTTTTCTGGCATCGATTTGATATTCAGCATCTAAAAAAATATTCACTTATTTATGTGGTATTTAGGGATCAGAATAATTGCTTTCAGCATAGTATCACTGCTGAGAATATCAGTTTTTAAGGTATGACTACAAGGTCACTAATAAATTTGGAGTCTTTAGAGTTCCTCCAGAAAATCAAAAGGAGTCTGTGACACAGTATTTGAGATATTATTCTGCTTTGGATATTAAGCTGGAATATTTATTTAGCTTAAAATCAAGTTGATGCATCAGAGATGGGTTTCATGTTCCATATTATCAGGGGGACCCTGTAAGCCTGTTACAGAATCACAGCAAGAAATGGGATCCCTGTATTTGGGGCAGCAAGGTTAGGAGAGATCTTTTAGTTCTAGGACCATCATAATATTGCACTTTGCTCAGCCTTGGAAAGTCGTGTGTTCGGTTTGTAAAGTGTAATGGTAATTTCTTCTTTGATGAGGGCTCCAATTACAGCGATTTTATCTTACAATGTTTGATTGTGTAATCTTTAGAAAACCATTTAGACATGCTGAAGCATTAGCACCAGGTGTATGGTACCATGAAATCTGTTATAAAACAGCTGTTAGCAATGCATTCGCCAAGTATCTCTAAATAATTGAAAGACCCAGTTAAGAAAATACTTGTTATTTATGCAGTATCACCTTGTGAGTGCTGTGTGTGGTAGCACAGAGGAGTGGTGTAACCAGCCTGTTGCGGCTTCACTGAGAAGTCTAATACTCTCACAGGTAGGAAACTTGGTATTTTGTGATAATTGTAACACAGTAATTCACTGGATCTGGTGACAGTGTTTTTTTGAGTTTGAGTGTCAGTGAAATGGAGACTGTGGAGGTGGTATTTTGGCATCACTCGAGTATGTGATCCTGCCGGCTCAGGTGGCAATGATATAACGGTATAAGCAATTATATAGTACTAAATTTAAAAAAAAATCAATACCATAATGCCAATGCTACAATAATAAATTATGTCATGATAATGGCTATAAGAAGTATGTCTGAGCCACCATTCTCCGGTAAGGTCTGGGAGATGCCTGTGTGCCATTGTTCTCCATTGTGTGCACTGACAGTGAACAAACAACCTGCCAGCTGCAAAGCTTCTTAAAAAAGCACAAAATTTGAGGCAAGATTTGAAAACACCATAGAACACGAATAGGAGAATATTTGATAATATCTTAATAATCCTGTCCTTTGACAAAGCTTTTACCCCTTAGCTGGCCTCTGAATACTGTATTATCCTAGAATGAAAATAAGATTCAAGATAAAAAACAAAGAAACGAGTTCTATTAACACTAAAGGGCCTCTGCAGGTTTCCCTATCTGGGCCAGCTTCTTTGTATCTTCCTCCTTCAATGAGTTCATGTCGGTTTATATTTCATCAGATGATGTAAATTTAAGTCCTTTCAATGTTCTCCCTCTCATTTCTCTCCTATCATTTATTATTTAACCCTCTAAAGCATTTTATATCTTGCAAGGTGTCATAAAAAATAAAGTTGATTGGTATAAATATTGTATTAGGAAGTTTCTACCTTTGTGACCTGATTTTTGTTGCCCTACATCTAAGGATGCTAAATATTAGTTTTGATTTAGTGCCTGTGTGGTGTAATATTACATGCCTGTGTGTGCTTTAATTCAATGCTACACCCAGGGAAGTTAAAACTCCAGTGTGTAACTGCATTGATTTCTGTGCACCAGTGTGTGTACTGCAAGTTGAGCAGACTTTTTGTTTGCAGATTGTTATTTCCTGTAGTGTCAGAAATTCTCCAGAGTGATGAGATTTTTAATTTAAAAAGAAAAAAAATTGAATCATTTAGTTGCAAATGAAGTTTTACAAAAGCCCTCCACTTGGTTTCATAGCTTTCTGTGGCAGCCAGTTGTCTATTTATCACTTGGCTTACCTATTTCAGTTAGTTGAAATAGTAGAAGTAAACCATGAAATAACCTCAATTTGTGTAAAATTTATCCATTTCTTCTGGATGTCAGTTTTTACTGGGTTTGATACTCAAACTGCTAGATTTGTAATGTTTTATTTATAGTGTTTTACTGAGGTGTGGAAACCTGATGGAGTTGTGATTTCTGTCTTTCTGCCTTGAATATGGAAATACTTCATCAATCTGGTTTTACACCAAGGGTGAGATGACCAGCATCAGTAAGAGAGTAGGTCCTGGTGATTGACATTAAACATGGTCTAGGCAGACTGTGCTATATGGGGACCTCTGTTATCTGAAGTGCCAGGTAGACAGAACTATGTATTTATAACTGAAAGCATAAAATGGATTTTACTGGAAAAGTGTGGTGTGTAGGAGGGAGAGGAGAAAGTAAAGATTACCTTAGGTATGTGGAATGAATCTTTCATCAGAGCCCTAGAATGAAAATCCAAAGATTTAAAATGTAGTGTGAATTGAGGCCAATAACAACAGTTTATCGGTTTAAGTGGTCTTAAATTAATCTTAGTGCAGAAAGAGAATTTCCTAAAAATTAATCTTAAAATATCAAAAAGCTACCCAGTACTATGGCTCACTTTATGTAAGATAAATAATAGGAAGGAAAGAATTTCTTCTGATAAGATGACAAGTATAGAATAATCCTGAAGATACCTTTTTGCACAGTACTTTGGTTAAGAAGCCTAAATATTTATGTAAATCACAGGCAGTAGGACTTTTGTGCTGCTATATTTTGAGATGAATAATATTTGAGTCATCAAAAGAAGAACGTTAAACAAGAGGGTTTTTTTAAGAATTAATTTAATGTTAGGTGACCGCTGCAACATTCATGGGTGTGTCTGACTGACCACGGTGGGGTGATTTTTTGGAGAATATTCTTTCTCAGAGGAACACTTTTTAAGTGGAAGTAAAAATAAAATACCAGGGTCCTGTTCCTTCTCACAGAACAATGTTTCATAGGTCTTAGTAAGCTTTATTTTCCCTCAGAATTCCCTACTGTGCAGCATACACACAAGGATTAGGGAGATGGCAGTAGAGGTTGGTTTGGATGCTTCAGTTCCTCCCTGTCTTCTGCATCATTGAGGAATGGGAGAAGTGGTTGAAAAATAAAAAAAAAAAAAAAAAATCTTTCTGATAGTTTTTCCCCAAACCTCTTTCTGTTGTCCTCACAAATGGCTTTACCAAAAATGACTGGTTTTACTCATGGTGAGCAATCCCAAGTTTTCACAGCAGTGATATTGAAAGTGTTTTTCTCAGTATTTGGAATATCTGCAGTTCAAGCACAGAGGGTAGTTCATGGCTCAGAGGTATTGCAGTCAGGTTTATTGCAAACTGGGGACATCCAGCTCACTCTTGAAACTTTTTATAAGATAACAGGTCTCAAGGAGGTTGGGGAAGTCTTCTCTCCTGTATCTCGAGCTTTCTTTCTGCATCCTTGCTGGGAGACCATTAGCTTTGAAAAACATTGCTGGAAGCGCTTACCTCTTAATTTTGCTCCCAATTGAGGGATGATTTCATTGAGAAAGCTCATTCTTCTGTACAGGTTCTCTTTATCTTATGAATATTTCAGCAGAAGCTGTGCAAAAGAAAGGGGCTTTTTAGCTGAAAAGCATTCTTTGCTCTTCTGAAGTGCACACCGTCTTCCTATTGTCTGAGCTGTAATTGTTCAGTGCCGCTGTTGTTTAGGGAGCAGGTTGCACACTCAGCATCCTCAGAGTTACAGATCTCTCTCTCCTTTTCCCAGCAGCTCAACTTTTCTGACACAGCTGATTTTCGACTACAGCAGAGTCCATGATTTCAAAGCCACTTTGTCCACAAGATCTCTAGTATGGCAGAGCACATGATTTTGTGGTCATCTTATTTTTGCTGATATATCCATGTGGTGGTATGTTTGTGTGTGTTTGCATATCTGTGTATCTAGGGACTGTCTATTAAGGGGAAAATGTAGAAGAGCCAAAAAGAGAGACTGAGTATCTGGCATGGTGTCTCTAGAGATTTCCTCCTCTTCTATTAACCTTTCCACCACAACCACTTTTGTATTTCTGTTCTTAATTAGAATTTCGAGTGGAGCTATGGAAGGAGCGTATCTATCCCCCAGTTGATTCCTCCATCTGATTTGGCATCCAGAAATACGTTTCTTAGGAATTAATTATAATTGCTTTTGATGGAAAGCCAACTTTTTTCATGTGTTAACTGTTAATTCTTAGCTTGTTTAACATGTGATTAAGTAATGATGATAAGCCTGAGTGCAGGCTCTCTTCATGTTTGTGATTTGAACGGTTGTGTTTTGCATCCCAGGCTCAGGGCAGCTTGGTAGCTGTGGCATGTTAGTGGTCAGCATGGAGATGTGTGTTTTGGAGGGGCAAAGAAGACAAGACTGTACTGGGAGAGGTTTTTACAGCTGGAAGAGCTGAGGGGTTGATTGATGAAAGGTTAAAACTACTATTTTCAGGACTGCCTGGCTCATTTTCAGTTTACTCCATAGCATGCCTCCCCCAGCTGTAGTCAGGTTAGAAAAGTTTAATACTATGGTCCCTTCTCGACAGCCACTCATGACTGATGTGGTGACGTGAGCACCTCCTTTTTTGTGGCATTTCTCTGTCCTAGGGACGATGAGTAGCACCCAGGTTCTGGGTTGGAGAAGCCTGTTGCTGTAGCCTCTGCTTCAGGGACTCATCATGACAGGCTCCCAGAGCTGTGGGCTTTTTGTTTTTCTGCTTTTTCTGTATGTCTTTTTAGGCTGCCTGCTATTCCAGTTTCCAAGAGTAACCCCTCATGCTTGTAACTATGTTTTTATTCCTCCTCCTTCTCATGACAGCCAACGATGTCATACAGGTTCTTCAAGACAGGTTAAAACATCCTTTAGACATTTTATAACTATGCTGCTGGAATTATTTGTGTCTGTCAGTGAAAAGCCTTTACTGGGTTATTTTATTCTGAAAACTGACTTTGTAAAAGGGGACTTGTAGCTGTCCAAGTACATTTCTTTGTCAAAATCACTGAGCTTAAGGTGGGGAAGTGCTTATCCTCCTGCCAGCCTTAAGCTCCATCCCAGTGCCAATCAATACGAGGATTGTTTTCAGTTAGGACAGACAGTTTGACAAAGTAGTGATGGCTGTGGGTAAAGAAGATAGAGGCTTTTCTCTAGCTCAGTCAGTGAAGCTGCACATGAGCTTTACATATGAGAAGGTAGGGCCCCCCCCCCAGCCTCATCGTTAGTGGGCAAAAAGTAGATAGATGTCCTGTTTATGTCAAACACTCATTTGTGCTATTGATTTAGAAGATGGGATTTCTAGAAACACCCTGCAGTGCAGCATGGAATGTGGGAATCCCAGAAATGCTGTGTGGGTAGGTGCTTTGTGCATGCATAACCTGCAGGCCATTAGGAGGAGATGCTGCTGGGAGGCAGGCACTGAGGGATGAATGCCATTGTTTGCCAAAGGCTCCAGCGCAACTGGACAGCTGCAATTCAGCCAGGGCTTGGAGAGGGGCAGGGAGGGGTTGTGGGATTGACTTTGACTCCACCTTTTCAGTCCAGTGTGATTTCTTTTCAGCTAGGCAAAATCCTATCCTGTTTCATCTGCCAGACACTAAGGAAGAGCCTTAAATGAGTAGGGAAATAAAAGAGGTTTTCAGACTTGTTTAGCAACTTCCAGGGAAGCCATGAAGTTAAGGATGCTTTCAGTTTGCATTCCATGATCAGTCCTAAAAAAAAAAAAAAGATTTAAAATTACAGATTCTTAATAAAATAAGTTTTATTAATAGTTATTTATTCTGTAAACTTCATCTTCTCACTGGGAAATTTTATCCCGGGTGCCTGAAATCATCCTCAACTTCAGCCCTGATCTGAGAGCTCCGGAACTCAAGGTAGAGATACAGATGGCAGGTTTTTGTCTTATGTTTCTATGGGTTTGTGCCTAGGTTTTACTGAAATAGGGTGGCCTAGTTGTTTTTATCAACTTTTAACCCATCCAGGCAAGAATTGTGCTCATGGTGGAAGAAGGGAGGCCTGGGATAGTGCGTTGTGCAGTGCTAGCAGCCACGGCAGGTGGTGAGATTGCCTGGAGTGTTGTGGGGGCCTTTGGTCGAGCTGAAAAGGCCAGTTAAGAGCTGGTAATACTGGATAATCTATGCAAATAGCCATATTGCGTGAGA
The DNA here is from genome assembly GCA_020086605.1 of Lanius collurio. Lineage (NCBI taxonomy): Eukaryota > Metazoa > Chordata > Aves > Passeriformes > Laniidae > Lanius > Lanius collurio. Next base: position 22,113,782 of record JACBWW010000006.1, on the reverse strand, counting down.
CCAAACTCAGAGATGTTTTACTGTGGCTGGGAGCACATACATAGGCAGGAATCCATTTATAGGGCAGAGGCCATCCTGAGTCTATCCTAGCTATGATAAGTGGGACAAGGACCACATTGCAGGAGGAAGGTTTATGATATTGCAGATATTTGTGCTTTTACAATAATGTTTGAGAGTTGGTTAGAAAGCCATGCAAAATTACTGGAACCAGGATGTGACTAATTGCTAAATCCCATTAAACAGTAGTGGATTGATTTTCATGATCAGCAGCCTGAACTAACTAAGTGTTTGCATAACTTTGCAGGCTATCTTCAAGGCGGTGAGAAAGAGAATTGAAAACATTGTTTTTTTGTTCCCACTTTAGGCGTCTGACACTTTTATCTGCATGCAGCAGGTTAGCAGAGGAAGGGCTGTGCAGGACAGCACACGATTCGTTCTGCCTGTGCTGGGGCCAGCATCCCTGTCGCACCCTCGGGGCCCCTCATATATCGACCCTCCTGGAGATTGCTGTATCTGCTGAGCACACTCTGCTAGATGCCTCATTTGCACATGTGCTGCTGGTTTATTTATTGTGGTGTAATTGCTTGCTGTGTTTGTAGTGTTTTTCAAAGCTCACGTAAATGATCCCACTCCACTCAGTCTGTCACAGTAAATACCTGTTCCAATGTATTGTCTCTCACCTTGAATGTTCTCTCTCTCTCACCAAAGCAATTTGATTCCTGGCTCTGCTTTTCTTGATAATCTTAACCACTTCAGCCCAGTGAGCCTTCCCCCTTTGGGAAGCCTCTGCTTTTTTGTCCTTATCCATGCTTTACCCAGTACCTAGTGTTTCCTCTGCCCTAAAGAGAAATACCTCATTGCTTCTCTGCCAATTCTGCCTTTTTTTTTTTCAGTTTTACTCCTTAAGGAAAGAAATATGTCAGTGGTCACGATGGTTATATTTCTCTCTGTCTGTGGTCCCCATTCCTCTCCATTGAGTACAAGAGAAACATTATGAGTGAACTCCACATGTAAAATCATATTTTAAGAGTTCCACTGCTGAGAGCACTGCTGATTCTGTTTTATTCATAATTTTAACTGTGTCATATCCTGCCTCTTCTGGCTGACCAGCCTTTGGTCCCACAGCTCTCCTCGGCCATCTAACCTGAGGAATCCCTGTTACGCTTTTGTCCTCCTCCCCCATCATGTCTCTCTTTTTTTTTGTCTGATTCCTGCTCTGGTGACATACTTTACTTCACCACTCTTATACTGGGTTGAGTTTCATTTGTAAACAAACATCTAGCACATCCCTTCAAGTCCCTCATATAGATGGGGGATTTTCTTAGTTTCTTCTCTCTGTCTCTTTCTTGTCCCTTGAAGGTACTAGTCAGGTCACTAATAACTCTTCCCTTCATCCCTCATCTCAAGTGGCATCTTGCTGATCTACCCAACATGTTCATCTCTTCCTGTTTGGACTTTGGAGTCTGGTGTTCTCCTGGTTTGCAGCTTACTTTTCCAGCTCCATTAATCATTCCCCATTACCTAACCCCCTGTCATAATACTCACTGGCATTTTAAATATTCTCCATTTCTAAAAGTACTTTTTAAAAAAAGTTTTTACTTTTATGTGCTCTCCCCCCTGGGTATCTTAGCTGCAGCTGTCATTTCTGTGACTCCAAAGATCTTTTCAAAGCACACATGATGCAGGGCTTGGTGCATCACAGCCTGGCCTCTGTTATTTGCTTTTTTGAATTACACGAAGTGGGCAAGGTACATAGGTGTTTTTTATCAGTGTAGATACAAAATTTTGCAGAAGAAAGTAGTGTGGGGTTTTTTTTGGTTTGGTTTGGTTTGGTTTTTTGTCTGAGGCACACTGCAAATGAAAAGAAAGGTAGGGGCAGGGGAAAAGATCAGTGTAATTTGCCACTAGGCAGCTGAGCTACGGTGTGCTGTAGAGATGGTTCTGTCTGAAACAGTTTAATAACACATTAAGGCATTTTTGTTCTAAATGTCTGTTGGTGATAAGGAGATTGTTTCTCTCAAGCTAATAAATTTTAATTAAAACTGCACAGAATGATGTAAAAATGGTGTTTTACTCGTAATCATTGTCAGCTGTAAGTCAAGGAGAGAAATTTAGCTGGTTAAGATGGGATGGAATTTTTCTTTTGAGTCTCCAAATTCATTACAGAAAAATTGAACTGAGACCTTTGGTGGAGGCTGATATGATGCAATAAGGAATTGCAGTAAAATTATGAAAAGTCCAACTTTCATTCAGCATCCTCCCGATAGGAGATGCTTTTTATTGGCTCTCCCCTTTGGGAATGTGCTCATTACAGTAACCATCAAAACAGGAATCCTTCATCTGGAGGCACTGCTTATGTTTGCTATCTGGCTGTTTGGGGAATGAGATCTTTAATTAGTTCCGGATATAAAATATTACACAGAATTTCCTTCCAACTCTTCCTTTGTTGCTGGGGTCAGTAAGTGCAGCTTTGTTGTAATTGTGGTTGCAGTGGTGTTGTCCTTGTCTAATCTTAACACTCTTTTTCCCCTATAAACTGTCTGGACATATTTTTCTATTTGGTAAATATCTTAAGAAATTGTATCCCCAAGTTGATAATAAATATGTCCACAAGAAAAGGGTGATCTTGTTGACATGTATATGATGATATGGCCAGTGGAGAAGTTTTATAGCTATCCTTACAGGAGACTTTTAAAACTGGAGGGTGAGATCTGGATTTTTTTCAGAGGCATGAGAGATTCAGCATTGATGTGAATGGCGTTGTGATTTCATGCAACATTTGCTTAGAGGTTATTGCTGTGGTCTTAATGGAAAATGAGGTAAATAGACTTCTCAGGACTGGTACGTGTTACGCCTCTGTGAGTGTAGTAAGTGCAGATGAAAGCGAATGGAAGTCATTGCTCCTTACAGCCTGACGGAGCTTAAACCAGAAAGGATAGGGAGATAAGAGTATACTGTGCCCTTTTTATTCCAGATGCTATATAAATCTAGTTTGTATTTATAACAGAAGATGTGAAAGGATGCCGTTACTCTTTGGGAGATTCTCATATCCCTTTTCTCAAACTGCAGGAGCACACAAGCCTCAGAGGACCAGTGGAGGAGGATGCAGTGGGAGGGCACAGCTCTTCCTCATGGCCAAGGAGCAGCAACCACTGGTGCTTTGGGATAGAAATCCTTTTTTCTAGCTCTTTCATGTGAGACCCACGCTGGACAAACTTCATTCTTCCCGCTCTTGACTTGCTCCTCCTTCAATCCCTAGTGACCTTTATTCACTGTTCTGCATGCCACCTCACATAACCCTATTTTCTTTCTTGGCATCCCTTCAACTTTCAGTTCCGCCTTTGTGTCCCTGCACAGGGTAAACCTCACAATTCTCCAAGCATATCTGCTGCTGCCAGGCGCCCCTTTGCCTTTTCTCTCCTACCCAAGCTCCTTATTCTTCCTCTGTATTCTGGCTGCCTTCATCTTCCCACTGCCAACTCTCTTTTTGAGAGTTTTTGCCCTCTCTACTCCACTGAGATTTTAGTTGACTAAACCCACAAATTATCACCTCCTGGCCAAATCCCAAAGCGTCATGCCTGTCCTTGGCCTTGACTTGTTTTCATATTCACTACAGCTGACCTCTCTATCCCCTTCAATTCACTCTTTTTTCTATAGCTCTTGGCAGCTACAATTACTTCCAAGAATGGATGGTGTCTCTTATCTCTGAAGTGTGTTGTTCAGCAACTGCCTTGGCAGCTGCATCTTCTCCATATCCCCTTTTATCTTTAGCAAAGCTGCAGCCTCAGTTGCTTTCCTTCTCTCTTCCTGGTCCCAATCACTTAGAAATTTCACGTTTTTTATTGCACCAGCTTCCCCTTCCATGCTGGCTGATCAGAAATAATACCCATTAATATAGAAATTTCCATTCCGGTTGGAATGAAAATTGGTGTCTATTCCCAGACACCCCCTGCTAGTACATTTGCAAGTTGCTGCAATCAGCTTGTGTATTATCCCTTCACACAATTCTTATTCTTTCGTTTTGGGGGTGTGGGGGAGGAAGCAAAACCCGACTCTTTTTCGTTCACTGACAATAAATAGGTCATTAAGGGTTACTGTAGGATTTTCCTTCTGCAGCACTTCCAGATGCCTTCGTGTATATCCACCCTTAGTGCCAGATTGGCCCAATGTTCTCTGGGGTCGATGTAGAATGTCTTTTGTCCTCTCACTTGATTTCTGATTACTTCTTTCATACAAAATGCTTCTTGAAAATCAGTAAAAGGGCATGGAAGTGACATTCTGTTCTGGAGGGTTTGTTCAGGTTAAACACAGCCTCTGCTTGCAAAGTCTTACAGTAGAGAATTAGGAAAAAAGATGAGTTCCAAGCAAGATAAACAAGTTTATGCAAGAAAGAAGGCAAGGATAAACAAAATTGCTAATGAGATTTATTACAGTACTGAGGTGGAGCACTTCAAAAAATGTCATCACACATATGTAGGTTACACTCACTGGTAGGGTTAAGGTGTTTACATGAAATGTTGCTGGTGTAAAAAATAGTGTAAAGGATGACAGAACTGAGTCAATGAACTGTGTCCCTGCTCTGTTTTCAGGAGTTTTCACAGTGTTCAGAAAATGAGACCATCTGAAAACATTTAAGTTCTTCTTAAATACTTGATTTTGCTAAGGGTTCACCTCCATGGTGTTACTTACAGACTTGTAGCAATTCTCACAATCTAATCATTTTACTGCTGCGGTAACAACGCATATTGTAGAGATTGTTGGATAATAATGACAATAAAAAGTAATTTCAGCATTGTATTCAGTTTATGAATGGCTGTAACATAGTAGCTTAATATTGCTTCTCTGCTGGAAACCATGTAAATGCCTGATTATGTATACCTATTAAAAAATCCCGGAATTATTTATAGCAGAAATAAAAACAAAGCATCTGTTTGTCACTGGGGAAAACACTTTCTGCATTGTGCTATAATAGGCCATGCATGTATTGAGATTTCTGCAGTCCCCAGTCCTTTAATCACCTGAGTTAATAGCCTGCACCATTAGAATGTGCGAGCTCGAGGGAGGCTTCCCCTGCACAGAGCAGTGCTGTGCGGTGAGGCGTGTTTGCCCACTTCTGTAAAACTTGATCCAGTTTCGCCCGCTGAGCAGCTGAACATGTGTTGTAGTAAATTTGCACAGTCAATCAGTTAAACTGAAGATGCACTGGTTAATAATGTGGGAATTTTATACAGTTCTTATGTTCAGTCGGGATGTCAGTGCCAAAGTTAGTAATGTGCGTGCATGTTTGTTTTGCCTTTTTTAGGCTTGTTTTGTCTGGCTCTTGTAAGAATTAGCAGATGTTTCATTTGATTCATGATGCTGGATGTCACATCCTGGAGCTGGTGTTTTAATTAGGTGGCACCAGATGCTTGTTTGGTAGTGAGTGAGTAGAGGCACGCTCATGCTGGGAATGCCAATGTCGTTGCAATGCCATTGCTGCTTCTCCTCTTGTTTTGTCCTCAAAGTGGTGCCTTCTGCAATGAACATCCACAGTCTCTCCTCATTCTCAGCCTCTGCTTTACTTCCAGGTTATATCTTCAAGTCCCTTGCAACGACCATTCCTCCAGACCTTGGTTTGCCTGCCCCAGTGCATTGCTTTGCGCTTACTGACTGGCCAGCTTTTGTGTCTTCCCAGGATCTTCTCTGGCAGCATTCGGGTTCAGAAACCTTGATAGCACAGTTCTCTTGTGGTTACAAACTGAATTAAGGGAAAGTCTGTGCTGCCTTTCAGTGCATGGTTACAGTTCCAGCTAACAGATCCTTTCAGCCAACTTGTTCCTGTGACAGCAGCTATCCAGACATAAGGAGAGTCACTTTGGGCATACAGGCAGTGGTTGACACAGTCTTGAGGTGGGATTCATTGTGGCCATCAGACATCCAGATACAAGGAGACAGCAGGAGTGATTCCAGCATACTTTGCAGCTTATAAATGGCTGTAATTTAAAGTTTAATATTCTGCTCAGCTGGGAGCCATATAGATACCTGCTTGTAGTTCTGTGTGTAAGTGGCACCTGTACATAGCAGTGTTGGGGGAGGTGCCTGGCAGTCACTCACACAGCTGCATGGCTGTGCTGCTGCTGGGCAGCCTTCAGGCACAGCCAGCCTAGTGCTGTCCAGTTAGCCTGCTCCTGGCCTGGCTGGCACCACTATCAGTCTGTCAGTACCCAGCCTTGACCTGGAATTAAAGACATCTGGGTATGTCAGCACCATTTGCACTTTCTGCCTCTGAAGTCTGAAATAGGAGTGTGCTCCACTCAGGCATTTTGGCAATGGAGCTTTCCAGCCTAGTCCCTGGTATGATGATTTTGAATGACAAATTTTCCTCTTGTTTGCCTTCAGGATCCCAGCAAATTTGTGTTTTACTCAGTATCACTGGTGCAAAAATTTAATCGCTTAGAATAAGTATGAAGTGATTCATCTATTTATTTTGAGAGGTTGAATGCCTGACCACAGTATGTTTTCTTACATTTTACAATTTAATAGTAGCCTGGGGTGCTGTATTAATTTTACTTTACTGCTCCAAGAGGCAAAGATATGGCTGTTTGGTTCTCTCCTGCTTTAGTTTAGCAATGCTCCATGAGATTATGATGACTGCTTGGTAGCTGGAGCTTTACTCTTTCCCTTCTGCTGTATTTCTGACTGATGCTGGGCTTACCCCTCTGTAAAATAGGTGCAGAAGCACCTGGCTGCTGGTAGTTTATTAATGTGTTTCAAGAGCTCCTGAAGTGATGTTGTATAAAGTCTAACTATTTTCTAAAGAATGCCATCCTTCAAAAATTCCTCTACACTGGGTCTTGAGGGAGCGGGTTTGATTGCAAACCATCACATTTAAAACTGTTTGAAAGTAAAAAATGACTGACTGCTGAAAGCTGCCTTATATGTTTTCTTCCCACTGGCCCTGTCACCCTTTACCCTCCCAGGGTCAAGACAAATATAATTCCATCCTGTAGCAGTAAAAGCAAATAAACCCAAAGATATTGTTATTAGTTATTGGGGTTTTGGTCCTCACCACAGTATGTTTATAAGGTAAACTCAAGTTTAATGGAACAGACTTACCTGTTCAAGAATCAAGTTTTGAACTGCCGGACTGCTTTCTTTCCCAAGAAAGCTTTCCTGGAGAAGTCAGTACCTATCAAGCGTGCCGTCAGAGTTTTAGTGCTCAGCACTGGACAAGTGGACATGTTACATCTCAATTAAGAATGGAAGATAAATGGATGGCAGTAAATGGAGGTCATGGGTTAGAAGCATTTAATGGAAGAAATGGAAATGAAAATTGGAAAACAACTAAGGGATCTTGAGAAGATAAGAGCGAAGGAAACTCAATTAGAAAGAGCCATGCTTCCACTCTTGCATCAGGGATAATTTCCTGGGTTTTGTTTAATAGGGTTTATTGCTTTCACAGTCAGCAAAGTTGCATTATAAATAAATAATTGCATTCCATTTTATGATTTGCTCAAACTGATGCATTTCAAACAGTGGGAATATAATCTCCATTTCAAATTTGTGTATGAATAGACAAATAGACTTTCTGTAAGTGCAGCCTATCAATTAGTCCTAGGCAAAGCCCACAGTGATATTACTGAGTCTTTAAAAACTTAAAGCATAAAATAAAAGTATATTTTTAAAAGCTGAAACATTCACAAATGCAGATTCAAATGCTAACTGTTTATGAAAGCTTACGATGATAGATTTAAGCACATACAGTGAGAGATCTGCAAGGCAATCCATGCAGAGAAAGCATACTATGCATTTATATCTGGCCATGTACAGAAAATAAAATAAATCACCTTTTCTTTTCCCCTCTTTCTTTCAAAATATGTCTGTCTGTGGGTGTATATGTACATGTGTTTTTATACATATCATACCTGTCTATACGTATATATAACATTTCATCATGATGATTAAGTGTGATAAAGTGATAGAAGTCACTGTGGTGCATAATGAGCACGTAAGTGTTATGTCCACAGCAAAGCCCTTATTTTCTGTGTCTTGTTTCATTAGGCCTCATGCTTGTGGTTTCCCTCAGGGGATCACACAGTGTATATTGGTACTGCAACATTTCATTATTTACTTTATCAGGACGCTCACTTTCCCTGCCTCTTTAGGGAGCTCAGTTTGCCTCATCATAAAACACTTTAAAATTGAGCTGCTGCAGTTTATGTGCATGTACATAACACCAGCTGGGGAAGGCAGTGCTTACTGCTACAGATTGCATCTGAGCCTTGCCCTGAATAGCAAGGGAACATCTGGATGAGTGCTGAAGTCTCAGCACCCCTTTAGTGCCAGGCTGCCCACTTTGCTTCCCAGTGACGTGAGTAGAGCCACAACATCTCCTGCAACTGTGAACAGGTAAAGCTGGTAGAACGTGCCATGACTTTGGAAGACTCTAGTGGGATGAGAGCTGACCTTTATGTCTTACATGAAAGGTTATACTTTGGAGTGGAGCAGCCAGAGCACATTTATTTGCTTCTCTCTCTTCAGAGCCAAAAGGAAGCACCCACAGAGTCACTGGCACTGTTCCCAGTGATCACGATAGAGTTGTCTGAGTCAAGGCTTTTATTGTACTGCTCTTATTTGCCACAGGCCCATGTGTATCTCAGCTTTCTTCTCCCCTCTGTTCCCTTGTCTGAAGAAGAATATCCTACCTGTGGAAGAATTTTGAAGATAAATATAAAACTAGTGCTTCTCCAGGATTAAAAAACAGGTGCTTTCCACCAGCATACTCTGGCATATTCCCATATACTCTTTGAACCTTGGATTTATTATCACATAGAATATGGAGAGTGAAACAGAAGTGTAGTTATGGTCTGCTTGTGCAGGGTCTGCACTAGGTTTGACATGATAACCCCAGCTCCATTTCCTGTATGAAAGGTAGAAAATTAAATTTCTGACTATCTCAATGATCGTATGCAGTGTTTCCTGTGGAGGTACTGCAAGGTTGCTCAAGGGCATTTGTAAAAAATCCAACATGGAAATAAATCCTGATTATTTCACTTTTTGCAGTCACAGATAGGGCTGTAGGTGAGGTGCCTTCCATACAAAGCTTGGCAATTTTTGTGGATATTTGTTCCATACTTAGAGTCAGCTTAATTATGAGAAGTCTTTGAAGTCTGGTGAGAGTTTTTGGTGAAAGGTGTATGCTGGTGGGGTACTTGTTAGAAAATCAGAAAAGGAGCTTCAAGAGAATTGTGGGAACATCACACCATCTTTCACACAAAATAACACCATTTAAAAAAAAAAACAAACCACAAAACAACCCCCCCCAAACTTTTAAGGAAGGTGGGGTTTGGTGGTATCAGCTTTTCAGCTATCAGTTACTAGCCATCCACACGGGGTTGTGGCCCTACTTGCTTAAATCCAGAAAGTGTGAGTGAAAACACGATGCCTGTGTGGTTTCCCTGCAGAGGCACAGCATCTATGAAAAAGGTGTCTCATGGGGATTGCTTTGTGGAGTTAATTCCCGATTAGTGAAATAGGTCTGGGGTGTTAGAACTGTTCCTGTTCTTAGAAGTGCTAGTAGAGACATTCTTGTGTATGTTCAACAAGGGAGACGGAATTCCTGTCCTTTCTGAAGCCAACACAAGTAATGTTCCTAATCTTCTCAATGTTGACTGGTGATCTGAACAAAACTTTGGCCTCCAGGAAACCCTCTTGAATTTTTTTCTGCTGCAATCACTGAAATGTCTGCCAGGGGCAGAAGCAGCAGCTTGAGGTGTTTTTACACCCTCTGGATAAGAAGCATGAAAGTTGGTAAGTCTCTTATTCAGCCTCTCCAGGGAAGAAAGGATAGAGTACACCTAAAAGCATACTTAAGAAAAAAATTAAGTGCTTTGCTTCCAGGCCATTTAAAGTAGTAGTACTAATCCAAAACAAGACACCTTTTTTTGACATGCTTACAGTAGAGTACCTTGGCCCCTGGTAGACAAAACCATGTGATATAGACCTGAGGAAAATCCTGCAGAAGGGTTTAGATAAAACTTCAGGTATCAGTGCTTCCAGTCTGCATTTCACGGTGAACCACAAAGTGCCTTTGGAAAGCAGGAATGTTGTGCTGCAATATTGATGAAGTTTATACTGCCCTTACTACTGCAAATTTCACTCCGAGAAACAAAGGGACAGTTGATTGTTCTTACAAAGCCACAAAGTTGGCTATCTGGGAGCATCTTCTAATCTGAGACCAGGCTGCTCCCTGTCTGCTACCCCTGAAGTCCATCCCACCTGGGCAGGAGCAGTGGGCATTGTGCCAGGCTCACCAGTGGTCCCATCCAGCCCATGTGCTGCTGCCAGTGCACATCTCTAGAACAGGCTCTTCAGTTTCTTGCATGCCCTCAAATATGAAGCAACAAGATACCAGGAACTTCTTTTTTTCATTAGATATGTTTTCTCCCCACTGTGGGAAAGACAATGAAGCTTTTGGGACAACATAAAATGATCATGGGAGTGGAGCTGGGCATGTTGGGAGCACTGCAGCAGCCCAGCATCACCCAGTGAACCTCCTCTTTACCAAGCTCTGTGGAAAAAACAGCTGTGGTCACAGAGCTGTAGTGCTTAAAACCAGAAAAAAACCCAGATAATTTTATCTCATCCCTTTTATATCTGTCTATTATATAGACAGATATATATTATATATCACTTTTCTACATCTTTACTAAATGATCCTTCTCTAACTAAAGCATAGCATGCATTTACCATGAAATGTTTCTCCCTCAACAGTTTGTAGCTCTCATTTGCAGATGTCTGAGATTATTCTAGGAATTAATCATCTGCTTAAAAAAAAAAAATAAGGGTATCTAGCTGATTGCTAATTTTATTTTTCCTGGCTTCAGTTTCCAATCATTAGATGTTGCTCCACCTTATTTTGTTAGATTAAAGAGCCCTTTGCTTCCCAGTAATATTTCCCCATGAACCTTACATGGATTTTTCTAATCAAGTTGCCTCTTCATCTTCTTTTTAATAAGCTTAGCAGATTGAAATCTTAAACTCCCTTACCGTAAATCATTGTCTCTACTCCTCAGACCGTTTTTGGAGCTTTTTTTTTTGTTCATCTTCTCCAATTTTTTGACGTACTTTGTAAAACAGACTCCAGAGTCATGCATGGTATGTCTTAGAAGAGGAAACATGGGCAGGTTAAATGATACTCTTGTGCTGGCTTTCTGCATCACCCTCCTCTTTCTTGCAGTGCTCATGTTCAGGGGCAGCGTGGCTATTAACCCATTTCAGAGGTACTCTTTCTCTCCTTTTTGACTGCTCCTCTGAGTTAATGTTTGGATAGAGAGATAAAGGCAGATTCCAGGGTAATGTTGCTACTTTTTTCTTAGGGTTGCTCATTTGCTGCAGGCCAAAAGAAACAAGCAAGAAAGGACAGAGGGGGGAGTGAGTGGGAAGATGCCTCTTTTTCCAGCAAAATATACATGCTCTGTTTTCAGTATAATGTATATAACTGAAAAGAGAAAGACATTTCTTAGCTGGAATATTCCAAATGCTTCCTTGTCTGCTCTGGCCAGCCATCCTGGGCCAGCACCGGTATGCAGGATCATTTGCTCTCCAGGGCAACCTCCACCAGCAACCAGGCTCCCCTGCAGAGCTGCCTCTGCTTCCCTCCACCTCCCTCACCACTGCTACAGAACACCTGAAGCAGATTGGCACAGATTTTGCAGAAGGGCTCCCAAAGCAATGTCTTGTACTGTAGGGAGTACAAAAGATGCAGATCTTTGTGTAAAGGAAGAGGACCCTGCACAGAAGTCTGTTGCCAGGACTTTTATCAGAATCCTTTTGAGCATCCTTTGCCTTTTTTCTCCATCTTTTCTTTCTGCTTTGACTTTACTGCACTTATGATCTTATTTCTAAAATAACCAGGAGCAAACCCTTCTTTTTAAAATAGCTTCTCAGTCCTCCAGGCAGAGGACACATGGGTCAGACTTTGATCTCTTTATTAATCTACTAAAGAGGATGTGTGAAAAATCTGGGTTACTCTGGGCATTAGCCAGACCCTTTGAGGAAAAAAATGCCTCCATTCAAACATTATTATTGAGAGTTAACACTTGGTGCTAGCAACTTGAGGATTTCTGCTGGTACCATCCCCACGTTTGGTTTGGCTGGGAAGGCTGTGAAGATGGGCACAAGGCATGCAAGGGTTTTGAAATCCCAGCAGTGCTCAGAAAATAGGGCAGAACTTGTTATTTGCTGTAGGGACAAACAGATCCACTGGGAAAAAATGCATACACAGAGGCTATAATAATGAAGACAGTTCCCAGTTTGTAATTCTTGTGTGGCTAGAAATGCAGTACCCACAAGTGCTTAAAAAAAAAAAAGGAAAAAAAAACATAGTCAGTAGAGTGAAATTATACCATCAACTGTTGTTCTTCCGAGTTACGTTGAGAGTGTATTCCCACAGTAGACCTTCCTGCAAGTTTTTTTGAAAGTTTGAGGTGTCTGAAGTTTACATGACACCTTCCACATGCACAAAATTGCACTTTTTACTGTTTTTTCTTGCCCCTTTGGATGAAAAATTGAGCCTGTGCATATCCAGAGAACAGCACAAAGTTCACTCAGTACATCAGCACGGTATTTTGCTGTGCCTCTGAGACCAAGAGAAAGGTGAATCTACCACAACTAAAGGAATGCCAGTGGAACCCCATATTCCTAGAAGTTGAACAATATGGCCCAAGCCATGCAGGGTGGCAACACACCCCATTTTTCAGAGCAGCATCGCACTTTGCCCCGTTGTTCTCAAGCGCTTGTAGCAAGTAGGGACCAGAATGTGGCAACAGTTTAGTCATCAGTGGGGCTTCATGACTCCTCTCAGCCTGGTTTTACTGCTGAATTTTATTGCATTGTCTGGCAGTGATGGAGTGTCTTAAGCTTTGACAGAGATTATTGAGAAGTGAGAGGTTTCTTTCCTGTTTTTGTGCTTTGGAAGGCAATTTGTTCCTTTCAGAGTTGTCCATTCTGTAATTTTTGTTTATCCATATAAGATTTTTCTTTTTTCCCTGAGCAAAAGATATTAAAGCAAGATGAATATGGATATTTCTTTAAATAAGTATGGGGATTTGATGGAAGATACAAAAATGGTAATAAAGCCTAGTCAGGTAAAAATGTTGGCACATCTTATTTCATTTAATTCTTAAGTGGAAGAAGATAGAGAATTTATTTGACTAAGCCTCTGGTTCAATGTCTTGATGATATGTTTGGAAAATTGCTCTGAAATTGATGTGTAAGTGACCTTGAAGATGTCATATTTAAGTGATAGCTCATTTTGATGTGAAGTTGTAAGCCTTCCCCCCTGGCCTCAAATAAAGCAAGTGAAGGAAACCAGCATTGAATTTAAGTCATTTCAAGGTAAAGAGGGAAGAATCTCTCCTAAAAACTCAAAATATAAATAGTCTGGAAGGTCAAGCACCTAATCTGAGATGTGCCTCTATTTTGGTGCCATTCACTGTGAAGTCTGCCCTCGTGGCAGCAATCTCCCAACCCCAGTGTCAGCCTTGGGACTCCTTGGAAGATGTGATCTGACTACAGAAAAAACTCAGTCCTTATGGTGAGTGGCACTGCCAATTCAGTGTGCAGTATCCACCCTTGGACTCACATCATTCTTATATAAATATATATGTAAAGTATAAATACTAATGAATTCATAAATAATAATGTCTTCATATATGACTATTAAAAATTCAAATACATTCTTAAGTAGTTATTTTTGTTTGCTAAGGCAGCGGCCATACCTGAACTTAACTATTGCCTTTAGTTTGTTGAACAGATTCTGGCTGGTTGTGATAGTCATGGTGTTGTGTGTAATATCATGGTAAAATTGGTGTTGTTGGAAATAGCATTGCTGAGGATTGGCTTTCTAATTTTCTTTTACTGCTCTGGGAACTCAGACGTGATATTCACCACAGAAACTGCACTTCAAGGTAACAGTAAATTTGTACCTCCAAAACATAAGTAAAAAAGGGAAAATTAGAAGTTAAGCCCTAGACAGGAATGTAACCTGTCTTTCCTTGTCTGGCAAGAGTGGTTTCTTATATATGTTTTGTATTTTAACTTGACATAAGAATATTAGGAAGTTGTAGGTATGTATAGCCTCTCAAAGTTAATATTGCTTTTGGACTCAGTCCTGGGCATGATCTAATCTCCATTTAAGTCAGCGGAGATTTTTCTTCTTGCTTCAATAGGATTGAGTTTGTGTTTTAATATGCAGTAAAGCCTACAAAATTTGTGCAATAAAATAAAAACAGGAGGGCACACTTTGCACAGTGGGGGGCCTTAAATGAAGGCGCTGAAATAAGCGTTTAATCACCCGAGTAAGGAGGCAGATTTTCAAAGGTGCCGGCTGCGAGCGGTGGGGGGCATGAGCGATAGGTCTCCTTCATGCTCCGGTTGCGTTTGTGGCTGACGGGATACTGCTGCCCGCATTCAGAGCTGGCCCTGGCTATTTATGGCTTGAGAAGACTTTAAAAAGGGGGGGATATAATCTATGGTTTATTCTGATTCCCACTGGTTTCGGTGGCCCCAGTGTGCTGAATCCGTCTGGCATTGGCACTGAGGTTCACATCTTCATTATGCTAAAACTGCTTAATCCTGTGAGTTCTATTTACAGTTTACCCTTTAAAGGAAATAATGAATAAAATCTCCCAAAAGATGTATTCGCTCTGCTTTTATGCACACAGAAGTGTTCTATGTGAAGGACCTAAATTAAAAAAAAAAAAAAAAAATTGGTTAGGTATAATGTTAGTTTTCTTGAAATCATAAGTATTCTTCCTTAATTGTGTGTGAAATTCCTGTCTACAAATCTTGACATTTTGGTTGATTTTACATTCACTGGTTTGATGAATAATGGGCTTGCAATATTTTTTAAACTTTTCCTACCTACAATAGCTCTCTGCTAAGTGTCCTTCAAAAATCACATCTCTGTTTAATGCAAGGAATCTGAATTAGCTCTGACATTTGCATTTACACTCACAAATGGCTCTGTGTGCTGGTGTGGGGGCAGGATCCATCCAGATCTTGGGGGTAGGAGCATGTGTAGGTAGATGTAAAACCTTCATCTTGGTGCAGCCAGATGAGCTATGTAAGTGCTTTCTCCTGCCTCTGTATTTTAGACAGAAAAAAAAAAAAATTAAAAACTCACTATTCAACTGTTTTCTTCTCAAGCTACTTTTATTTATTACTTTTTTCCCAGCAAGGCAGTGTAAACGAGGACCTTTGGCTGACAGATCGGTGACAACCAAGGTGTTGTGTTTACTTCCAGGAGACTCACAGGGTCTTTGATAAAGGATCATGAATAATTAGTAGCATTTTGGAATCGGTGATTTTTCTGTTTCTTCCTTTGAGGGGTATAACAGCCCTGAGTGCTTCACTGTTAGTTGGCATTCCTGATGGCCTCATTTCTGTCATTTTAATTTGGGGACAAACTAGCTTGTGCTGTGTAGCTGGTTTGCACTGAATCCCTTTGTGTGGAAGCTGGAAGAGGGAGAGGCAGATGGGGGCTCTGGAAATGTGCTTTTCTAGCATTTCATGGCAGAAGCTGACATGGCTCTTGGACATATTGAGTGAGTTTGCTGGTGTCCTGGGGTCTGGAGGGTACATGCATCACCCTTAGTCCTTCAGTCACCCTGAAGGTTATATATTTTTGTAGTGACTTTAACCACTAAGCCTTGCATTTACACTAGCAAGGAACTGGCTTTGGGTGGGAATGGGCGTGTTGCACTCTGGCAGCTGGGAGAATCTGGGAGTGTGTTACTGTAGTGTCATTTCCATTCCGTGCTGCAGCTTGTGATGAGGGCGTTATTCTGCCTTTGCTGCCTCCCACTCCTCCTGCCCACCTCTATAGTCACTACTGGGCCAGGCACTGAAAATAGGTGGGCCATTCACCTTGTCTAACCTTTCCTGATTTCCCAGTCTGAGATGCATATTTGTGCAATTAGCTCATACTCCTGAAGAGGGTTGAGGAGAATAAGCAACATCTTTTGTCACTGAGGCTCTTCTCAGTTGCTAACTGAGCTGATGTAATATGTCCCCTGCAAAACCACTGCAGTATTTTGAAAAAGAGAGAACTAAGTATTTCTTTTGTAGTGTTACTGTATGATAGTTTTTTGAAAAGTAGCAGATACTTCCTAGTCAGTCTTCTTTCCCCATATCTCGTTCATTGTTCTACTGGCAACTTCTATAACATGGGCTACTGAGTCACTCAGCAAAATCACATGCTACATTAGTTTTTGCAGCTAAGCCAATAACTTGAGTAGAAGAATAGGTTGTATTGTCTTGTCCCAGTACCAAGGTGCCAAATGATGGGAGATTCTGGCCTGTCCCTGACAAGTAGTTGCTCCTGCCAGATATCCTCCTTGTTGAATATTTGCACTCTCCTTCTGCCATTGACTTCCAGCCATTAGACCTCAGTTTGCTTTTCTCAGCTAGATTAAAGAGCTTCGTTACTCTCTTGTGACTTTTCCATGCACAGCTTCTTACAGACCACCAAGTTGTCTTTTAATCTTGCCTTGAAAAAAACTAAACAGAATTGAACTCCTTTCAGTGTTTGTGCTATTGAGGGTATTCATGAAGGATGATCTGACTTTTAGGAGGAACGTATGTGTGTAGCAGATATCCATGGCGATGGGCACCTATGTAAACAGCCAGGCTGACAGCTCCAGTAAACATTCTCTTAAAGAGCTGTGGCAGGTCCATCCATCACACTACCTATATACACAATACTGTCAAACATGTAAAGTAAACAAACAGGGGGCAAAAACGAGGCGATGAAAGAAATAACGCTTTTCTTCAATCCCTTCTTGTTTTAAGAGCCTCTCAGGTTTCTCATCATGATAGTAAATACATGACTTTCAGATATTTTTTGAGTGGACCACATCACTTGAAGTGGTCTAGTGACAGATGTACAGCAAATCAGTGGGACAGGAAAGAGGGAAATCCAGTCTGTTGATTCTTTATCCACTTTTAATAGCCACTAGTTACTTACTCCTTTTCTTTTTTTTTTTTTTGCCTTTGTCCTTCTTAATGCAGTGTCTCGTTGTGTCCAGTTGCAGGAGCCATACAGAAAACATTAGCCCATTATTTTCTCAAGGAAAGAGGGAAAACAAACCTTAAAGAGAAACAAGCATACAACCTTCACATTACTGGCACATTGCCAAGCCCAAGGGCTGCACTTAATTTACATATAAATGTGCTGAGGATTTTAATCAGCAACTAATACACTTTATTTTTCACTTACAGTGCTCATAATGCACTTGGTATTTGGCAAATTGCATGGGGCATATATACTTGGAGGAGTGCAGTGGCAAGTATATCGGTGGCACTGCTTTTTGGATTGTTGGCTGGCTTTATTTCTGAGGCTTCCCTGGACCTCAGGTAGTGCGGGCTCCAGGCCTTCAGGGATACTGCAAAATGTGACTGAGGGCAACATAAAGAGCTGGCTCACAGATTGTGTGGCTGGATTTCAGCTGTCTCATGTAAAAATGCAGTAGTGCTTCCATGGTTCAGCATCCCAGTGCATGAGAACATCTGTTTTATCTGTCTTGTTCAGAAATGTGTCTGCAAAATCTTGGAAGTTTTTGGTTTTAGTTCCTTTGAAATTTTCATGATTTCTGCTGGTGTTTCTTCTTACTTCTTGATTTGTTTAGTTCAGGTGTCATTACTTTTTTCGTATTTCTCTTCTAATTAGCAAGCAGCTGTGAAGAGTGCACCATGAATTCTGTTCAAGAAAAGCCCTTAGAGCTGCTCCCAGACACCTCTCCTCCCTTCTGCTCTCCTGGTCCTGAAAACCAACTTGTGTCTTTCTGTAGTATCTGTCAATATCTATGAACTTTGAAGTAAGTTATGTGTCTTCTGAATTTATTGTGATTTTATTCAGGAATCTCCCCCTCCTTTCTCTCAGCTAAAATGAGTGAGAGCCTATCTGTGGACTGCCCCAGGGTACATTTTGCAGCTCCTGATGCCAGCTCTATCAGCCTCTTTGCATTCATGCCATAGTGATGAAGCAGCACAAGTGTCATCATTAGTCTCCAGGGTTAACTCCTCATGCAAAGACAGCATTTGACATCCCTCTCCATCCATACCTGTGTGGAGAGATTCATTAAATATTTGGGCAGCTTGTGTATTCTTGTGGATGCTGCCTTTACACCCATGTGTGGATGTACAGCAAGGAGGCATTTTCTGCTGAACATTCAAGAGCATGGTGGAAGATTTTCCCAAGGGTGATGGAAAGATTTCCACGTGGAAGACCTGAAAGCAAACAAAAGCCTTCTTATTTATTAAGCTACTGTTTGGTGTTGACAGGTGAAATGACAAGACTTATTGAGGGTAAGGAATTAATTGTATCTGGGATCTTATAATAAATCAAAAGTAAAAGTAAGAACCAGTGTAGAAGACCTGTTGGCAGCAGCTAATGCTTGTTCAGTGATCCTTCCCTTCTGAAATACAGAAATGAAAAGTAACTGTTGCCAGGAGTCATAAAATGAAGGCATGACTCAGAAGATAGATTTATTATCACCTCAGTATCAGTGAAATTCAGCTTCATAAACATAGGTTAATCTGCTAAAACCTTCTGTGCTCTCTCTGTGGGAGAACCCTACTTATTTCAAATTTTGTTTAAAGATCTAACATAATTCGTCTTGTCTTCTGAATAAATCATCATCCCTAGGATCACTAATATTCATCTTTTTTTCATTCATCATCATTCTTTCCTATGTGCATTTATTTAATTTATTTATTTCTATGGGTTGTTACGGGCTCTTCTCATCCCTGCAGTGTAATTTCTCTTCTAGACTTGTAGGATTTTTTCATCACGGTTCACCATATATTTCACCCCTGTTTCTACAGAAACTCATTACACAGCACAGGCTACTGCCGACAAGAATATTTAGAATACACTCTGCCTTTGTCCTCCAGTGCTGCCCTGCTCCCTGCAATGGGTGAATAATACATCTGAGCGAGAAGGACATGGATCTGAGGTTACTACGAAAAGACCTAAGCCCATACATGACTGGAATCAGTGCTACTCCTTTCCCCTTCCTCTCTTATATGGCTGATAAATGGTAGGACTATACTTGTCCGTTCAAACTAGCATTAAAAGGCATAAAAACAAAAATCCAAAATTTGAAAAAAAAAATATTAGTATTAAAAAAAAAAAAGAAAAAGAAATCCTATAAGACAAGAGCAAATACATGTGGCATCTCTGTGACTGTGGTTGGGTTCTGTGCACCTTGAAAACTTCTCTAAGACTTTAAGCCATCATGGAAACAGTGCAGTCAGATCCTTAAAAAAAAAAAAAAAAAAAAGCCAAAAAGACACACAGCTCTTTTGTTAGTGCTGACCTTAGAGCACCTCTGTCCTCAATGATTAACTGATAATTTTGTTCTAAATAGTATCAAGTACATCTGAGACTAAATTCAGGATTCTTGTGTTGCTGTTTTGCCCTGCAATTTCTCCATCATTTTCCATCTACTAATGACATGATTTGATGGTTTGCAAACTGTCCTTTGAATGTTTCTTAAGCTTGAGGCCCACTGCATTAGAGCGTGTCTTTCAAGATTTAACAATGCTGTATTAGGAGAGGAAAATGTTCGTGATTTATGAGTCATAAAGTGGTGAGGAAGTGCATTTGCTTATTTTGATGCTGGTGTGATTTTGCGTGTGGTACTGGTGTATTTGGTCCTGTGCACCATCATCAGTGCTTGCACCAGTGAAGGTTTGGACTGTCAGTACAAGCAAGTCTTAGAGTGGTAAAATGAGTTTCTGCTTTATCATAGAACAGTAGAATGGTTTGGTTTAGAAGGGACCTGAAAGGTTGTCTGGTTCCAACCTGATACAAACCAGGTGTTCATGCCAGGGGGAAGATGGATTTCTAAAGCACTTTAGGCAGAAATATGGTGTGTGGAAGTCCTTCATGGCAGTACTGTTCAAGCATGGGGGTGGTACTTTGATCCCTCTCGGTGGCTCTGTTATACACAAACACACTTTCTCCTGTATTTCTTAGGACCGAGAAGGAAACCAGCTGATGTTTTCTTGGCATCAGTAGGCAAAGTGGCCAAAGCCCTTCCTTCCTCTGTGATAAAAGAGGATATACTCGTTGTCTAAGGGCTACTGTGTGAGCTTTTGTTTGTTTGTTATCTGGTATTTAGCAATGAGTGAGCTCAATTTTAAATTTACCATCTATTTTCTGGACTTGGATGGATTAACTTTAGATTGCCTTCTAGGTTTCCTTCTTGAGCAAGGGCACAGGCAGGAACTTGAAAGGAAAAGCCACCTTTTTTGTGCAATTCATTGTCAATGGTTGTATCCCTCTCTACCAAGGTTTATATACAAGTTTGCATCACGAAGCAGAAAATTATGGTGTTTCTTTTGTTACTTTGCCAGCTGCAGTTCTAGCAAAGAAATGTCTGTGGCATTTGGACTTTTATGAAGAGCCACCATTTTACTTTCCCTCTCATTCAGTTTCCTTGGACAAAGGATTGAGATTTTGAGCTGGATTCACAAAATAATTCCTGAACTCAGGCTTCTGTTCTCATTTGTTGCACAGCTTGAATTTTTCTACAGGTGGAGTATTCGTTATATGCTGAACACATTTCTGTAGTACAGCCAAATGAAAATAGATGTGGTGTTTTATTGATCCTATTCCTGACATCCTCTGCTTGCTGTTTTTCTGCAGGAGTTATCTACACAGCTGATATTCTTGACCGGGAGACCACGCAATCCTACTGGTTGACAGTGTATGCAACTGATCATGGGGTCGTCCCACTCTACACCACCATCGAAGTCTACATTGAAGTGGAGGACGTGAATGACAATGCCCCTCTCACCTCTGAGCCTATCTATTATCCAGTCATCATGGAAAACTCCCCAAAGGATGTATCTGTCATTCAGATCCAAGCCCAGGACCCTGACTCCAGCACTAATGAAAAACTGACTTACCGGATAACAAGCGGAAATCCCCAGAACTTCTTTGTAATCAATCCCAAAACAGGTAACAAAACCCTGATGCCTCAGGCCAGTGGGAAAATGCAATTTACATATTTATCAGCTTTCAGCCTTTCAGGGTGCACTGGTGTTGCCTTGCTTTCCATACCTCTGTTTTCTGGTTGCCAGTGTGACTAAAGCATCTTGTACATGTCTAAAGCATTCTGCCTTGCATTGGTGTGTGAACGCACTGGCGGATGATGCGCTGCAGATGTGTTGCTGCAGCAATCACTCTGCCCTGGGTCACGGAGTCGCTGCTGGCTGTTGCCTCTTCCCTGTGTTTCTAGGGATGAGACTCCTGCACTGAGTCTGCAGAGCAGTGCTAGAAGGCAGATTCAGGCTGTTGCAGGTGACAGAGCAATGTTTCATTCTTTACAAGCTGCTGTAGCACCGTTGAAGTGAGTGACAGGACGGCTGTCCAGCACATGTAGTAAGGCTCCACATTAAAGCAGGTGGATTTAATTCTACAGTTTGCTTTATACAAAAAGACAGTTTAGATGACCTAAAATTCTCTCTGGCCTTTAAAAAAAAACCCTGTGATTGCGTTGATTTGTAGCAGCTGGGGATGTACCCTGTGGGTGCAGTGTGACAGAGATGGTGATTGTTTGAAGTTAAAATACTGTTGTTGGCTGGCAGTGGAGCATGGCACCCATGCAGAGCAGTTCTGCTCATGTCTGTAGCCTAGGTGCTCTTGCTGAATGAGGTTGATGAAGAAATTGCCCAAGGAGATGTAGCCTGAGATCAGGGATGCTCTGCTGGGTGCCTACCTGTGCTTGGCAGCAGGTGTTCCTCACTCCAACGTGTACCCAGCTTTCCTCGCTCATTGGGCTTGTGGGGACCCTCCAGCATGATCTAGAGCTAGAGTCAAGGGGTTCTTTCAGAGCAATATGCTGATCTTTATGAGGGCAGTTCAGCACTCCTTCTGGTTCTCATGCTCCTAGTTTTGTTCTGGGGTTTTGATTTTTTTTTTTTCCAAAGGTTTATTTATATCTGCTGCAAATTTCTAAACAGCTAAAAAAACTAGAAGGAATAGACATGAGAGGAAACATTTTAAATTTTCTGTATGGAAATGATGTTCATTAAATAGGTTTTCAACATTTGGTTGGGCAATCCTGTTGCAAAGTGTGGCATAAGAAGGGGTCAGGATCTTCTCAGGCATAAGCCCAGGTGAAGAATTATGGAGAATGTATAATCACTGTGTTCAATCTGCTGAGCCCTAAGGCACATATCTCACTTATTTTTAACACTTGGAATGGCCGAAGATGCTCCTCCATCTGCATCTCTTCTCCCCCTCCCCACCCCATAAATCCCATCTGGGCAAAGTAGCAGAGTTAGGACTCACAGTGTTTAATGCTTGTGCTTCCCTTCCATCGGCTCCTCCCGCAGAGCAATCTGCTCAGCACAGCCCTGCTTATCTGCCAGGATGAGCCCATGACAAGGACTGGAGCCGGGCACGTGGCAGCCCTGCAGCGCCCTGGACTGGTGGCACACCCTGTGGATTGGCTCTTCGTCCCTCTGGAGAGCAGGCAGGGGTACTTATTCTGAGCGGTGAAATCTTATTCTCACAGTTAACACCGACACTGGTGAATCTTCATTTTCACGGTGGAAATTTTGTCTGAGAACTTAAAGGTTTCAGGATGAGTAACTTTGCTGCTTGGGCAACTCCCAAAGTTGGTGAGCATCTTTGCTGGTGACTGGCTGTGATTTGTCATAGAGAGGATAAATCATCCCCTTCTATCCAATTCAGTGACAATTGCAGAGCAGTGAGAACTGGGCAAGGTGGCCTCTTTGAGTTTGTTTTGAAAACTATGAGGCTGACAGAGAGTGTGTGTGCAGAGATCCCTTTTCCCAAAGGGAAGTGCCAGGCCTTCACATGAGAAAGCTTTCTCCTGATGGGATGCTGATGTCCAAGAAATAAAAGCATAATGGATTTTCCTAGAGCGTGCCCCTGGGGGTCTCTGACAAGGCTCCTTTCAGCCATCTCCCTGCAGTGCACAAGTTTCTCTGAGACAGTAATTCACACTCCAGTTGTTTTGTACAGGAGACTTCTGCACACACAGAAGAGGTTCATGGCGTGCCAGTCCCGTGTGCTTGCTGGGATTCAGCACAGCAGTAACTCACGTGGAGCATTGCACAGCAGCCCTAAATGCGACAGCATGCTGTATAATCAAGATGAAAAGGTTTAATGTGAACCCAAATATGCTGCGATTGCTGCATACGTGGGCTGAATGAGCATGCTCCTGCTGTGGGGGGAGAACAGTCATTTGAGAAAGGGGATCTTTTATTTTCTGTGTCACTTTGGAAGTTTAAACACTGCCAGCAAACTGACATCTTACTCCTGTGAGTAATCCATCGCTGAGAGGCAACACGAAGGCAGCATCCTGCATTCTTTGCGTCTTTTAGTGGGAAGCGGCAGAAGAGATGAGTTTGCTGGAACATAGCGATGTTCTCATGTTGTCTTTGGAGGTCAGCAGTGACTGTGTTTGCCTTCCTCTGGAGCTCTCCTTAAGCTGCCTTGTAGTTCACGCAGGTCAGTCAGGTTTATTGGAGGCACAGGGACCGCTACGTGTCTGATCGAGTAGGGACACAGGGAGTCCAGGTTTTGTTCCTGGTTCTAATTCAGGATTATAATTGCAGCCAATTCTCACACTCTTGATTGATTATCTGGATAGCAGAAGCAACGTTACTCCTTGTGTGCTGTATCTGTAGATAGGAGAAACCTCTTAATAGACAAGTTGTCACTTCCTACATTTTTATAGACTGGCACAGCTCGCAGTGGCTATTTTAGGCAGTCAAACTGCAAATGTATCGCATGCATTTGGATCTGTTTGAAGGCAGTCTTCAGATTACCTGCAGATTGCTCTGTGGGTTTTAGAGAAATGAAGAATTGCTCCTGCAGGAATGAAGAGCTGCTAAAAAGCCACTGATAGCAAGATTTTGGCACTGAAGTCACCCTGGGCAGCTCATACTCTTGCTGGGGGCTGACTCTGCTGCGGGGGCACAAGCACGTGGTGACAGGGGCCCTCCTCTTCAGGCTTGGGGTTTATATGGGTGCTCCAGGGAAGAGGACAGGAACATGAGCAGCCCGCCCATGTGTGTCAGGATTGGAAAGGCAGTGTGGGTAACCTCCCATGAAGGCCTTTCTTTTTCTCACCTTGATATTTTTATTAAAATACATCCAAGCATCAGTTTGCACCTCAGAACGCCCTTTTATCTCATGAGCTGATATTCATAGGTACAAGCACTAAGTGAATAATGTGCACATGAGCATGTGTGAAACCATAAATCATTTGCTCTGGAGAACAAGGCAGCCTTGTTCTGCAAACCGGTGGACACTGCAGCCTAAGTGTAGCAGGTCCAACAGAGCAAGCTGAGATTTTCCTTTATAGTGGGCAATAGGAATATATTGCAAAGCACAGTTTTGTGAGGGGGGTAGGAAACATGTTTTTCAAAAAGTTGAGGTGACTCTAGGGGTTACATGACTACAGGGAAAGGCATTCCTCTGGGCATTTGTTTCCCAGCTGTGTATACATGCAGCAGCAATGGAGGCATTCCTGGAGCTCAGCATCTTCAGCAGCTGCGAGTCAGCCCAAACCCTGGTGTGGCTGCTGGGAGAGCCAAGGCTTTTCCTCATTGCTTGACTTGTGTGCTTGGGAGGGCTTAGGGTTGCTTTGGCAGAGCACAGGGTCACAGGACTGTGCTCCTTTGTGGGTGGTGTGAGATGGGGAGGACAGCAGAGCTGCTGCTGGAGCAGCTGGGCTGACCACCTCCCAGGAGTGCCATATTCGGCCTCAGCCGAGCCACTTACTTCGGGGTGAGAGGCATGTGGAAGAAGGGAAATAAAACAGAAGATGGAGTTAATAAAAAAAAAATTGATTGATTAGAGCTGTAAATTCTTATTTTTATTTCATGTATATGAGTGTTAATTTCACAGCACAGGGGTAATTTACTGCATTGATTTATTATGTTTCTGTGCTTTGGAAAAAATGAATTTTAATTCAAACCATTGCATTATTTTGTTTAACGTTAACATATTTTGAACAAACCCAGTAAGCTTCTCTTCAGTCTTACGTAGAATACTTCAGATATTCTTTAACTAACACGCCAACAGACCACTCTTGTGCACATTGTTACTAATTAATTTACTCTAAAATTATGCTTGTGTGTCTGGAAAATCTGCTTACACCTTGCTTAGCCTTTTGTTGGCGCCATTTAAACAGAGGCAGAGCCCTGGCACCCCTGAAATAGCGTTTTCTGCAGTGGTGAAGGCAGGATGCATTAGTAGGTTTGGAAATAGTGCATGTAGGTCAGTTAATCTTTGCAGAGCAGCAACACTCTGCTTCTGGAATTTGTCTCTGAACTATCACATCTGCACCTAGATTTGGAAAGACTCTGGATATTTTTATGCCGAGGTAGTATTAATATTTATATAAGCTAATATGGGGTTAGTGAGTGTCAGAATTTAATTGGTATGAATGCTACTCTTCTCAGTAGGCTGGACTTTGCTTTCGTTTACACACAAAGCCAGCTGGCATAGAATCCTGCTGGGTCTGAAAGCCACATTTGCTCTGCCATACTAAAAAAGTGCTTCACCCTCCTGTCATACATCCTGATTTTTATAGCCACTTCTCTCTGGTTTGTCCCAAGAAATCTTTGCTCTCACAGACTGAGACAAATCCAGTGGTCTGCTGCTGCTCATCATCCTGATGGCTGACAGCAGTACAGCTGCTGGGTACCCAGAAATCACAGAATGGTTTGGGTTGGAAGGGACATTAAAGACCATCTAGTTCCGACCCATCTGCCATGGGCAGGCACATTTTCCACTATCCCAGTTGCTCAGAAGCCCATGCAGCCTGGCCATGAACATTTCCAGGGATGGAGCAGGGATTATCCTTCTATCACACTTAAATATTATAGCTGCTGTTAGAGCAGACTTTGAGGAGGCTATTGCTCTCAGCAGCTCTGGAGGGTTTCCCAGTGGTCCTGGAGGGTTTCTAGATTTCTCATCCTGTTCTTGTGGTCAAGAGACACTCACCTGTCCTGGCTGCTCCATCTATGCTGCTAAACTCTTAATAAGATTCCTCTGAGATAAGATCTTCCATATCTTGTAAATTAAGGCCATTAGCTTTTTGGGAGTCTTAGTCTAATCTGCACTCTTTCTCTGGGATAGGCTTTAGGTGCTATAGTAATGAAATCAGAAAACATATTTTGAATTTTGATGGCGTTGCAGGTCATCTCCTTCCCACTGGGTGCTCCTTCTGAAGGGTGTCTCCCTCACATGTGTTGGCCATGGAGCCCTTTTTGGCAGCTCATGTGTATGATGAAAATCAGCTCTGCAAATCATGTCATAGCATGAATAACTCAATGCTATTCAGCCTGTAAGTGTCCTTGCCCTGTCCAAGAGCAGACAGGATCTTGCAGAGGGAAAAGACATTCATTGTGGGGCTCTCCAGTGAATGGTGAATTTGAGGAATTGGTCTCCCTTTCCTTCTGTGCTCTTTAACACTGTTTGTACAAATGCTGAGTTCACCAACAATTGCAGAGTCCATCCCATCACTGGTATGTGACCGTAACTTATACAGATTCTTACAGTTTAATTCCCCTACCACACTAGCTGGCTTCCATTCTCTGTAATTTATGCTGTATCAACACACACTAAATGATCTACTTTCTTTGCTTTCACTTCTCTATTATTTAAAAGCGTGACTCTTAATGACTTCTTTGTAATACACTCACTGTTAAAAATTGAGCTTTGGAGCATTTTAAAAGCTTTTAATTTCTTTGGCATGGCTTATTCTTTACTAGACACCATATTTCCAGTGGTTGGAGCCCAGAGTTCACAGCAGGAAAATCAAAGGACCATGGATGTTGGAGTTATGTGCTTAATCACAGTGGGACTGATAAGCGTGCCAGGCACTGTACAGTATATTACACAAAGTTACTGCCTAAAGGAGTTTGTCATAATAACAATAATAATAGTAATTATTAAGAAAAAAGAGGAGAAGAAAAAAAATAGAGAGGAGGATGTAAATCAAGTCCATCTGCTTGCCAGGGCACGTTTATTCCCCAGAGTAAATTTTCAATTAGATCCTTAGCTGCAGCACAGCAGGGACATGAACTCTTCTTTTGACTTTGAGTGAGTCACTTCACCTCATGATTTTTCTTCTCTTTTTTTCTTTTCTTTTGGTTTTTTGGAAGTGGAAGTATTTTCTTGCCTTGTGTGATTGTCCTGTAAATTAATTCACAGTAGACAGTCTGCAGATCAAATATGCTCTGGGATTGCGAGCTATTGATTTTTCAGGCACCCTGGCATTAACAGGCATGCATTCACAGTCACGATTGAAAAAAAAGAGGAGCATCACTTCCAAAATGGTAGGATGAAGAAGATTTTAGACTAAATAAATATTGTCTAATGGCCAGACCACTGGTTCCACTGAAAATGATGAAATTTGGGCTCAGCCAGCATGTCTCTTCCCTCCTCCCTTCTTCCCTCGTAGTGATTCCCTTCTCAGTCTGTATATGTTATCTGTGGAGAGGATAAAGATGTGAGCTGTGTCACCTCAGTTGCAGCTACAGTAATGCTGCTATTAATAAAATAATAAATCCAGTTTTATGATTTCTCTTGAGCAGACCTGATTTCTGCTAGCAGTGGGTTTTTATTCATGAAGCACTGGATATGGTTGAGATTACTGGATGTTTCTGGTATCAAGTGCCTCTTTTAAAATGGCATTTAACGATACAGTATTTCTTACAAATGCCATTTCTTTGTAATCAGCAGATTTATACTTGGCTTATAGAAATTTTAACCTTTCTTTAAATCTCCATGATGACTTTTTTAGACTACTTTCACAGTAAGAAGTTTAAGGAGTATTCCCATTGCCTTGACTGGACAATTGTGTTCTCACTTATTCAATGTAGCACCAGTTTTTAATCTGAACTCCCTGTTTGCTTCAGTAGAGACTTTTTTTTGAAGGGCATAAACATGTCAAGGCCCAGTGGGACAGTTTTTTCTGATGGAAGAAGTTGCTGCCCAGTAACCAGACACTCCCTCCTTTCCTGCCCCAGAACCAATTCTGGAACAGCAACAATTTTGCCACTGATCTCATAAATGTATGTTGTTGTGCATTACATCAATCACTTATCTATTTTAAAAACATCAGCAGAGCGTACCTTCTGCCTATTCAGAAGTAACTTTGTCTACCAGCTTAGCTGTGAAACTCATTTTTCTACCTTGTCAATTCAGTTTCTGTATTCGTAAATTTCCAGAAGTCATGCAAGGTGGAACTGATCAAGAAATCACCTGCCTTTTTAAGATGCTGTACTATTCTTTTAGTAATTTGTAGTTAGGGCTGTTCCATTCACTTCCAGGTAGCCAAATTCCCTTGTTAGTATTCTTACCAACATCAGCAGCACGGTTGAGCTTACTGGGTGAAATTGTACCACAAGTACTGAGTAACAGCCCTGTTAAATGTGGGCACGATGCATATGGTACAGATACTTGTCTTGTCCTGCCATAAATTGTTATGATAATACCAACAAATGTTCCTGCATTACAGTAATTGCTCGTGGTCCAAATCTGAACTCTGGTGGGAGGAATTAGGATGGTGAGTTAGGGATGCTGAGATGTGGAGCCTGTGAGAATGGCGTTCATGCAGGGATAGGGGTCTGGAGAGGGAGATGCCAGAGAAGAAAATAAAGCTGTGTTGTTAGCCCAGAGGAGGTGAAAGCTTGGGATGGAGGTAGATGATGAGTTTCTTCTTTTCTTTTCATTTCCTACTTCTTTTTAATCAATCAAGTAACTTGTGTTTATCTTTCGCTCTAGAGTCAAAGTTACTACTGGTGTCTGTGATGCTGGATGCTGCAAATCCCAAGCAGACAATATTAAATCAGACAATATTAAATCAGACAATATTAAATCAGCTTTTTCCCCTCTTGCTCAGTTGCAGTGAATAGTCATATTGCCATCTTAGAAAAGGTGCTTCTCGTGGCTTGAATAATGTTTCACCTTGTTATGCGAGCAATTTCTAAAATCTCTTTATGGACTTGAAGTTAGAGGCACGGAATGGAGTTCTGTTTTACTTTTAGTTAACATCTGATACTTGGTACAAACAGTGATATTTCCTGTTTGGAGAATTAGACTGACCAATGCTGCACGTGGATATTAAAAAATTGAAATGGAAATAAAAAGAGGAGGCAACTGGGAAGGCAGGCGTGTTTGCATAGGCCATAACGATGTCAATAATCACCAACTATTAATTCTTCTTTGTCTTCCATCACATAGGAGGTTGTGTCAGCACCTATTAAACCTCCAAAGCCTCATCACTTCACAGTTCAGCTGAACTAGTCTGTTCAAAAATTAAGCCTAACAGTGGATTGTGTTATTTTCCCTTTTTTTTTTTTTTTCTGACTCTCTGTTTCCATCAGAGTTAAACTGTTATAACTAAAGATAATTATTTTCTGTGAAATAACTCTCCCCTCCTTTCCCCTTCCCCTTATGTTAATGAGAGTGTTTTTCTTTTCCTGGGAAGACTGACACAACTTCTTTGAAATTAGTAGTGTTGTTGCCAGTTAAGTGTGTGACCTTATCTGTGTAATTGTACAGATCGTGCTGCCATATGTCTGCATGCACAGAGCTTAATTTAACCAGAGACATACATGTGTAAAAATAAAGCAGTATCTGGGGGTTAAATATCAGAAGAACCTCCTAATCACAGCTTTCACATTATACACAGCTTTCTACAGAGCTCTAAGAGCTCTGAAGTTACAGCTTTAAAAAACCCTCTTTACATGGGACCATGCTCTTGTAACCTTGTTTTTACATTGATTGTCATGTGGATTCTACTGTGCCTCTACTTCATTGCTTGTTGTACCTACTTGGTTTTTCCCCCTGTGGCAGTTAAGTCCTTCGTGCTGTTTGGTAAGGTAGAATAGGATCTTTTTTCCTTTTTTACAAGCAGGGAACTGATGCAAAGGAAGCAGATAACTCATCTGATGCCAGCAATAAAAATTTGGTCTTAATTTTCCTTCAAAGCCAATGGCCACATGTAATGCAAAGCCTTATGGCATGGGTCCAGCAGATCTTGCCCTGCTAAATCCAAGGCTGCACACAGGTGTTTTCTCCTGTGTGCACAGAAGTTACTTGGGCATGCTGGAGCGTGAGTGGAATGTATTTCCTGTCCTGTTTCCAACTAGCCCACCATTTCCCATCCCTGCCTTTCAGTCCTTGCTCGCTTTTCTTTCTCTCGTGCCCAAAGGAAAGCCTGGGCTGCCCACAAGAGAGACACCATTACAGTTTGCACAGGGACAAGGAGTTTCAGGTGGCTCTGTTGGAACCTGGGCATCGAAGGGCAGAATTGACTCTTCTGTTTTGAGTGGATGAAGCAACCCTCTTCTCCATCAGCCTAGTTCTGGTGCTGTCATGGAGCAAGGAAGCAAACCCAGAGCTCTGGAAGTCCCCCACTACCCCCAATAATCCTGATCTTTCATTTGCCTGTACTTTCTATGCAAGAATGTTTCCTTGATGCTTCCTGTGTGTATGAGTCAATGTCATGACATGCTGTGGGTTTGTTGCCTTCTAAGAGAAATTTAATGTTTGTGTCAGATGAGTTGCGTGCAAGGAATCTGTGCCGCAGTGATCTATTTATATGGTAATTAGCAAGTAGCTTTGCAGCTCTTAAAGGGATTTGGTTTGAAAACTGAGTATTATTTCCTGAATTTTAACTTACCAACAGTGTATGAACAGCAGTGCACATGCACATTTTTATAATGTAGCCACAATACCCAAAAGATAAATGTATGTCTGCTCTGCAAGAGAATATTTTGGCTGTAATTAATTTTGCTTCCATTCACCATATGCTTGTATTTTCTGACCTTCATTTTAATCACAGACTCTGTGTAATAAAATGTGCAGTATTAAAACAAAAGTTGCTTAAAGAAGCACAAGTGCTTGTGGTACTACATCTTCAGCTGAATTACATGGTTTGTGCCACCTGAGAATTTGACCATGGTATCCTGAAGAAGATATCATTATGGAAAGGTGCTGTCATTGCTCAAAGATGTTGAAGTTATTTTTGGTAACAGGAGAACGAGATCAGTTTTTTTTAAATCTTTGAAGAAATGCTGTAAGCCTACTCAGATAGATCCTTTAGGAGAGGCAAACAGGGTTGGAGAATTTTCACTTTATCCTTATTATTCTGTGTTTGAGGCAGTTCTTGAGACACAACCTGGGAACGCACTGCAAATGACGCAAAGAATAATTGCTGCTAAATTTAATTTGTTGAGTAGGTGTGAATTAGATTAATTAAACAGAGAATAAACACACACAAGATTACCCAAAGTAGCTGCATCGATGGAAAAATGTTAGCCTATATTAACAGCTTAGATATGCATGATGCTGAGATATTTTTCATGTGAGTCTGTAATTTCTTAGGGGATTTCTCTCAGATTTTTTATTTCTTTCTTCTAACTCTTAATGTAATCCAAACATATTAAGGGAATGCTGTGCATTAAAGGGAAGAAAAGTAAGGCAAACCCATGCTTAAGAATTATCTTGACTAGTCTACTGGGTGAGCTGCAGCTTTGACTCAATAATATACCTGTGCCCTGCATTTGTATATGAGAAAACCCCTCGGCTTGGGTTGGGTTCACTTGCAGAGGAGAGAGTCCTTTGAGAAGGATGCACAGCTCAGCATCAGAGAAGCCAACAGGCAGGATTTGGTTACAGCCCTTGTCTGGTCAGCTGATGGGGGGGCTTCATGTCCCACTCCCAAGCTTAGCTCCAGTCTATTGGTTCATCTCTCCTGCTACCTAGTGTCGAGCAGGGAGGATCTCAAGGCCTTCTTATTATATTCAGTCTGCAGGAGGAGGTTTCCTCTCCACCTCCAAAACTTCTACTTTCTGCTTGAAGTCATTGTGCAAAATAGCTGGGATTTTACAAACACCCCTCAAGGCATCAGCCTAACCTCTTTACCAGGCTGCCTTATTAACAGCAGAAGTGCAGTACTGAAAAAGTAATTAAGATTTAATGGGAAGAAAAAATGTCAGAGAAGAAAAAAAAATCCTATGTAGAGAGAAATTATTTTTGCTTATAAACAAACAGGAGGAAAGGAGATGAAAACATGAAGAAACAAATACATGTTTTGTTGAACTGACTGTGTAAAGACAGTTGCATGACATGGAAAATACTGCATGTCCAAAATTGTTTCACCCATATATGTGCATGAACTTGGCTTTTGTCATCATGAATACTCACCCCACATCTAATAATTCCTTTGGGTAGAAAAAAACAACCCAGAATCATATCTTCAAGATACCTTAATTTCTGCACATTGAGTACTGCAAAAAAAGTAAGAAGGGTTGTGGGGGTTCAGGTTGGGTTGGGTTTTTGTGGTTTTGTTAATTTTTTTTTTCCAAGTGCGTGGTTTTTGTGATTTTCTTCAGTGCTTTTATTTAAATTATTTAATAATTAAAAATAATTCATAGCTAAGAACCCAGTCAGGGAAAGCAAAACCTGTGCTGCCTTTTGGTAAGCTGAAACGGTGTCTTATTTTTTTTTAGTATTTATTTGCAATATTGTGGCACCTTCATAGCTGCAGTCGTGAGGCAGCACCCCGCCGTGCTTGGCAGGATAAGTGGAGTAAAAGATGGTTGCTACACCAAAAAAGCTCGCAGTTTCGGGGGAGCCTGAGACAACAGATGGGGAAAAGCAGATGGAGATGCATCAGAAAAACCCAGGCAGTATTGATCAGTGCTAAGTTTGTTGCTGGGCACTCTTGGTGTGCGGAGGAGTGGAGACCAGGCTTTTAGAAAAGGGAGCAGTGGGCAGTTTGGACACGAGCTGGCAAGGTGCCGCCTTGCCCTTCTGTGCCAGGGGCTTCGTCCTGGGGCTGCAGCTCCCTGCCACTTCCAGAGCTTGCAGGGAGGGGCTGCAAGGGATTTGATCCAAGTAGAATACAGGATATAAGGATATATATATATTTTCTGCATCTTTATCTGTGGAGAGATTTCCCTCCATCTCTCTGAGGTGTATATATATAGATACAATTTTAAAATATTTTTCTTCCAAATTTTAGCACAAATTGCAAGGAGTTGGTTTTGATGGATTTTGGCTTTTTTTGTTTGTTTGTTTGGGTTTTTTTGTTTTGTTTCGTTTTTTTTTACCTTTTTTTTTAATTAAAGAATTTGTCAGCAGAAAAAATTCAAAGTGGATTTTTTCTTTTTTCTTTATTGGCGTATGTATAAGTTTGGAGATCTTTCCCTGTTCTCCTTTTCAGGAGAAAAGAAAGACAGTGGCAGTCTTACAGGGGAAGGGCTTAACTGCTCTTTGAGTGGGACTTGAGGGCAGAGGCTCCCGGAAGGGCTGAAGTTTTCAAACATGATGTCCAGCTGTGCTCCTGAAAGGTGAAATTCCTTTATATTCTGGAAAAGCTAGCTACTGTCCTCACCATAGTTAAAAAAATATGATACATAATGGAGCATCTCCATCCCTTCCTCCTACACTGGAGCTCCAGGGGTTTTGTAGCAGGGATTTATACAGATACTTGGCTGTCTACAGCCAGGGTAGTATCCAAGAAGGCCTCTGAGTACTTCATTTCTCGTTGGTACTGATGTGCATATAGACAGGGGTACCAGAGTTAAAATCCTACATTTTCTTCACCTGTCTACCTGTGTGGGCAGAGGGACTCAGTGTTAAATGACAGAGTCAGATATTTAGAGCAAGATTCTCATCTCTTTTCAAGCATGACTGGATCCTGTGTCAATCCATAGACTTAAAAGGATCACATCACTGGGATTCTCAAATTCCCTTTTTTAAACCTAAAATTTACGCTACCGTACCATGGGGAGCTGAAGAAATTCAGTCTGTGTAATTTGTCTAGAAAAATTTAAGAGTTTGTGGCTTCCTGGTTTGTGTGTGCCTACATGGGGACAGGATTTCTGACAAAGGTTTTCTTTCATCTAACAGATAAAAGGCATAAAAGATAGAGAAACCTTAGAGAAAAAGAGAACCTTAGAGAAATTCAGACTAGAAATAGTTCTGTTTTTCCGGCTCAGCATAGTTGTAGCTGTAAAGGTGCTATTCCAAGGTTATGGTCCAGACACAGAGGCCAAGCAGTGAAATTCCCTGACTTTTATTATCTAGGAGCACAAAACAGATTATCTGAGCTGGACTAAAAACCTATTAATGCATGTTGAACACAGTTTAAGCCAAAAATTACCATAGCAGTAGAGGGAGTTTTATGGCACTGCTCTGTTTTGCACAAAAAGCTGGGAGGAGAGGCCACGTCTCTTCTGGGAATGGATAATATGTATTCAAATACAGTGTTGTCTCATGTTTTTGTCTTCTGGGCTTCTTGAATGCCATTATTGCTGTAAAATGTTATAAATAAATCAACAAAAGAAAAAACTTGTTATATATATTCATATATTGATTCTAACAGGATTAAAATAAGAAAACATTAACACCAACTTGTCTCACATAAGAAACATGATTTTCTCATTCTGTCACAGCTTGAAACATAGCAGACCATATTCCTTTCAAATCACTCTCTCACTGATAGTAAAGTGTAATGGAACTTTTCAGACTCTTGTTACAAATTTTTGGATTAAAAACTTTCCTATCTGTTACAAAACATCAATAAGCCCATTCAGCAAGGTATGGGGCAGGAGCGACTTGTTCCGTTTCTGGGGGCATGTAATGTTTTATCATCTTGCAGCCTTCTTGCAGTTTGGTATGCTGAGAGAAATTAATTTGACTGTTTACAATATTTAATTTTCAATAATTATTCAAGCATATAGAATGGCAGGCATTTACAGTATGTAGTAAACAGATGGATTAGCAATTGTGCATGTAATTAGAAATTACACTTAAAATACAAACGTGCATTTGAATATTCAGTTACCTTTAAAAAGAGAAAAGGTAGAAATAAAACTCTGAGTGCCTTAAAAATTATTTAGAGTCCATGAAGTGCCCTTCATAAGTGAGTCTTTGCCAAAAATATTCACAGAATTCCAATTGCAAGTTACATGTACTGTTTTTTCCCCATAAGATTAGACTGAATTGTTTGGTTTTGGTTGTTTTTCCATGCTGCTGTGGTTTCAGAGTCACTGCAGGATTACTTTTCTCAGGCTCTGAAGAGAGACATCCCCCCTGCATCACGGCGTCCATGCAGGGTGCTCACTCCCACCTGGCACCCAGTCCCCAGCCCTGCCTTTGCTAAAGGTCCACTTGAGTCATGACACTTGAGAAATTATTTTGTTAGGACAAGATAAGTTTTTCCCAGAAACTGTGGAACTGTCAGGATGTGAAAGGACTCTAAATGAATAACAGTCTGATCTTATTACTTTAGAGTTTATCCTTTCCCCACCTTGAATTGTGTTGCAATCTTTCATTCGGTCAAAACTGATTTGTAGGATAGATGACAGAACGACCCTCGGTGAAATCGCCAGAAGTGCCTGGAAATGATTTTTAGAAGTGGCTTTTTAGGATCCATTTTAGATGCCTTTGCAAATACATTCTTCCCAGATCTCTTAACATCACTCCTGGGTTAAATGCTTTGGTGCTGTGCATGTGGCACATGCACCAGCCTGTCTACAGCAAAGCTGGTGTAGAAGAACCTCAACTTCATTTTCTCTGTTAGTTTATTAATTAATTAAAACCCCATCAAACCCAACTCTTTTAAAAGTCTCATGAATACATTGGAAGAAATGGGATATAAATATAACTCCTTCAAGGAAAGAGTTTCATCCTGCTCTCAGTGAAGTCAATGGGATTCTTGCCATTGCTACAGATGGGTGTGGGATTGAACCCTTAGTGACTGTCTGAGTGTGAAATGAGAAAATATATTTAGCCAGGTTCATTTGAAATTATTAGAGACAAATTCTCATCTCAGATGACAGTTGGAGCTGATTTCCATGGCCTTTCAGCATACTGACCATAAATCATGTCATGAGTATGAAATACCCCTTCCCCCATATATATCTCCTCAATTTAAAGGGATTATAATTTAACATAGGAAGAAAAATTCAAATCTCTGCCCCTCAGAAGTTTACTGGGTTTAAGTATTTACATTACCTTTAGGTTAAAAAAAAATATTAAATGAAGATAGTTATTTTTCCATTTTTTTACTATATTGTGTTAAAAATTTTCATGCTATTGTTCTATTCACTATTGTAATGCAATTCTATGTATTTATTTGTTGATGAAAGTGATTTTTTCCTAGACTTTCCAGCATGGTGCATGAGAGCTCCTCTGTTTTTCCTACTTGTGATATTTTCTGGTTTAGAGATGAAAGGAGAGGTTTTGCAGTTTTTGCAGTGTGATAGGATAGTGAATGAACAGATTCATAGTCTTAAGGTCGGAAGGGTATTATACCACCTGCTCGAACCCCTTCATGGTAGACATGGTAGAAAACCACCTAATTACTCCTACACTGAGGTGTTTGACTGGTGTTTGACTAAAGCCCATATTCCAGGAAGATACTGATTTAAAGGCTACGAGACCTTTTTTTTCCCCCCCAGTTCTTATCTCTTGTATTCTTTGAAATGTCTGGTTTATTTTTCATTGAATTTGTCTGCCTCTTTTCTCCACCATTAGATTTCATGGTACTTTTCTCTGCTGGAAAAAACCTTTTACTCCCTAGTAATTTCTCCCGAAGCAGGTACTTATATGCATTAGTCCAATTATTAATTAATTAAAGACAGTATAGTTTTTAATGCAGAGAGGAAAAGAAGCACTGCTTTAATTGGTGCCATATTGTCATTGACTTATATGTAGAAAAACGCAGGCTGTTCTGCCTCCATAAAGCCGTTTGTGGTAACAGTCTAAACGTGCCTTCCAAAGTCCTCCTGTCTCAAGCTTGAAACATGCAGGAAACACCAGGGTCAGGTGCAGAGGGGGGTATGAAGCAGCTCCAACGACCTTCTCAACATGAGCAGCAGCAGCTGCCAAAGCAGCAAAGAAGGTGTGCCAGGTTATTGTTCACAAAAATTATTGCTCATGGCACTGGCTCCCATGGTAAGCTGATAGATGCTTAATTTCTTTCTGTTGTAGATAGGAAGTGAATAGCTTAGCCATTTGTCATCCACCATGGCTATCCCCCCCGTCTTCAAGGACAAATTACTACAGCGTTGTTACGGCTAGAGATGGAAGGTTTTTGGCTTGGGGGGCAGTTATCCCCTTTAATGCTTCCTTTGGTGCCAAAAGATGGAAAATTTTCTGTTGCCTCTAAATATGTAGGAAGCATTTTTGGAGTAAGGAACCTGGACAGATGTAAGCTTTCTAAGCACCACAGTGTATTTTTAAAGGAAAAAAAATAGTTGAACACCCAAGTTCTGATATTTCCAGAATGCACAGCAGATGCTCTTAGAAACTCCAATTTGGTTCCACTCTGCTCCCACTGATCACAGATTTATGCACTCTGTGAGCCTGACGGGTGTGGGTTTATCAGCTGCAGATGATGAGCAGCATTATGTAGCAGAGAAGAGGTCCAGTGTGAGCCATCACCTAAGCACTGCAATTGTGTTTTCTCACCAAAGTGGCAGGCATTGGTGTTCATGCTGTCCCTTTCTGCTCTCCCATCCAGTCCATGGGCTCTGTCCTGTGAACAGGATGGTGCTTGCTTCCTCACCCACCAGCAAAACCTTCCTAATGGCACAGAAGCTACTGTAAGAAATCATAGGGTATTCTTCAAAAATAAGCCATCATGAGTGAGGGGCTGGCTTTAGTTGATGAAAGAAAGTGGGTGGAGACTCATGAGTTAGAACTTGGCTCCTCTCAACTCCAGCTACAAGTCAGAACCGCAAGATGTTGCATTGCGTTTGCTCTAGCAGGCTGGCAGTTAACTCACTTGTGTATTAACAATTCCTTGTTAACTTGAAATGTGGGGTAATTAAGACCTGGATTCCCTCCTTAGCTCTGCCATAAGGCTTGTGCACGATCTGGAAATGTCTCTTGGAGTGGCTTCCCCTGCGCAGAGGTCAGGACTTTGCCCCAGCCAGCTGACTTCATGCCAGCAGTGCAGGGCTGGTGCCCACACACAGACAGAAAGCCTGATTCAGCCCCCTGAGAAGGAATTGCATTTCCCCCAGGGAATGGGAGTTTCTGAAGCACAGAAAGAAAATACATTTTTGTTGTTTTCATTTGCCTTCTGGTTTAGGGTAGACTGAACAGATTTCAAACTTCAGATCCACAAATACAGCTTTTTTTCTGGGGATTGTTTTCATTTTGTTTCTTGTAAATGAAAGCTGAGTCTCTTGTAATTACCAAGAGTCTCAAGACTTTGGCTAAAATACAGAGCATCAGGAAAGCAATGACAGAGTTGCGACAGGACCCATAACTGGCAGTGAAGTATATGGAGACACTTGTGCTCTTGGTCCTCGCAATGAAATTCTGTGTGTGAAAGCACGGCTTTATGAGTGAGCTGCAGCAGTAATGATCCCCTTCTTCCGCACAGTGCTCTTGTGTGAGTTATTTCATTACTGCCTGTAATGTGCTTTGAAACCTTGGATTGAAGAGCAGGGTGATTATTATGGTAGTTTAATAATACTGTTTAGAAGGATGTAGTGTGCTGCAGCACTGGCTTTCATGGAAGCACAATCTGCATTCAGTGGCAATGTTCTCCATCACCAAAGTCAACTCCCAGAGTCAAAGTCACACTTGGTATTGCTGCTGCTCCATCTTTAGCAGGTTTTGGGGCATTCATAGTGCAGCAAGGTGATCTTCCAGTCCCTGGCTCTGTGGCAGGACACAGCTACACAGGTTGTTTTCACCCATCCTCTGTTCTCACTGAGATCTTTGCATTTGGAGCTTCCTGGTTCGGGACAAGGGGATTTGCCACAGGGCACCTCTCCTTCTCCTCTGGTTTCCACTATTGCCTGGTTTCATATTGCTCCATGCCAAGAGGCTGCTGTGATGCTATTTGGGTTATCCCGGCACCTGACTCCAGATAGAGATTTTTGTGATTGCATTCACAAGGTTTCACTGTGACTTCACTCTTAGCTGGCAATCACCTTGGTCTGCTGGCTTTTGAGAACAAAGCAATACCTGCTGCCATGGGCTTCAACACCAGAAAGACTTGTAGTTTGAGGCAACCAGTCATTTTCCCTGATTTTAAAGAGAACATGGGGATTTCACTTCCTCCCCAGGGCCCAAACCCACAGGATGGATTTCCTGGTACTGGCAGCTGAACTGCTGCCTTTGAGGCAGCTCCTTTTCTCTATGGGGATGTACCTTCTGGGGACTGTGCCAGCTCCCAAGCCTGCCCCTCTCTGTGCCCCTGCCAGTCTGCCCAGGGACCCAAGTTCATGCCCAATCACAAAGAGTTTTACAGATGTTGAAGTATTGCTCAGTATCTGGAGAAGAGGAAATTTCCAAACATCATTTTTCCATTCAGTTCTGTGACCTTTTACATATTTTGCCACTTTCAAGGCTATTGTGCTCTTGTGCCTATTATCTCTTTTTTTTTTTTTTGTTAACAAAGGCAGATGTAAGGTTATAGAAAAATACCATTAGCCACTTAAATTGGTGCCTGAATTACTGTAGTGTCTGAACTATAGCATCTTGCAGTTTGTTCTGTATTTGGATTTTTACATAAATCTTTAATGCCACAGCATTTAAATACCTTTCAAAAATGCATTAACCAATCCATTTAACATTTCCAATAAGATACAGACTTGTTCTGTGTAAGAAATATTAATATACTGTTCAATTCTCAAGTTGCATTAGAGCATATATAAACCAGAAGCATTAAAAAAACCTCTTCAGAATACCTCTGTAATGAAAGTACAGAGAGAAGCCCCTCCAGAGGGCAGATCTTCCCATTCTGATTTTAGTTGGAGGGTGTCAGTGGGTCTTTGAAGGTTCTAGAGAATAACTTCACTGTTTGGAAACTCACTACCAGCATGTGTAGGATATGTGGCTCCAGAGCAGGAGAAGGTAAAGAGGGAGAGATTTTGAGGTAGGAATTGCTAAAACTTTACCTCTATTGTCCTCCTTCTGTCCCTCATCTCCCACCACTTCTGGGCATCACAGGACAAGTAGCATGAGAATCCCTTTGCTCTTTCTTCCTTTTCCTTTCTAGCCCCAGTTTAGCAACACTTTCATTAAAGAGAGATTAAAGAGAGGTGTGAAATTATATATATTTTTTGGCATCCAGCTTGTTTTCATTTTTTGCTTGCCCTGGGTCTGGAAGAATTAGTCTTGGTCCACATTTAGGGCCTCCAAGGACTGTTGTAGTATGGATGATGTAAATAGAAAAGCTGGTCTCTGCCACCAAAGTCATGCAGGTTTCTTCCCTTATTTGGTCACAGAAAATGGCAAATAGCAAGGAGCTTTCAGATTTGGCTTTTAAGATTGATTCCTGACTGTATGTGTCATGTGAGACAGATAAATGCAGTTTAATGATAAATTTCAAAGGGAAAGGAAGAATTAGGAGGGATGTGTTTGAAAAAACGACATTTTTGCCAGCCAGCTACATGCTAGAATATAATTTCTGACTGATTATCATCTAGTAACAATTAAACATCTTTAACCTTTTCAACCTCATGTGATTTGGTGCGTTGATAAAAAATGTAGAATGGAACCCGCATCTTTCTGAAGAGGTTACAGAGAAGAAAAATGGTTGAATGACACTTACCAAGGTTTCATTTACATAGCAATCTGGTTATTATTTAATTGTCTGTCAGAAGACAGTGTCCAGAGAAAGAATATTCTTCTTACACTGCATAATGATAAGATTTCAAAATTGAGAGGAATACAGTTACAGGAATTGGTGGGGTTTTTAGCTGTCCCTTTATTGGTTTTTTTTGGTTTTTTTTCCTATGTGTTAAAAAAATACAAACAGAATTTTAAAGTGCCATTTTAATCACCACCTCTAATTTTTGTCATAATAGTCTAAAAATATATTGCTGTATTTTTTTACAAATAAACAGAAAGTTTCATATTTGTAAGGATGTCAAAAACTTAAGAGTTCAGTTTCACCATTTGGGACTGATTTGCCTTGTTCTCAGTTAAAAAAAAAAAAAAAACCAACCAAAAACCAAACAACTGTTGCCACATGGGCTGGAAAGTGATCTGTAATGACTAATCGACTGCAAACATACACCACTAGGGTATTGAAGTAGATAAAATTGCCAGGAATTTTTTAAATCAGGGTCTCAATATTTTTTTCTCCTCAGATATTCTGGCCTTTGGCAAGTGCTCACTATTCATCAGTCATTAAAGAGGAACACTTAGCTGTCTCTAAGAACAGATTGATTAGTTTAAGCTCTTTCTTTAAAGGTGAACAAAAAGGGCTGTACAATTTGTATATCACAATGGTCTCCTGAAACGAGGCTGTATGGTTTTCCTGAGTCTGCAACTGTTCAGTCTGCTCTGCCTCTGCCACAGCTGTCAGTGTGTAAATAGGCTGTGGGCTTCTCCAGGGGTCTGCGCTGCTGGCACTCTTGTAGATCATGTTGGCTTCAGCCTTTGTCTGAATTTCCTGAGGTCTCCACAGTGGAGACTTGCCTAACAAAGGAGAATCTCTGTGGCAGTCCGAGGAGGCACCCTATATCCAACTTCAGTCCTGCCTGGCACTTGTCTTGCATCTCAGCCTCAGCTTTGTCAGGCATATCACAGTAGTTTTCTAACAACAAAACAAACAGCTTCATGTTACATTTGCCATCTTCACTTCTGGGCTGTAGTCACATGATTTCATTAATGTACCTTCTGCCACTCTCACATGAAGTGCGTGTCAGAATTTTAAACCATACCCTGCTAAAGCTCATCGAGCCAGTCAGGACTTACCTACCGCCAAGAGGGACACTGCAGAGCCTGGATAAATACAACTCTGGAAGCATGAGGGATAGGCTGAAAGCCAAACACTGCGCAAACTACTGCTCCTCAGGCTGCTGAAAATACAGCTCAACATTTTCA
Organism: Lanius collurio; assembly: GCA_020086605.1. Lineage (NCBI taxonomy): Eukaryota > Metazoa > Chordata > Aves > Passeriformes > Laniidae > Lanius > Lanius collurio. The sequence continues at coordinate 22,071,868 of JACBWW010000006.1, read as the reverse complement.
GAAATGCCACCCAGCAAGTGCCTCATCTCTGGCTGCATGTGCAGGCATGGGGTGAGGCCAGGGGATGGGGCATGGGTGGGAAGACCTAGTGATGGCTAAGGCTCGTTATGGGATATGAGAGGAAGCTTTTTATCTTCCAAACCATACACAAACAGCACAGTCGCACTCACTTACCATCACTGTGAACTTGTAGTGGATACAGTGTAAGAGATCCACCCCAGCCTCAGTTCACCCCCACTCTGCTGCAGAAGGAAGTTAGTGGTGGAGAAGAGCCTGAAAAATGGGATAGGAAACATCTGCTGAACTTCAAGTTGTGAGGTCCAGGAGACTGTAATCAGAAATCATTCAAAGGGAGAAGACAGCTTATCTCCCCACCCTGTCTCATTTGTTTATAAACCTCATTCTGATTAGAGTAACCTCATAGTTCCTGAATTCTCCAGGCTGGTGGTGCTGGTAACTGCGGAGCAGTGTCCTTTGTGGTTTTCACCTGTTCTGCCTTGGCACGCTGAGAACCTTTCATGCTATTAAAACCTAAAATGATTTCCTAGGTCTGGAGTCCCAGCATCATACTCCTATTGATGAGAATTACTTCTGGGGCTACAAAGAACAAAGTGCACAGCTTCAGAGCACGCTGGGTAGCTTTGTTCAGTGCCACAGTAACTTGTTAGGAGGTGGATTAATGATGAACACTACAGCTTTGCATAGTACTTTTGAACAAGATATAAAGAGACAGTAAACCACAGGGAAGGGAACTCTGAGTTATTGGTCATTTTTTATGCTGTCAAGTAGCTTTGTACAAATCACGTACAGTTGGAGCTTTTTTCTGAACAGCCCTGGATATAATTGGTGAAGATGTCTCTCAAGGCGAGTTTGACAAAAGGGCAAACTTCTCATTTTCCCAGTGTTGACATTGACCAAAACATCCTGAAGTCCTTGCAGAGGAGCAGAGCCTGATTAATGTCTCAGCAGCAAGGTGAAGGAGGTTTGCAGCACAGGCTGCAGCTGTCAGTGTGCTGCCTTGCCACACATGCACACACCACAAAGAGCATGCCTCCTTTGTTTTCTTCCACTTCAAGTATGGTTTAGAGTATTTTTCTGCTAGTATTTTTCTGAGTATTTTTCACCTGGACATGAAGATCATTGCAGTTGTACTAGCAGTCATAAAAAGTAGGTAGTCCATGTTCTTTGTTGCAAAAGAAATAGTATATGTGTGGAGGGGGTTGGAGGTGTCAAAATATTTCCCCTCTTTTATTCTGAATAACAGAAGGGGAACTCAATTTTCAGGACTTTTTAATTAAAAGTAATTTATTTCTGAGCAGTCTTTTGACACCTAGTGTAAACTTTACTGTTCTTTAACAAACCAGAGTTTGTTCAGCATTTTGTAGCAAAATCTAAATGAGAGAAAATGAGGCATTTCACTGATTCTGTGAAAAGTCAGCAACATCAGAGAATCATAGATTTTTTAACTTGGAAAAGACCTTTAAGATCATCAGGTCCAACTGCTGGCACTCGAAAAGATCATTGTGTCACACCATACACAGTGCTTTTCCTATTTGCTGCCTTTTTTCAGTGTATGATGTAGCTCTATGACCATCTGGGTTTGGAGAGCAAATTGTCTAGGTCAATGCTTTTACACAGCCAACTAAATATGTAGCCCTTCAGGTCTGAAGTGCTTAGACTCTGGATACAGATGAGATCCAATGCAGAAAATACAGCATGCATGAAAGATGTGTTATATATTAAAACCATTTAAATTAATGTTACTAGGGAACAAAAAATAAAAAAAGATTTTTGCAAACATAAGATGAATAAGAGGAAAGGTTAGAATTGTTTTATATTAAAGGTAGCCTGGTAGTCCGGTGCCAAAATGTCACAAGACAACATGTTTTACACTTATAGTTGTACTTTGTGAGAAGCAGCTTTGTAAAATTCATTGTTAAGTGAGACCTCACTATAGTGGATTATTTCTATGTGGAGAAAAAGAAACTATGCTCTGAATTCACTGCCATACACATTGAAAAGGCCTGGCACACCTTTTCTTATTTGTTCTTATTTTAATCCCTCTTCTTACATTTATCTAGGTTCTCTATTTTTACTTTTATTGTTATGAGGCAACAACTGAAGAAACACTTTATACTGCTGCAGTTACTGAGTTGTTCGAGGAGAGGCACATCTTCAATATAAATGTCTAAATCTAAGAGATAGTTTGCCTGAGGCTTCCAAAATACTACCCAGTGCCAGCTCATAGAAAATACCAGCAACTTCTGGTGAGACATGTACATTGGAACAAAATATAAATGTGCATTATTCTCATCTCAAGTTTGCATGAAGATGAATGAGAGAAGGATGCAGTAAAAGCAGTCAGGTGAATAAAACAGTGTCTGTTGCTGTAGATAAGTTTTTTGGAAAGGAGTGCAGAATGCTGGGTGCAAGAAGCTGGGTTGTATGGGTGACATTTCTAGTGCAGGCGGCACCATGAGGAAAGTAGGGCATTTTGAGCATGTGAAAGAGAGAGGTGTGCTGAACTTCATTAGGAATTCCAGTCACTTTTTCAGTACAAGACAAGATAGACAATGTATTTTGCTGTTAAGTCACTTTATTGTTCCTTATACATTCCACTTGAAGGTTAAGCATCTTTATTTTTTCTTTAAATAAAAGTGGGCATCCGTGCAAGACAGAGACATCTCTGAGACTCTATTTTAACAAGGAAGCTACGTGATGAAATTATTTTAGATTTGCCTTGGGTTCTGATTTAAGGCAAGTCTTTTCACCTACAGCATCTTGTTCTGTGCTAATGCTGTTGGACTATTTGAACCAAAATTTAGTAATGCATTTGCTTTCAAAGGCATTCAACCAGAAGTGTTTATAGCTTTTCCCACTGTTGTACATGGTATGTTTTCTGCAAGCCTCAGTGTCCCAAACTTATTTATTTATTTATTTATTTATTTTTAAAGAAGACTACCCCTCCAACCCAGAATATATTTATCAACTGCAAAAGTTGGGATGGACAGAGAGAAGTTGTTTGAATTGTCTTACCCATCTGGACAGGAGACAGGACCTCAAGGTCTCACTTTTTACTTTGATTTCTGCCCTGGTTTCAGCTGGGATAGAGTTAATTTTCATCTTAGTAGCTGTTACAGTGCTGCACTATGGATTTAGGGTAAGAATAATGTTGATTACACATTGGTGATTAAGTTGTTGCTGACCCTAAGTCAGTGCATACCTAAGTCAAGGACTTCAGTGTCCCGTGCTTTGCCAGCGAGGAGGTGCACAGAGCTGGGAAAGAGTACAGCCAGGAGAGCTGGCCTGAGCTGGCTGAGGGGATATTCCATGTCACAGACAGTCATGCTTGGTTTATAAACTGGGGGGAGTCAGCTGGTAGGTGCCAGCTACTGCTTGGGGACAGGCTGGGTGCTGGTCATCAAGTGGTGAGCAACTGTAAAGGGCATCACTTGCTTCTCTCAGGTGGGAGAGCAACGTGTGGGCAGTTTCCTCCTGTTGTTACTTCGGGGAAGAGACTAACCCACACCTGCCTACGTCCCTTTCAGGGACTTGCAGAGATCAAGTTCCCCTCAAGCCTCCTTTTCTCCAGGCTAAACACCCCCAGCTCCCTCAGCCACTCCTCACCAGATGTGGGCTCAGACCCTTCCCCAGCTCTGTTGCCCTTCTATGGACATGCTCAGCACCTCAATGTCTTTCTTATAGCAAGGGGCCCAAAACTGAACACAGGATTCAAGGTGTGGACTGACCAGAGTGCAAGGGGTCAATCACTGCCCTGGTACTGCTTGCTGTATATATGTGTATGTATCTGTGTGTGTGTGTGTGTGAGTGTGTGAACCTTACCTTACCTTTGTAAGGTAAAAAGAAAAATTGGAAAGTGCCTGTGAAACAATGGGAATAATGTGTGCTTCGGCAGATTTCTGTGTGCAAAAACCCCTCCATATTGTCAGTACCTTATATTATAAATAAAATTTTCTATTCCATTAATAATGCAGAGTGTTCTATAGAAAGTGCAGATAAAAAAGAACATCACTAAGTATAGTTAATAACTCAAGATAAGTGTAACTTGAATATTCTGCTTTATTAAAATTCAGAACTGTCATGCTGAGAGTGGCTTCTGAATTAGCAGAACCAATCCCTTCTGTTTTATTTGACCACATTTTGAGCTGAAAATAAACAAGGTGCTGATGTTAAGATCCTAAAACCAGAAGCAGTGTTCTAGCATCTTACCATTTTCCTTGTGGTTTATGGTTTGCAACCCACACAGAGGTTTAGATCCAACACAGAGGTGGCAATTACCACTCCCTTTCAGAATGTATAAAATTATGATATTCTACTGTTATGTGTTCCCGAGCACAATGTGTTACTTTCTCCAAAGAGCCCTTACACCATGGGATCATGTTTAAAAGCCTCAGAAACTGCTGCTGATTGCATCAGTTCTGCACACACCTAATTAATACCTTAGTAGGCAGAGAACTGTGTGAAATCCTTATTTTGAGGTGATGCTCTGCCATTGTGCTTTATTTTGGTTGGTTGTTTTTTTGCAGCACAATTCCAAACTTGAAGGAGAATCCATCTCTCATGAAACATGAGATTGTTAAATCCCGTTGTTTTGTTGTTGTTGTTTCCTCACATCAGTCATTTTCTCTGCAGAAGCTAAGGATAAGGTGTAGTTTGTATCTTCACAAATGACTGTAGAGCTGTTTTGAATTCTCACCCATTGCATAATGCAGTAAAAACCCTATGCATATATGTGAAAAGAAAAAGCAGGCACTTGAAATTTCCATCGTAAAACTAATGTGTCAAAGAAAATGGGATTTTTTTTTCATAGTAAAGTAGTTAATTCTTTTAGTAGCAATAATTATGTCACATTTGTTCAGTAGCACGTATTAAGCAAGCCTGTGTAACCTTTGTGCCCCTTCACATGTTTCACTGCTTGTAGTTGCTGAGTGCTCGAAGCAGGAGCATAAAATACGAAGTACATTGAGCTCAAATGGTAAATATTCATACCAAAGTACGGTGCATCGTTAATTAAAATTAATGACATTTGCATTTTAAATGGCTGCATTTGTGTGTTGATGCTGTCTAGCCATTAGGAGGATGTTTTCTGCCTCAGCACAGCGCTTTGCTGCTCAGTGGAAGAGGCTGGGAGGGTCCCTCGGGCTGCATCTTGTCCTGTGTTGGTGAGGTGCTTGTTCCTGGCTGAGGCTGTCTTTGAAGAAAGATACACAGAGTGCAAGCAAGAATAAATTTGTGCAGGTAATATACTTTATACACGGTGTTGCTCTAATGTTCAGTGTGATCCCAATCTATTTATAATCCATGAAACTGATTTAGTGATATTCAATACTGTATGGATTCAGCCAGCTTCTTGTAAGATGAGTAATAAATTTATGTGATGTTCTTTAACATCCCTCTTCACAAATGCCTAAGAGCCAGTATCTTATCTATCCCTTATGTAGAAGCACAGTCACAAAAGGACAACTGTTTCTGGAATAATGAATCTGTTTATATGCTGTATTCACTGCCAGTTTCTTCTTACTGTCTCCTAGAGCAATCCAGGGATATTTGTGTGGCAGCAGACCTTTAGAAATAGTGATTCTTGCATAAATTTAGCAGAAAACCAAATTAGTTCATCCATCCCAAATCTACCAAAACTTGTGATGTGCCTCTTGCTCAGACACTGGGAAGATCACAAAATCTGTAGTTTTCACATAGTGACTAGAAATCAGCAGTTAGTTCTCTGGATAGCATTTCATTAATTTAGTAAATCAGCTACTATTACGTTTTTCTTGTACTTAATCTATCATTTCATAGTAAGTAATACATAATTTTAAAAATATTATTTGTGAACTTTGTAACTGAATTCTAGTTAGCCTCACAGGGCAATTTGATGCAGGAGTAAAATATAAAATGAAGTAATAAAAGTAATTTAGAAAAAGAAAACCACAAATGTACCGTGGGATAGAACTTCTTTAAAGTGTGTGCAGATGTAATGTACTCTCCTGGTTAAAAAAAGGTTTCCAATTTAGTGTATAGTTACAGTTTAGTCACAATTCAATGTGTTTTAATGATTACCAACCATTGGACTGAAACTTACTTTAGGGAAATAACTAAAAAGTACAGCTGCAAAGCCAGATTAGAATTGATTATTTAAATTAATGTTTCCTGCTTGCTGATTTAAATCATGATTAAAACAGGTGATTTAAGTCACTTTTATTTATATCATATTGCGCAGTTTGGAGACTTGCAATCCAAGTCCGGAGATGTCATTTCCTATTCCAGAATCACAGAACTGCCTCTAGTTCTACCACAATTAAATTTGGGAGTCCTCTTGTCTTCACTAGTTCAAGAATTTTTTTTCTCCCTCTGCTTAAACAGAGTTCATTGGTATCACCAGTTGCCTAATTATTGTTTCCTTTGTCCTCTCTATGGAACCTACGTGTTGATTTTTTTTTTTTTGTCTGAAATGTCTTTCATTTTACTTGTCCTTCCCCACTGCAATGACACCTTCGTTGACAACTCTTGCCAGCACTTGGAGGAGGATGATACGGAGGAGAGATGTAAATACTGGAGCTGCTGTGCTTAACGAGTTGCTCTCATCAGCAGACCCTGGTGCACATCAGATGCTCTTGACTGATGACAACACAAAACTCACCACGAGGGCAGTTTAAAGTTCGCGTTTGCAGCAGGGTGGGAGCGTGCACACAGTGACTCAGTGGTGAATCAGTGAAGTGCAGTCATTTTGGTTGCACAGACCTTGCCTAGGGCTGTCTGTCCATCTCTCTCAAGTTAAGCATGGCTTAGCATGGTATGGTCTGACTTTGTATGATAAGACTTTTGTGTGAACTTTTCCATTTCATTTAAGGGAATAGTCCTGTGCAGCTGGAGAGTACTTGTAGTCATGGCAAAGAGAAGGCATGAAAGCTTTCACTGTAACCTGGAGGTTAATCTCCATCAAACCATTACTGAAAATACAAGAGATCATAATGAAATCTTCACGTTTTTTGAATATCACTTGCCTAAAGCCTAAAAGAATAAATATGAGAAGCTCTCTAACTGATTTTAAAGAGGGGGGAAATGTGCAGATTTTGTTCACTCAAACATTGAAGGTTATTTTTTCCTTTTTGAAACATTCATAGTTCTTCTGATTAGTAAATTTGGTGATGTGTAATGCAAAGCAGAATGTAAATTGCACTGTCCTCTTCTCCTTGTACTTCTGTTCCAAAGGGCAGAAATGGCACTCCTGGGGTTAAGAATGTTCAGAACATTGTCCTCTGATCACATATTATAATTATGTGGGGCAGTTTCATAGAATGACTGGAGATATATCCGGGAAGTCTTTTAGTAGGATTGTGCTTGAGTACTAAATGGAGTCTCCTCAAGGAAAGGGGATTTTTTAAAGGAAAAAGAAAGCAAATCCAAAGACTTGGATCTCAAGGAACAAAAACCATGTTGTCAGTGTCCCTAATAACCAAGTGACGCTTTAAAGGGTTTTTACGTTAGGGTCAGAGGGCACTGTGTCATTCTCCTTCAGCTAAAGAACTTGTATATCCTCTCATACATCCTTAATGTACTAGATTTTCCCAGACTCGTGTTCAGAAATTCTGGTGATGTGAAGCAGAACCATTTTAAAAAAAAGGGTATTTGTTGTTACTGTCACTGTTACACTTGATAAGATAAAAATTATAAATGATACCAGGTTCTATGCTTTAGAACAGAAAATAATTCTTGTGATATAAAGTTAAAAACACTATTGTCCTGCATGGAGACAAGTCTTCCATCTACAGGTGCCTTGCATATTGTTGGAAGTATAATACCAGATTACTCTGAGTCAGACACTCATTTCTTTCAAATGACACCATTACTGTCTGTAGAAATGATATCAGGGAGATAATATCCAGCAAAGCAGGTAAACTGAGAGAAAAAATAATGAAGGTTTTGATTATATGGGTTACTTAAATTAAAAATGTATGTACTTTGGAAAGCAAGGCTCGTTTATTATAAAAGATATACACCTTCATGGCTTTCGGCTGTGGATATTTAGCTGTCCCAACAGAGATCACAAAAGCATTAGTTTGGGAAATAGGAACCAGTTGCATAGAAGAGAGGGATTGGGATTTTTCTAAATCCTGCTTCAAACCTTACATCATGGACTTTTCCATGAAATCTTAGTTGCTTTCATGATAGATCTATCAGAAGAGCTGGCATTTTTCTGTGGCAGAGGCTGATGTTCAACATTCAAGAACGGTGGACAGGAATATATGTGTTCACCCTGCTTTTTCATCAAGGATTGTCTTTTTATTCATGCCTAATCTCAGTGTGTTTCCATTTTTATTATAGCCTGCAGTTCAAGCAAGAGGAAGAAAGCTGCAGAAACCAAGAGCCAGATGGAGTTTTGTTTACATGTTAGTGGAGGAGCTTGGATATCTACATGTTTATTTAATGGGACCAGTGGCAGAAACTGAACTGTGCTGGCCTTAAAACATCAAGTTGCTTCTGCCCATTACTTATCTGTTACATATTCTAGGAGCTCTTAAAATGTGAAGAGTAGGAATGAATGCTCCTGTGAGTAGATGTTCTTATTTGTATATTATTTTTTAAGTGCTATAGAATACTTCAAGATGAAAGATGATACACGAATAGCCAGATGAAATTGATTGCTAACCTTAAGCATCAGACCAAAAGTACCTTGATTTCCTGGAACCACAGATGTAAATCTTGGCAGAATCACCTCAGTGTTTATCCTTGCCTGTTATGTGAATGAAAGGCTAATCATTTTGTGTTTTCTTATCTTGGAATGAGATCTTAATGACTGAGACCCCATCTGATATATGTAGCTGTTACACTCCATTTCCACTTTCTGAAATGGTAGAAATTTTCCAAATCACTTCGGACAGGATTTTGTTTTGCACGATGTACTGCTTTGCTATTTACCTACAGCCTTCAGTGCTGTGGTAGCTACCATCAGGATATGGGTACTCTTTGGCAGTACACATCCCACTGAGTGACACTGAGGTTCCGATCATCACAACAGGCTCCCTTCTTCCTGAAGGACCCGCTTGTAGGTGTCAGGTCTACATGTTGTTTCGAAGCTTTCTGGATTCCTCTGCCGTAAGTGGATTTGTCATTTTAACTTATTGCTGTTGTTACATTATTGATAGACTTCTTAAAGGAAGCTCAAGAAAATATTCCGGGGGAGTCAAAGGTTTTACCTGATTAGGAAAACTTACTTTCTAGAGTGTCTAGGAAGTTGTCAGCCTTGCCACACTTCAATGTGATGTGTTAAAGGCAATTTTTGGTGAAATGAAATGCATAAAAGGACCTCAGCATGCTGCTCTTACATGACTACGTAGCCATATCTCTCACAGACTCCAGCAAAGTCCCCTGGTGAATGTTGTATTTCCAAGTCTTTGTCTCTGAGACCTTGAAAGTTTTAGTGTGGTTTTTTTTCCCTTTTTTTAAGTACAGAAAATAACCACATTTGCATGTCTATGACTTACCCTTTTTAGCCTTGCTATTTCAGACTGTCAGTATATGATTTTGAAGCTGCTAGGTTTTTCCTAGGGCTAGTTCAGGTCATCTTCAAAAAGATTAATTTTCTAATAGTTTGCTTCAAAGGGCAGAGATAGCCATCAGTGTGTCTTCTCATTTGATACTTTATGGAAAAGGACAGACTCATTTCCACCATTTGCTCAAAGTGGTCTCCAACAGTAAAGCTCCTGTTAGAATATTATTTATGGAACACAGAAGTATTGCAAAGTCCAACCTGATTAACTAAAGTGGCTCTTCTCTTTAATCCATTACTCTAAGCTGATGCTTGATAGATGGATGGTTATTGCCCTGCTTGTATTTAAAACAGTTACTTCTCCAGTTATAAATTTGCTGTCAGAGTTATTTCCAGCTTCTCAAAAGCTACCATAATCCTTTTAGAAAACTGAATGTTTTGAAATGTAAAAATGCAAAAAGCATACTATGTTCATAAAAAGAATAGGGAAAAAGCAATTAATATGAAAATTAACAGTTCTGCTTTTAAATAAAAGACATGTAGATGTGATACTTGAGGACATGGTTTAGTGGTGGACTAGGCAGTGTGGGGTTAATGGCGGAACTCAATGATCTTAGAGGTCCTACGTGATTTTACATTTCTAAATACAGCCAAATCTTTCCTAATCACTGATGGTAGAGGGGCAGTTGTCTGTCACTGGTTGTCCTTACTGTAGTTCTACTAGCAGTGCAGCAGTGAAAATAGAATAGTATTATTGGTGGTTGCTTTTGTCCTCTCAGAGAGGTGTTTGCTGTAAGAAGTAGCGTGAATCAGATGTGTCCTTGAAATTCATTTTGTTTGCACCCCACTTCTGGACTGGATATTGTTTTTCAGATCTTCCTGCAAGAATGATAATTGCTTTATTTTTGTGGTAGTCATTTGACTTTCCTCTAAAGAGAAAATGCTGTTACCCATTCAGCCCTATGAAGATACAATTTTAGGGCCTGGTAGCAATATTTAGAAAAATGCATTTAGTACACAACAAAAGAACAGAATGCTTGGTATCACTCCCCTGTATTGCAGGAATTTTCTATGCCATCTCTGCAAGCTAGGGACGTGTTTATAAAGCGCAGTTTCCTTGTGCAGTAGAAAAAAATAGATGTCTTACAAATTTTCTTCTCCTCTCCTCCTGAGACCACCTCAGAGTGTTAGATATGTTACCCTCCCAAAACCATGTGTCTGAGTCTATGAAGCTGCCAAATTCATATTTTTTGCTGCCTAATGCTTTAGTCTCCTTACTTTTTGTTTCGTGAGACTCCTCACAGTCCCAAGTGTCCCTGCACAGCTTTCTCCAGTGCAGCAAAGCTGAATGTGTTCTTGTCCAGCACAGCTCTTGCACTGTCTTCATCAACCACAGCACCTGCATGAACTGGATAAAGGCTGGTAAAGCCTCTACCTCCTGTCCAAGACAACCAAATTTACACTTCTGCTGTGGTTAACAGAGTATTCTTTGTCTTTCTGTCAGTCACTACATTTAGAAATAGTAACCAGAGAAGTGTCCTTCCAGCCATGGTGGGCCGTTGCAGCAACTTTGGCATCTACACTTACTAAAAAGTCCTTCAGGTCTCATATTTCTAAAGTAGTGATGAATTTAGTTTTGAAAGTCTGTTAATTTTAATTTGAAAGTCTGGTTACCTCATTGATTGTAGAGCCTTATAGTAGAGGACTCTTTAAGAAAACTGCAATGCTACCTAAAGATTAATTCACTTTTTGGCCTCAAATGTCCAAGACTACCAAACTGAAATGGATATGTGGTTTGTATTAGCATTTCTAAAAATCAAGCTATTTACCTAAATGCCTAGATAAGGCTTAAAATGTCTGGATTTTATCCAGGCAACCCAATTAAAAGAGGCTAATCTAGGCATCTTTGTGGAAGCAGACATTCACAGGCAACATGTGTACCTAGATGTCTGCTCAGCTTCTGAAGAACTTGTAAAGCCTTGGAATTGCAGACTCTGATTTTTGCCTTTCTGGAAGAACTGGTGGTAATTGCACCATTCTGTATTCTTTCTAAAATTGAAATACATCTATTTCAGTTTGCAGTGATAAATCTGATAATAAAATTGTAATTGCAAAAAGCAATTTGTTGGAGCAGCAATTAGCACTGGAACAACTGCTTCGTTAACGTACAGATGCAGGGTAATGGCTTCTGAATCAAATGGGACTTGGTGAAATCTCTGGTGTAGAGGTTCCTCCTGACGCAGTTACACATTTTCCTTTTTCTGATCATTGTTTTCTCTTGCTTACGAGCTTGACTTGCTTTAATGCAACATTATTCAAATGTCTCTGATACCCTTCTCAACATATTATCCAAGCTTTTTCTGTGTAAAGTCAGAGGCAATTACATAGCTCATATTCAGCTGATTTACTGTGTCAAACTCAGTCACCTGCTCTGATGTCTGAATTCAATTGAGTGATTAAAAATTCAAGTACTCTGTTGAGTGAGGCTGCTGATCCACAGGTCTGTGCTGAGGGCAGTATTCAAACCAGAGCTCTGAAAGCTTCCCCCGGGTACTGCACCCACTGATTGGCCTGGTTTGGGTAGGTAACTGCTGTCTGGCACTCCTGAGCTGTAGCAGATCTCAGTCATCACTTTCCAAACCTGATGCCATTGCAGGTACCACCGTTGTAGGTACCCCCATAATTTCTATTGAAACCCCTTCACAAGCCAAAGACCTATGTGGTAGTTGCAGTCTTTGACATTTCTCCTTTTCATAGGAAAAAGTCCTGGGCAGAGTTTTGGGGTTGGAGGTTTATTTATTTTTATGAAAAGTGGTGGGGAAACCAGTAGTCCCACTGGTAGACCCTTCTATCAGTTGGTGGACACCAGACTACAAGGTTCAGTTTTCAACAGTAGCCTGTAAATGGGCACTGGAAGAGCTGAAACCTCAGCTTTCTAGCACTGCTGAAATTAGCCCACCTTCTAGGGACCTGCTCTGGAAAGGCTGTGTCAGTCTTGCCACATGTAAGAAAGTTTCCTCTGTAGATGATATTTGATATTACTTGATTGTATAAACAGCTGCATGGTTTTTGAGTTTCTCCTTTCCAGCTGATAGATCATTTAGCCCTCTGTTTTTTTCCACTCTTGAAATCTCTTTCCCAGATGTGTGAGGATGCTGAAATCACTGGTTCCTTGGTGTGATTAGGGTAACAATACATGCTTGTATTGTATGAAGGCAGTAGAGATTCATACTGAAAATCAATGAAATCAGAACATGATCATTTGGCATCCTGTTTACCATTGCATTGTCATTACTGTAAGGTGGTGTCCTGTTACAGTGACCAGCAGACAGCCTTCTGAAAAGGGCAGAGTATTAATTTGAAGATTGGTGATACCTCCTCAGGAGAGGAGGTCTTTTGCAGTCCATTACTGTGCTCAGCTAAAGGGATAGTGAGTAGAAATCTCAGGAAAGCCTAAAATCCACATTTTCAAAGGTGTTACTTGGTGCTTACTGGTGCAGTCTTATGCACTTGACGCCAACTCATGCACTGAAGTCAACACACCTGCTTCTGCTACTCCTGGATCTAGCTGGGAGCTGCTAAATATGCAAAACAAGGCCACAGGCATGTAGCATCACTGTAACCCATCACAGTGTTAGTGACACACTTCTGGGTGCTGTCACAGCTCACCCCTGCTCTCAGAGCACCCATTCAGTCCAGCCCAGCTCAGGAGACTGTGACGGTACAGGTCACAAAAGGGTAGCACCAACAGTAGTTGACAATACGGATGTTGAGATATCACCTCAAATGTATATGGCATGGGACTGCGTTTGGATTTACATGACGTTATTTCTTGGACAATAACAGAGCATGTCAAGGTGATGATGGCGTTATTATTTCTATAAATAGAGGTTTAATTTCATGTTTCTAACAATTTCAGGACTGGAAACTTAAGTACTTGTTCCTCAATCAGCACCATTTTGCAATTAGCAGTAAGGGGAGTTCAGTCTCTCACCCTTTATTAGATTTGAAATCTGATCAGTCTTCCTTTCCTAGCAGTGTGTGGAGCGGGGCCATACTCATGCTTGCGATTCCACGGTAGCAGCCTCCATGAGGGAGACTGCTCACTGCAAGTTCCTTTGGATGTGACATGCCACCTTAATAAAAGGTAGCAATTTCAGGATCACTGTGATAATAGCTTTTGCTTGTGGGCTCTGAGGAGGCATTAAGTGGTAAGGTTTTGGTCTTTTCTTACACCAAGAAACAAATGGGTCTTAAAAATAACTCCTATATCAAATATTGGTGAAGTACAAAGGCAGCTTTCAGCACACTGCAGAATGCAGGCTGCTGATAGCTACAGCTTTTCATTACCACAAAGATATTTTAAATACAATGTCATAGGTAGATCTCAAGGGCAGGAATGGAATCCTTGACACACACTTCCCTGGTAAGAGTAGGAAAGCAACTGTGATAGGAAATGGGTTGTCAGGAGAGCAGCGTGAGAGTGTTAGGGCTTGGTTTGGAGCTGTGGGTTTGGGCAGTTTACCGGAGCATGTGAGAGACAATGCTGCAAACCTACACTGCATTGGCAGGACTACGCAGGAAACACCAGGGCCATCTCCAGTATCGCAAAGCCAGAAGTATTGTTCTGTTTTTCCCCAGAGCTATCATATAGTGGTTTCTTTGCTCTAAAATCATCGGTGGTGACAATCTCCCTGCACTGCTTTTTAGCACACTAACTAGCAGTCACCCTCCATACTTCCACAGCAGCCAAAAGATCTTGTCACCACTTTTGCACTGGGATAAATTACACAGGTTGTCCTGCAGATAAAATATATGCCTTCCTGGCTTACTGTCATTGGTGCTCAGTGCAGGGGTTCCCTGAGAACAGCTTTGAAAAGGTTCAGGAATATGAACTGGGGGTGAGGGATGAGCAGTGTCACATGAATGACTTTGGGTGATTTACATCCTACCCTTAATTCCCAGCCTTCTTTACTGATAAACCCAAAAGAAAGTGTCTTCTGTAGCCCCAGTAGCTGTTACTGTGTAATGTCTGTGGGCTTTCCTCTTACTACACCTCTCAACACCATTCATCAGTGGTGAAAGGTGACATGAATTCATGTGGTAACCATCTTCAACACCTTTCTAAGCCTGGGCTCACCACCAAAACCGACGCCACAGGCTACTGAAGTCAGCACAGTAGAAATTTGCCTCCATTGCCCTGTCAGTGTGAGTCCTTGGAAAGACTCAACTGGCAGCACTGGGAGCCAGTCTGTTCCTCTGAATTCTAGCAGCCAAATGCCCTGGGACACTGCTATCTCCCTGGTGTTCTTTGAAGTCACCAATGATGCTGTGAGTCCCTGCAGAGAGCACCATGCAGCCTTGCACTCCTGCAGTAGCACTGGAGCTCTGCTGTAGGGTGTCCCACGTCCGGCTGTGCATGGACGCCTCCTGTTCCCACTCTTGCCAGGCCCCTGGAGCTATTACAGCAGTTGTGAGGGGGAGAACAGATATATTAGCAAGAACCTGTGAGCGTTCACTGCCTGGCCACACACAGACAGCACAAAGAAGCACCATCTGACCAGGCGGTGCCTGTGGTGAAGTGTGAAATTCCTCTTCGTCAGGAGCCCAATCTGTTCCCGAGACAATTATCAGCTTTTCATACTCCCTTTGGTCTTGGCTCCTCACAAGCTGATGGGCAGATCCCAAAGCACACACATGCCTGCTGGCTTGATCCCTTGGAGCTGACCTTCCATCTCAGTGAGGGAGGATTTTTTCAGCTCTGCTTGGGCAAACGAGATCAGGAATCCTCCATCACAGCAGATGACCTCTACCAGAAGGGAGGCAAATACTAAAAAGGCTGGGCTTTTGATCTAAACTGTGGTTAATAGATAAAACATCTGAAACTACTTTAGACTGTCAGGGTAGATTCATTCTGCTCCGTGGCATGGGAAAACCATTTGACTTTTCACTTGTGAACTGGGCAGCGTTTGGATCTCTGTGTTCCTCTCGTTACGCTGCATATCTGCCAAAGGCATTTCTCACTCCTCCTTTGGTGGCAACTGGTACATTAGCTAAATTCGCTTCTTCCAGCAGATGGTGATGCTGCTGCCCCGTCTGTAAGTGCGCTCTGCCTCAACAGCTCCTATCACTCCTGCTCTTCTCTTTTACTTGATATTCAGGCTGGGGGCTTCCAAGGGATTTTCTTACATCAATTTTTATGTGACACCTTTTCATTGGACTTGTGATCAAAAGAAAATGTCAGGCTCATTTTCTCAGCAAGTGTCATGGTAATGAGGCTAAACTTTAGGGGAAACGTTTTAACCATAAGGACAGCTAAGCTGTCCATTTCAGTGATGAAATGTGAAGTGCCATGAAATATCCTCAGGAGTGGTAGAGTAGTAAGAGAATATTTGGAGCAGTAAGGGTAGTAAAGAGAATATCTGTTGGGAAAGGATTAGATATTGCCGATCCATCTTTGGGGGCCCTGAGATGGACAAAACTTTCTGAAGTCCTTCTGGTCCTGTCTTCATATTCTCTTATTAAATTTGTTAATTAATGAGTTGTTCTGAACATACTGTTCGTCCTGGATGTGGGTGTCTGAGTAATGAAACGTGTAATATAAAGGAGGTCATTGTAAGGTGTGTTTTAAGAGGCAGTAATGAACGTTTCAAATATGAGATCAGGGCTACCTGTCTGTCTGTCTGTCTATCTATCTATCTATCTATCCCTCACTTCAGGCTCAGTAGACTAAGACAGCATGCAAATCAACCCCCAAACTGATACAGATGGAAGGCTTTTTATTCTGCCTGGTGCTTGGGAAGAGGATTTCAGTAAGGATTTTCAGTAAGGACTGTGACAGTACCTGACCTAAGCTGTGTCATAAGTGGTCTGTTTCCACAACTACTGCTTTGATGAATATCTGAACCTGTGACTTTTCAGAGACAAGAGTTACTGGAATGGGGAGTTCTTAAAGGTGATATTAATAGATCTTGAGAAAGGCTCTAGAGATTTTCAAAGAGAAATGGCCATTTTCATTAGTAAAGGAGCTCCTAGGAAGACTTAGAGAGAATCCAGTCTTGCCAACATTTCTAAAACTTGCTGAAAGGAAACAGCCTCGCTACTGACTTGCTTGTTGCCAAACACTGTAATCTCTTGTATTTCTACCAGGCCCAGCAAATAGGGCATCTTTAATTTTTTCAGTGGTAAGAAGTGACTCCAGACATTTTGAAATGCAGCATATAAATTAATAACTCCTACACAGCTGGCAAGCTTTTCATTGTTAAATACCAAAACTAGAGATCAGTAAATAACAAATATTCCCAAGCATGGAACATTTGCAGGCAACTAAGTATCAGCAGTCATGCAACTGATCCTGTAAGTATTAAGTTTGCTGATTCTGTTCTTGATAGAAGTTAATACTCAAGTGCATTATTAAATTTGCCTTTATTCCTGGGAATCCCTCTCTGATTTTGTAATCAGTGATGTTTCTGTGCTTATGATGAAGTGCCCATGGCTAGAATTTACAAACAATATTCAAGATTGACAGTGGCAGCTTTGTTCAGATATTTATATATTTATTGTTACTTTATTTTTGTTTGCTGTTTTTGCATAGATATATAGTTGAATTATGTAAATAAAACTATGTCTCTGTAGTATGGCCTTTTCTACCCCAGTACTGATGGTTAGATCTGGAAAGTTGCTGATGTGAGATAACTTTTCACAATCCCTAAAATGAAATCTTCTCATCATCCTTCTGTAAGGATATGTGTTCTGCAGCACAAATAGTTTACTGAAATGCTGACTTATATTTACATGAGGGGTTTTTTACTCAAAAAGTAAGGTAGTTTCAGCATCACTATAAAACTAAAGTGATGTGACCTGTCCCAGATGACGAATTTCTTGTCCTCAGTGGCTGTTTTGCATTACTGAAGGTAGCACAAGCCATATGAGAGGCTTGAGTGGGAGTGAAACCCTGGTCTCAAGGAATCCCTGCTTGGATCCCTGCTGCACGAGGATGTTCATAGCTTAGGGGCTTACACATCAAGTAATGTTTTGCTGCAGTCTTGGCCCCTTTTGTAGGGATCCTGGATCAGTTTGGTTGCCTTGTGTAGACACTGTGGTTGGAATTTGTTTTGGGCTGACTACTGTTAGATTGAGTTCAGCTACTTGGGCAGTCTTCCACCTGATTGTCTGGTCTGCAAGCCTCAGTTTCCATCCAGGTCCTACTGGGAGCACAGACTTTAATCCTTGCCATTTTCCAGATGATGACTCTGTTTTCATCTGCCCTTGGTCTTAGTTTGGGTATAAAATTAATTTAGGCTCAAGAGAAGGTTTGATGCCCGTTTTGATACAGCTCTCAAGCAGTTACAGGTGACAAGTTTGTTATGACAGCATTCACAGCTCAGAATTTTAACTACAATGGAATGAGGCATGTGACAAGGTAAATCAGGTCAGTGGTTTGAAGGCACTGACACATTACAGTATTCAAGTCATTATATCCAGGCTGTACGTCCAGGACAATAACAGCAAAAATTATCAAATCTGCATTTCATGTGGTCATGCCTTGTGGTAAGATTGTGCTCTTAGCAGGTGTTTGTTGACTTATAAGTATTAGCAGTTGGATTCATTTTGCTTTATCACATTAAAGTTTTGGTTTATATTTTCTTGATCTACATGAACATTCTTATTACTCCTGGGAATTTTATTTAATAGGAATCTGCAACTGTAACTGCCACTGAACACAAACGATGAGACCTCTTTAATTTAAGAATTCACTGACATTTCCTAAAAATTGCTCCTAGTTAGAAACAGAGTTTGCAGATTTCCAAATTTTGTATCCAACAGCTTCCCAGGCATCTGTTTTCAAAACAGCTATGTTGCCAGGCCCATGGCAGAATTAATGTCACCTAGTTTTTGAGAAGTAGTAATAGTGGTATTGACATTTGAACTTGTTCCCCGGGATTCCCTAAATGCGTACTAAAAACAAACAAGACGCAGTTGAGTCATCTGTGGGAGACTATTTCTCATTTACTGCAAACTTATGTGGGGTTGCTAAGGAAGCTGTAGAGATCTGCTCTGTAGATGTGCGTGTGTTTGGTTTGAGGGCTCCTGCCCTCTGTCTCTCGTGAGCCATCGGATGCCAGCCTTGTCACTGCAGTCCAGCATCTCATTTGGGCTCCCTTTCTAGCTCTCTTCTTCTCAAACATCTTGACTGTTCAGCTTCACTTTGGATTTTCTCTAAGGGACAGCATTCTTCTTTGTCTTAATCCCAAGCCCTTTCTTTCTATCTGTGTCATTTCCAACTTCCTCTCCCAGTGTCACATTTGTCATCTAATTTGGAGCTATAACAGTGAAAGGAACTCATACTGTGTTTGGATATATGTGAGCTAAGGCTACTCTGAACAAATACTCTTTGTAGGCCATGTCTGCACCAAATTGTCTGCTGCTTTTTGCTCAGATGTCTGTGATTCTTTGTTGCCAGCGCAGTACTTGGGATTGTGCAGTCACAAGCACACAGTTTATAAAGGCACGTGAGGATGAAACCACAGGAGGGTATTGTCGAAGTCACAATAAGCAGTTTCTTAATGCTAACCTTGTTGGTTAGGAAAATAGAAGAATAACTGTTCCCTTTGAAAATGTAGTTCATCAGCAGAATTCTTCTCTGTGCTTTTCACAGTTTGCTCGGAGTTGACAGTGGCTTTTTATAAGTGAACTGTGAATAGTCTATAGTATTAAATATTTAATCACAGTTAGGTACAGTATATTCATCAGTCCTCAGAGTGAGCTTGTCAAAAGGCTCCTCGTTTTTGTGTTCAATTCAAGTCACATATTTTTAATACAAATCTGTTGTGTCTGTTATGGGGACTCAAATTGCTGCTTTGCTTGCAAAACTAGTAGAAGAAGAAACTAAAGCTGTTATGGCTTTAAGTGATTTTGAAATACCTTCAGCAGGGATGTAGGATGAGAAGTTGTAACCACATAATACATGTTTAGTGTAAAACTTAAGAATGTAAAAGCATGTGTATGGCGTGTAGGGCATGTTCACTGACATGGTAAGCTTTATTCCACCTTTGGTACTTTATTCCTTGTGGAAAAGGTGGCTTTATTTCCCATTAGAAGCACCCTTAGCGAATCTCATATCATTAAGGCATCTAGAAGTTTTTGCTGTTCCATTTTTTCAAGCACTGAACAATCAGAATGAAAAGTAATACAAGATAATGAGCCTGTGCTGCTTTTGGCCTTAAGGTATGGAACTTGATAGGAAAACAGCTAATGAGAATATCCACAGTTGTACTAGGTAGGAAAAGGAGAAAAATACCCAAGAATTATAAACCTTTATGCTTCAGAGCCAGCCCTTAATTGGGTGGGAGGCGTGAAGAAACTTCCACAGTGTACAGGGTAAATGTTTTGATGTCTTCTTGTAACTTCTTCAGGAACATCTGGTGCTCATCCCTGTTAAAGTGAAGGTGGTTGAGTTAAGAATTGCTCAGGGCACTAGTCAGATATCATAAATTAAAAGATGAAAATGCCAGTTGCACATTATTTGGCAGCTATATGGGGCATTAGATTTATACGTGGACATGAGTTTTCTTAATTAGTCAGTGGAGGAATGATTCCCCTTCCATGAGGAGAAAATGTGTGAAAAATAGATGGTATAGGACTGGAAGCAGAAAATCAGAGACATGCTTGAAACGACAGATGTAATAGTGATCGGGATATAAATAAAATAGGAAGCAGGACGCACAAAGAAAGAAGCTGTAATAAACCAGCTGTACCATATACTGTTAAATGACCCCAGAGGTTTGGGATTTTGACTCATCCTTGTGTCTACATAGATCATGACTTTGGTGTTTCTCCATAACTGTCTATGGTACGTGGCATGTCATGAGTTTGGCTGGAACGCATTTTAAAGCATTTTTTACAGTGAAGCATTTTGAAGTGATTTGCCCAGTCCCTGAAAGCTTGATGCTTTCTATCCAGCCCTTGACATGGTTATCTTCATAAAAGCAGAGCTAGTGTTTGGCTCATTCCTATTACTGTTTCCCGAGCAGGAGCAAGCTGATGGTTTTCTTCACTTTAGATAAACCTGCAGTGACTTGATAGCAGCAGTGTGCGCACCAGGTGGTGAATAAAGCATTGGTTAAATGGGCACACTTTACCATGCTGAATAAACCCTTCAGCAGAGTATCTCTATAATAATTTTAGTAATCACTTAGTAGGGCAAGAGGTGACTAAGAACAAACCTGCAGAGGATTGTACTGTTGTTACATTGCCCTCTGAACAACATGAAACAGCATGGGAAATGAAAGACTTGATTTTACCTTGTGATAGATGATTGTGGCTAGAGCTGGGGGCTGACCATCCGGTCCTCTGCTGCACAGCCTAATAATGAATTGAGAAGGCACTCATTGACCTCATCTCAGATGAAATTTGTCCCATAATCGCAAAGACTTCCTTTTACCTTAATCTATTTGTTTAAAGGAAATCTTATAACCTTTTGACTTTGGGAGGAAAAGGAAAATAGTCTATTAATTGGGAAAGTTTTCCCTTAACAGTTCTTTGCTGGCAACCGTCAGAAGCCTCTTTTGATTGCTGATAAAGAGTGTTCATCTTTGCTCGATGATAATAGTTACTATGAGAGTGAGATTGATGCGACACTAGAAATTAAGAGCATTGAAAGGGTCAGCACTGAAAATTGCGTTAAGATTTTTCATTTAACTAGCATCCCTTTGGTTGTGACTCTTGTAAGTAACATAAATGACATAACAGACTTTTGGTTTAGGTATTTTGAGTAGGGTGAGACCTAGATTCAAAGCTTAGCTGTTTTTCAGAACAGCACTGAACTGATTGGTTTGGTCCCTTTTTTCCATAAAGAAGCTTTTGCCGTCTGCTTTGTCCTGTATTGTCTCTTCTAAGAAGGAGATGTGATCTTGGCAATGCAAATTATAGTGAAATATTTTTAAGCAATGGAAAAAATATAATTCCTTATAGTCCACTTAAATAAAATATATTAACTCTGGGATTTGTGGGATCACTTTCACAGATATTTTATGCACTTTATCTATGGCTGTTCATAGCAGCATACAGATCTCCCAGCAATTCACTTGATCTGATTTACTTTAAATTCGTGAATCAACCTTGTGATAGTTTCCACAGCTGCACTCCTGTGTAATAAAAGTATTCTGTAAATCACTATATGTGTATATATGCATATGCATATTTTTCCATACAGAATTCCAAATGTGTTGATACAAATTATGGGCAACCAAAAGAACACATCTAATGCAAGAATGCAAGTCTCAGAATTTTTTTAATGACTGTCTTTTCAGTGTAATCAAATGCAACAGGAGCTGATTTTCATTAGAACAATTATAACAAGAATCTAGATCACCAAATATCTGTAAAGGATCATTAGTAGTACAGTAAAATTATGTTCCGAAGTATCTGTCCAATTTTACGTTTCCATTCTCTAATTAGTAGATGGAGCTGTCAGCATCACATGTTCTTTGCAAGAGGAGTGTGATATTGATGATGGGGATTTCCTTCTCCTGAGTTTTTGGTTCACTCAAAATTATTTTTTCTCCATAGTTCAGCTTCACAGTAGTTCATAGGTTGTGCTTCCTGTTGGTTCACAAGGTTACTTGAACCACAGTTACTTACTTTTGCTAGTCTGCTGTATAAAACGTGTTTCCTCTTTTGGAGCAGGAAAAGAATCTGCAGTTGTCCAAAGCTAAGCAGAACTGAAGCAAAGGTAAATTAGGTGGTGATTCAACTAAATCAACTTCAGAACAACAAGGCAGTCAACAAGCAAATAAACACAGGCAAATTTCACTTTACAGCTCTTCAAATGAGGCAGTAGACATCTGATTGTAGAGCTAGCAACAAACATTTCTTGACTTTTGTAGGAACTGCAAACACCAAGCTAAAACATGTTCAAGACCAGACAAGGTCTTACAAGGTTTGGAGAGACATATAGCTCATACAGTTAATTATTGTTGTATAAACTTGGGATCTGGTACAAGTACCAGCATTTACCAACAGGACTCTGGCTGGGCCATGGGGCTTCTGTCTGTGCGTGGTAGTTTGACCCCTACCTTTTCCAGGATTGCGGGAAGATGAGTTTGGGAGGAACTGATTGGCAACAGAAAGTTGCAAGAAGGAGATAACAGTATCATCCCTGTGCAGCATGATTTATTGATGCTTTAAAAAATCCTCCCAAAGGGATAACCAGGTTCAGTTCCCTCCTGTGCCTGCAAAGGTCTCTAAGCTAGCTCTCCTGCCTTCCAGGGAAGCATCCTGGCCACCAAGCTGTGTCCCAGGTTAGTCAGTGGTTCTCACTGTGCTAAATCCAGACAGCTCCTCCAGCAGCATTACACACGGGGTTTCATTACTGCCCAAACCTCCCACAGCCAATGGTGCTGGGTGTGCAGTAGCTTTCCCACTGGCAGCAGGGCCTCAGTTGCTAAGGCTGCATCATGTTTATTCGAGGATTTGGATTTGAACAGCTCGCACCCCTCTCTTCCCTCAGGGCATAAAGAAGCCTGCAACAGACTGCAATATGTGTTATGGGGGTCTTGATGGAAATGAAGGCACGGTGAAACACAAATGTTCAAAGAAATGTCCTTCCCTGGCTCCAAAAGTGACTGGCAATGAAGCAGGAAGGGTAATAGAAAGGATTATGGCCCCTTTCCATGGATATATTGACATACATTCTGTGGTATTGTAACAGATTGAAAGCTCCTGAAGCTGGAGTGCAGACAACATGCTCTGAGTAGCAGGCTACCCATGGTTGTATGCATTCATGTTTGGAGCACTTTCAAATACAAAGGTCTATTGCCTTAGAGTTGTTGCACACAGATTAGAGTATAGTCTAATAAAGCACAGATGTTCAGTTTAGATGGCACTGTCATGAAGAGTAGGACCACTAGGAACTAAAATTCTTTGGCAGCCCCTGGTTCTGTCTTAGACAATTCCTGGTTGAAAGTCTTCTCACATTATACTTTCATACTTGAAGCACACAGTGTTACTTCACTGTTCTGGGCTTCACTGCATATTGCCAGGCATTTTTTAGTGGAAAATGTTTGGAGACGTTTGTGTAGTACTAGTCCTCTGTTTGTCGTTTGGCTTCAACTCAAGGGACACCTCCTGCTTCCTTTGGGAGAGCTGGTCTTCAAGAGAGACAGTCTGTGGGTAGGGAATGAGCACAGGCAGCCTCGTCCTTCCAGTTAATGTTCCAGGTCCAATTCTGAAATGGGGGTGGTTATTGACAGGGTGTGGATGGTCATAAAATATCTTAAAACCAGAGTCTAACTGGAGGATGGGAATAAAACTGCTCTCAAACCCGTGGTAACCAATGCCATCAAGCTTGTAAGAGTTGGAACGGGTTATAGGGTAAGTGAAGAGGAAGATTAGAGATGCTCCCCTTCTGACCAGAGCTATGCAGTTGATTTGCTCTATTACAGCTTGGTTTGATGAGAGATTTCACTGAAGCAGAGCTGATTTCTGCCTGCTAGAGCTCTGACCTGAGCACTAATTTTGAGTTTCAGGGGAAACTGGAGTAACTAGGCAATTGGTAGATTGACATGTGAATGAAAAAGCCTGGAGAGTTGACTGAGTTGTATAACATCAAGTGTCTTGTATTGAGGTGTCAAGGACCCCTTGGTCAGGCAGAAATGAAAAAGTGGGTATATTGTGTATAGGGAGCAGGGACTGAACCAAAGCATTTGTATTAGTACGAAAGCTTATGTCATGCCCTGGCTCCTATATCAATACTCTACTCCCATTAAATTTGCACTAAATCTGTAATTTCTAATTTGTTAAGAAGCACCCATGCTCTGAACCACTGGAAAGACAGCACTGGTAGTTTTGGATTAGCAGCATGCTCCGTTTGATGCACAACTTGGCCTCCTTGTCTCCTCTCGATCTCAAAGTCCTGTGGAAACTCTACTGAGTTTCTCTCTCCATCATTTCTCTGAAGCAAATCAGCTTGGCAAACAAAGCAAGATTCTTTCTAATAACTGTGTCATCATCTCTCCTCCAAAGAGATCTCTTGGAGCAAATGTTCATGAATGTTTGTGTTTTTTTCCTTAAGAACTACAGGAGCCAGTAGGGCATGCATTAAACTTATCCCGTAGTGTTGACAGAAAGAAAAGGATTTTGTGTTCATTTTTCCTGTTTAAAATAAGTTTAAGATTCTTCTTACATCTGATCAGTTTGTTAGGCTGTGGGGGCAAATACTTTGAGGTTGGGGGGAGTATTGCAAACTGCACCTTATTGCACTCCTGTGTTTGAATGATTTGGGCACTGTAACTATACATAGAGAGTCTTTAAGTACCTGGGAAGAGCTGCTGACTTGGCCATGTACCAGAATCAAGAGCACATGTTGGGGGTTTGCCCAGGAGCCTCTTCCCAGGTTGCAGGCCTAAGTACATTTCTGCTCCAGAAAGGGCCATAAGCCTACAAACATCATCTGGGGACTTCCTTCTTAGAGATTTCCTCAAAAAGGTTAGGTACAGGGGGGTATCCACAACTGAGGGAGGTGGTTCTCCTCATTAAAATCATACTTAAAAACATCAAAAGATTCTTTTAAATTGAAGATTGGAAAACAGAATTTTCTCTTCTCTCTCTATGGGTCTCTGAAGTTCCACTCTTACACTTTTCCATCCTCAGAGTATTCTGACAGTGACACATAGGCTCCTACATAGAACTGTGAAAATTAATTGATAGGATTTTGGAAGTGAACTGAAAGGAATGCTTGGGTATTTTTCTCCTTTTTCTAGCTGCCCCTCTGCCATGCTTAATGCCATCCAAAAAGTTTAAAAATCACAAGAGGATCAAGGATGCAGCAGGTACATTAAAACATGATTGTGCATATCATCGTCATCAGGGAAAAAAATAATCTGGTGTTGCTGGGGCTTGATGAGTTGCTTTTTTCCTATGACTCCTCCACTCATAATTAAATTTTTGGACATGTGGATTCTCTGATCCCCACTAAGTCAGCTGAAGTCATGCTACAGCTTGAGCAGAGGGAGGCAATAAAATGGCCCTCTGTCCTTCAGTCAGCTGCTTGTTTTTATCAGGCTCTCAGGAACTTGGGTAGAGAATTCTCTCTTCCTGTCAAATGAAGGTTAAAATCAGCTAAGAGAGGGGGAAAAAAAAAAACGTTATTGGGAAAGAATGACAGGCACACATAATGTATTCACTTAACTCTGAGTTCTTTGGGAATGGGGTCTGCCTGAGGTTCACAGCATGTCAGCAGGTGTTCCTTCTGATGGGTAGAGCTGCATTTCACAATTCAGGAAGTATCATTAAGATGCACATATTTAGGAACTCCCTACCTGCCTGCATTCTTTGCAGCTTATGAAGCTTTTATGCTGAGTAATTTAGTTCACCACGACTGCATCAGAAGAGTGTGAATGGCTTTTATCAAGGGGAAGAAGGGTGGCTTCCCCAGCAATATCAACTGCATGTGGCATTAGAAGGTCGAGTACCACTCCTTAAGGTTCTCACAGGAGCCATTTGGCATCCAGCAAAGATTGCAGGAGAGAGGTGTAATGAGCCATATGGGTAGTAAGAACTTTTTGGGTGAGCTGCTACGTGGCTAAGCACCACACTTATGCCAGCCCACATTAAGGCACATATCACAAAGCAGTTTGAGAAGGCATTTAAGCACACTTCTAAAGCTAAGCATGTTCTTGAAAACAAGGAGACAAAACCATATGCACAGTGTGTTTCCCTGAATAAAAGCTTGAAAAAAAATCTGAAAACCAATGGCTGCAAAGGTTTAAATATAATCACCAACTTCAACTTTAACAGAGCTGAAGAAAAGACACATATTGTAATTTTCATTATCTGTGTGTGTTTCCCTCTTGTTAGAAATTTATCCAAAGTCCAGAAGAGGCAGGATTTTGACTGGAAAATTGCAGGAAAGGCATCTCAAACCACAGCATTTTCAGTGACTCAGTGAATTCAGAGTCACCTCTCACTCATGGGTCTGAGTTCTGTCTGTTTGACCCATTTTCCCAATCTTGCACTGGATTATATTCTGCAGGACATGTTTCCAAATCCATGACCAAGGCAATTTCCTGCCACAGCTGTGGCTCTCAAGTCATGGTGCTGTGATCACAAATCCCCCTGTCATCCAGAAAAACTGTCAAGCTGGCAAAATGCAGCAGCATCAGTACTAATATCTGATCAAATTTGATATTTCAACCTCCACTGAAAAAATGGACTGTCAACTCAATTACTGTTTGGAGCAAAACACAACAGTACTGTTGGCTGCAAGCCATGCTATTATTGGGACAATTGAGTTTTATGCTGGGGAATAAAATATAGTTATCTTTAAAAGTGCCTGTGTGCACAATGCACCGCAGACCTCCACGCACCCAGCACACAAGTGCCAAGACTGTTTTCCTTAGAGTATCTGTCTCTCATATGTCTATCCAGATGCTTTAAGGACCCCATGCAAAGGGGCATGAATGATACTGCATAATTCCTGCTCTCCCCAACTGCTGTTTCTTGAGACAGAGAGCATTCACATCCTGCCTGTGTCCCATGGATTAGTTCCTTTCTGTTCTTTCCATCGCTTCTTTATAATTTATTTGTTTTCATCTATGGAATCACAGAAAAGCTTCAATTGAAAGGGAACATGAAGGTCATCTAGCCTAACTCATGCATAAAGCTGGACCACTTTAAGTCAGTGTCAACTCAGATGTGATTTGTTTCCACCAGGTACCAAGGTGCTTCTGTAAATAAGGATGCCTTCATTTACTCCTGACTGATTCTCACACTCCTTTGATCATTATTGTGGTTCTCCTGAGCTCACCATGATTAGAGATTTATGAGTCCATGTATGGATTCCTGTGTCTTTGGGAATTGTGCTGTGTTTTTTGTCCACTTTTTGTTCAGAAAAGAGCCTGTTGAGAGCTGATTCTAGTTTCCCCAATGGAGTCATCCTCTGTTCCTGTAGCAGAGCACTGAGCTGCATGCAGTTAACTTGGGGTAGCAGAAACTTGTACTGAAATCCAAGGCATGGTTTCAGAGTGACAATTGTCTGAGATGAGCTTAGCTTTGCAGCCTTGCAGTGTGAATATTGGTGTTCCATACTGGTAGGCTTCTCTGTGCATTTTTCCATCAGTATTGATGGATCTGGAGGTGTCACTTCATTTCACAGAACTCTGGTCACAAATGATGCAGCTGCAATTGCACTGCTAAGGTTTCATGATAGTCCAGAAGCGTTAACCACGCTAACCCCATCTTTCCAGATCTAGCTGGAAGTTCTACATTCTACTCCATTGGCACTGCATACAAAAATGGGTTTTCCAGGCTCTCCCTACACTGCTGATAACTCCTGCAGATTTGAGCACCTCCCACAGAAGCCGTGCGAGCCCCCTAAAAGAAAGGTTCCTCAGCCTTTGAGCCTGTCTGCTGCCAGCTCACCCTTTGTTGTGTTCTGGCTCTGGAGACATCTTTTGCCTTAAAATGACTCTTGGCTGTGGGCCCTCCTTCCACTTAAGAGTTGACTCGCTAAGCAGATCACACCACCAAGGATGTATTGGTTTTACATAGTAAGCCCTCCCTCACTTGACTTTTATGTTCCACCACTGTGGCACAAGACGAGTTTTCTGATGTGCTTGCCACATGGTCTGGCTCATCTCCCTCCTCTGGTGAGCAGTCATCCCTCCATCAGTGTAACAGGTAGATAACTCTGGAGCTATGCAGGAGGGCATGAAGAACAAGTCCAGCTTTACAGATTCCCATGGAGGAATCCTGGAAGCTTACATGTGAACTCAAGGATATGTACATTTGCACCAGTCAGCCCTCAGCCATTTAGTCCCATCCTCTCCCTGGAGAACAAGGACAGGAATAGGCAGTCTGCCACTCACCACTTGCACAAGCAGAAGTCTGGCAAGCCCTTTACAAGGCTGTGGACCTCTTTCTCACCACTACTCTATCAGTGGCTCCCATGGCCAAAAGAAGTGTGAGATTGCAGTGTAGGACTGTAAAGGTAAGGTTGAAACTAGAAGAATGGGGGAAAAATGACAGGAGAATTAAAAAAAACCCCACAAACCACAAAACAAGCATAACACAATCCTGTGCTGGTTTTGTGTTGGTTTTGTGTTGATTTGCAATGCCAAGATATCAGGAAACTTGGCTGTTTTTTTGAGATTATAGCTCCTGCACATGTTGGACTTTTTTTTGGGAAGTCATGACAGTTGGGAGGGAATATTGTTTGCTCTACCTGTGGAAGAACAATTAGAGTAGCACTCACTTCCCCTGCTCTTAGATATCTGCAGTCTGCCTATCCTTGTCACTCCAGGCTTACAGGAAATTTGAGATACAAATCAGAAAAGACTTTTTCACTCTGAGGATGCTCAGATGCTGGAACAGGTGTTCTGAGAGGTTATGGAGTTTTCATCTTTGGAGATACTCGAAATTCAGCCAGTCCTTGAGCCACCTGATCTTTTCCTCCTGATTTTTGCAATTAAATGCTCTGTATGTCCTTCACATGTCCCTTACAACCTGAATTATGCTGAATTTCTCTAACCCTATAACCATTACAAAGAAATACAACATTCCAAGACAGGACCTTTCTGTTTAACAGATGTATCATCTAGGGAAAGATGAAGGTCTGCCAGACTGTTTTGTTATGGTTTGGGGTTTTTTTGTCTTAATTGTAGATTAGGAAATAATCAGCTAAGCATGTATTTATTTCACTATGGAAAAAAAAAAAACCAAAACATTATGATGCCCATAAGCAGTTTTTGTTGCTACCTGAAAACACAGAGAAATTGTCTGCTGAAGTCAGAGATGGAGATTACTTCCTGGGTAGTGGCTGGATTTTCCATTTTTTCTTTTTCTATTAATATTATCTGTGATATTTCTTTGCATTTTTATCTGTAAAGTTTTTTTTTTTTTTCAGGCTCCACAATATTCAAATTGCAAATAGCTCTGTTGTCATGGAGATCATTACAGAATTAGGCCACAAAGAGTGACAGTGACAGTGACTCAGTAGCCAGGTGATACAGGCAGTCATCTGGGAAAAGAGAAATCTATTTTTATGTCCCTGCTCCCGTGAACATACAATTGTTTCTTTGCTAATGAAACAGATGCACTAGGAGGGGATGTCCCAGAAAACTCCTGACAGGTAACTGCAATATTCCTTCTGGCCTGGATTCAGTTCTCTTGTCCTTACTGAGCAAGAGAAGGGAAGAGTTGAATTTCAATTTTGCATATGTTAGCAGACAAGATTAATCTCTGAATGAGGAGGTGGGAGAGTCAAGATGGCCACAGTTGCCTGTCCTTGCCTGGGCACTTAGGCAAGCTAGAAGCACACTCACCCATCACTGCTGCAGCTAAATGAGCTGATAGACAAGCAGGTGACTAATTTGAGTTGCATCAAAACTCAGCCAGGCGTGAAACTCTTTCCTCCTCACACAACAGATGCGGGCTTAGGAATGCAGGCATTGATGGGAACTTGTCTGAGTGGAAATGGAGCAGGAATGTTGGGAATCTCTCTGTGTCACCACAGGAGCCTGTGCTTATCTGCTGAGTTCAATGCTTCAGTGTTTGGTGTTGCAAAAAAATAGTTTCATAAAAATTCACCCTGGTTTACAAAAAAGCATGCATTGAAGATGAAGAGGATGAGCAGTCCTGTAGTGAATGTGGCAAGAAGGATTCTCTGAGGTCCCTTCCAACCTGAATTACTTGCTGTGGTCCTACGTCTGAAATACCTGGCATAGTGTTGGGGGGTTAGAAATGCATAAACCCCTCCTCACAGAACAAATTTAAGTGGGTTTTTTTTCTACTCAGTTCATATGAGGAAGAAGATAATGTTTGCAGAGTTTATCTTGAGAAATCACTGTTATTACTATCAGAAAGCCACTCCAGATTGAAACAGCATTTACTCTGATTTTAATACTGATTTTGATACTCTATTAATGATCTTCACAGAAGCAGTAAAAGAAAATGAAAATACTTCATCAGGAAAATAGGAATGTGCATCACAAATTTGACCAACTAGTATGTCGTCCCTTAGTTGCCAGAATTGTAGTGGGGTTTTTTGGTTTTTTAGTGTCAGCTTTTTATTCACTACTTTCTTTCTTGCAAGAGGAAATGGCAGTGCAGTTCTGTAGCCTATAATCATTTGTCAGGGATGGGGGTGGAAGAAGATTAGCTCATAACACTGTAATCTCATCTGCTATCTATTTTTGGACAGATTTTGATTAATTCCCTATTAAGCAAATTCAGTGGTGTGCGTTATTATAGTGTCATGCTTTCCTGTAGCGTGCTACCTGTGTCATGTGATGAGCTGTCCTGAGGGCAAAAAACCAATAAAAATGACATTCTTGCTTATTATTTGCACCACTACCCTTTCATAGCCCATCTTCAGCCTATGTGTTGCCTAAGTTCAAAGTTAATTAGAATGACTGCCACTTCATGTCACATGAAAGATGATTATTGTATGTACAGGAGGAGTTATGCACCTCCTTGCACATGTCTGTCAGCAGCTCTGCCAGTTATGCCCCACTCTTTGTTTTAAATGATTGCTGTCAATAGGAATACGGGACATGCAACAACCATGAAGGTGCCAGGATTAAATAGTTGGGAAATAAGCAACCTTTTCACTACAGATGTGATGTTTCTCAGGAAGGCTTTAACTCCACTAACCAAAAACTCTTCTTTGTACAAAATCATCCTTTTAAAAATTATTTTAAGCTCTTCCATTTTATTTATGTCAATCACTGGAAGAAGAATTTTGAAAAGATAGCAAAGAACAATCCTTAAAATACGTGGATATGAATTGTAAGATAAAAAACTTAATTGCAGTTTAGACTTCAGATTTATTTGAAAAGGGGATAATGATAGTAATTACCCAGTTTGAGTTTTGTAGAAGGCTAATTAGATCCCAAAAGCATTTGTATGCGCAAGGCAAACCATAAATACAAAAGACCATCTGGTCCTTATCAGCTTACAACACTAACACTGTCTGTAATTATTTTTTCTATATTGTTTTGATGTTGACATTTTATGATGCAATACATCTAGCCATGGTTAGGGAATAACCTGTAAATGGTTTTTTGGTTGTTGATGGGTTTGGAGTTTTCTCCTGCATTTGAAGACATTGTCTGACTCTAGGAGTGCAGTGAAGCAATCTGGAGTTCAACCGTTTACACTACAAATGGGTCAGTGTTTTAAAAAATCAGTTTGATTGTGGGGTTTTAATCTAAATTGTTCCATCTGCTTTTTCCAGCATTCTGGGGGTTCAAAAATAATTTGTGAATATGCTGATAAGGCTTTATCAGGCCGTGACGTAGTAGTTTCACAGCACTAGAGGGACTAATTCCGATGCCCTCGTTCCGGGTGTAGAGCTTGCTGTCCAGAGCTGCCTGTGCTTTTGTTCCAATACGAAATCCGTGTGTGGCCTTGTTGAAGTCCCATGTTCCCACTGTGGAGTTACGTGTTTAGTCCTTTCTCTTCTGTAGGCTCTCCATACCTGCATCCCATGAGCCCAAGCAGGGCCTCTCCCAGGCTGCAGACAGGTGCTGTGCTGCAGAAGTGGCCACAGACCCTGTGGAAAGCATTAGTCAGACCCTACAAACCACAGGGAAGCAGGACTGGCTCCAAGCCTTAGGGAGGTGTTGAACATGGTTCAGTCTGAGTGATGTACCAGAGATACAGAGAGAGACACTGCCAGCTGCTTTCTGTGGAATCTTGTGGGTTCTCTGGGCTTTTCTCTAAGAGGAAAATTCTTGTGCAGAATTTTAATCAATTCCCTTTTTATGAAAATTGTCACTGATTTGATGCCTTCTGATAGCTCTCCTCAGTCAAACAAGGGCTAAGTAGTCAGTCCTGCTGGTGCTGCTCAGGAACCCATGCAGGCTTCAGGGATCTGCCTGTGCAAATCCAAGTGCAAATCAGACACTTATCATGAAGTTTAGGATCTATTTCACTGAAATTAGAAGTGTTTTAATCCAGTCCTAATTCTCTTCATTCGAGATACTTCCTAATCAGTCGACCACCTGAGTGTTGTCTGGGGCCCTGCATTAGTCCATATCTTGAAATCTGACAAGGATTATGTGTTTAAAGTAACAAACGCTCCTAAAATTGAATCTTGTGTAAAATAATATTGATGCCAGGTCCCATTTCTTCTCTTTGTTCAAGAGACAGGATTTTCTTTCCAAATATTTTTCTGTTACCTGCAAAGTTTGGTATTTACATCTCTAGTGCTTTAGAGTCTGTCTCCTTATTACTGTATAATCTCATTTAACAGTGCACAGAATCTCTAACCAGACTCAGGCCTGTGTGAGCTTTCTGTTTTGAAAGGACAGAGTAGGGAAGGCACATCTCTACAAGCAGTTTGAGCAGGACTGTGGTATATGTATGCCCTGTATTTTACATGGTTTTTTCATGCTTCCATGGTCTTGTGTCTCAGAAAGCCTGGCCTGTTTGGATACTGTGAATGTCACTGTGCTTGTGCACGGCATCGCCCATCTGCCTCATCATACCCTGTGCAGTCCTGGTGTCCAGACTCACACATGCTGTGTACCATCAGCCTCTCAGCTCCATACCGAGGAGGATGAGCCTTCTCTGGCCATGGTATCTGGTTCTGCCTGTACTCACAACCCTCATCCATCACCATCCTGGCAAGACAGCCCTGTTTTAGACTGGGTTGAAGGAACCTTTATGTACACATAGCATGAAACTTGGGTTTGGTTAAAGAAGGTAAAGATCTGTATCTGCATAGGAGTTCATTTTTACTTGAGGGGTAAAACATGACTAGAAAATTAGTGTGCTTTGGAGGAAGTATTAGGTGGGTGTATTGTTTATTTTCTTTTCTTTAACTGCTTTGAGACACACTGATGGCAGGCTTTGTATAGTAGCTATGAGCTGGTTTTTTTTTTTCTTCTTTTTTTGGCAGGGACCAGGTTTAAAGTGGATGGTGTTCTTTAAGTAAATGCTACTAAATGTCCTAAAATTTCATATCTAATCTCATGTTTTCATGTGAGAACCATCTACTCTCTCCATGCAAAACCATGAGCCAGATCTTTCAGCCATTGAACCCTGCTCACACCACTTCCGTGTCACTGTGTTTTTGTAAAGGACAGGTACAAAACAGACAGCTCCTGGAGGTCACCCAGAGTCTGTAGATAGAGGCTGCAGCGGGGGAAAATAACAATTTTAGGGCACAGAAGCATTCTCAAACCTAGACTTCATGCAGCCCTGTCACCTTCTGTGGCATCAAAATGGCTAATATGTCCAGTAGGAGCCACAAAGGGTGAGTTTGCTTCCTAATATAGACTGTCAGGAAAAAAAACCCAACACAGTTTTACTCCTAAAATTGCTTTGGAGATTTTTTGTGGAATCATCTTGTTTGAGTGTTATAGCTGTCTGTAGGAAATTGCTTGGGATTAGCCTTGGCAGTAGAGATGTGCATGTGTGACCCTTGGACTTGTGGTGTGCATGGGCTAGCATGGTATGTGCAGTGTGCCTGAGGCTAGGCTGGAACAGGGAAGGAGCAAAACATTCCTTTTGCTGTCCCTTTCCTCCTCCTGTGGTCATCCCAGCTCTCCCAGCAAGTATCCAAGCATTCAGACTCTGTTTCCCTCTCAATATAATCTTCCGGATATGTGTGCGCTTTCTCCGGGCCCTGGAAAATATAGTTTAGTTTTGGTTTTTTGCATGTGAAATTAACAGCTGGGATGGGATTTGCTTAACCAAATATGGACCTCTAAAAAGTCAGCATTTCTGAAGCCAGGTTGCAAAGGCTGGGAAGGGACGCTTGGGTGGTTACTCTGGTGAAACATCATTATTATAGTCTTAGGCAACAGGAAATCTACTTCAGCTAAGTAGTCACCAGGGGCCAGATCTAGAAAACATCATTTGCCTAAAATGAGACTTCAAGAATTTAAAGACATAAATCCAATACTACAGTCCCAAAACCATAATTACTTGCACACAACCCTGATGTCTCTTCATTTTTTTAGCTCATTTGTGTTAATAGAGAACACTCACCCTGCGCCAGGGTCCTGGGGTCCACTGTGGTGTACATAGGATTGATCAGCCTGGACTGTAATTCACATATAAACTGGATGAGCTTCATCCAGGAAGGTTTCTAAGCGCATAAGGAAAGCCCACTAGATGGGTTGGGCAGCCTGCACCTTGTCATTGCCAGGCTATTTTAGAAGATGGGTTTAAGAAGAGTGGAGGGGCTCTGTTTTCGATGGAATAGTGGAGTAGCTATAGCACCTGCCCAGGAAGCTTAATGTTCTCTCATCCCAAAGATTCAAGCTGGCATTTCTCCTCTGCCAGGAGATGAGTGTACTAGGTTAGATGCACTATAATGATACCTTCAGTACCTTTTCTTTTCTGCTGATTCTCAGTGCAAAAACAGAGTTAATGATTTTATGTAATGGAAGGAGAGGAGTAAAGCACAGCAAGCTTTGCAGAGGGAGCAAGAGAAAATACAACTTTCTGTTACAGGGCTGTGAGCATTTACCTGGGAGGGCATGTTCAAATGCTCTTCTTTACTGCTGGGGCAGCCCTGGTGTTTCTTGATGAACCACGATTGAATTAACACAGCCAGCATAAAACTGGAGAATATCCAAGGTGAGATTCTCCACCAAAGAGTGGTAATCCAGTTTAAGATTTCTCTCCAAGCCAGTAAATTTTAGATACTGTTTTGCTTTGGTGTAGTACCTGTAGCAGGAACCAAATAGTTTGTTTCATTGTGGTTCCACACACATGCCTTGGGGTTTGAGTTGGGTGTTCTCTGAGGAGGGGGGATGTAAGATTTTGGATTTACGCCCCAGAGACTCAGGAGCTCAGGACTGGCCATCCCTGCTGGTGTCCCCTGGTACTGAGGCTTTGACCTGCTGTCATGGGTAGATCCACCACCACTGGCCTCAGTTTGCTGTGCCTGCCTTGTTTATCAGAAATCTGCGACAAGTTATATCAAATTAGTATAATTGAGACCTGTACTCTTCTGTTAATCTTTGTTGAAATCACCTTATAAATATAATTGAGAGCTTTTACCAAGCAGTGCAAAGTGATTGTGGGCTTTTATCAGGCAGTGCAATCTTGTCCTCTTGTTACCTCAGAAATAAAGGCTGAACTAAGGGTGCTTTATGAGTGACATCAGTCTGCCTGTGACACTTGGATGTCAGCAAGAGAAGAGTGGTGGGTTTTGCATCATGGTTTAGTTACTTACTATAGCTAGAATCCATTAAGTGTCATTACCAATTTTGATTTGATGTGATGATTTGACCCTGGCGGTCAAATCCTGTAAATAAAGCAATGTGAGTTTACCTAAAATTCTGCCTGACAGGAGCACTCAGTTGTAACATTATGACCCATTATCTAACATTACTGTTCAGTGACGGTTCAGGAAAAGAATCTCCTTGCAAATATAATTTATTACATCTCGCAAAATTCTTTGAGTGACATTCAGACTTAAAGAGAGCCAATTACACTGCTTCTCACAATAGGCATATCCGTTTGCAGAGCCTTTTAATAGTACTTAAGATTTCTTGACTGCATTTGCCTTTTGTCTGTGAAGCTTGCTTTCAATGTCACTTCCACTCTGCTGCTGGAGATAATCTCTGGCATCACACTTTTCCTTTCACTCCTCGTACCCCACTCCTTCTACCTCGATTTTTCTCGCAGAAATTGCCGGCGGCTGAGGGGTGCCAGCCATGGCTGTAGCTTCAGGAGCCTGAAGCAGTTATAAGAAGAGTCAGGACCATGAAGGCACCTCACACCATTGCAGCCCCCTTGCTACAGCCCTTGTTAAAACCTCAGTTCACCTGCCCTGTCGCTGACACCAGTTGTCATCAGTTGGCTGACTTCAGGCTGGCTGACTTTGTGTCTTCCTCTCTCATCAGCTGCTCGATAGCTTGCTGATCTGTTTTGTTTGCAGTGTGATAGGTTAGAGCATACTGTATTATTTATAAATGTTTGGTAATTTTCTGTGTCACTGATGTATTCTTTGGGGCTGCTTCAGTCTTTCAAAAACAGGCTTAGCCCAACATCTCTCTCACAGCGTTGCAGCAGCATTCCCAGCCGGTTACTCTGTGTACTTGCTTCCACTTGCTGCAGTTTTAAAAATGTTCTTGAGCGCTTGTGCTGAGTGTTTAA
Organism: Lanius collurio; assembly: GCA_020086605.1. Lineage (NCBI taxonomy): Eukaryota > Metazoa > Chordata > Aves > Passeriformes > Laniidae > Lanius > Lanius collurio. The sequence continues at coordinate 22,035,243 of JACBWW010000006.1, read as the reverse complement.
TTAAAATTTCATGAGGGTGCTTGGTCTAATCCTCATCCAAATTACAATAGCATGAATGGGAAGTGGCCACAGAGGAGTCAGCAGAGTTAGGGTAGTATAAAATTGGAGAATGAGGGCTGTTGACTTCAGTTACCTTGCCACACAATAAATCTTACTGAAGGTTTTCCCTCCAAAACCTAACAAATTGAAATTAACTTGTCCAGTGTTTTTTTAACTAAATTTACTGTATTTATATTTAATGCCTCAGAGTCCAGTCTTGAGATATGCTGACCCCCCTACAGTTTTCTCAAACTTGCATCTCATGTTTTGGATCTGAATCAATAAAAGATTGTGTACAGTAAAAGATTATGTATTCTATATTATATATTCTAATATTCTATATTATGCAAGCATTAAGAGATCTCCAGAGCAAGGAAGAGAGGAGTGCCTCCTAACCCTAGTTTTGTCCCTTTTGTAAAGATAGGTTCACAATCCCCATTCCTGAAAGTGTTCAAGGCTGGGCTGGATGGGGCTTTGAGCAACCTGGTCTAGTAGAAGGTGTTCCTGTCCTTGGCAGGGGGCTTGGAACTAGATGAACTTTAAGGTCCCTTCCAACCCACACAATTCTGTTATTCTGTGGTTCTTTTCAGATCTCAGTGGCTCTGGGACAGAGCCAGCCTTAGAGGGTTGCAAAAGGGAAGACTTGCACAACAGCTATAACTCAGGCTGTTATCAGTCTGCCTTTTTGCTTCTCTCCATCTTTTCCCTACTGCCCAGGCAGATGCAAATATAATTACAACTTTTAATAGAGATCTAGTGAGGTACTGTTTGCTAGCTATGTTATCTGACCATGACAGATCCTTCCCTTTCATAGCAGCATAAATTACTTTATGCCTTCCTGGAAAACCAAAAAAAAAATGGTGGATGTAGTTACAGGTAACTCACTTTTTTTACATCCTTATGTGTGTGTGTGAGAGAGAGAGAAGAAAAATACTCTGTGCAAAAAGTGAAAAACAAGATGTGTAGATACAGAAGCTCAAAGTCAAATTTGTATAAATCCTCCCTGTTGGTCTGTCATGGATGTTATATTTCACTGAATTGCTGCTGTGGTGTCTTCAAAGTGTTGGTAGTTAATTGTACTTTAGGTATGCCATTCCTATCTTTAATTTAAACTGTATCTTATCCACAGATACGGAAAGTTGTCTTCTCTGTGTTGAGGATAACTTTTCTTGATATTCCAGTAGTTTAGTAGGAAGAGAGATGATGGGACACAATGATACTGTCCACTAAAAACCAGTACTGTCAAAATGACACATTAACCTCCTAATTTTGCTGTTAACAGTATATATGTGAAGATATATTAATGGCACAGGGATTTTTCATGATCTTCATAACCCTTGTCTATTAAAGGGACAGCTTAGTATCTTCAAAGGAAGAAGTCAATTTCTCTAATGCTAATTTGTAAGGGCAAAATAAATTGATACACTCCTCAACTTAACTGAATAAGCAAAGAATGCATTAGGAAAAAGGAGTAAAAAGATGCCCAAGAATTATCCCATAAGACCAGATGGATAAGCACAAGTGCAAATCTCAGATAAACTTATGCTGAGAAAAGATATTGTTTACTAACAGGCACTGAACAGGGTGTTTGTGGAATTACTGAGAAGAGTTATGCTTGATCCCCAAATTTAAATAATGGCTTCTAGTTGACAGCAGCTTTGATTACTCCTTGGAGCTACCCAAGCGAAAGAGAAATGCAGTTGTCAGCCTGATCCCTGACTATCTGGAGTCATCATGTTCTGACAAGTGTATCAGGTACAGATGTTTGTAAAATTTTCTTAAGTGGAGAGTCAGACAGGTCTGTCTTACCCATCAGCTGCCTCACATGTAGAGAGGCCACCATCATCATTGCTTCTTGCTTTCCTCCCATCCTTGTCCAACAGAGAAGCCTGATACATTCCCCACAAGCCCTATAAAGCTTGTAGCCTATGAGCTCTGTTCTTGCATTCATTCTTTGTGTGTGTACACAGATATGTTCATAACTTTCCTGTCTGGATTCCCCTGCTTTTCTACCCATAGAGGAGCAATAGTTGTAGCTGTTCTGCTCCACTCTGCCCCATTTTACGTGCTCCCCAGGTTGTCTAAAGAGCAGCAGTAGCCAGATTCACATATTGATTCAATGTGCATAAAGATCACCCAGGAACCTTCAACTTTTTATCTCCTAATGGATTTCTTTTTTCCACTGCCAGCAGAGGTGGACACTTTTGCCTGGATCTCTCACAGCAGCATTCCCAAGCACTGGGTATGAAGAAGTGACTCAAGCTCTAAGCCTGTTCTGTTGTAGTAGATGGTTTTCAGCTGTAGATAGTCCTTCCCTATGAGCCCGAGATCTGTAGCCAGAGGTGTAACCATGTGCTGGCAGAGCATAGAATCACACAATCATTCAGGCTGGAGAAGACCTCTAAGATCATCAAGTCATCAGACAGAAAGCACAAATTTACATTCAGGGATTGATAGGAGGGACAGTGGATATGGTAAAATCTGTACCAGAGCTCATAATGAAAAGAGGAGTTTAGCAGATAGGACTGACTCCTGAGAGTTGTGCCCATATGCCACATATTAACACAGAAGTATTTTCTCTCCTTATTGTAGAGTCATTAGTTTAATTCAGACCAATTATGAAAACAGTTCGTTAGGAACTTCAGTTACTTCAGTTCAGGGGCACTCAAAATGAAAAAATTGCCTGATTAGAAGATGTAGTCTTTCAGTCTTCTAAAAACATTTTTAAGGTACCTTCAATTGTGGCATCCCAGATTATCACATCAGAAAATTAAAAGTAGTTGTTGAACTACTGTTTTTACTTTTATGCTTAAGAGCACAATAACTCTAATTGTCCTGCTGAGCCTTAACGTCGGTTACTTAAAATTCTTTCAGGTGCAGGCTTGTTTGCTCAGTAAGCTGGCTCAGAGAGAGACATTGCCAGCATTCCAGTGCACTGCTGCCATTCAAGGCTGCAGCTTTTTCTGGTTTCTAGCAACAATTTGACCTAGATGTTTTTGTGGATCTTGTATGGATGTGGAAGAGAATGGAGCAGCTCAGCAGATGCAGCCCTGGGTATTGGTGATCACTCCTCTTAGCCCTTGGGTCTGATTTGTAGAAACATCAGCAGCACATCAATTACTCCGGTGCTAAGAAACATGATGAGATTTGACAGAATGGATGCAGGTGACTTATCATTTCTCCTTTGCCAAGTAGCTAACAAGTTGATATGACAGAGCCAAAACTCCTAAGTCCGGTGTACTGTTCACCATATTCTTTCTCAGAGATGTTTTAGGGACCGGAAATACCATTATCATGGATCCAGTATCTACCCAACCTTTGCTCCAATTAGTAAAATAGGTCTTCAGTATCAGGATGGCCGTGTGTGAAACTGTTCTCCTAAGTGCCAGTTAAAAAAATGATGATGATTTAAACACTGCTTTCAGATCAAGTATTAACTGTTTGTATAAGCAAGAAAAAATGCTTCAGAAAAACATCACAGAATCATACAATGTGTTGACTTGGAAGGGACCCATCAGGATCAAGTCCATCTCCTGGCCCTGCATAGGACACCCTAAGAAACACAGCCTGTTTCTCAGTTTTTGCTGGAAATGACACAGATTTTGTCCAGTTTTCTAAGTTTTGTCTGTAAGTGAATCTTAGATTCAGTCATTTGGAGAGGATAGGAAGTATACAATCGTATTTTAATTTCCATTTAAAATAGTGCATATCCTTTGGAAAAATGCCATTCTGTGCTACATACACAGATACAAGCACAATGCAGTGAGGTACAGGATCCAAGCTCCTAAGCTACAGTTGTTCTAGAAGGGGAAATTTTGGTTATTGATATCCTGGGCACAGAGAGGAGGTCAGCTGCTAAGTGTTTCAACTTAGTTGTAAATTGTTTTCTTATCCTGTTGTCTTTGTTATACTTGAACAATCATCACTGCTGCAAATTGATCGTATTCCTGTATCCTGAGTTTACAACTGAAACAGGAGAAGCGGAAAAGAGTGTATGTTGAGGAGCTGGTTAGAGGGAAGGAACTTGAACTTGTTCTTCCTGAAATATTTACTGCCTTTCACAGGTTTTTTTATGGGCTCCAGGAGAGCTTTGAATGAGGTGTTAGGTTGAAAACTGAACTGAGAGGCTGTTCGTTATGTAGGGGAAGATGGTATAAAGGAATTAACTGTTTGACAGCTGGACTTGGACTTTTGATGCATATTTTTTACAGGAGAGTGTGAATCCCCCTGCTCCTTTCTTGGCTGCTCCAAACACAGGGTATAGTGTGCAGAGGGTCGCTGCTCGTTGTTCCATTCCTGTGCTAGGAGCAAGGGGATGAGGACTCTGTGGTGTTTTCCTCCTGCCTCTGGGCTTCCCAGGGAGCCAGGGCAGAGGAAGCTGTGCCAGGATGTGTTACTGTCATGGGTCCAAGGTGGGTGACTGCCCTGGGGACATGACAGGGAAGTATGAGGGTAAGTGGGACCCAGGAGTATGTGTCTGAGCCAGGATGCTTCCTGGAGCCGGTCTCCCTGGGGTGGAGGTTGTGTTCAGGTCCTTACTCAGGGCATGCTTTACAGGCACTATCTGGCTTATAAAAAGGCCATTATAACATAGCAAGTACTTGCCCCTAGCAACCCTTGTGGGCTTGCAGAGAGAACTCTGAGAAATAAATTACTGCTCTTCCACATCAGCTTGCATCCACCTCATAAACCCATTCCTGATCTTGGCACTGGGAAAGAAAGAAAACAGGATCCAACCAAAGACTAGAGTTTTGTGTTGTGGTTTTATTTTTACACTAAGAGTTCAGTTATTTTTACCTAACAAACAGCATTATTACCCCTATAACTCTCTGTGTGTTGGCACGGGGGCTCTGCGGCGCCAGTGTCTGACAGCTTGCTAATAATGCAGCGTGGTACGAGCACGTCCTGTGCCAGCAGCGATTACTGCGAGCAGGCGGCAGCGCGATGACAGCCTTGAGAAGCGGCAAGCGCAGTCTCAGAGGTGACATCGGAGGGAATTTCCCAATTACTCCTGCTTCGTTAGGCTTCGGGTGACAGGAAGGTCGCACAGCAAGAGCACGCCCGCCCAGAAGGTGCAGGTCACCTCTTTCAGGCTTCTCAAAATGGTCCCTTTATAATTAGAGGATGTGATTTAGTTTTATTATATCTTTTAAAAGATAATAAACTATTGACAGCTGAGGTTGCAGGCTGAATTTAGCCATAATCACAACCACAGATGCTTGTGTTTTCACACAAGTAACTGTACTCATTAAGTCTTCCTGTATAAACAGCTAGAACTTGGGACTAAATTGCCAAAGGAAACCAAGATTTCTGAATACCAGCATGCTGCTAAATACATGGAATGGACAAGGGGGGAGAGGGGAGAGCAAAGAGTGATGAGGACAGCTTTTGTGGTGGTGCTGCTGACACTGAAGGATGGGATTAATCACAGAACATCCTGAGTTGCAAAGGACTCACAAAGGATCATCGCGTCCAACTCCTGGCCCTGCACAGGACACCCCAAAAGTCACACCATGTGCCTGAGAGCACTGTCTAAATGCTCCTTGAACTCTGTCAGGCTGGTGCTGTGAGCACTTCCCTGGGGAGCCTGTTCCAGTGCCCAACCACCCTCTGAGGGAAGAACCTTTTCTTGATATCCCACCTAAACCTCCCCCAACACAGCTTCAGGCCATCTCCTCTGGTTCTCTCTGGTCACCAGAGGGAAGAGATCAGTGCCTGCCTTTTGCTTCCCCTGGTGAGGAAGTTGTAAACTGCCATAAGGTCTTCCCTCAGTCTTCTCTTATTTAATTAGTATCACCATTTCAGAATTAGGCTTCTGTGCTAAGCCAGGCATGCAGACTGATCTGTAGGTACTGGAAAGAGAAGGCAATCCAGGCTGCCCAGCAGGCCCTCTTGTGTCTCTTAAAGCAGAAATCTGGGTTACAGGCTTAGGCAGGATACCCAGATTTACTTGGCCAAAACCAGAGAAGATGATGTCCGTTCTCTGGGGTGTTTGGAATCATACCAACTGAAGTATTAATACTGTTCCTGTCACAGCATGGTGTTGCCACAATGTACTTCTCATGAAATTACTGGAAAGGTGTTATTTTTTTCGCCCTTAGATGTTTTAATGCAGAACTTTCAAACAGCTCCATTTAAGGTTGTATATTCTGGTGGTATCATTCCTGTGGAAATGGCAGTGTGGAGCAAGAATGGAAACAGTATCGTCTTGCAGACTCTTGTCCAATGCCAGCCCTTTGCTTCCTCCCTTAGGATAAGAGGAGAGAGAAAAATTGAGCTCTTGGTGCTCAGAAGCTGCTGTCTTGGGTAGCTGAGTATTGAGAAAAGCAAGAAAATAGTTACATCTGCTTGCAGCCCTGAGCACACACTCATTCAAGGGCTAGCTGGGGTCTAACTTGGCTTTTTAGTCCTTCCAGGTTGGACCTATTTGTCAGGGGATGACAGTACTACAGAAACCAAATATTATCAGCCAAGAAACCACTTCTGCAAGGAGGATTTTCAGTTGGTGGCATGCCTTAAAGTTACATAGAATCACAGATTCACAGAATACCTTGAGTTGGAATGGACCCACAAGAGTCACTGAAATCCAGCTCCTGTCTCTACACAGAACATCCCCAAGAATCACACCATGTGCCTGAGAGCACTGTCCAATATATCACTGTATAAAGTGCAGGAGAGACTGAGTGGTTTGGGTTTTTTTTCCATTAAAAAATACAAGTTTGATTTTTTGGGGGATGAAAATTTAAAATTACTCCTTGTTCTTTTTGAGAACAGCAGTCTAAATGCCTCTACTACAGCTTTCACTCGCCAGGGATACTGCTTCCTCTGAGCAGTAGGTTTTGTCTCTTTGAGATCCTGTGAGAACTTGGACTACATCAAGGCATGAAGAGAGACCATTAGACAGCACAGTGGGATCCTCATATCCAAACTCCTAGTTTTAGAGAAAAAAAAATTGAAATTAGGAACACTGTAATGAAAATGTGTGGATGGGTTTTGGTTGGTTTTTTTAACAAAAACCAGCTCTCACAACTGCTGGAAAGTGAGAAAAGCACTTCCTTTGATGCCCAATTTTGTCAAAATCACTTGGGAGTAAGTCTATCACTAGTGGTGAGCAGTGTAGGAAGGTATGAATTAGCTTGATGCCAGGTAGGGTCTGGAAAAAAGCCATCTAAGACAAAAATTCAATTAAAATCACTGGAAGTAGGAACCTAAATTGTTCTTTAAATTATTTGTCCCCATCACTGTGTTGCAGAGCATGTATGAAAAGTAACATTTTCTTTTTATCCTTCCAACTGGGAGAAAAGCACTCCATATGTGGGCATGGAGTGCTAAATGAGAAGTCCTGCGGGTGCTATGGCTGGGAGCCAGATGTACCCAAAGCCCGAGATGCTTATGTGTAGGAAACCAAGTTGGAACGTGCACTCATGAGCTCTCTACATCAAATGCAGACACCTAAATTCAAGTGTCCTAGTCTCAAGATGACTCTCATCTGATGTTTCACGTTTAAAGAATTACTAATTTTTCAAACAGATCTGCTGCCTGTAAAAGAAACTTGAATTTGTGCTCTCCTCTTCTTCCCCAAGAAAAGAAACCCGAAACAACTCCTCACGGATATTTGTGTATTTCCAGAAACCTGCTCAATATACGTCAGTTCTATTCAGCATTTTCCATATCCGTGCCCCATGTATTTCCAACATGACATGCCCTTTGTTTATCCTAGTACTGCATGGCCCACTAGGACATTTGGGGAAATAGAAGATGGTTGGAAATGAGGAGTCCATGTTTCTAGTTGGCATCTGTGCTGTTGCCGTATTTGTATTCAGTGCTTCAGTCTTTCCTTGCTTGTGCATTTCTATGTGTTTGACCTTGAGGAAGTCACTAAGCCCCTCTGTGCCTCTATTTCCCAGTTGTCCAATATCAGCATTGCTCCCTGCCTGCACTGGCAGCCGATTTTTTTATAAAAACTCCTCTTATTTTTTTCTGGTTAAGGAATTTCTTCTTGTTTCCTGTGAGATTGTGCTAGTATTATCCAGGAAAAAAAAGTTAAGTGATGTGTATCCATTATCACTTTGATGGGTTTAGCAGCCTCTTGGCAAACTTGGTTTCAGGGTAAGAACAATTTGGGTTTTTGTGGCTTGGAGTGAAGTTTAACATGTGGAGAGTGCTTATGGGAGATGGGGGTGGTTTTCTGGGATTGTTTTTCCTCCCTTTGTCAAGTTGTGTACTGTGCAGGGTGCACTTTCTCCCAGGATGAGTTGACAAATAAAATACTCTGTCTAAAGCAATCTTGTTGTATATCCAAACCTCTTTCCGAGTGAGGCCAAGCACTTTGGCAGCTCCTTTTTGCAGTGAGGTTCTCCAGAGCTGACAGCCGAGGCGCTGCTGAATGGGCCAGCACAGGGTCGGTGCTGATTAATGATGCAAACACAGCTCTGAGGAGCAATGCCTGAGCAAACAGGGGTGATGTCAGCCCTAGCAACAGATGGCAGAGCCCCCTTTCCCGTGCTCTGCGGGCTGCTCCAGCACTCAGAGATGGTGAATAAGGAACAATGAGGGTAGCACAGGGTTAACCGCCACTTCTGTCAGTGTTTTTGTGCTGGCTTCACTATTTCACAGCAAAATGTCACTGGGTGAATTGATTATTTTTTTTTTGTTTCACTGTCCAGACGTGAGAGAAAAGTGGCCACAAGCAACTTTTAGCTCTTGGGGCCGCCTGGTAAAAAGGGCACAATAAACATCCTCCCCGCAAACGTGGAAAAAGCAATTGAAGGTGGAGCTGTTATATAGAGGTTTTTGATGCTGTTGCAAATTGTTATGGGTCAGTTGCTATTTCTAACACTAACCTCAGCTGCTCAGGGTGGCTGGAAATGCCCGTGTTAATTACCATCAGGCTGAGGTCTTGTCTGTAGACACAAGTTGTATTGGTTTAACTACACCGGTATCATTAAAGCGGTCCAAATACCCTGAAGTGAATGCAGTTACAGCAGTATAAATGAGCTTGTTTATCTCATAATCTATGCTAGTATAAGGCACCTTTATACCCCTGTAATTTCACTCACTGGGGGTTGTGCCAGTGTAAATGTTTTGGTACGAAAGTCAATAACTGGCATACTTGGAGGCTGTCTGGGGTCTGGCAGGCTGGAAGTGCTGTGCTGCAGCAGCTTCCATACTGAATGCTCAGCTATTTTTGTTTTTAATCTATCATTCTTGTCTTGACCTAGAAATAAAAATTTAATGGAAAGTTGGATTTATGGTGGCAGCAGAAATAGGGGTCACAGGTGCTGTCTTCCCTCCTTGAACTGCAGTGGCTGGAGGATGAAGGAACCATCTGAGCCACAGGATGGGAGATATCCCTTCCTGCACAGAGACAGGGAAAGGGCCAGCCAGCGGGCCCTCCCGGACAAATATCAATGATGGGAAAGAGGATGATGTAGTTTAAAATAAGAGGTGGAGAGCTGCTTGCCATCTTTCTGGGGCTGCTCTAATTCATGCCATGAAGACACACTGACAGCCCCAAATCCAGTAGAACCTGTGGGGGTAGGAGACAATCCCATTTTGCCTCCCTCATCTGCCTCATAGGGTTTTTACCTTAGGGCTTAGAGGCTGTGACTTCCCCTACCAAACTGTAGTGATCTGCATCATCTGTGAACTGCCTTTATAGTGACTGGAGAGAGAGAGAGACGCTTCTAAACTACATTTTATCTCCTCTTAGCTTGGCTGTCTAAAAAAACCCATATAAATCATGCTTCAGAAGTGCCTGCTTCTCTGCTTTGACTGTACAGGGGTGTTTGTCAGCTGGGTAGGATGCAAGTACAGTGGGTCTCATCTGTCCTGGTTAACCAAGGTCCAGCTCTGTTCCATGGCATTTGGGCTGGCCCTTGACTTTGAGAGAGGTTTTGGTGGTGTGGCTGCAGAAATATTACTGACTCTTGGAAAAATCCATGTACTAAAAATGCTTTTACTCTCGCTTTTTTTGTGCCTCCATCCTCTAACTGACAAAGCAAAATTATTTTGGGGCATTGGGTGTCTTAGTAAACTTTTAATGGACTGTTTGCTCATTTCACTTTTTAGTGAAATTTTGTTGATTATGTTGCTACTTTATACTGTGGCTACCTTGATTCATTTCTCTCTGCTCATACAAGCAATTCTTCTGGAAAAGGCCTTTGTAGCTCTCTGTGCACTGCTGGTTTTGAGCTACCATCACCACTCTTCAAAGTAGCCACCAGGATTTCCCAGGTCCTCAGCAGCACACTCAGCTCTGTCACTGTTACTGGACATCATGGCCCTTTTGAAAATAGCAGGATTTTGTTTCTGGGATTGGATCTGTGGCTGTCCTGACTCTGATGTAGCCCCATCCCAGCAGTCTCCAGTCTCTGTCCAGTGGCTCTTAGCTCAGTGTGCCTCAATAGATACAGGGTAGATACTGTTAAGAAGCTACCTGGTAGTGATTTCCTCCATCCTAAATGTTTTAAAAACCTAATCCATTTACTTTTTACTTCTAGGTGTTTCAGTTTCACCAAACACTACCTATACCAGTTATAACCTGATCCTTTTGGATCCTACAGGACCAGTTTCTAGATTTAGGGCTGTGCCGTTGCTTTAAAAACAATACTGCAAGTAAAAAGGATAGTTTGGGTGAGTGAGGAGGCCTAATTGATTCATCAAGGGTTGTACAGCACAAACACTTCAAAGCATCGTCACAGGATCCTGCTGTGAAATGCCACTCAGCCTCCTGCAACAAGAAGCCCAAGGAGCAAATGCTTTGCATGTTTTAAGGAGGTACTGAGCCTTAAAAACCTCAAAACTATTCATTTTTTCCTTGCTATGTCAAGTACCTGTGCTTTATTTTTACCTACATTTACCCATTTTTTTATCTTAAGAAGGACTCTCAAAATTGCTCAGATTCTTAAAACATGAACCTGAGAGACTGAAATGTTGTCAGTGTGCTTATGCTGTGCTCAGCACCAGTCTTCAACACCCAGTTTTATAGCTAAGATTCCTTATCTGTAAAATGGGAGAAATCTGTTTAACCTGAGAAGGGTCTAACCTCATACCTCACATAAGCTTTTGGTGCTGAGATCATTGACAATTATAGGGTACAATGTAATCTTTGTGTGCTAGATGTTGTTAAAGAACATGATTTTGAGGTTCTTAGATTTGCCTAAAGTTTATTTTTTAAATTATTTTTAAGTGCATGTAGAAAACTATCAAGTCACTGAGGAATGAAATTTTATTTCCAGCTTGTTAAAACATACAGAAAACTATGGAAAACAGGTAACTTAGTGTTGTTTTGAGTCCCATGTTTGAGGCAGTTTTATTCCCTTCAGTACTGAATAAAAAAAATGTAACTGATCTGTAAATCAACCCTTTGATGCAGAAAAACTGCCAGAAACCAAAACTGATCTGGCTCAAATGATAGACACTTACTCTGGCTGACAACTTATACATTTAATTGGAAGCTACAGCTTTTGAAATGAATTGGACAGAGTGAAATCATCACAGTCTCAGATGTAGACAATGACAGAAGCCAGTATGTTCAGTTCTCTTCACTGAGGCTTGTAACACAGAAAAAGCTGATGATCTTACTAGATTGCGATTGAAGATATTTGCCCTTCACTGAATAATGAGCTTGCAATCACATTTTGCTGAAACAGGTTCTTTGAACAAATGAAACTTAAATCAGAAGGAAGTTAAATCTCATTTCTTACTCTTCGATCAAAACCTTCATGCTTGAGCGCCTCGTAGAGAGGAACATTAGGCTCACATTTCTGTAATCTTATTTGTTATTCAAGATTTGCTCCTGATAGCTTAAACTACTGGGGGAAAAATAAACCCAGAAACAAAAAAACAAACCCACACCCATACAGCCTTAAAAATGGAAAATCGATTCATTTCCACCACTTTGCAAAGCCTTTCATTATAAAGGGAGAGCAAAGCAAGTAGAAAAGAACTGCATGCATCCAAAGTCACCAAATCTTTTCACTTGTTCCCAGGGCTCGGACAACAATGCCACTATGAAAATAGCACCGAGGAGGAAGAGCATGCTGGGTAATGAGATGCAAATGAGCACACCAAGCATCCCACTCTGCCTCGGAGCCTTTGTATCCAGTAGTGCAATAACAACCAGCTTTTGAGTCATGATAGGTTAGCACAGAATCGGTTTCACAATGGGTGTATGTGTTACCCTCATGGTTCTCCTCAGCTTGTGGTCAGCAGGATAGTTAAACATGGCATCCATTTCAGTGAGAAGCTGCCTAGATTAAAACTAGCTGAAATAAGAGTGTCACAATTAATTGTAACAAAACTCTGTGTGAGACCTTGTGAAGGGAGAAGGACATTTTATTTTATTTAACTTGATCTGGAACTTGTATTTTCTTACACTCTCATACTCTGCACACCAAGGCATATGTATCCAAGTCCTGTGGCCAAGATGACTCTTGTGGGAAACTGAAGTCCTTACTGTGTCTCTTGGCTTCTTCTTGACTGACAACAAACTGAACAGGTTGTCTTGTTTTTTTCAAAAGGTCTTCTGAACATTCAGGAATTAACAGTTACCTTTGCATTGCAAATTTGTTTATTTCTGCTTCTGCTCATTGCTGACTCTCTTCATCTCATCTTGGATCTCTTTAATGCCATCATCTGTCCTTTCCTTACCATGATAGTATAGGTGATGTGCTGGAACCTTTGTGCTCTCTCCTTCTGTTACCAAACCAGAGATCTCTTGCTGAGAGGTCAATGCTGGGACCTTACCAGAGCTGTGTGCCCAGATGTTCCCCAGATGTCTCCTTGGCTTAGCAGTACAGACCATTCCTTTAACCTGACTTTAGTTTCTTTGAGTTCTTTCACACATAGACGGTTCCATTCCTGTTCCATCCATATCCATCGTATTTCTAAAAGGCAACTGTGCAAGAGGGAGGCATCTAAGGAGACCTGGATTTATGCAAAGGACTAAGCTGTTTCATAAGGCTGGGGCTCTGGGCTGGCTTCACAGAAAAAAGCAGCAACTGCTCCTGTTCTGGTTTTACTGTGCATTTTTGCTGTTTGTTATGTGCTGAGCCACTGATGTGAGGGCCACACCTATTACTGTATTTTACCCTTTGATAGCAGTTTATAAATCCATGCTCAGAGAAACAAAAAAAGGGCAAATTTTAGAAAATGCTTAGTGCTGTTATAGCTGAGCTTTATGATACTGTTAGTTAATAATATCTTACAGAAATAACTTCTTTCCTTCTAGGTCACAGTGCACTTTACAAAGAAACATATCCATTATCCCAGTTTTATGGGAGGGTGAACTGAAGCACAGAGACAGAAAATGTCCCATGTAAGGTTACAGACCAAGACAGAGGGTGAGCAGGAAATCTAAGCGAGGTGTCTTCAGTATGGTGTCTCAGGCAGGAGACCACCCTGGGAAGGGCAGCAGATCTTGACAGTGCTGAGTGTGAGTTGCATGTCATGAAAGAGGCCCGTATATCTTCTCTGTGAAGCTTCTTTCCCCAGCTCTGTGTTCTGCCTCCAAATCAGCAAGGTCACCTCGCCCATGAATCATTTTCTTATTAGAGATGAAGATGAGATTGACTTGACCTGGGGAATCTGCAGGGAGCACAAGGCACCACTCTCCCAGCACTGTGGCTTTACTGAGCCGGAGACAATTGATGGTCATGAGGGATCAGCACGTTTTTTTTCATAACACATTTGGGGAAAAAGCTGGTGTTATTTTTCTGTTGTCGAGAACAGTGCTTGGTTGAGGGAAAAATGCAAAATCGCTCCTCTTTAAAAGGTAATGAGGGTGTGTAGATTAAGGGGAGAAACTGACAGCTGCGCCCTGCACACCCCCCACACCTCCTCTGCAATTGAGAAGGGAAAGTACCAGGACTTCATCATGCTGAGACCTATGCATATCTTATACAAAGCGTACATTGGAGAGTTTTTTATTATTCTTTTTTCCATCTTTTGTCCTGATATGCCAGAGAAAGAGATCGAACAAGAATTTATGCCCAAGGTGCACAATATTTGCATAGACCCTTTCCTCTGAAAGTGACACCACCACCCCTGCCGCAGATATTATATAAGTCTTCATTCCTGCAAACAGTGAAATTAATTAGCATAAATTATATCCAGAGTCTAGTTAGGCTCAGTCATTGCTTTTGCAGAATTACAAGGCCTTTTTGCACAAAAAAATTAAAGAAAATTGTTTAATGATGATGTGTGCTGGTTACTAAGCTAGCCACCGTTAAGATATATTTATAGCTATTCCTGTCACTAATAATGATATGCTAATTATAACCCAAATAGAATTCTGTAATTTCTCCCTGAAAATGGAGGCAATGCAGGGAGATGTTAAAATGTGTGCTGAGGCATCATATTAGCAATTAGGTTTTTAGGTGGCACTGCAATTCTGAAGGGAAGAAAGCTAAATAAGATAGGAGTGCTATTTCTATTCTTACATATTTGTTTGAGCCTCAATAAAGGATTTAAACTTGAAAACATTCTTATCCTACAAAGCATGAACTTCTCTGTGAAGTGTTTTAGAAGAGCTAAGCCCCTGTAGGAGAGCCCCTCAAGGGCATTTGCTCGGTTGTTGCAGAGCATCACAGCCGTAAGAGATGACTCAGGCGACGATGACAGTGTGGAGAAATTGCTCATCAGTTGTGCTACAGGGGCCAGAGCAGCTTGGACATGTTGAATATTACCATTTAAATATTGCAGCTGTGGACTGCAGACTGTGTCTGCAATCTTAAGAGTAGCTCCTGAGGGATTATATCAGGGGGCAAGCATTTTGGGTTGCACTTTGAGTTTCATCCCACCTGAGTTCAAGGAGCACATCACTGAGATGCCTGAAGGTGTTTCCAGTCCAAAGTGACCACAGTCAGGTGGTGACTGTGGTTTGGTACAGCAACCTTTGCAGACCTTATCCTGCTGTCCAAAGCAAGTTTGGATTTGGCTCCTTCCTGGCCAAATATACCTCACTGCTATCACTCTTACATCGAGTAAGAATAACTATGATAATTTCTGCTCCAGAAATGTGAAAGAATTGGCACCTTAAATACAACTCCTGTAGCAAGTGACTACTGAGGGGTATTATAAAATCTGAGATTTAAGCCATGCAGCTGGTAGATAAATAAAATGTCATCAGCAAAGAGCAGGAAGACAGGGTGAAGAAAAAAGCCTTGCAGTCACAGAACTATTTGTCTGACCTCTGTCAACTGCAAGGCTTTCAAACGTATTTTGAAGGATAGAATAATTAAAAACATGAAAATAAATAGAAAACAGGATAAAAATGCTCATGGGTTTACTGGAAGTAAATCATATCGGCCTATCTTGATGTCGTGGACAAGATAAATGATGTTCTAAGAAATACTTTTTATGTCATCTACGTGGACTTTCGTAATGCATTTGATACGGTTGCACTGCAGAATTTATGAGGCCCGAGGACTTGGAGATTAATTGTTGAATTGATATTGCATATGGGCTTTGCTAAAGAGGAAATAAAAATGATGAGCCTTGAATAAGGAATTTGCATGCTGAAGGGTATACATTAACAGATTATCTCAAGTATTGGCTAGACAAATGATCTTACTTGGTGATTTCTTCACTGGTGCTGGCTTCAAGTGAGGGAGTTTGCTCTCATCCAGAGTTGGAAGACATCATCCAAACCAAAGGGTTTGGGGAAAAGAAAAAAAAGAAAAGGAAGAAAGGCTCACTGGGAGTTTGAGGAGTAGAAATTCATTAATGAAGTAAACTAAACAGTGTATTTGAGGCTTAATACAAGATTGCTGCTCCCAGCTAGATGCATCCACAGGAATCAGTAGTTAGGCTGCTTTAATGTGGCTGTGTAGACATTATCTGGAGCACAGTGTTCTTCATCCATCGGGCTTAGGAGGGATGAAGGTTGGGACTGTAATGCAGGGAAGGTAATGGCAAATTCATTAGGTGAGAGGGAGTCAATTCAGCTTGTCTTATTTAGTAGACCAAAATGAAGGTGAAAATTGTTCATAAATGCAGTCTGGAAACCAGGGTATTCAACACTGATGTTTGCAAATAACCTTCCAGGAGGAATGCACAGAACAGAAAACCTGGCCACTCCACAAGTAGAGAGGAATATTTAGAAAAGTAGTGGCTTTGCCTGCAGTTCCTGAGGACTGCACTGGCTGAGTTTTAAAGAATGAAAGGGAGTCCCTCTGAGTCCCCTGTTTTACAGGCGGAACAGACTGGCACACCATATTGTCACTTTAAACATATTCTAGGAACAAAAAAAGCCAGGATCTGCCTTTAAAGGAAAGCATAATCCAAAATCTTCATTGAAGTGAATGTTTGCTGTGCATTTTGTTCAGAGTTTTGATATTTTCAGCAATAAGCTGATGGAACTCTTAACGAGAGACAGAAGGGACAATGAAAGAAGAACAAAAAGGTTTTGCTTCAGCTTCTCCTGTTTTTGTTTTTTTTCCTGACGTAACCATGCATTAGAAAATGTAACTGTTTTTAAAAAGCAATCATTTTTTATACCTAGCTTGTTTCAAAAAGGTCGTTCCACTCTCATTGTCACCTCAGGAAAAACAATAAAGCAGCAGTCCTCCACATAATTGCACAGGCTCGCCTGGTGGGTTCTCTTTCTTGTTCAATGAAGTATCATTCATTTAGATCAGAATACAGTCTTTCTAAATTAGAGGTTTACATGTGTAATTATATAAAATGATATGTTTGTTTACATCTCCAAGTAAAATGTACGTCGTTTTCTATCATTTATCTTTGAAATTCAATTTTGCTTTGTCGATCCCTAATTTATTGCAGGAGATGAATGTGCTGTTAGAGTGTTTACAATGCCTCTTGCTGCCTGTGGATAATAGAATTACCCTGGTTATTGCTATTCATTTCGACATTTCTACGGTTAGAAATATGCGATAGTTTTACATTCTTGAATATATAGTGCAAATCCTAATGCTATTTATTGTGGCTGCCCTTTTTTTTATCCATCTAAAGACTTAAATTTACTTTCAAAGAATAGTGGGACATTTGACAGCTGATGGCTGTATTTCTCAGCAGCTTCTTACTCTCTTCTGTGTTCATAAACGTGTGGAGAGGCTGCGTTCATACCTTTGTGTGTAATGTTAATAAATATTTTAGATTTCTGGTAAACCTGAAAACTCCCATATGAATTTCTGCCAATTTAGCCCTGGGGCTTTGGTGAATAAGCAGTGTGTATAACCAGTCACTGAATTTATGGAACATTTTTGTACAAACAGTGTTTGTTTTACTTATTCCTTTTGTCTGTTTAACTGGTTGGGTTAAAAGGCCGTGTTTCCAGCAAGCAATCCCAAGGCATTATTTTTACAAGCAGAACTTTCAAGGGTAACTCTACAGAATGTTTCCTTTGATATCTTCTTGAGGTTTTCTTTCTGTATTCTTGTTCCTTACAGTATTTGAGAAAGGCAGACCGGGAAGCGCATCCACTTAGGGCTGTGACAGGGTAGGAGCAGTGCTGCAGGATGCTCAGAGCATCTCAGAGGGCACGAGAACTCAGTGGAGGAAGATGTCTAATTTCATATTCTTCTTTTCATTTCAAAATCATTCTCTTTGGAGATGAAGATCAATATCTGAATGAGGAGAAAGTTTCCCTCATTACGTAGGGACTGGAAATCTTTCCGACGAGACCTCGGCTAATCCCTCCAGACCATCTGTGTGTGTGTGTGTCACAGGACATACATATATGGCCCTGTGCTCCCTGAGAGTCCCACACAAAGATCCTGACTGCACTGGGAGTGGGAAGGGTGTAAAGCATGTACTGCTATGATTTGGAGCCAGGCAGCATGTTTGAAGGTTGTGTTTAAACCCTGCATAATAACCTGAAGTCTCTTGTTACACTTCCAGCCCATCCATCCCCTAGTTGTATTTTCTTAATAAATGGTATTTATGGATACGCAGAGCAAGAAAAAAAAATTAATAATGGACAGTAAAGCATGCAGTAAATTGTATCCTATTAATCTTTTGCCAGGGAAGGAGACGTCGTTGCTTTCTTTCTCAGCTTCCTGTCTCTATGAAGACACTCTGCCTTCAGCTTAAAACAAAAAAAAAAAAATTATTTGGCTTCTTTTACTTTAGCCTGCTTGTTACCTGTCTTACACTATTTTCATATTTCACCTAAACAAAGTTTGAGAATGAGAAATCAGTAAAGGAGTACTTCAGAATTTCATTTAAAAAAATATATATTCTTTATACTATAAAATTTGCAGCACTTCCAGAGATAGCAGTAAAATGTGCTGTCTCTCCATACGAGATTCTGTTATCTTTTAAGCAGTAATTCAGGAAAAAGCTCAGGTAAGGTTATCCATCCACAGGTTGAATGAAAATAATTTAATTTCATACGGAGAACGGTATTGAACTCTACTTGGCTTCACAGCCATATTAGGGAAATTCAATCTGTATCAGAAAATAGCCTGTGGCAACCTAATTTTTGGTCCCTGAGTGCCATAGTACTGAAAATATGTGACTTTCTTCTAAGTCAAGGGTCAGTTTAGTTGCTATCACACCTACAGCCGTGGGCTGTTCTGGATGTGAAGAGAATAAGCATCAGAAGAAACAAACCCAGAGCAGTGTTTCCCTCTGTGTAATACTGTTCAAGCTCTCCAGTGCTTCAAGATTTCCTCTGCCATAGCCTTTGCACTTAACAGCCCTTTATGAATTTTTCTGCTGTGGCTAAGTCCACAGAAGAAATTTGAATTAGTGAATTAATTTGTTTCCAACAAAACCACTTCAAACAATGCATATATATGGAAAGAATGAACATCAATATACCTTAGAGCTAAATATACCTCTGCAAATATGTGCGTTTTAGGATAACTTTTAATATTCAGCTTATGGGGTGGATGCAAAATGTCATACACACACATATCCATAGTCTAATATTTGACTGTACATGCAGTATTTATGTATTTGTCTGTCTACTTCAGCACACACAGGCACACAGAGGTTTTATTTCTGTGAGCACCCTTCTGTGAAACAAGAGCTAACCGAAGGCAGAGGATGGATTAAATCCTTCACTTTGATTATCATCAAATTCGTAAAAAAAAATATATAAAAATTATAAAGCATTAATCATACTGTAGAATTTGTAACTATTCCTGATTTTATGTCATATTCAGTGATCCAGACACACACACGTTTATTCATCCACACACATACCTGGCTTTACTCCTATGGCATCAGGCCTGTCACTGTTTGCTATTAAGTTAGATTTCTTCATTTGCATTCCAGTAACTGCAGGCTTCACTAATTGCAAATGCAAAGTAACTCAGGTGGGTTTTGATTTGTTTCTGATGAACTTTTCTTTAGCACATTGAGATGTGCTAAAAGCATTATCCTAAGCATCAATGCTAAGTGTTGCTCAAATGTCTGGATCACACATCTAAGCCCTTTTAACTGGTGATTTGTTTGCAAGGTGATGCATTGGTTGAAGATTGTAGAGGCTGATGTATTGGCTAAATTGTCAGGATCTCTTTGTGTTGGTCCTGTTCTTCTGTGTCACTAAGGCTGCATCTGAGCACTAAGGCAGGTCTGCCTTGTTGCCCACCCTACACCATCCACATTATAAAGTGATGAGATGAAAAACATCGCCATTTCTTCTCCATCTACATGCTGAATTTCCTTTTACAGGGGACTGATTTGGGAAACAGTGATGATCTTATCCAGTGTACAGTGGGGTTTTGGAGGGATGTTGCCATGTCAGTGTCAGCTGAGACTTGTGACTTCGTCCTGCAGTGTTATGGGACATGTGTAGAGTGAGCTTGTTCACCTTGCAGCACTTCCAAACTCTCTAACAGGAGTAGAATAATATTGTTTATTTGCTAATAAAAAACAGCGAAAGTGACAGGTATCATAGAAAAGCCAGGTGTGTAAGACCTCCAAGGTTTTATATAGCAAGTTATTTCCAAGCTGAAATATTGGGTCAAGCAACATTTTGGAGTTTAACAAAACAACTTGTTTATATGGTCTGAGGAACATATGCACCAGGATGAAGAGAGAGATGTTTTAACTCACAAAGTCAAAGCAAAGTATGAAATTCTGTGAGCAGAGTGACATTACCTTGTTTGTTATTGGATGGTTTTACTGTAAATAACTTATCTATTGAATACAGTATTCCTATTCACTTTTGAGGATGTTCTTAACGATCACAGTTATAAATATCTCCTGCCCTTAGTAGGACCATGATGTTTCCCTGGAAATTTGAGAGAAACCATTTGAGAGGTGTGCAGCAACTTCTGCAACTTGTTAGTGGGTTTGACTTTTTTTTTGAGAAATGCATGCTGTATTTCCCAGCTGGCTTTGGAGAATTGTCCATATGGCTGTGTCTGTAAGGCCTGCAGCAAATACTGAAGATAGGAAAACAGGGAAGGGTCATTTTTTATCATTGTTCCCTTGAGATTTTTTATCATAACCAGGAGTGCAGCCTAACGTAATTTCCTTGGGCGTATTCTTCTCTGTGAGTTATTTTCTTTAGATAATGCTTTTACACATACTCTTCAGAGTATGACAATTTAATACAGTTAGGTAAGAACTAAAACTGAGATGTGGTCTCTTGTACAAAGTCAGTTTTCTTTCAGT
Organism: Lanius collurio; assembly: GCA_020086605.1. NCBI lineage: Eukaryota > Metazoa > Chordata > Aves > Passeriformes > Laniidae > Lanius > Lanius collurio. Next base: position 22,014,609 of record JACBWW010000006.1, on the reverse strand, counting down.
TGCCCCAATGTCTTGAAAATAAAGTTCTACATCCTGCTAAATATTGCTATTATTATGTATCTGTGGCATGGAGTAGTGAATACAGGAGGGAGAAACACAGTAGTGTTTTCATAAAACTCAGGTAATTAATTTCTGTGAGACTGGACTGGTAAAGCTGTGGGTGGTGTTAGACTTAACTGTCATACTTTTTTTTTCAGTTTTGATGACTACTCTTCATAATTTCTTGCAATACTGTTTTGTAATGTGAAAGAACCAGATTCATATCCATGGCAATACATTAAAATAATTAAATAAATAATAATACCATGTAATTAAGACAGGGGTTTATGTGTAGTCATATTTTGAGCTGCAGTGTTGGACAGCCTGATCTGTCCCTGACTTCAGGCATGTATGAGAACAGAGAACAGGAGAGGAAACTAAAGTTCTCATAACTGCACACACATAGGAACAGTTGTTCCTACACATTAATTTAACAGCCTGATAAGCAGAGTGGGCATTGTATGTAGAGCTGTCTTTAAAGCAAAACCAAGCAGTTGTGATGGTTCACAATCAACATACTTAATGATCAGGTCTGCAGAACTGATGGTGATGGTCTGCTCCCTGCCCTTTAGGATCGGCTGTTGAATCTGAGTGATAAATCTTCTAACATCTGCTACATTTAAAATAAAGGCAGATCTGTTGCAGAGACTTGCTGTGTGTTCATATAACTCTTTTAGAAGAAAATTCAGGTCTGAAGGCACTCTGACAATTATTGCAGTCAAAAGGCATTAAACAAAGGGAAACAAAAAACCTCCTTTGTGATAACAGTAGTGTTGTGAGGAGGAGCAGCAGTAGTAGCAGTTTTAGTTTTACTGATGAAAGACAAGTACTATTCATTATAAGAGTTCGTGATACTCAGTTGCAGATGTTAGCTTTTGGTCTTAAAAAAGAATGTGAATTTCTTTGCCTGAAGAAGTTGATGAGGACAGAGACTTTCTATAATTTACAGCTAGAGATCTCTTGTTTAAGAAGATAGTAGGTAGAGTTCACAATGGCACATTAGGAATGAAGTGGAAGATTATATAAAACCTACGATATTCCTTACTGTGATTAGGTTGTGCTTGATAAATATCCATAGTGACTATGCATGTGATGAATGGGGATATTTCAAATTTGAAATTTTTACTTTATCAGTTTATTGAGGCTGAACCTCTTTCATAATTAGGAATTTCTTGCCTGTATCTTTTTGTTCTTTTTAGACATGGGGGGGATCTTGTGTGAATGACACCAGTTTATCATCTGTGCTGTCATTTCTGTTTAAACTCATGCAGTGAGTAGATAGATGTCTCCCATATGGTGTAACAGTTTTGAATACTTACAACTGCTTGATGCAGGCAATACTAGTTTTGTTTTTCCAGCTTTTTTGCCAGCACCAGGTTATTCCATGTAATTGTAATGATGCACTCTAATTTCTGTGACTTCCTCCACCCCTTGGGTGTCACTTCTGTGGTCTTATACATCTTGTAATGAGTCTGAAATCCTGGAAGCAGAGTCCACTTCCCTTTGTTCATTTCATCCTATTACTTCAAGTATTATTTCTCCTCTTTTCACCAAAATAGATAAAAAGACTCCTTCAAGGAGAAGGTGGTAGCATATGAGGAGCTGTAGCTGTAGAAGCCTTCTGGGACTAGAAGGCTTATATAGATGTAAGATATTGCTGATAGGTTTTTTTAAGAATTCAGGGTCATCATGGATTTGTGTTTAGATGCCTGGCTAGTCTGATTAATTCAATATGTAGAATAGTTAATCCAGGGAGAATTTATTTTATTGTTTCCCTTGGTAATCTTAAAGATGAAAAATTTTTGAGAACAGCTTGGCCTGTGGGCATTGTCTCCAAAACCAGCTTTATCTCTAGGAAAAGTTGGTCTGTGAAAAACCAAGCACATGATGCATTTTCCTATCCAAAGGAATGTTTTATATGAGGGAAACCCCAAATCTGCCTTTTAAAACTCTAGTAAGAACAAAATAAAAAACTCAGCTATGTTCCTAGAAGATATGCATCATTTTTCTTGAGGGAACTTTGGAAGTGTTTAGTTTTCTTTCCTTGGATAAATCTCACAAGAGTTTAATCATTCATGAAGGTACATTGCTTAAAATAAAAGATATCTTGATCATCCTCATGCAAAAGGGTACTTTATTTTAAAGACTCAATTTGAGCATGGAACAAATTGATGAAATGGTAGTACAAAACCTTTAATGCATTAGAATGATTACATTTGGAAATCATTATGTATACAAGTAGTTATTACAGAAATAACCTTCTTTGTCAAGTATTCTTGGTGTGGAAGTAATCAGCATCCTATCCCATTAATTGTTTGAGAACTCTGAAATCTTTAATGAGTTTTTTTATGGAAGAATTTCAGTCAAATGCAAATGATTCATTGAAACTCTAAATCATAAGACAAATAGTGATTCTTCAGTGAGTTTTTTTCATTCACTGTAATAAATGTAGCATGTTAAATGTAGACACACAGTTAACTGTTTCTCAGTTACTTTTCTCACAGCATTTTTCTTTAAAGATTCATTGCTGGTCAGAAAGTGACAATGGTTGGACTGAGAAATAAAATGCTTGACAGATGTCAAGAAATCTGTGCCCAATTCAGCTTCAAGTAGATTTTTTCCCTTTGAATGTTTTAAAAATTAATTTGTATTCAGGTTGATAAAGATACATATTTTTCAATGGGTATTCACAATCAAATATCATCCTTTTTTTCACAGGTCTGATTACCACAACATCAAGAAAATTGGATCGGGAACAGCAAGCAGAACATTTTTTAGAGGTATGTTTAAGTGGAAATATATGTTAAGAGTTTAGCTGATTTTTGTAGCTTAAAATCACTTCTTGTTCCAGGAGAGTAGTATTCTCCCTTTTCTTCATTTATAACAGTCTCACACAAAGCTGGGAATTGCCTGATTATACAGAAGAAATAAAATATTTTTCAATTCTCAAGCGCAGGAAAAAAACCTGAACAAAAATTGAATAGCTGTTTTCCACCCCACTTCATTTAAGTCTTTTATTGTAGCTCGTAAATTTTATTTGTGACAGAAAGTTAGACTATCCAGAGTAAAAAGATTTTTAAAGAACAGGTGGAATTACCCCAATCCTGCCAGGATTTTTAGTCTCTCAGGTTAAACAGGTTTAAAGTTTTGCATCTTGGATCTGATGTGCAAACTGGTAATTTGGATGAAAGCAAACTTTGACCTTTTCATGTTCTCTGCATTATCAGAATCAATGATTTTTTAGCTTTCGGTTACTGGGATTGTTAACAACACTTTTCAAATTTTTAAAAAATTGCCTTTTGAAAAAGAGTATCTAAACCATTCCCTTGGCCCTTGTGATGAATGTTTCTCTTTATAAGTAGCTCACATGTGTTGGATATGGAGTGATACACTTGTAAGCTACTGGTTTTGCCACATGTGTTTTAACATTGCTGTACACCATGCTATGGGTTAGTTTCTTTTTTTTTCCTTTGGGTAAAAGTTCCTTGACTCTGTTATTTTGTCTGTTTGTGGAGTAAGGAGTTCTTGGTTCCTGTTGGTGGTACAAGTAAAAAGAACCATATTGTCCCACATAATCAATCCTCCCTACTATATATTTTAAGAAATTCTCTTCAAATCCGTACAAGCTAAAAAACATCTGGACACAATAACTCCTAATTCAATCACTATCTGACAGCAAAATGTAGTAAAATATGTATTTGCATATTCATTAAGTTTTTTATTTGCTAGAAATCCCAGATTATTTTGGTTAGTGCAAAACACAGGGGAGAAGGGTTGATTATTACTGTACAAGTTTGAATTGGGTTTTTTTCTTGAGAATTCTCTGTAGATTCTTACACAATCCATGTCATAAATACATGGAGGCAAGTACAAGGATTTTTCCCTTTTTAGGATTTATGGAGTTGTAAAGTTAGTAAAGTAATCATGTATTCTAATAACTTCAAGCTTTCCAGTTTATACTGTCAGTGAAGATCAAAAATGGAATGAAATGGGCATTGATTTTGAAATATGGCTATTGATGAGAATTTGGGGTCTCTAAGTCTCCTTTGGTCTGCAGAGAAGGACCAGGTAATCCTGGTGAACAGGTTAGTACAAAATGAAACACAGGAAGTTCTATCTGAATATGAGGAAAAACTGCTTTTCTTTGAGGGTGACAGAGTACTAGAACAGATTGCACAGAGAGGTTGTGGAGTCTCTCTCTCTGGAGATACTCAAAACCTGCCTGGATGTGATCCTGCACAGCCAGCTGTAGATGAACGTGCTTTAGCAGGGGTTGGACTAGATGAGCTACACAGGTCCCTTCCTACATCAGCCATTCTCTGATTCTGTAATTCTGTGATTTATCTGTTTGCCTCAGAGATCTCAGTGAAACTTGCCAAACACACATTTTCCAAAGGATTCCCATACAGATGGGGGAGTGCTACTATTAATAGCAAAAAGGAAAAAATTACTTATAGAATTCAGCCTTAGTCATCAGTACAAGTTAACATATTCTTTCCCCTCAATTGTATCTTGCTTGAAAAAATAACAATCTGCAAGATTTTGAGGGCTGAAGATGCAGTAGAGGGAAATTTGTGTCATACACTGCTTGAAGGCTTGTGAATGGGGAGTAAAGTGGAGGGCGGGCCATGGAGAAGAGAAACACAGGAGCAGGGTGTCCTGTAGAAGTGTGGAGAAGATCACATTGTAAATCCTACCTTGGAACAGTGAGTGGGAAGGGCAGTTGGACTCTGATGGAGACACAGCCATGGTGGTCACATTGCCCCATGGAGCTGCTGCTGAAACACTGCCCATCGCTGCCTCCTGGGAGGCGCGTTCCTGCTGCACATCCGAGTGCAGTCTGCGATCCAGAGCCGGGGCCAGTCAAGCTGTGCTTGTTCTTGTGGCAAACTGAGAAATGTTTTCTAAAATGCCTGTCTGTCTCTGTGTAATTAACCCCCTGGGGAGGCCTTAATTGCCAAGACAGCCGTGGTTTCCCAGTAGTACAGTGTTTCCCTTCCGGCTTCATTTCATACCCTTCTTCCAGGAGCCTGTCTGGTGTAAAGGAGCGCAAACTTGGCTCCCTTTGAAAAGCTCTGATTAGTACTTGACCTAGCAACCCTTGCCCCCCTTGGCCCAGTGTGCGTGTGAGGCACTGACAGACCTTTCCTAGATACAACTTTTTAATTGTTGTTAATAAGACTTGGACAGAAATGCTATACCCTGTAAGTACCTGCCAGTCTTTACTTAGCAAATTTCATTATTAACAGCATTTCTGCCTCTTTCACTGAAGCTGTAGGGAAAATGAAGTGAAATAAGATAGGTGTTAGTCACTGTAGTTGTGTGTAGTGCCAGTGCTCATCTCCAGACCGCCACCTGTGATGGCTTGGAGTTGCTCTTTCCGAGTTGCCTGCCCCTGTCCAAACCAGAGGAAACATGAATTACCAGCGATGACAGGATGTGTATTTTTAAGGCTGCCATGCTTAGGAAAGATGAATCTAAGTGATTTTCCTTGTAAGTTGCGCAAGAATTCCGAAGTAAGTACCAAGGCCCAGGTCAGATGTGCATTTCTTCTTTCTTTCTCCTTTAGATGTATAGACCTATGCCCACAGGGATTTTTTTAATGATACCTCAGGCTGCTGTCACAGGACTTTCACTTACCGAAGAGTATATTCCAAAGGGAGTACAGAAATGTGTCTAGAACCTGAACCAAAAGATGCATGAAGAAATCAGAAATTTACTTCCCTTTATAATCATTGAGATTTTTTCTGTTTGCTTTGGTGATTTTGTTTGGGTATTGTTTGGTTGGTTCTTTGTTTGCTTGTTTTGGCATTTTGGAAGGAGTGGAAAAAATGCTCCTCCCGGGTTTTTCATTGGTTGTGGCATTGTCAGTGCTTTTTTTTTAAGCTCCCAAGTTGAGGGCTTAATTTTTTTCTGAGACATTTGTAATGCCTTGCAAAGCTGCAACTTGTATTCTGGGCTTGTTATCAGGTAGAATTTTGCTGCTATGGTTTACATCGTACATCACTGGATTTTACACAGGATCGTCTCTTACTTTAGTGGATTCTTATTAATGGAATAGATCTGCCTGAAATAGGAGGAAAATGACCACTTGATTACATTACTTTCTCACATGAAGCAAGACAAAAGCATTTATTCCATTTCACAGACTTTCTCAAAGATTTTGTAGTTGGGATGAAGTATTTAAATAACAATCTCAAAGAGGAAAAGTAATCTTGAGAACTACCTGCTTGCTTTGCAAGTGAACAAGAATAGTGATGTATTTCCAAGTGAGGTGCAAGTTTCGGGTGATTTGGCTTTATTTTCTTTCAATAATTGAATACATTATATTCTTCTTTCCTTGTTTTACTTCCTCCATCTTCTGAATATGTGTTGTCTTCTAATAATTGTTATGTAAACACTTCACTCTCTTTTCTTGTATTAGACTAGCTTACTAAAAAGAAGAAGCTAGAAGTGGAGAATGTTAGTGGAGTTTGAGCTACAGAAAAAAAACCCACAAAAACAGTCTGGCTGTTTTTTTCTGCCCACAGTTTTTGTAGACGCCTCCTAATGCTGGTTGACAATTTTACAAACTCTAGTGATTTTGCTATGTGATTTTATGCAAACAGCTGTGGGAGTGGTGGAGGTCCGATAATAAGCATAAAAATTAAACCATTTAATCAGGATCTGCACCGTTGTGTGGTGTCAGCTGATTCTGAGATGTCCACAACATGAATAGTTCCTGGTCTGCTTTCCAATGTATATCTGCAACATCATGGGGGAGGATTGTTGAATCCAGTAAGTTCATTGACTTACACATTTAGCCCAGAAAGTGGATCTGAGCACATTTTTCTTACCCTGAGCAGTTTTTAAATACTTTGTTGCAGAGGCTTTTTTACTCAAGCTTCCAGCGCAGAAAGCCTCTCTAAAATGCACCCACCACTGAACAGTTCAGCTTGTTGGGAATTGCTGTGTCAAGACCTGTGTTTAGGAAAAGAATGGGCCAGAAGAGTTACAGGCTTCAGTGTGCAATTCTAGCAACAGTCTTTGAAACTTCATGATTGAAGGGATGAACTGTCTGTAGTGAGAGATGACCTCTCCATCCTCTTGACAGTGGAATATAAGTTGGTGCTTTTAAAGTGCTGAGGCTGTTTAGTCTCTCCCTGATGAGCACACGTGGTGTGGGCTCTTCAGACATTTAGCCAGTTTTGAAAATTGTATCCATAGTATCTGTTCCTCCAAACCACTAAAATAGCTATTTAAATTTGCCACTGTAGATTCATTCAGAAAATATCTTTTAACATTTTTCATGGTGAAAAACTTGTCTATTCAAAGTGTCTCTAAAGAATAAAAGTAGCTTTTAATAAGCATGGTCAGAACTTTAAATCTCTTGAAGTGACAAAGCAACTGAAGGCAATAGGTTTAAAAATAATGTTACAGCTGCCTTAGCCTTTAAAGGTCCAAGTCATGTACCGTAATTGAAGAGGAGGAGAAGTGGGAGCAGCTAATTTTTAGCCAACTTAGTGCTATCAGAATGGTAACAGTGCCTCCCAAGTGCCCTACTTTTGTCACAAATCAGTATACACAAGCTTCATCAATCTTCCTGCTCCACAGCTCAAGCACAGCACTGAGAAGGATGGCAGTAACAGTGCAAGGGATTGTAATGAAGACAAATTGCTAAATCTGATGTGTGTCAAAATACATGGGCTGAATGAAGCATATTGATTTCTATTTACTGTAAGTACACTAAGGGTACAATAAACTGTGTTACATGGTATGTATTTATATGCAGTAATTAGAGGGAAACATGATAATCTGCTGTAATTGGAGCCTTCTAAAAAGAATTCAAATTCCCACTCCTTTATTGGGGAGTTGTAAATGTGAGGGGAATGTTGATAGAGGGATTATAATTTTATTCCACTTGGAATTTGGTGCAGAATATCACAGGGGAAGTTGCTGCCAGAAAGTTTATGGCCACAGTTTGCAGGGGAGAAGGAGTTTAAAAACTTACAAAGTGGCATTTAAAAATAGCACTATTTCTCAGTTCTTCCCACAAACACTACGCTGGTGGTTCAGCATTGGACCAGCCTGTGTTCTCCACCATCCTCTTCTTTTCCTCCAGCATCTCCCACACAAGAACTTAACAAATTTGACTTTGTTTTGCTGTTGAGCCTGCTCAGTTGGGCTGTAGCCTTTGCTAGTGGCGATGCCTGAAGTCAGTGGTCCTTTGTGAGAAACTGCAACATTTTCTGAAGAATATAGGCAGCTGTGTAGCAATATGCTCATGTATATTTTTGCAGGAGAAGTACAAAAGCTGAAGTTCATTGGGTTTGTGTAGCTGAATAGTGCTCTACAGCACACTGATTGCTTAAATCCTGGATTACACGTCTGTGTAAGCATTTGTTTCATGGTTCTTTAGCGCTGCCCATATTTGGCAGAGAAAGCTGCATTTTTTCTCAGTGACATGCTGGTGATGGTGTAAAAATGAGGCAGTGTATCTGATTGAACATTTTGTCTTAGGTTTAAATGGCTCCAAAGGCACATGCCTTTCCCTTTTTTAACGCGGAAGCCTATCAGAAAGTGCAAGGAAAGTTTAAAAAATAGGTAAACAGCCTCTTCTTTCCATCTTGAGTTTGAAAAGTGTTACTGGTTGTGCTTGCTGGAAATAAGAGAACTATTTTAATTATTTTTAAGGCACTTGAAAGTATTTCTAGTTGAACAGTTGGTTTATGGAGGCAGCTTTCTAAAGACAATCAAAGATATATCAATGTCATCTTCAAATGGTGACACACTGAACTTTAATGTCAGCTTCAAAGTTAAGGGGAAAAAAGAAAAGGAAAAAAATGAGAGAAAGGGGAAAAGAAGAGAAAGAGGGTGGGGAGGAAAGAAAGGGAAGAAAACAAACAGTTCTAAAGAAAATCAAAACCACATTCATCTCATGTTGCCTCTCTGTGGGGCTATCAGCAGAGGGGAAATGCACCTGGCCAGCGTGGAGGCAGATCTAGCAGAGACACGAGGTCTGGGCTTAGGAGGCACAAGCTGAGCTCACTCACCCAATGATGCAGGTTTCCATGCTACGCCCTGAGTTCTTCGGCTGCTGTTTTGAGAAACAGCCAACAACTTTCCAAAGGCAGGAGGTGGCTGGAGGTTAAAACTGTCTTTCAGGGGCAGATTTCCATATGACATTGCACACTTCTTCTCGTGTGTATTCAGGCAGAAAGTCTTACTAAGCAAAATATGGAAAAACCCTGGTGGGATTCATCTGTCTGCAGTGATAAGTGGTCTCCTTAGCTAGACAGTCGTGTCTAACTTATGTGATCTGATAAGATGAAGAATTATCAGGTGCATCACTGAAAATATTACTAATTCCATTGTAAAGGAAGTGGTCTCTGTGTAAGAGATATGAACAGAAACTTTAAACAGCAAAATAATTAAGGCATCGTGTTTTTACAGATTACTTTCTTTTATTACTGAAAATTTCAATAGCTCCCAAATGTCCCATTATTTTAGGTATTGTCTTGAGAAATAACACAAGTGACAGAGCCTAAGCATTGGGAAAACTGAATTCAATACCACTTTTCTTCATGCGTGTGGAATCTTAATTCTGTTTTCTTATTAAATTATAAAAAATATCTCTTTATAGGTTTATAATAATGGGACAAATTAAGGTTAGATTGAAAAAATAATAATAATAATTATGTGTTTAAAGTCCTCAGTAGTCCATATTAAATTCAGGTAGCCATTGGAAAATGTGCCCACAATTCTGATGACACAATATATGTACACCAAAGGAGAAGGGCAAGAATGGGTCTGTGTATATCAAATACTAGCAGTCACCCTCAGCTCATTTCAGTTACTCAATGAAATACCAATAGCCTTCAGAGACTGGATGTGCAAAGAATGTCTGTGACATTTCCATAAAATTTGCAGACTTTTAAGTCAACCCTGAGGCTGTTTGTTTACTTTTTTGCCTTACGCTAATGACTGATTTCAATCTTTGTTTTTATTAGATAATATTAATGTCATTCTTTTAACTTTCTTAAGATTAGTCTAATTCTCTTAAAAATGTTTTGCACATGCTAACAACAGGATGATGTCAAGGACAAATATGGTACTGACAGTTAAATTAGTGCATCATTTATATCATAGTGTCTGGTTCTTGCCTCTCTTGGAGAGTATTTAAGCCATCCAGCTAATCTGATACTGTTTGGGAGTTCTCACATGGCAGGATTTCAGTCCAGCATTAAAAATCTCACACTTGTTTGGTTAATCTATTTTATTGATTTGGGATACCAGTAGTAATGAAGAAAAGCAGTCCTCTTTTCTGTCTTTAATGAGCTGCCTAAGTAAAAAATTTTCATAACTCAATATGCAAAATTGTGTTTTTGTTGTGAATGCTTGATGATTACAGGAATGAGCCAGATAGTTTACAGACCTTCTATAGATGTAATATAAGCTTGTGTTAGTTTATTTGTTATTAAAATAAGAAAGCACAGCTCATATATTATTTATTCCCTCCTCAGCTCATGGAAAAGATTTGATTTTCCCAGTTCATTGACATATGAGGAGAGATTCACCATCTACAGTGGAATACTGTTTTTGCAAAATCATGTTTCACTGGACAGTGAGCCTGCTAGAAATGGGCAGGGAATGATCGGTATTATGATGCAGGATAAAAAACTGATTACCTATTTAGATGAAAATCTGTCCCAGTATAAAAATACAGGTGATTTTACAGGTGCTCGTTCAGGATCATGTTTTGAAGAGCATGGCAAGATCAGAGTCATCCAGGGCTAGGGCTTTGGTTCACACACTGCTGTCTACCGTGGTGGTTGTGTCTTATTAGAAAAATCACATTTCTGATTGCCTAGAGCTTTGCCTTGGATATATGCATGATTTGCATATATCTGACATTTGTGGAGAGAGGGAGCTTGTTTTACAGATTTCGTGAATCGCTGACCTGAACCGTTGGGTCATGAAATGTAGAAATCAATATCCACAAAGCACAGCTCTGTTGGCTTTTTCATGCTGGGCATCAAATGCCTCTTATAGAATTTTCCTTGTTGACCCACAGCACTCTAGCAGCAGGTCTTGGCTCTAAATATCTCATGGCATGGAAGCCTGGAAGGAGATATTCAGCATATAGATTTTGTGTGTTGTCTTGTCAGACATTTTCCAGATCTTTTAAAGGCATAACAGACAAGATGCAATTGTGCCAGGAACAAAATCCAGCCTGCGGTCAGCCACCCTGCAAGATTCTGAGTATCTGCTGGGAGCCTAGGGGTGTATCAGCACTTCCTTGACCCTCTGGCCCTAATTAAAATCTCACTGGACTCAGCATCGTGGAGTAGTGCAAGAAAGTTACATTATGAATAACTATCATTATATTAAGACAAACGTGATGTCTTTGTGGAGAGGTGAAAGTGTTATGCTGAGGGGTAGCTCAATTCCTGTGCTTAGTCTGGCTTCAGTAGCAATGATTTTCCTAAATTTATCCCTAATAATCCAAGGATAAAAGAATTTGGCATTGGTGCCCATAGCTGTGTTTCTCCAGGTGTGTTGGAAATGGGTGAGTGAATACATGAGAGAAAAACAATTCAAAGTATACTCAAAATATACCTGTCTCTTGTGTTTGCAGAACTATGAGATGGTGGGGCATTAGATCAATGCAAATGGGTGGAAAAGTATTATTAAAACATCAAGTATTATTGGATGCTTTGAAAATTTGGTCTGCACCCATGTGTTAAATGCTGTTGAAACAGAGAGGGATGTATTAGTGGTCTTCCTTCTTGTTTTATAAATCATTCCTCATGCTAAGCTTGTGCAGGCAAGCTTTGTGGTTAATCTATATCAAGCTTTTCTTTTCAGTCAGGATTTAGAAGTTTGGTCTAATGTTGCTTTCTCACTGAAGGATTAGCTCATAGATTAGCTCAGGGCTAACAGGTTTTTTCTTCATTGTATGTTTCTTAAGATCTGTAGCTCCTTTTTTTATGGGCTGAAGCCCACCTACCAGGCCCAAATTGGTTGGATATTCTCTTTCAGGGTGTCTCTTTTGCCAGGCTCTGTGCTTGGTGAAACAAAGAGTCATTGTGCAGGGTGCACTGCTTTGCTAAATCTTCACATTTTTTTATGAATGTACCAATGTTTTAATCTTCTGCAGAAGCCACAGGAAATCTTTCACATGATTTGAATCTATTTTAGATATACAGAGCCTTTGTGTTACGTGAAGCATGTCTGCTTTGGTGCTGTATTATGGTTTTTGCAGCATGTGTAATACCCATCAAAGCGTTAATTTATGTCTGAAATGTTTGAACATACAAACATGCCTGCACACACACGCATTTTCCTGAGGACTCTTTTTTTCTGCCTTCAAAGCTAAGACCAAGCTGAGAGTTGCATATAAGGCAGGGGAGCATCTTCTTCCTCAGTTAGGAATGTACTGCATCTGTACTAAAATCCTTTCTGGGCATAGGAAATCCTAGTATGCCTTTTAATTAATCCATTATTTAGAAAAATGCCCTTAAAGAAGATTTACATCCATTTGTTCTTTCTCCCAGGGTGAGCTGTACTCAGCCATTCCAGATTCAGGCTTGTTATTGCTAAAAAAAAGTAGATTCTGGGGGGTTTTTTTGCCAGCCACTTCATTTGCCACCATCATTTACACACACCAAATCCAACCACCCAGTAATACATCGTGTAGGGATCCCAGCACTAAACAAAGCAGTTCCTTTGTCCTGAGTAGCCTTTGGGTCAGTTTGCCACATGCTTTTTGATCACAAGCTGTTGCAGTGACCATGGAGTCTAACTGGAGATGGTTCCCAGGACACCCACTGCTTAAGCTGTGGGTCATCTTCACTTGTGAGCTCTTTGGCTTACAGCCTCTCCACATGGGAATAACTGGAACAGCTCTCTTCCTTTTGCACATTCTTTTAGATTTTACTATTCTCCCTACAGCTGCCTTTTTACCATGATGGTGAAGATAATCTTTAGTCTTGAGGTCCGATCCATTGAGTCAAACTGTCAGTCTAGAGCAACATCATCTGGGGTTTGTCAGTGCTCTGTGCCCTGATTTCTTATTATCTGGGGGTTTATAATTTCCAGTACTGGCGATACATTAAAAACTCAGCATTCCACAGAACTGCCCCCCTTCAGTCTGTGCACTTGGTGAGAACCTTTTCCCAGTATACAGTGAATATACAGCATTTTCTTTGAGCATCATCACATCTCACAGTCTTCTCACTGCAGCCTGTAATGTCCTTCAATATACTGTGTTTTCCCTCTTTTTCTGATCTTTCAGATCTTTCCCACATCACCACACTGTCCCTCCACCGTATAATCCTTAAGCATTCATGTTGAGCAAGAAAGATACACTGGACAGGATAGAAAAATGTCAAGCAAAATCAAGGTAGTTTGAAAACTTGTTGAGTTTGGGGTTGTTGGTTTTTTTTTTTTCATTTTCAAAATAATTTGTTATGGCAAATGTGCATCATTGTGTGAAATGCGCTCAAATAAGATTGGAGTTCTCAGCATAATTTGTAACATGACACAAATTAAGGTATTTACTAGATACCTAGAGATAAGAAAACCTCTAATCGGGTTGAGAATCAGTTTACTAAGCATAATTGACACATTTTTTCTCTCTAAATAAATTAGCACAGAACATAATAATCCTAATGTTTTTCTTATCTGACTTCAGCCTGATAATAATCAGAGACCAAACAGTTATTTTTCTCTTTATGAAGATATGATTTAAACAGAAAAGTACAAAGGCCCTGAAGCATCAAGTGCAAAGAAATCTGCCCTCAAAAAGAGTAATTCTCTTTTCACAGCCTTTTCAACAAATTTCAGTTGTCAAGAAACAGATTAATCTCATCATTCTCAAATGTAATATTGCTGTTTGCTAATCTCTCATGATATTGAGACATTGAAAATGTTATCACAGCAGTCCTAGAGTACATTTTATGATTTGGAAAAAAAAAATACTTTCTTTGGCAAGGAGTATTCTAAATATTCAAAAGCAAGGATTAACATGAGCACTTGAGAGCAAAAATATCAGAATCAAAATAATGAGTTATTTTTCTCACATTCCCTGGGAAAGTAAAAAATACAAATATTGCTAATAGCAGTCTGTCAATTTATGGCTTCAACTTTTTTGAGACCCAGCATGTTCTCTTTACTCCAGATACCAGTGAATAACTTAGTATTTTCTTCCAGAGCCTCAAATATATCTGGTTTTCTCTTTGAATCTTGTTTCCTTCCACTATCTGTCCAGATAATTTCTAAGGTGTTGTATGAACTAAAACAAGCCGTCTTAACCCTCAGACAGTTATTTTAAAGACCTTCTTGAAAAAGAAAAAAAACAGGTAGAAAATAAACACATGGTTTTCCATTGCCACACTTTTTAAAAACCCCAACACCTGACCACAGTTTAAAAAATGCTTAGAAAATTTCTGCAAAATCATTGATTTTAAACTACACGTTTTAACTAAGCAGATATAATGCTTTATTATCTGAGACATCAAATTATGCCAAAATGGCATGATTTCTGTTGACTGAGAGGGACAGAAGGCAGTGAGAGATGTGCGTTATCTTGGTCTCAATAGACCATAATTTGTAGCAGAAGGAATCAAAATATTAGCTGACATGTGAGGTTAATTTGCATTTACTCCTTATCCTCCTCATAAAAACCCTGTTGTTCAAATGGACCTGCACAAACACTCTCTATGTAGCTTTGGACATATGTTTTTGGGATTGAATTGAATACTAAAGCCTGTTCTGTCTTTTTCACTGGCATTTACCAAGTGTATGTACAGTTAAGGATCTTTCACTGTTTTTGTTGCAATCCGCTAAGTACTGCCTGAGTGCAGTCTTCACTGCAGCACCTCTGCTGGGGAATGACATTTAAAAAGTAAAATAATACTTTCTTTGAAGGCCTTCTCTTCAGGCATTCAATCCTCATAATATCCGACTGAAAGCTGTGGCTTTTTTAATAAAAAGAAGTCTGAAGTGTACAGAAGATATGTTATTTCTGCAGCCCTGGGAGGGTACCTGATGATGGATCACAGTGGTGATGGGATGCCCGACTTCCAGCAAGCTGCTCAGGTCCCAAAAGAAATCCTTGCTGCTGCAGCACAGTGCTCAGCATGGGGCAGTCATTTATCCTGCTTCCTGACAAAGCAAATTACCCAACTCAGAGCTGTGGGCTGTGTTTTCAGTACCTTGTTCAGTTCTTGCCGAGCTAATTTGGTGTCCCTTCCCTCTCCTCCAAGCTATGGCTGAGAGCTACCTCATGACTTCCTAACTTGAGACACATCCCTGATTTCTCTGGAGTGCAATTGCTACACTAGCCCTAAAGTAGTAGCTGAATAAATTACACATTCGTGCTCTATTTTCTAGAGGTTATTCAGCACCCATTCACCACACTTACAAAGCAAAAGAGGAGTTGCATCTTGAACTTCACTTGACTGACAAACTGCCTTTGCCTCACTAAGCCTAGATGTTTTGTCATATTAGTAATCTGTGGATTAGATCTGCTCCTAATACTCCATTTCTAGAACTGGATGCACTTTTGGAGAACAAGTTTTTTATATTTAGTGTGGAATCTCTCAAAGGGAGCAGTGTCAGCATCTCTGGGTAGTGTCAGCCAGGGCTCCACATCGTGAGCGAACATCCGCAGTAGTGACCCAGCATCTAACCATGGGAATTAGTGCATGGGGCTGGCATATCTGATTTGCCTGTGCCAAGGGATCATGCCTCCTGCCCTGGTCCTGACAGGATGTGCTTGTGCTGTTCAAGACCTCCCATAAATCAGGAGTTTTCTCATGGCTATTTCCAACAAAGTGCCCTTTTACCCAAAGTATGCTTTTAAAACCTCCTGAGAAAATCTCAAGCAAAGCAGCTCCTAAAAGTTTACTTTTTCAGTCGTTTCTCCCACAAACCAGCAAAGCAACTCATTAGAGGGACACTTTCTGCTTCCTCCTTTCTCTCCCTTCACCTAGTGAGGGCTAATTGGAGGCCCATAAAATGAATCCAGAGAAATTCGCCACCTTCTCCCATATATCAGTCCTGCAACTACCAAATTGGGCAAATTGTCTCATGCAGTGTTTTATTGTCCCCCAGACCACATTACTGGAAAGGCATTCTCACAAAGGTTAATAGCATTACTTGGTTGTCTCTCCATCTGACATTCTTGCTTGTCACTCTAAATCCAGTAGTTTCACCAGTCGCTTTAGACGCCTCTACTGCCATTAATTGGGTGCTGCTTCAGATCCAATTCTTTAAATTGGAACTACTAGTAGCTGATTGCCCCTGCTCTTAACTTTCATTTCACATAAAGTATGTGTGGGTTGATATACCTGTCTTTTTAACCCCACTCTTTGACATTTTCAGTCCAATTATCGGTCACCTTGGCCATTTGTTCTGTCCAGCTGTCCTCCCATTGGTATGCTATGTGTCAACACCTACCCCATGCAGTGCCCTAATGGGAAAATAAACAGTAAATTATGAGCCTGTATAAATCCAATAAAGAGTGACTTTGACTCTGTAAACCATGGAAGTGAAACTGAAGCGCTTTCTGCAGTTGCTGGTATCCCAGGCTGGAATTGCTGCTCTGTATTTTCAAGAGTGTCCCAGCTTACTGGAGTCAGGCAAGATATCTATTCATTGAGGGCTGTGGTGCCCGTGCAGTAAGAGTATGAGCCTTAAGGGGTATGCATGTTAAGATTTCTGTATTACATTCTTGAATCAATGGTTGCCATCAGTAGAAAGCAGTAAATTTATATTAATCATTTTTCATTAAATATTTCATTTCTGCAGATAAAAAGTATGCTTCCTAAGCTCTACTCACATTTTACATTTTATTGACCCTTTGCACAGCAGTGAATGCCATCCTGTGGCTACAAAACCCAAATGCATGTTAAAGACTAATTTTGCAGAAGAATCAGAGTGCTAAGAATGTTTTAAAAGTTGTGATCTTTTAAAATTCCTCCCACACTGTAGGAGTGGAATACCATCTTATTATTATTCCAACACATAAAGATCCCTTTCCAGGACTCCAGGCACTATGCAATTAATTAATTATAATAGTAGTAATTGATTAATTAATATTAATAACCTGAACATTTTAATGCGTTCCAAGTGTTACTCTGGGAAATTAAGGTTTTGGGATAGGATTTTTTTTTCCCAACACATTTGGGATATTAAAACTTCCTGTTGTATCGTTACCCCAAAATGACTTTGTTCCCATACACACACCTACTTATTTATGTTGGCAGTATGGTCTTGACAGATTCTGAAAATGATTCGTATACATCACTGTTCACAGGATCACTGGCTATGTGTGTAACAGATTGAACCAACAGGAAAAAAAAAATCATGCTGAAGAAAATAATTGCTGTTTCTTTAAAGCAAACAGGAAATGTGACACTTGCCTGGGTGCTAAATAAGATTATTCCCAGTGAGTTATCAGGCATACAGTGGTGGTGCTGCAGGGGTGCACACCTTCCTTACCCTTTATCTGAAGGCTCACAGCTTCTGGGTGCTCGTGCAACTGAAGCCCAGGGCTGGGCAAAAGCTTAATGAGAATTACAACTCCTGTAATTAGGTTGTTGAGCTCTGGATGCCACCCTGTTCTCACCAAAGTCAGTGGGAGAATTCCTGTTGATTTCCAAGTCTGAGGGACTGCTGAGCCAGTACTTCTCTACCAAGTAGGTGTCTGTAATTATTTGGCTGCTCAGACAACATGAGCTCAGTTCAGCAGGGTAATACTTGCCTTCAGAGTTGTCCTGTGTGTCTCCAGTTGTGCAGAATCAGTGTACCCTGATGTCCATGGCATGGCTAGGGAGGCTGAGACTATTCTCAGGTGTTTGTGGAGGTTTTTAGAGATTCAGCAGAGCTGAGAAGAAAACTAAACCAAGTACGTGAAGAAGAGGGTTATAGTGACACTTAGCTTGTGTCACGCTTGTCTTGTGAAAAAGAGCAAAGTTTGTCCTGTGTCTGGTGAACCCAGAGTCCTACTGCACCCATCAGGGAAGGGGATGGTGACTCTCATTCTTTATCACCAGAGCACTTACCTGAACTTCAGTTTCACATCTTTTGTACTGGATGCAACACCCAAGTCCATTTTCCAGGTTGAGTTTTCCAAGCTGGAAATCATTGTGGACAAAGTGAAAACGGTGATTGGTCCAAGAATATGAGTTTTACATAAAAATTGGAATCTTCTTTTTTTTTTTTTTCCCCCATGATAATTGATTCTCAACCAGATTGTAAAATTGACCCCATGTCAATATAAATTGGGTAGTAGATATTTACAGGACATTAAAATCAAAGACAAGTGGAGATTGAGATAATAAGGCTCATCTGTATTGCCTATTAGATGAAAGTGTGATTAAATATGGCCCAGTTAATGCCTGTTATCTGTCCAAAATTGATTTGTAACAGAAAGTTGTGAAGTTGGCATCAAGAAGTCGAGTGGAACTTTTTATTACTAAAATCAAAGCAATTATTGATGGGATTTACTTTAACCTGGTCTGACAAAGAAAGGATCATATTGTCATTAAAAATCTGCCTTGGGAAGAACCCCAACAGCCAGCCTCCTTATTCATGCTTATCTCCTTTACCTTATTTTAATTACTTTTCATATGGATTTTCTGAGAATTTTATACTATTTTGTAAGATATTTTAAGGTGGAATCCTCATCTGACTCCAAAAATTACTTTATTCGAATATGCATGAATAATTGCTATGATATTGTCCTCTAAGTTGATTAAAATGTTTCTTTGCACCTCATTGATAAGCAAAGAAATGACTATCAAATAATTTGAATATCACAAAAAAAATCATATCTTTATTTTTTTTTTCCTTTTTGATTAATGAAAACAGTCACTGTCATCTTCCTGAGTGACTCTTCAGTAAAAGTCAGATAAATTTCTGAGGCCTAAAAATTTTTGCTCTTTGCAAATTCTGAATATCTCTACAGGATATTCAAAAGCTGGGAACAGCCTGTATCACTTCAAAGTCTGATTTATATGCTTTCTACCCAGCTACGAAATCAATTTTTTATTCATCAGTTTTCTAACCAGTAAGCTTTATTGTGAACATAAAACTGTGGAAGCTTCATTTTTTACTGCGAAAAAGCTAAATTGCATTTAAATGTCAGAGGCTACTCGTCAGCCTATCAGCTGTAAAACTGTCTTTGAAATGTTTTACCTCTGTGTGTGGATGGAGAGCACTCATTTCTTGCATATTGTGGAAAAACAGTGTAAGATGAAAATTTGATATTTTCAGCATTACTGATGGGACACAAAGTCTTTTACGTTAGTATTAATGGTTCAGGGCTTTGCTGCCTTTGCTGTTGATCAAAGGCTTGTTGGTAAGGGATGAGTTCAAAGATCATTTTGGGGGGAGGAATGGGGAGCAGCGTGGTAGTGGAGACTAAGTTTCTGTCTGCAGTGAAATTGCGTAATTCATCACCAAAATTGTAGTTGCACAATGCACATTCCTTCAATGGCCAAAAATCTTAGTAAACTTTCCCCAGCCTGACTCGGGGAGCTGGCCTGCCTCTCCTCCTTTGCTCTGTCATTGCCATCACTCACTGACCATCTGCCTTTTGGGGAATTTTGTTTTCTTTCAGTGGTTCATTCTAAACCCTGATTATTTCAGTAGCCCTGTTCATAGCACAGATGCACAAACAGTATATTGGTGGTGGAGGTGGCTGCAAACGGGCAGCAGGGGAGCAACAAGTGTCTGGAGGAGGTGCTGGAGATGGGGCCGGATGCATCTTAACCTGCCTTTCTGCCAGAGACAAGGTGGTGCCATCCCCTGTTGGCACAACCAAGTGGTGCTTGGGGGAAAAAAAAAAGAAATAGTTATCTTTCTTGTGAAAATCCCTGGTTCTGCTTTATATAGCAGCATAGAATTTGGATGCAGTGTACCTGTAAAGTAAACAAATCCAAGGAAATACAGTGTGTATCTTTCGTCTCACTTGCTGGCCAGATAAACATTTTACCTCCTCAGTAACAGCAATATTGTTTTAAGATTGACCATCACAAAAACTCACCTGAGGATGTTTCATCCAACATCAAAAGGCAGTGGCTGTCAGCATGACAAAAATTGTTTAGAAGTAGGCTTTTATATTATAGTTTAGGACACAAGATGATTATTTCCTTTGAAGACTGAAAGTTTTAGTTGAAGTTACTGCTTTGTTGTAACAGAAGCTGCTGCCACAATATTTTTAAGGGTGTGCAGAGCAAGCCCTTTCACACTATCCCTTTTCTTAGAGGACTTCCAGCAGCTTGTGCCACATTAGCATGAGGCAGTGCTGCTAACTTACTGCCAGAGAGATGGAGGACTATTGCCCCATACCTGCTCTGAATTTGAGTTTCTGCTAAAAGAGTTGGGAGTTGATTCCCTGGCAGTTTTGATATCTGGGGACCTGTGCTGCAAAGTGACATGGCTGCACACCCAAACAAGGATGTAAAGTAAATACTGTTGATTAGTTAACTCTGTGGTGACTAGTAATATAGCATGATTAAATTCTGGAATTAAATCTGCACATGTTTTTTGAGTAGGGCATGTCCGTAGATGGTTAAAACATAACATGAATTATTCATACTAGGAAAATACCTTGGAAGCATGGATAACATATTGTGTCTTTATTAATAGCTGGAATGTTTTTCTTGCATGATTACACATATTGACTGGCCTAGCATGAAAAAAATGGAAGTTTGGAGATGTGTAACAATCTTCATAATTTTGGGGAAACTGAAGAAGGTGTTTGGTTCCTGCTTAGAGTAAAGATGAGAATCTTTACTTTACTTTTGGGGATAGAAAATGATGAGTAATTGAATCTTGGAGAAAACAGCTGTGTGGTGAGCTTAGAAGTTGATGCACACCTCTTTTGAAGCACAAAAACTGAGAGCTACTGTATTTCCCAAGTGCTAAGATAAGATTTTTGGAGAAGGGCATTATCTGTAAAGGTAGATCTGATAGAGGGGAACTTATCAATATTTAATCACAGGTGTTTCTTATCACAAGAAAAGCAAAATCCGCAAACAGCTGAAGTAGATATTCAGGTATGGATCAGATTAAAATTGACATAGAGAGAACTACTAACATTAAACTGCATGCATATCTTGATTTGCAAGCTTTATGTTATTTAAATCTGCTTGAAGTGAAATATTCTCACATTTGACTATTCATTTTCTGTTCACAAAACTCTCAGATTGTAATCTTCACTGTCAGCAGGAGCTAAACACCTTCTTCAAAGTTTTCTGTGAAGATCAATAAGCAACTTTTATCTTCTTTCTCATTTAGGGGCTATGATTGTAGTTATACTCCTGTTTAGTGATAGGTTGTTCCTCAAGAGGTTTCATATACCTAAAAAAATTATTTTTAAGCAATTGCATATCATACTTTATCTTGTTTGTAAGGTGTCAGTCTGAAGGTGGGTAAATGTCCTTGGACAGGTATTATCAGGAGACAGCTTGGAATGTATCCTTCTGCTTTCCAATTTTTTCTTCATTATATATTTAGCAAGACATATTACTGTAGCCTCATGAGCAAAGAGAGGAAGCTCATAATGTACTCAGAAGACCTTTGCAGTTGTTTGGAGACTGAGGTTGATGTTCTTACTGTGATTATCTCAGATTTTTCCAATCTTCTTGTTGCAAACTTTGCAAACTTCCCGACATGGGATATGATACGTGCAGTTTCAAGCTGCTGTTACCACTTAGAAGGTCTGAAAAAGTCCTAGTTGAGCAATGCTTTTCCTTACCAGAGGAAGGAGAATGCTGGATCTTACATGACTGTGTGTTGTAATGGGGAATCTTTACAACAAGTATAAGACAGCGATGAATGTAGGAAGGAAATATGAAGCGATATTTCTATAGATGTTGATGGATGTTTATTTCCCTCCAGCCCCATCAGGCTGAGATCCCATGGCCAACTGACCTCACAATCACGAGACTCCCCCCTTCTTCCCAAACCCGGGGAGCCCCCAACAACCAATCAGAAGACAGGCACAGGCCACAGGTGACATGGGGACAGGGACAGGGACAGACCTGTACCCTGCAGGGTCCCTCCCCCCGGCACCTCAGGGAGAAGTACCTCAACAACTGTGTACTACTGTTAGGCAATAGAGGTAAAGCTTTTCCGTATTTAACTCCACACGTGGAAGCAAGAGGCGCTTCCGGACTTCTGGAAAGTGACTGGTTTAGAGTCACTTCTAGACCAAGTTTAATCTACACGTCATCAAAAGCAAATTGTATGAGCTTGACATTCCTGGGGATTATAGTTTTCTTTTTACTCGGGCAAAGGAAGGGGAAGGTGCTTTCTGAGATTGCCTGAAGGAGTTTCCTTTAACACATGACAGGCTGCTCTGTTTTCCTGGGAATCTGATGGAGTAAATGGTCAGTTCCACACTTAGCATGTATTGATTGAAGAACACTATAAATAAAGCCTGATACACAAAGGTCGCCTGGATCTCCAAACTGTAATGAACTTTAAAAGCAATGCCTGGGGAAAATTGCTCTTCTTCTTTTAGAGAGTCACTGTCAAGAGCTATGCAGATTCTTCCTTTTATTGCTATTAAAGCTCAAATACAAGTCTTCAGTTTCTTTTCAGAGACTTGTTTACAGTTTCTATTTTCAAAGAGCTTGTAGAATAAAGTGTGACACAGGATAAATGTAGTAGAAGTAGTAGCAGCATTTTTGGACTTTTAAGTCACCCATTCTGATATTTCGTTCTGCCAGGTCCTTTGATTACCATCTATTGGTCTCAGCACTCTGAATCTGACAAAAGTTAAGATTTAAAGCCTCTAAGGCTTTCTTCAGTATACTCTTCTAATATTTAGGTTTGCAAATACTACAGGGAGCATTTAACTCCAAATGAAAAAGCCTTCCTTCCTTCCTTTCTTCCTGTCTTTTGGCAATACAGTGCTGAAATTACCTGATGTCATCGTTAATTCTCAAATGGTTCAACAAACCATTATGCATCATTTTCTAGCTTGAGTGTGGCTGGAAGCCATTGACATTCCTAATCAAACACCTAGAGTGTTTATGTCAGTAGTAATCTCTATTTAAAATGTGGTCTAAACTATTTATTTCTTATACCTGGCTCAAGTGAATGTATTAAATTTTTACATTTGGAAACAAGATTTCTCAGATTAGCACATTGTAAAGGAAGTAAGGAAAGCTGGATCATATTGATGTGATTGGAACTCTTTTGGACAAGAAGTGTAATTGGTCTTTTGGTACAGCACCATATCCTATTAGAATTAGTGAAATAAACACTACCCATTTCTTTCCCACAGTTGCTAGATAAAGGATTAGAAAGAGAAGGTATCTAGTTTGCTACAGTTAACTCAGTATTTGTTTTGAACTGAAGAAAAACCCCAATGTACATTTATTTTTCTCTTGTATTGTGTGTATCTTTGAGCTACACTGCCTTCACTTTGTAGTGATAATCTGACATGTAGTTCAGTAGCAGCATGCATTTCAGAAAAAATATTTCCATGTAAGAATTTAGCCACGAATTTAGTCTCTCTCTGAAGTAGGCAGAGATAGTATGCATTTGACTTTAAAGTTCTATTCATCCTTCAATGAGCTCTCCTTTATAATCTTTCACTTCTCCTACTTGGGCTGAATCCCAGAGACTTACAATAGGTATTGCAGCTCGTTTACACGTTGGCAGAAGAAACAAATCCATTAGTCACTAACAGCAGGGGTGTGCCTCAACTCTCCCGCTCCCTTTGATCATTTTTCTGTCTTCAGTAACTCAACCAGATTCTCTTTTCTAAGGTTTTCTGAAGCAAAATTAGCATTTCTTGTTGGGGGATGGGAGAGACTTTAACCTGAAAACCTCGTTATGCACACTGCTTTGATGAGGCACAAGCATCTCAGCTCACTTTATTTTTTGCATTAAGCAGTTATCACACTAAAAAAAATAAGCAAATATGACATCGTCAGCTTTTTGCAGTGGTAATGACAGTAATGTGGCAGTTTCTCATAACTTAAAAATTGGGTAGGCTGAGTACTTCCTCCTGACAAAGAATGGTATGGAAAAAGATACTTGTTCTTCTCGAGGCTTGATGATTCACATTAAACACCTGCTAATTGTCTTGTACTCATTGAAGTAACATCCCTGCTAGCTACTCCCTCCAGCTGAGTTAATAATTATCTTGGAAGTCATGAGCTTTTGTTAATGAGACTCAATATAGTACTCTTAATTCAGGAGGGTGGTCCTCACAGTTGTATTTGTATTCAGAAAGATTCAAGAACTGCACCTTCTGCAATTAAGTGTCACAGTCCGACTCACAGGAGGGACTGTCTCACAGCAAAATTCCATTTGTCACCATCGCTGAGATCTGCTAGGTTGAATGCTATTCTGTCACAGTAGACATCTCCTCCATGCCTTCTCCATGGTCACAAAAAGAAGAAATTCTCACATCTAACATTCCATCTGTTCTACATTAACAGTCAGTGTCAAACTTCGTTTTCACTGAGAAGGTCCACTGCTATGGAAATCTCTTTGTAGTTGTTCCGTGGGCTTGAACATAAACGTGAATATCTCTCAGTCCTGAGGAAAGGGAGTATTAATGTCTGTAGACCAAACCTACTGAAGCAGATGCTGCAGACGAAGTGGAAACTATTTTACTTGAAGAGGAAGTTCTGTTATTACACTGAAATTGTCATACTCTGCAGAAGGAGATATTTTAGTGCATTTTTCTCAAAAAATTCATAACTGATAGAAGTAGAGGGAATTTGGTCCATCCAGCTGAAGGAAACGTTGTAAGGGAGGTGTGACAGTTGTTACTTTAGCAAAGAAATTCCCACATAACCAATACCTATATGTGTATTGAGAGACATATTTGGATAAAGTCATAAGCATTAAAGCCAAGGGGTAAATACAGATTCCTGAAAGAAAATGCTCATTTGATGGTGAAAATTGCAGTGCAACTGTCTGTAGGTTGTGGGAAAACAGCAGCAATACTTAGGATTTCACTATGAAAATATAATAGTTCATATTATTTTTGTTGTCTGTTGCATTCAGGCCCTATTAAATATGTAATCACATTCTTTTTAAGACATTCCACCCTTGCTGAATAGACCAGCCCTTTGTCTGATTAGTCAGAGTGTCTAAATTCAGCTGCTTTCATGGCTGTATCCCAGCTTGTATCCTCTGTTTAGGCTGTCCTGACACAGCATGAGCAGCACTATCTAACCAGTGGAGTAAAGGGGACAGTGGCAGCCTGGTCCACCTCAGCTGCACATGGTCGAGCAGCAGCTTGTCTGCAGCAGTTGGATCCAGACACCAGACTCATCACACAGACAGGAGAAGGTGTTCACCATTTAGGAAAGCACATGCTGGCCAAACAACCATTCCTCATCTCTGCTGGGAAAGCCATGATTTTGTCCTTACCCTTTTCCCACATTGATTACTGTAAGAGTCACCTCTTGTTGGGTTTTTGATGGCACATCTTGACAAGCATGTATTGAGACAGTCTGTCTCAGACTGACACATGAATGACAGATGTCATTCATCTGGATTACCTTTCTTCTCTGTCTTCTTTTGCCTACCACGCTATCTGCAGGTTTCTAAACAAAAGAACCTCCCTGGTCCTAAATTACAGCTTCTCTCCTACAAACTCTCCTGTGCCTTGCACATCTGCCTATTGCATTTCCAGAGATACCAGCTGTAAATTAGCTTTGTCCTATGAACATCCTAACCTCCCTCCCTGGTTACTTTTTACTGTAATTTCCAGCTGTTCAAGGATTTTGCTAAGAACTGTGGTAATGTTTGAATTGAAATTGCCTTTGTTAGAGGGGCCCCTAAGTGCTGGTGTGATACTGTGTCCTGATGGAAATGGTATTTGCAGAGTGATGTGCTGAATGACCTCTCCAGTTCTCTACATTTTTGTCTGGGAACAATTCTGTACAGGCAGCAATTTGTTGGTTTGTTTTAATGTGTTGTCATGGTGGGGTTTTCTTCTGTAGGGGCAGAGGAAATTTTTGCATCTCTTTTACCTTGTTTTTGGCTGGACCTGGAATAGCCAGGCTGGGGTCAGGATGACGGAGCACAGAAAGAGGGGTCAGCCAGGGTGCAGATTTACAGTTAGGGAAATAATCACATCAGTGGTATGAGGGAGGCTTAATTAGTTTACATGCCTGCAAAGAGAGAACTTCAGCTCCTGTGTCTGGCACTCAGTGCTTTTTGAGTGGAGCTGCATCCTGTAACTTTGGAAAGTTCTGAGGGTCACCCAGAGGAAAAGGCTTAGCTGGTACCTAACATTTTCCTCTCCGGGGATGTAAAGTTTTAGCCCAAGTAGAATTGACTAACTTCTGGCATTCTTTGTTAATTTTTATTAATTAGCTGTTATTTTCTGTTATAGCTGTTACTCTTTTCTGTTAGCTGGCAGCAATATTTTCAGTGCATCTTTTCTGTTATTGAATAGATTTCACCCAGGTTTGGGATTACAAAAACAAACAAATGGATTAAAATATTTACTGCCACAACTCCATGTTAGTCAAGATTTCAGCAGTAACCTAACAAACTGTGAGACTGTACTGGTAACACAGGAGGATGCTTCATTTCTTGAGCAGTTCTTTGACTTAGTAGGGTTTTTCATCATAATTGCTTGACTGTTTATACTACTGCAATTTTCATAGATTTTATTGTCATTGGTTGTAAACTATCTCACACACACCTTTTTTGTAGATTGCTGCTAGCAGGTTGAAGGAGAGGTCTTTAAAAAAAAAAAAAAGTTGTATTTGTTCAAAGAACAAGAGTTTCCAGAATCTTGCTAGTATTTTTTAATGCAAGAACATTACCCCCTAAGAAAGCATTTTGTTGTTATTTTTTGAGTTCGTATTAGTGTGTCTCTGATTGTTTCTGTGCAATACAGCCTGCACTGCTTTTCATCATTGATTATTTTATCTCTGGAGAAACCCAAAAGAGGTTTTCCTTTGTTAACCTGTGGTCAGGCCAAGTGCTTGGCCAGTTGCAACAGAGTAGAACAGAAATAGAGAGGAACATAAGTGAAGGGGAGAGGCTGAGGTCCCTAGTGGTATGGCTCTCACCAAGTAGAAAAGCAGATTCACAGACTTGTGTACAGCCTTTCAGCATTAAAAATGCTGTTTTGGAAAATGTTGGTAGTGGGAACTGGGTGACTGAGCACACTGGTAATGATGTGGGTCCTCTTCCCACACCCCTGTGCTTGTGACTGGCAGATGTCACATTGGTGGCTTTGCAGGATGGGTCTGACCCCCGTCCAGCACTCTACAAACAGCTGTCCTATCACAGGAGTGGTGGTCCCAACAATTGCTGATTGCCAAAGCTACCCAGCACTTAGGAGACTCCACTCCTGTCTTGGGAGAAAGAGGCCTGAGACTGGTACGTGTTGTTGGGAGGATGGGCTCTGCCCTCCAAATGGGTTCTGGGGTGTTCTGGGGAACTTACATTGCCTCTGTAGGTTACCATGCCACTCACTTTTCTGTAAATGAGCTGTTTCAGTCGCTGAGGCTGTCAGTCTGCTTCCTTCCACTGCATCAGTTTTTAAACATATTGTTAAATACAGGAAAGGGATAATGTCTTTTACCTTTCTCATAGAAAATATGTTTTTTCTGCTGATCCCAGTGTTAAACTGGTGTTACTGTAAGTTTAGACTTTTTTACACAGGGATGGGACAGTGCTAAGGGTAATTATTCCCAGAAAATTTTGCTTTGCCTAAGGATTGGACATCAGGACTATAGGGTTTGCAAGGGAGCACAGAAACTTTTAAGGAAAAATAAAACATCAAGAAGTTACCAGCAAACCAATCTATGTGCAGTGATCAGTATGAGCAGAGAAGTGTATGTAATATCTTGGCTCACTGTCATCAGAAATTGCTACTGTGGGATTTGGCATGTTACCATATGTAGCTGAAAATGAAATTTGAACCTCTTTCATGCAAACAGAAATAACTTTCTGCCTTATTTCTTTCTCATTAAAAATGTGATCGAAATATTGAGGGAGAAGTTTGAAACATATTGATTTCATTTTGAAAGCATATTATTAAATCTCTTGAGGGCTTGTTGATCTTGAATCATTTCATTTTCATAGTGTTTCAGATTGAAAATTATTAGTAATTCTGTTTAAGTTGCAGCTAAATTACTAATTAACTTTCATCTCAAAGATTTTATTTCTTACATATTTCTGGCAGCACAGTGCACTCTACACAATGCAGCAGAAACTTTTTGTTACCTGCCTCTCTGTGCTCCTTACAATCTTGAAAAGCAAGTTTGGAATTAATGAGCTGTCACATCTTGGGTAATGAATGAAAAGAACTGACAGAAATCCTTTTGTTTTTTAAGAAATTCCAAATAATTAATGGGAAAAAAATGACAGAGGTTCTTTTATGGTTTAAGAAGAAATGCATCTTTCAAATTCTTTCCACGACAGAAGAGACTTTAAAATATGTATGCAAAAAATGCAGGGATCCTGATTAATGGGTTAATTCCAGTTTTCTCATCTGAGATAAACTTGCAGAATCTGAGATTAAAGGACTTTATGTTTCGAGAAATAGCCTCCTAGCCTGCAGGTTCCTTATTCCACATTCATTTCAGAAGTAAAAAATCGTCTGGATTCCTGGATTTGCCGTTGTGGACAATTGATTTAAGCACTAAGCATGTTTATGTATCACGTACATACACAATTTCGTAAACTGCAGGTTAGCTTTGGGGAGGGCAAGGTGTTTGCTTATGTTTTATGTTTTTCTCCAATTCCTGAAGTCCCACTGTAGCTGTTGACAATAACTTGTACTGCTGTTTTTCAGGTAACCGTCTCAGATGGGGGCACATCTCCCAAGCAATCCTCCGTTTGGGTGGTGATCCAGGTTCTGGATGAGAATGATAACAAACCACAGTTTCCAGAGAAAGTCTATCAGATCAAGCTGCCAGAGAGGGACCGTAAGAAAAGAGGGGAGCCAATCTACAGAGCTTTTGCTTTTGACAAAGATGAAGGCCCTAATGCAGAAATCTCGTACAGCATAGTAGATGGGAACGATGATGGGAAGTTTTTCATTGATCCCAAAACAGGGATGGTTTCTTCCAGAAAGCAGTTCACAGCGGGAAGTTATGACATCTTAACAGTAAGCGCTCTTCCACTGACATAAAAACCCATTATTTAACTGAGTTTGTTTTTTTTTTTTTTTTTAAGCAACAGGCCCTCCTGTATAAAGAGCAATATATGACTGTGTTTATTCTATGCCCTATATGTAAGACCTAAATTAAGAAATCTAGTATTCATATACAACTACTGCCAAAAGAATTGAGTCTGAGAGATCATTCGTGCTTTTGCAGGTCATGAAGTATTCTCTGAGTGTTAAGTCAACCTGCAGATTGTTAGCATTAAGCCATTCCCTTGAAAATGCAGAAATGAAGACCAAGCACTTGTCTGCTCCCAAAGTTGTACGTGGATGGCATGGGCAGATACAGCTACAAATGGGTACTTACTTTTTGTGTGGACACAGTTGTTTGCCCTTACAGAGGGCACCTACTGGCCCACTAGGTGGCTGCACCTAACAGAGGAGGAATATTGTGTACTCTGTGTTGTGGAAGCAATTTCAGTTAAAAGAAATCTCAGTCAAAACTCTTTTTTCAGAACTCTAGCCATAGAGTATAAGTCAAAGAAAGGGGGAGACTAAAATATGGTTAGGTTGATATAAAGCAATGTAAGACTGGAATGTGTGCTTTTCATCTGCAGAAATAATCCAAGGAGTTGTAGTTAAGGAGTTGAAATAAAAATGTCAGAGGTCCATGGTCTGACATCTGGAAGTGATGTCTCTTACAGAAGTGGGTTACCTTCATAATGTTGGAAAACAAATAAATAAGAAAATGTTGAGAAATACCTAGGAATCAGAGTAGAGCAGCCTTTGAGTGAGTGAGTACTTTTCCCTCCGGAGACCTCAAAGTCATGTCTGAGATCTGAGCCTTCTTATAAAGCACCAACTTTCTACCTAGAAACTGCTTATCACACCCTCAGCATCTTTTCACAAAGAGCCTGCCTGCCTGGAATGGAGCAGGGTTGACAAGTGTTAGCATCAAACCCACTTAACACATTTCCAGAGGAAGAAATAGGGCATGATATTTCAGAAAAAAAAATTGTTTCCCATTTTTAAAAAGTAATATAACAGCATATTTACACCAGTGGTCCTATATAGCCAGAAGCATTGCCTTTTTTTTAAAAAGAAAGCCCTTTGGTTAACATTGATGAGTTCCCCAATTCACCATTTTGTAACCTGCATTCAGCCTTTTCTTAAGCCCAGCATTCATTGCTGCTCATCTTGTCTTTGCTATGTTAAATCCATAAAGCTTGACACACAAATATCAAGTCTATCCATCTTTCTGGAGGACTTTATAATAAAAAGAATTAACACCAGGCAAAGCATCTCTTAATGAACATGACAAAGAGGAGAAAGAAAAGAAAATATGGCAAAATTTTAAATTTGATTTATTATGGAGAATGAGGGAAATGACCTGGAACTTATTTAATTCAATTAAAGATCCTGAGGGAGGCAATATAAGGAATACTTACCTGCAACACACATGCCACCTGAAAGCAGTCAAACATGCCCTGGGTGAGCATGTTTTGCAAATACATGGTCTCACATAGGGCCCTTACAAAGCTTTCAGCTTTGCTGCAAGAGGGAGCTGGGTGCAAGATGAAATCAGAGAGGAAGCTGGTTCTGGAGCAGAGGATCTGTGTGGGGAGTGTTTGAATTGCATCTGCAGGAGGCCTCACACCAGCATTTCTTAAATGAAACATTTCTGTTTAAAATCAGCTTTTTCAGTGAGAAGTCAAAGCTTTATGCCAAAAAAAAGGAAAATTAAAAAAAAGTGAGAACTGAGAAATAAGTGCTTATCTTCCTCTTTTTTCGTGGGATTTTACATACAGGATTACAAAGGCCATTTTCCAAGCAGTCATCACACTGCAGTAGAATTAGGTCTGAGCTGCCGAGCTGGGATGCTCAGCCTGAGCCCTCTTTCCTTTGTGCCTGCCAGATAAAAGCAGTGGACAATGGCCGGCCCCAAAAATCTTCGACCGCACGTCTCCACATTGAGTGGATAAAGAAGCCCGCGCCCTCCCCCGTGCCCCTGACGTTCGATGAACCCTTTTACAACTTCACCGTCATGGAGAGCGACAGAGTAACCGAGATGGTCGGGGTGGTCTCTGTGCAGCCCTCAAACATCCCTCTCTGGTTTGATATCGTGGGTAAGTCGGGAGCCAGTGGTGTAGGGAGGATGCCTCAGAAGCAAAGCATGTGGACATGTGGTTTTGACAGCAAGAAAACTAATCCTGAACTGTCTCCCCACCTCCCCCGCCCCCCAATTAAATCCACTTTCCTAATGATGAAATGAAAATGCTATTTTAATATAGTGATAACAGTACTAGTAGTAAAAATATTCCTGCTTTTGTTATGACTCCTTAGCTAAGCTTAAAAAAGAGCGCTGTATGGCTGAATTGTTTTTTTTCATACTATGTTATTTACTGCAATCTTAATGTTGTCTGTCATTTAAATTCTATTGTCATACTTTGCTAATCTCATTTCTAAATGTATTTATGGTACTTAGACTTGCTGTCCCTCATTTCTCTCTTTCTTCACCTTTTTTTCTGCATTCTGTTCTTTTTTTTCTGCTTCCGACTGCCCTGCTTCAAGGTGGCAAGCATGCTCGAGAGATGTTCTATATTCTACAGACAGCTTGTGGGCAGAACTGTTCAACAGAAGGTACCCTTAGTGCAAACACATTTGCTAAAATACAACTATCCAGGCTGCCTTTTATTTTTGCAAGTTTTTTTGAGACAATTTATATTACATCTTTCATAAGTGCCTGTGACAGGATGCGATGCGACACATGGATGTGCTGCATTTCTTTCTATGACAGCTTTTGCCGTATTTGTGTCCAATTATTATCATTTTATTCACGGATTTTCCACAGTTTATCACAAATAATTAATTCAAAATTTTCACAGTCCAGTGCCATCCATTTAACTGTGAAACAGAATGGGATGCCTCAACATATGGGTTACAAATGGAGCCACCAAAAGTTTGTCTTGAATGCAGGCTGAAACAGAGAAATGTGTTTTGATGTGAGATTTCAACGACAAAATTGCCTTACATAAAATTTCTTATAAAAATAGAGAGGGAGTAGTATCCTCAGTAAAAAGGAGGAGAAGCCATAGAAGTCTTAAAATCAGAGGGAAATGCCTTTAGCTGCCAAAACAACAGGGAGCAGGGGCTCTTGCTTGGTTGCAGTAGAGAAAAGGGAGTCAATGTTCCTAAGCATTTCTTTCCCACTTCTGCTGCTCATTCAGTTAATGTCATTTAAAATAACTCATTTAACATCTCAAAAGTGAGAATTTCCCTGCAAAATTATTGAGCTTCTTAATATTTGCAGATGCTTGTATGTAATGTTTGCATACCTTTGAATGTAAAACAGTGCATCTGCACAAAGTGGAGTTTTTTAAGTGAGGGGTTCTAAAGCAAATGCTATATGAAAGATTAGAGAAACAAAAAGCCTTTGCCACGGACTTAGCAGTAAGTGTACATCAGCAGTCTTTATTTACAGGGATTGATATTTCAGCATAGTTATTTTCAAATGGGTTTAGCCAACAGGAAGGGCAGGGACCACAGGAGAAAGGGTCTGTCAGAGTTATTTTCATCCACCTTTTATTGCCAATTTGTGCAGATGAAAGACAGAAGCAGCAACATTTCCTCTTTGTGGCATGGTTTGTGATGTGCCAATCATATTAAAATTAAACCCAAAGCTACTATCATGTTCTAGGATTCCTGCTAGTCCCTGGGGGAGGACAGCATATGTTTCCTACAGTTTTCTTGCCATTTCCTCAGTTGCTTCAGTATGCTACATGCAGTTTATTAGCTAATGTTTACATTTTTATTCCCATTCTCACTGACCCTTTCCTCCCGGACAAATCCATCTTTTTTGATGTTATTGACAGGTTTTCTCCTATTTGAACCTTTGGCTGGACTTCTTTTGGTCCTTTCCATGGCAACTTGACCAACTCTCATTAAAATTCTGCCCTCAGAGAAGCCCCTGCTCTTCTGCTACATTCTGTTTCATTATTAGAGTCACTTTCAATCAATCAACACCTTATAATGATATTTGATTTTTTGCCCACGAGACAGAGATGATAGGGAGAACATTAGGAAATTTTAGCCGTTGTTGTTTAATGCAGCCTTTATGCCTAAGCTAGTTCAAATGGTTTAGAAGATTTAAACAATTCTAATGATTTCCCTCTAGGCTGTAGCTTCTGAAGTTGCAAGGTACTGCATCATTGCAGAGGGTCACTGAGACAGAGCTTTCCTAGATTTAATGAGAAATCAGTGACCCTGACCGTCCAGTTTGGTTCTGTTACCATATGAATGTTTTCATTAAATATTGCTGCTGTTACAAATAACAGCACTCCCAGCAGCATCATTTTTGCAACAGGAGTAGCCAACAATCCTGGGCGTGCAGAAGAGCCTGTTGTTCCAGAGGCTTGGCAAGCAAGCAGCGAAGCAAAACCCATCCTGAGAGTTTTACAGACAGAACACTGTGTATTTAGATCACTGTTGCTGCCTTCAGACAGTGTTAAACCCCACTTTTTCTTACTGTTCCTCAGTATCATCAACATTGAGGTCTGGTGTGGAAAAGCCCAATGAAAGTCATAGGGGGTATTTGTAGTGATGCCTTTTCCTGGTGTTAAAATCAAGAGTCAGACATGGTTCGAAGGGGAAAAGGGATTTTACCTTGGTGTTTACTTTAAGGATCCTTAGGTGCACATGTCCAGGTCAGGTGCACTGAAGTGCACCTGCAAATGCACCCCAATGCACCTGCCAATGCCCACACCAAAAGTGCACACCCCAGAAAGATCTGGTATCACATTATAGGTCTTTCTAATTTGCATATCTATCAAAATTCCCCAATGAAAGGCTTGAGTGAACCCCCCTCCCCAAGGAACCTTCTCTGGATGGTTCTATCTGAGTTTACAGAAGGTTTTCTGGAGAGGACCTTGGGGTCTGGGGCACATTGCCTTCTGCTTACAAAGCTTCTAAAATATTTAGTCTCCTAGTTTAAAAAACAAGTCCAAGAGTGTAGGCAAAAGCATCAGGAACAGAAGCTGCAAAAGGCATGAAAGAGGTATAAAATAAAAAGCAAAAAATCTTCATGGCATCAGTAGAAGTTAATTGTCATATAGAGAAAGCTGAATGGGACTGCTGATGCAAGAGATGGTTTCTGTGCTGCTGTAAAACCAGACCTGATCCTTCTCCATCTGGTATTTTGTGATTCTGTACCTCTGTGTGTAGTTCACAGTAATGTCAACAAAACCCCTGAAGGCTTATGTAGAGTCATGGTTTAATATAGAGTTTGCAGCTTGACCTTTATCTTTATGACCTTTTCAAACTAAATGGGCACTGGAATTCCAGAGGATCTCTTTTTCAATGCATCACATGCACTTTCTCCCAGCAAAGAAAAAAAAAAAGAGAGGGAGGGCAGATAAAGTTCGGCTATAAAGTATTCTGTCTGCCTAACTTTGTACCTAAATTATACATACTTTAAGAAGCTGTTTAAGTTCTTGAGTTAATCATCTCCAAGAGAGGAAAATGCCTCACAGGCAGGAAGGTCATCTTCCATTGATGGGCTAGGGAGGAACAGGATACTTGGATGATTGTTTCTTTAATTTGGAATAGTTGAGATGTCATACCTGGTTTCTGTTTTCAGACTGCATTCAATGCCATTCTCAATTCATGTAGATCCCAAAATGTGAAACACATAAACATAAGTTTTATCACTGGTATTAAATTTATTCAGTCATTAGTGAGAAACTAATTTTCAATGGGATCTCCAAGTCAGAGACCTTTATTTGTACCAGGTAAATTGAGCCCTGTTTTTTCCTTTGTAACTGGTGGGAATGGTGGGATGGCTACTTTAACACTGGAGCTAAGCTGCATGGTGCTAGTTTCTGCTTAAGTAGCATGTTGCACAACATCTCTCTTTCCTTCCTCCCCCAGCCTGTGCCTTTATAAGAGCAGCCAAACTTTGAAAGCACATCAGTACTTTTTACCAAGAGCACTTAAATGGCAATATTTTTAATACCTATCAATTTTAGTTAATTATACATTTAATTCACAGTGCTGCAAGTTTTCATTAATGTCAAAAACATGTAGCTCCCTAGCCTTCTTTGAATAATCTTCTCTGAGAACTATCTAAAATACCTTCCTGATTTCTTTTTTGCTTTTTATGCCCTTGCTTTCAGCTTCTTAGCAGCAAACTCAAAGCTTTGACTGTCTTTACAGTAGTTTTATCTAAAATTCAGTCTGCATTACTTTCTTCTTAGCATGATATAGTACATAAAAGAATACATATTTGCATGTTATTTTACTAATATTTATTATGATTAACAAAATCTGTAGTTGAATTTTTATTTCTTGAGACAGTCATTAAGTTTATTTAATCTTCTTTGAAAACAAAAGAAATTAAAATTTTGGCTTTGCTTCTTTTTTCTGAAAATCCTAGAGGTACTTTAGCCTCACCTCTGAGTTTCAGGGTGAATTAGTTTTCTGCATTTTGCTCTGATTTTCTTCTCTGAGCAATGTGAGAATTGTAGCAATTGGCCCAATTTATCATCACTGTTCACTGTTGTCAGCTTTCTTTGGGACAAGACAAGTAAGAATCTTCTCTGCATTGGGAAAATGTGGTTTAGAGGACTGTTCTCAGATAATCTCCTGGTTTTCTTTCTTCCATTTGTCCGTCATGGCATGGACAAATGAGACTTTGTGTGAGGATCTCTGTATATGCTGGCTCTCTTGGGTTTGAACATGGAACACTGTGTGCTGTTTGCTGTCTAGCAGTGAGGGAAGACTCCTGCCAGGTTTTAGCAGTGTTTGAACTAGGAATGTGTCCTCCAGAATTGTGTGATCCATCTTTTGTCTAAGACTGAACAAGTCTGGTTCTCTACACTCATCAGATATTTCTGAGGTGGGATACAATCCCAGCCTTTTTGATCGTGACACTGGAAAATGTGGGAAAAGATTTTCATATGGGACTCATTTGCCTAGAAAACCTCCAGATTTGCTGACATGTTTTCTTCTCAGAAGAGAAAATGCTTTTTTCTGATAGCATGATCCCACCTTAAACTGGGTACCAGCAACTGATAGGGAGGCTCAGCATCTTACCAAAAAGGAACCACATCTAGGAAAAGCTCTACCAAATAAATTAACTGCTTGCAGCAAAATACAATATAAGAAGAATATGCTTGAAAATTAAAAACCCCAATACTGAAATTAGAAGGGGACAAAATGCAGAGCCCACATCCTGTGGGAATGCAAGATCTGGATTGTGCCTTGCCTTAGGCAAATTCTTCAGCTGACTCCCAAAAATCCTTTTTGATAGTTCAAGTTGTCCTTGTCCTGTCCATTGCACCTCTCGTTAGCCTCTCAAGGTTCAGTGGTTTGGGGTATTTTAGGTATCTTTTTTCTAAGAAGGAAAATTAATTCTTTCCAAAGCATACAGGACTTCTCTCAGAAGAAAAAGGGTTCATAGTGACTATGAAGCCAAGAAATAAGCTAAGAACGAAGGTTGTACTCTGGATTCAGCCAGAAAATGTAACCAACTCTATACCAAGAACACAACTTAGAGTCTTTTAACTCAGGTGTGTCTCAGTTCAATTTTCTAAGATCTCCTTCTTAACTGTACTGTACCATCTGTTAAACTGAAAATCAGGGCTGTTCTAGAAAGTTGTAGTGAGGGCCATCTAATAAGGTCTTTTGTACCAGGGGCTGTTTCTACAGCTGTCCTGATAACAGCTGGAATTGGAAAATCCTATGTAAGCCATAACACACTTTAGATGACATAAAGAATTACTAGTTCTAAAAATTTAATGCTTCCGGGGTTTATGCAAAAGCTTTAAGATCAACCTCAAGAAAGTGAGGGTGGAAATCATCTGGATTTCCATTTCTGGGTGAGTTTTTATCATTCCAATGTGGTCTTCTCATCCAAAGATGGCATTTAAAGTAGATGTGAACTTTTCATGAAATCCTACTCAGAGTGCTTCAGTCTAATCAGATTATTTTAAGGGAAGTCTTTCATCGGTATTGAAGACGTATCAGCTTTACATTTTTGCCTGAAATGATACCGTAGACAACAGCTAATCCACATCTCTCTGGGGTTATTCAGTATTAAAATGCTTTCTCAGGACAACTTGTCTAGCCAAATTGTCAGTTCAATCATCTTGCTTTCTTTGTCACTGATTTTCCCAAAGTGCCTGAGGAACTCACAAGGTATTATCTTCATTTGGAATATTTCTTTCCTAATGCAATTGCAAATACATTAGCAAAGACAGCTTCTACATATCTTGTATCTGAAAGCAGAGTTTAGTAGACAATGAAAAGGAAAGCATGTGCCAAATGCTGGAAAGTGGAATAAGTAATGAAAATTCAGATTAATAAAACTGAGCAGCTGAAAAAAATGCCATCATCCTTAGCCAAAGATTGTGATCAAAGAAACCGTTAAATGGACCATAGTAAAATTATTAAAACTGACTCTGTGGGATCTTACGGCTCTGCAGACAAGCTCACTTCAAAAGGATTGGTACAGACACGGCATCAGGCTTTCAAAAACAGCCTCCAGTACCCCAGCAGCCAACACCTTCTCAGCTGTTACCTCCTAGTGATGCCTCAGCCCTCCGAGCTCTACAGGGGCACCTTAGGAAGGAAATGGTTTCATGTGGAGCTCGTAGATGCAAGAGTAATGAAAAGATTCCTGTTTGTTTTTATACAAGGATGATACCTCTCTCTTTGTGCAACTCCAGCACTCATCTTTCAAAGATGATTGTGGTGGATGCTTCTCTGAGTGCTTCATAGTAGGCCTTGCATAGACTTAACACATCTATAAGACTCTTAATGCTTAACTTTTATAGCATTTATATGTAATTCATGAATTCTTCAGTGTTTAGTGCAGCTTCAGAAGCATTTATCTTATGAGGATCTATTTTGAGTGTATACAAAGGCCGAGGAGCAGCATGAACCATTTGCAGCCTGCCTCTAGTACTGCAGA
This sequence comes from Lanius collurio, assembly GCA_020086605.1. NCBI lineage: Eukaryota > Metazoa > Chordata > Aves > Passeriformes > Laniidae > Lanius > Lanius collurio. Next base: position 21,976,504 of record JACBWW010000006.1, on the reverse strand, counting down.
GGAGAGGCAGGATCCAGTATCTCAAGCAGTATTCCCAGAAGTTCATCCATCTGCCTGGTTCTTCTTCTGACCATGGTCTGTTAAAATGTAGAAGACTGAATCATGAATAATTCAGGGTTTCACTCCAAAATAGATTATAATCACAAATCTCACAATAGGGTGTTCTCTGATCCATCTCTGCCTCAGTGTTTGATGCAAGTTCTGCCCTGTTGAATAGAAAATGATTCAATGTAAAAGGAACTGCATTGCCTGGTTACTTACAGGTGAAGGCTAGGGTAGCTGGCAACCAAGATTAATTTGTTTGTCACTAGACCAGTTTGGAAGATGTGAATAATGTGTGAAAAAATTCACATGATGGATTTAGTTCTTATTTTAGGGGAAGGGTTTATACTTCACTTAATGGAAATGGCTTGAAGAAGTTGGTCTATTTGCAATAGACTATGAGGTGCCCTGAAAACCAGCTGTGAGTCAGCAGAAGGTCATTTAAAACATTTATTGCTAATCCTTCCATGTTACTTCTTGGAAGTTTTAAAGGCAGGTTCTTTTTGGAAGTGTTTTCCAGTTGATAGCATATAATTTTTGATTGCTCATTAAGATGGTTATTAAGCATCTCAATGTGTAGACTTTCACTTTATTTTCATGGTTATCAGTATGAAACATTCTCTTTGCCTACTGTCCTAAGGCTAGTTTCATTTCAGCTGAGATTTCCTTGCATGAATCTCAAGCTCTTTTCTTCAAAGGAGGTTTTCATGGTACAATTTTTCTCAAGTAATTCAATTTAAAATATTAATTTTTCTTCCATACTAACTTTTTAAAAAAAAAAAAAAAAAGATCACCGAAGATACAATGAGTGTTCAAATACCTTACTATGGCTTAAATATCAAGGACAGCTTGCAGAATGAGGATAAGGAATAAGCAATGTTTCTGTCCACCATAAATGACAACAGAGCCATTGGCAGTGCTTTCCTGGAAAACCACGACTTCGTCTATTAGGCTTAGACCTATATATGTGTACATACATCTGTTCAACTTGTTGAAGTCTGATGGCACATCTGAAATTACTGGATTTAGATCATTTCAGTGGGCAGAAGTTCCCCAATTCTGCCTTTTCTCTGCAGCAGTCAACTGCATTCTTATTCTTCCTCGCATTTTCTTCTACTCATCTCTGAATGTCTTTCAAGGCAAAAATGGACAGAGCAGTGCTTTTTACAGCTTACCCTTTCTTTGCAGTAGCCTGTGAAAGAGGTAGAAGTGAGGGTTCCTTCACATTAAGGAATTCAGGGGCTGTGATTTTGCTGTGTATCCCCCTAATTTTCAACTTCTTCAAATCTCAAAACATTCTTCTCTCACTAAATGCATGACTGCTGCTGAGAGTAATGCCAGTTCCTGGTCAGCAAACCATGCAGATGGGAGAGCATGGAAGACTCTTCTCTGCTTAGTCCCCAGCCCTAAAATTTCAAGAAGCATTTTGTGACACTAGCAGCCATTCACATCTCTTTCTCTTTATATATATTGCACCTGAGCTAAGTCAATGGGATGGATATTTTTCTACCTGTGGACCTCATCTCAAGAGGTTTGAGCAGCTGTTACACAAGTCTCATAACCAGTGGGGTTTGAAGGGCTTTTCCTCTCTGCATAACTGCATTGTCAGAGAATATAGCTAGTGGCATTGAGCTGCTGGATGATGAATATGCCTTAAGAGTTTGTTTGTCAGCGGTGTTGTGTCCTACTTCTCCCTGTCTCTATCCTCCAAAACTTTCAGACTCAACTAATACTAAATTACACTTTATAGCTGAGTGAGTAAGAAAACAGCTTACCAGCAGGGAGAGTGTACTCTGCTTTTGAAAATAATGAGTGGTTCAAGTTTATAAACTATAGCAGTGGCTGACAAATCTTGTAACCCTTCAATCTCAAATTATATTTGAGATTATATTATTTATAGCCTTCTTTTACTTTTTAATAGATTTTTCTTTTCTTTCTTTCACTCAATACTCAGCAGGGTTTTCCCACTGCTGCATCATTCAGTGTGTGACAGGAAAAGGGGATGTTAATGTTAGAACAGTGCTTTGTGAGGGTTTTTTTTTTTTTATTGAAGGGAATTTAAGATGTGTATCCTGTCAGATCTATTTGATAATTTCTAAAAGACTATCAGAATTTGACCTTTACTGCCAGTAATTATCATTGTCCTTGGTATTAACATAACAAATCTCTATTTGCATTTTTTAAATTGATTATAATTGTAATTTTTAAGAACTTAGATGATGGTGTTTGCACCCAGAAGCATCAATGACAATTTCCTGAAAATACAATTTGTAGAATAAAACCTTCTTGAAATGACTTTTATACAGAAAGATAATTATTCTTGTTCATTATTCAAACTACAAGGGCACACATCTTAGAGGCTTATAGCCATTTGATTCTTTTTATAGATTCAGCTATGTTTTACTTAAATCTACTGCTAGATTTTTATTCTTTCTTTTTGGCAATGCATTTTAATGATATCTGCTTTTCAATATACAAACTGTGCTTTGAAATATAAATGAGTTATGAACAAAGAAGTATCACTAGACGTACTGTGTATGCTAAGGCAGGCCGTTAAGATTGAAAACACGAAACAGATATGCCCACTTTTAGGAAGATTTGCAATGGAAGTTCTCCAGAGATGGCTAATTTGACTGTGTTTTTGTGCAACAATTAGGAGGGAATTACGATAGTTCTTTCGACGCGGACAAGGGAGCGGGCACTATTGTCATTGCAAAGCCCCTGGATGCAGAGCAGAGGTCAATGTATAACATGACTGTGGAGGTCACCGATGGAACAAACATTGCCTCAACTCAGGTAGAATACCACATTCCTTTCTTGGCAAGTTATTCATTTGTTACTGGAATGTATATGCTATGAAAATTAATAATTTTTCCATTCAAGTGAAACCTCATCCTTTGAGACCACCAATAGCTAATGGAGGGGATATTTTTCAGAGCCTTTCCATCTGGCTGTGAAGAATCGGCTGTTGAATGTTTCAAAGCATGATTTCTCCTTTTGTTCTCTTCCTGCTCACATGAAAGTAATTTGCCTTCCTCCAGCTGAGGGAGTCCCTATCACAGGCAGCAAAGCCTAGATTTTGACAATTGTGTCGCCCCATAATGGTCCAAAATACAATAGTGCTTCTTTGGTGTTGGAGAATATTGCTATTGATTGTGTTAAATGGAGTTTATACATCTCATCCTCCAAAGACCCAAATGTGGGAGACAGGATCAATTGTTCAGAAAAGAAATTGTTCAGAGGCAAAACTTAAAATTCAAAGAATCCCTCCTTTAGTGTCACTGCCTGCAAGTACATTGTCTTCTGTGAAACAGCCCCACTGAACCTTTTAAAACCAGGCTTGCTTATCAGGCTCGGTTCCTTTCATCAATTAAAAGTTGGGTCAGATAAACGTGGAGGGCTGGGGTAGTGCTGACTCTGACACATCCTTGCAGGAGAGACACGGACGCAGAGCCTGCATATCTGTTCAGTGGGAACCAGTCTGGAACTAGGCCACGGCACAGGGACGGGGACTCTGAGGTCTAGGTGGCACTAGGAAGACTTCAAACAGCAAAATTCTTTGATATAAGGTGGAGCTGTGGGCTATCAATTACTTAGGGCCTGAAATTCTACATCTCCCCAAAATTACTCCCCAAGCGGAAATGAAAAAAAAATAGGTTTGTGATGTTATTTGCTTCTTTATAATGCAGAAGGAAGGCCTGAACATTTTTTTATGTTTACAGATATGCCTGCACACACAGATGGTTCAGTTGTACCTTGCCTTTTTGCTCAAATGCTTTGGATGTAAATCTGTATTCACTGAGCCACAGCACCAGCTTTCCTAAGAAATTGTTAAATCATTAAGTGCTTTCTCAATCTGAATTTCTGTTTATAACCAACCCTAAAATATCTGATATCTTCTGCAAATAATCCACCTTGGTAAGAAAACATCAGTTGATAGTAAGTCAGCTGATAGAAAATCCACTATTTTTCTCCGTTAGTTTCAGAATTAATTGCATCTCTGCTAAAAAAATATCCCTTACTTTAAGCTTGATTATATCTGTCCCATGTTCCCTGTTACGCTTTTCTCTGCTCAATTAAGGAAGTCTTTAAAAACCACTATTTTCTCCCCAGGAAGGCACTCACAATACTCAAATCACCTCCCAGTCTTCCGGTAGACAAGCGAAGGAGAATGACTGACCTCTTTATGTTCCCTTTCCATAAGGCGTTTTCTTCAACTCTTGTGTAGTTTTTTTGTTATGCTGTGTTTTTTAATCTTGACTACACTCTTAGTCCACATTTCAGATGGTGTTGAATGCCTAATGTCACTTTTTTTGTTTCTTGCAAACATTTCAGCTGAAAAAATATTTTAAAGCTTAGGGAATTTCAACCATGCTGGATAAAAGTAATTTCTCTTCTCACGGACATTGCATTTATTGTTTCTGCTGCTTTTGATTTAATAAATTGACCCATGTAACAGTCCTCAAAACCTATTTGGATGAAACGCCTACATTTTTGATTAAAACATATGGTAAAAACATATTTCAGTAAATCTGTTGCATTCTAAAGGAAGCCTGAGCATTCTTTTTAACAGTGATGTGACCCATTTGGGAATGTAAGATCGTTTCAGATTGCAGTAGTATAGCATTAATGATCACTGGTGGGTTCAGACTCTTCCTTCCCCCACCTTCCTCTCTCTATGTAAATATAGTTTAATTATTTAATTGTGACCAGGGCATCCGAGCATGTATTTTTTTTGGTCTTCACAATTGGGATTTCAAAAGCAATCGTTATCTCAAAACTGCCAGAATTATGGCCTGCCTATTTATTGTTCCATTTTGCAAAACTTTCCTGCTGTATTTTTGTGTGTACTTTGGAGCCTTTGGTTACCTTTCTCATCTTAATTGCCTTTTAGAAAAATAATAAATAAATTAAAAAGTAAAACTGATAGGTTCAATTAAAAAATATCATGAAACAGGTCATCTACTGATGACTCTCAGTGTCCTTTTTCTGAGTTTTGGTAAAACAACATTTTAAGAATTTTGTTCCATGTACACAGTACCACCTACATTTTTAACTGTAGCTGCAGGAAGATGTGATACAAGATGAAGCAGGTGGAAGGCAATTTTGTAAATACATCCTCTTGAATGATGGTTTATTATGAAGCAACTGATGACCACCATGTGCAATGGAACACTCTTGCTTTTTTATTCCACCCCAGCTGTTTTCCTTTATCTCTTCCTGGTCTTTTGTCTGTTACACAGTTGGAGGGGGTAAAATACAGCAAAAAAATGCCAAAGATTTTTGTTTGGGGTAACATGATCCCTGGCATGGACTTGGTGAAGTCTCTTCAGCAGTGTTCCTGCATGCCTTAAACTCTGATGAGCTGTTCACTTCCTTTGTGCCTTGCTGTGCACATGGTTCATTACTGTACTGAGAGGAAGGAAAGCATTTTGATTTAAAAGCTGCATCTGTTGTAATAATAGTTTCACTGTTATGAAAAGGGGCAAAAAGAACATACTAAGTATTAATTAAAAAAAAGAAGTTACAAACTTTCTATGTAACCAAAAGCCTACTTGTTTTGGGCATGATCAAGGTTTCCAAAAGAAATACAGTCTCCAGAGTGAATACCAAAGTGCCTGGATTTGTTGAGCCACTGCCACTTACCATGCTGCCCATCCACCTAAGCCTTAACCATCCAGGCAGCAGTTGGAATGAGAAGGGATGGAGAAGGCAAAATACGAAGAAATGTTGACTTGTTTGATTTATGTATTTGAAGTGTGGGTATAAAACTTCAGTCCTCGGATGGCTAAGTCTCCTCACTTAGCCAGCGAGAACTTTTGCTTTTTCCCTTTCTTTTATCCATCACTGTTTGAGGCCATGCAGTTGTTTATTAAAGGCTGAAGGCATATGTTTGCTCTAAATTCCCATGAAACACAATTCCTGCAGCTGCCAGGCGAGCTGTTTGCCTTGCAGAGGGATCAGGGCTTCTGTGTCCCATGTGCTGGAGAGAGATCCAGGACAGCAGCTCTGTGCAGTAACTCTGCTCCTTGCCACAGCCATCGCCTCCCTTTGGGCTGCAAAAGGGTCTTGTGCCCTTGCTTGAGCAGAGAGAGGTCTCTCCCAACAAGGAATCATTGTAATGGCATCTAAATGCCTACTCTTGCCACAATTTTGACTAACTGAGTGCACAACATTAGGAATTCTAATCATGAGTCAGGTTTATGCCAAACCCCTTTTTTTTTACTGAACAGCTAAGATCTTTTACATACAAGTACAACAGAACAATAAAATAACATTTATTTATTTATTTGTAGTGCATAGTCTTGAGTTTTGCTAAAATACCCACAGCAGCAGAGTACAGGGGGGGAATCATTGAACTATGATGTAAGTTATTACGTTTCACTATTACTGAGAATGTTGTCCTAGCAGATAATTACATTTTTCTAAGAACAACCTCTGGAGTGATGTTACTATGTGAAAAAGATGGTTTTACTCCTTGCTTATTTTCTTACCTTCTCCTTCTTTCTCATCATCCTAACTTCTATAGAGAAGATGTACCAGAGCAGGAAGGCTGTTGCTTCCAAGCTAGGAGGCAAAAAGAGCCTCTGTTTCAATTGTTGCAAAACCACCTATTTCCCAGCAGAGTGGGCACTCAGAGAGTAACATGCAATTCCCTCTAAAAAGTTTTTGCAGATCAATACTTGTTTTCTTAAAATACCTTCTGCTGGAGCCAACCAGACTGGAAGAACAGACATAAAAAGTTACTGCTCGTTGCCCCTTTCTGTGTCTCCTTTGCAGAAGGTTTTGGACCTCCATTTGTCCTTGTGCTGAGGATTGACTTTTAGCTCTGAGCTTCTGTCTCACCTTTCAGAGATCACCTTTAATTTACAACATTTTCTTAAGAGGAGCTGATTAGTCACCCTGAGTGAGGGTGGTTCTCTTTAAATGAATGGTGAAAATCTCTTCCTAGAGGACCATGGCCAGAATGTAGATAAGACATTAGAGCCTGCCAGATGTCGTTCTGGGCTGTGGATTCTTCTAGGGCAGAAAAGGAGACAGAGGGATTCAATTCAGTTTTTCACTTTTGCTCTGTTGAACATTTCCTCCAGACTATAGCCAATCCAATCCTTGATTTTTTTTTTCTATCACATCCAGCAATCTCAACACTTCCTTGCCTGTGAAGCAAAGATTTTTCCTTCAGTTTTAATGTAACACAAAGAACACAATAAAGTATAAATAACTGGCCACTGAGGTTGGTAGGGAACTGAATTTTTATGTTAAGGTTGGGGTCTGGAGGAAAGAAAATCTTGTCAGGAAGTAGAAAATAAAACTATACGGTAACACTATTGAAAGCAGTATTAAATCAAAATAACTTTCAAAACCTGTACAGAAGTGTAACCTGAGTTTAAATAATTCAGGCACTTAATAGGTTGTACTACAACACTGTGCCCAGACCAAGCAATTAGCCAAGCAGATTCTTCCAGCTTCAAATGTCTGTAAAGCAGCTGCTGGCATTTACCCAGTTTTCACTCAAATATGTCTGTGCCTAAACCAGAGGTATTTGTTATGGGCAACATTAAAAACAGCTTTGGAGAGACTTCCTGCATTAGGTTTTGTCCTGCTTTGATTTGATTGTGTTTCTCTAGGCCTTTCACTTACCATTTTGAGTACAAAGTTTTTGCTAATGCTCTGAGTGTTACTTTGCCTAATTTGTAATCTTGGAGATCCATGATTCTTTTATTTGAAACTTGCTTTAACTGTGGGAAATAGGAAGTGAGCAGGGAAAAGCAAGTCCTTTATACCAAAAAGCTTGTTCAGACTATAAATTAGACTGCACACAATGGACGCAGAAGGAGGCAAGCCTGCCTTTCTGAAGCCCACAGTGCTCTGGAAAAGATAGGCGCTTTCAAGAAGAACCAGGCAGAGACTGGTTTGCTGCATGTTTGCTTTATGAGAGTAGAAAAAAGACTTGCAACTAATGTTTGTCAATGAAGAGTAGTTCGGTCAGTAATCTTGAACAGTCCTCAGCAAAGAGGAATCCCTACTTAGCAGCCAACAAATAGTAAACATTTCCATTCGTCACCTTTTGGAGATGTGTTGTGAAAGTTTTAAAGTCTGGCTTTGATTCCACACAATGGGTCTTGTCACAGCTTAACACCCCAGGCACCTACGCAGTAATAAAGGATATTTGTGCCACACAGCCCATTCTTGTCATATCTTCCACTTGGAAATAAATATGGAGAAAATATTAAATTACACAGACACTGGGAGTCTTTGAGTCACTTCAGTGGTATAACACTTGATTTGAGGTGAAAGATGTGCTACCAGCTGGCTAAAGCATAAGACTTCAGGGACCTTTTTGCTGACCCTTTTAAAGTCAGTAGGAAATTCACCAGTAGAACCAAGACTTTATGCCTAAAGTTGGCAGCTGTTAAATGAATTTGAGAAACTTTCCTCATATTAACGATCTGGCAGCACTCAGTTTACTCAACTTCACATATGTTTGTAGGATAAGGTTTTCTATGAACCTGGTGTTCATGTCAGTGTCACATTTTTCTTTGTTGAAGAAAAAGGTCCCTCTTTTCAAAAACATCTTACTAGAAATTATCCTGCTGGAGCAGGAAATCTGCATAGAAAGGATGGCATTTTAAGGTGACCTCATAAACGGTAAAAAATAACCTTAAAACACCTTCCTCAGCTTTACCACTGCACTTCACCCATGGTTTTGGTAACCTTGCTGCAAGGCATTGTTTTCTTGTGCAAAATATGGGGACAACAGTCACTTGCTCCATAAAAATGTAAGAACTGAGGGACTAATATCTATTTAAAAATGGGACTTATGCTCCATTTTCTTTTACCTGGTCTTGTTTCAAGTACCTCCCAAGATAGTTCAATTTTTAAGAAGATTAAAGAGTTCCAGGGATAGGTTTAACAGAGCTCTGTATAATCAGTATTCCTATATATAACCTAAGTTTCTTTTGGTACAAGGAAAATACACCCCCCTCTATTAAAGGAGAGAAGTGTTAAAATTACATTTGACTCTCGGGAATTTTGAGAGACAGCTGACAAAAATTAGAAATACTCTTAACTGCTTAAATAGAAGAAATTGTGAATCAATAATGACTTCTTTATTCATTAGCATCTCTAACCCACCGCCTTCCATCTCCAGATGGAAGTGGCTGTTGAAGTGCAAAGAATGTAATAAATAATGTGTATTTCTATGTGGATCACTTGACAAATTATTGAAATACTGTCATCTCTAGGGAGGAAGATGCCTGCCACTTAAACAGGCACTTGATCAGTTTTACAGTAGATGTAAAGTGAAAGAGAGAAAAGAAAAAAAAAAGGAAAAAGATGTTTTTTTTCTGGCAATGATCAAGGCAGTTGTAAGTGCATAGCTCCCTGTAAGTTTGATGGTCACAGTGAATGAGGTCCTCATTTATTTTTTCCCCCCCTCTCCATGCCTTGCACTCCCCAAGCACAGTCATGTCTGTAAGTGTGTCATGGCAATACCTTACACCTTTTTCAGTGGGAAGATACGCTGCTTTGTGAATCTGTGCTGTAATTTCCACAGTCTCATGGGTTACTCTTGGTCTCTGATGCTGATCCAGTCCCACCCTGTGTAGTTTGTGCAGTCTAGTGAAGGCAAAAATCATGAAGTCATGACTTGGACAGTCATAGTGCAAGCTTTGGGATGGATAAACCTTTATGTCCTCCTCTGCTTTCTCAGTTTGCCAGTGATCCCAAAATGCATTAGATATTATAGGAAGTGAATCCCTGCTCTGGGGTGATTATATACCACGAAAACAACACAGCATGTCACTTCTGTAGCAGTACTTTTAAGAAACATTGCTGTGCTTCTCTGCATGTATTTTTTTGTCTTCCAGAACAGATTCAGCTTCCACACACTAATTTTAAAAATAAATTCACAGATACAGGCCTGTCCCTCACATGGAAGCTTACTTGTTCAAGGTAGGCTGTGCTGTACTAGCATCAGCAGAGTAAAACCCTCTTGCTGTTTTCTATCCATTTGAAGAATTTTTACTTCTCTGTTGGGCTGTCTAAAATGACACGTGAGAAAGTTTTTGGCAATGAATTAAAAGAAAAATAAATTATCTGTGTTAACAGTGCAGCAGTAAAATAATCCAGTCATATTACAATGGTACCTGTCAAGGACTGAGAGTATCAAAACTGCTCAAGAAGGATATCTAAGTATTAAACACTGATTATCCCCAACTCCTATTGCTTCTGTGTCTCTTCCTTACACTAAAAAATGTGGTTCAGCACTGGCTCTGCGTCCCATTAGATTAGAAATCAAGTCTTTAATCTTCTTCTCAGGCTTTCTTTCATATGCTACAACTAGTTTCTTCAGATATTTGTAAGATGTAGGTTTGGGTTTCTTTTGTTTCCTCAGTCAGATCAGAAATGTGCCATGATATATTGTAGCAACAATAAAAGTACAAAAAGCTAAGTAACTCTTCATCATTATTATAGGCCCAGCAATGTGTATTTCCCCCCAGTTTTATTGCTATCAGTTCAAGACTGAAGCATAACTTAGTACAGGCTTCAACCTGCTTTGCTCTGGCATGCCATAATCTGGTGAAAATGAAATTGTATGGAATGCAAGTCTTATGCCATTTAACTTACAGAGCATTTTATTTCAGCTGTCTTTTAAACAGTTCCCAGGCTGGTTCATTTCAACTGCTTCTTACAACTGCTCATGTTCCTCCTGGTAATGTATTCTGCAAACCCTTCCACATATCATGGAAATCTAAAGTTTCATTTCTCTCTGAGGCCAACATCTGTTTGTGCAATATTGCAGTAAAAGTATAGCTGTATTTTTCTTCTGTTAAGAAAGTATGAGTGAACAGGGCTTGATCAAGCAAAATATTAAAATACTTGCTTTAAAAAGAGCTAAGTACTTTTCAAAGCAACAAAGAAAATATCATGACTGATGGGTCCAGTCTCCTAGTCTAACCAAAGAGTCCTTTGCATGGCCTTTCCCAAGTCATTCATTGAACTATTTCTTATTTTAAAGCCTTTGAATAAAAAGATTGTTCTGTTTCACTTACTGTAAAATTAGATGTGTGCTTTCACAGGCATATTCTGCAAAAGATACTTTTTGTTTCTACCACTGAAAAGGAGTCAGCTCTTCAAATATCAGCTTTCAGTATTACACAGTTTGTGAGGGGTTTTGCTGCCACACTGTCTGCAGCAATCTATGGCATACAAAGTCTAGAAAGCACATTTTCCCCAGGGTGTGACTTCTCCAGTGGCAGAACCCACAAAATGTCATCAGAGTGGCACATGCATAACATAACTTGTGAAAGGCAAAGCTTGGAAAACAGTGATTCTTATTAGTTATGAGAGTCAGCTTGTGTAATAGGCAGCAAGAGCAGCACCCTGGCCTGTTTTTCCCCTCTCCAAGTTTCCTTAAGGATCAATACTGAGGTTTTAAAGATAGATTTGAAGCACACATTCATTTGAACACAGCATTCTTTCACATTTTTAGCATCCTACCATTCATAAACTGCAACAGAAAGGAGGCAAGTAGTTGTTGGAGGGGAAAGTGAATTAGCTGGCAACAAAGATAGCCATCACTGGCGAAGGAAAAGCAAGGATGTAACAAAAAAAAAATCCTTCTCCGTCACCAGTGCCCTGAGATCACCTGTCCTTGGTGGTACATATTGATCTGTCTGGGGTAGGCTTGCATGGTAGTGAGGTTGTGTCTCCTGTGCCCACCCACCTCAAGTGGTGTAAGAGCAGTCTGAGGTGTCAGAACAACTAGAAGTCTCCAATGCACAATTTGACATTGCCAGTAAGCCCCAACACAGTATACTGGGCAGAAAACACAGAGTTCGGCTGAATCCTGATTGTATAAAAAGCAGATTTAAGCGACATGAAAAGGATTCTTTTAGAGCCTTATTAATAGTGAAGGGGAAAGCAAATTACATAATAGCTCTAGAAGTGTCTTGTAGCCAAAGCAGTTACAAGAAAGGACAAAACCTTTCCTCATGACCACTGTAGAAATATTTTCCAGTGTGTACATTGTGAAAATATGGACTTCTTTATCAGGCTCTGAGTAGGCCTTACAGTTAGGAACATTTTACTTCCAAAGTCAAATCCTTTCTATTTCTTTTGATATGAAAAATAAGCATTTAATATTAAATAATGTTTCTCAGTCCCACCATGCAGCAGCATAACATCTTCAGCCATTCAAAGTAAATTGCATTTCTCTAGGTGCTTATTCAGTAGTCTGACTAGACTTCAATAACTTCGAATTTTTTTTATTAACTGTAGGTTCTTATCAAAGTGTTGGATAACAATGATAATGGCCCAGAATTCTCTCAGCCAAGTTACGATGTCACCATTTCAGAGGACATCCTCCCTGATACTGAAATTCTGCAAATTGAAGCTATAGACAGAGATGAAAAGCATAAGCTGAGCTACACTATTCACAGCAGCATCGATACAGTCAGCATGAGAAAATTCAGAATTGATCCCAACACCGGGGTTCTCTATACGGCTGAGAGATTAGACCACGAAGCTCAAGATAAGCACATCCTTAATGTCATGGTAAGAATGCAATGCTCCCTTGGGTCAGGACACAGACTTGGCTGCTTGAGGTACATGCATGGCGTAGTCTTTGTGTGAGCAAAGGCCTCAGTGCAGTCAGTAGCCACTAAATTAATCTTGCCTGCCCTACTGCGTATGTATTTCACAGTTTTTATTTTGGCTTTTTGGGAAACTTTATTGTGAATTCATTGTATGGAATGTGATATGATTCGCTGTCTCAAGGGAGAGCAAGCGGGAAATTATTTAATCTCTTGGCATCTGGTCGTCTCCCTCAAGGTAATTTTCGGAGTTTCTGAACTGAGGCTGAAAGTTATTTCAGAAGTTATTCACAGGGAGATAACTGCTTTCTTGCCATGGAGAACGCTACAGATTTTCTGAATACAAACCTCATTTATTGCTTATTTTTATGAACTTATTTCAGTACATAAACTGTTGATATACAAAATAGCTTTCTTTTATCTACATTTCCAAATCCTGGGGTATACATAAAAAAGTTAATTCCCAATTTTTGCTTGGTGTGCCTAAACCACAGAACATAAATCTGTCTGTTTTCAAGTGGAGATTGTATATCATGGACATAAATTTTTTTTTTTATTTGAAAGGAAAAAAAATCTATGTTCTATGTTAGTTTAAACATTGTAGTCCACTATTTTCTTTAACCACTTAGGACTTCTGTAGCAGAGGCCTTCTAAGGAGCTACTCATGGTGTGTTCAGTACGGGGGCATCTTTGGCAGGGCACCCAAGGTAGCAAAAAGCTGCTGTGATTTGCAGCAAGCAGCAGCTGAGTGTGGTCTCCACTTGCAGAGTAAAATGTTGCAAGTCCTTTGGCAAGCAGACTAAGAAATAGCTATAAATTGAATCACAGAAACACATGGCTGACAGAGGTAATTCCCTGGTGCTTGGTTTTGATCTCCACCTGATACAATAGGTCTTTTCCTCTGTTTAAGAAGAACCAAACTTTTTTTTGCAATTTAAAAAAAAAGTCCCTGAGATCTTTCCTGTTTCTTTAATTTTACTATTTGCCATATTGTGTGTGAATGTATTTCAGTGTTCTTTGTGACAAATGGATTTTTTTATTGCTGTGTATTAAATAAAACTAAAAGTAATTTCCACACTCAGATGAGTAATATTTGTGAAGTTTCTCTAGATGACTTATCAAGTTGTGTGTTACGCACTTGTTCTATAGGTCCGAGATCAAGAATTCCCTTATAGACGAAACCTGGCCAGAGTCATCATAAATGTGGAAGACTCCAATGACCACAGTCCCTACTTCACCAGCCCGTTGTATGAAGCCTCAGTGTTCGAATCAGCAGCAGTTGGATCAGCAGTGTTGCAGGTCACGGCTCTGGACAAAGACAAAGGAGAAAACGCAGAGCTTACCTATACTATCGAAGCAGGTTAGGACAGAGGCCAAAAATGAAATACCACAGATCATGCCAGACACAGACTAGTGCTGTGATGGTGATCTGTCTTGACACACAATTTGGCTTCTTTGGTCTGCTTTCTGCTGTACAGATGGGCAAAGGAGACACCTTCTTGTTGTTTTGTTGGTTTTTTTTTTTTAATTTTGTTTTGAAGCTGTTATACCCAAAACCTGTCAGAACAAATTCACTCTGGAGCAGGTTGCCCAAGAGAGGTTAATGGAGTCTCATTTTCTGGAGACATTCAGAACTCCACAGCATCCTGTGCAACCTGCTGCAGGTGAACCTGCTTTAGCAGGGAAGTTGGACCAGATGCTCTCCAGTGGTCCCTTTCAAGCCCAGCCATTCTGTTATTCTGTGACTGATTCTTATTCACCAGATGGCTACAGAGCCTGTTACCTCTTAAGCCATTGGGTCAAAGCCATCACAGAAGATAGTTATTCAAAACTGTAGCCAGTGACTTGTTTTCAGGTTTCTGGTTTCAGACTAGCGCACAGTGCATCCTCCGTACGAAAATGCCACAGCAGCTGGTATGTCCTGATATCTTTGCCAGTATTCAGACCAGAGAAGCACATGGACAGGGCTGAACATAGCATAACAGGGCTATGCTAAAACTTCTGCCCCAACATTTTAATGGCACAAGGTCTCTTGAAACTAAGGGAGGGTATGGTGATACCAGATGAAAATTGCTTTTGCTGTTAAACTCTGTATATTTACATTCAGCGCATAATCTGTACCAGCAAAAGCGTTCTCCTACTGGTGCAACAGCACAGTAGTAAAGCATTTGCATTATCTCTGATGCATATGCAAGTGAATGTAGGTTTCTCTGAGTCAAATGAATCTGAAGTTAAGAATTATCTTTGTGATAAACCATCGGCAGATATATGAGGGTGGTGCCTGGGAAAAGAGAGAAACAATTAGAAATTTATAACCTTTGAATTTTGTAATGTTTCATTTCTGCTTGGGGGATTTTATTCATAATATGAATCTTTCCACTATAATAATAACAAAACTGGAAACTTATATTGCTGTAAAAAGAAGTAACAGGTACTTCGAATTGTCCCCATATTAGGCAGATCACAAGCCTTTCACAGCATTAGGCTCCTATCATATTGGATCATTATTTATCCCTGTATTATTATAAAGATTAGTTACTACCTAGGATAGGTTATGTCAATTAGGAACAGGCTAAATGACGAATAAGTAATGAAATAAGAGTATCTACACCATGTAATACTGATTTAGCTTCATATAATTCAAGCTCACACCTTAAATTAAGATGATCTCACCTGAAGTTTAGAGATGACCCAAAGAACCATTTTTCTCTCATTATCGTGTGTGCTCTGTGGAAGGAAATTACCTTCAGCAAACCAGAAGGTGAAGTCTTTTGCAGCTGAAAGTGTTGAACTTAGAGCGAGGAAGATGTTAACACTCCAACCCAAGTATTTCCTTTATGCACTGCATTTGGTCTTAGTAGTTATTTCTCAGTATTCTCCAGTGGCCTTTAACTTAGATTAGGGGCAATCTTAGCATGTCCAGACAGGACAATGCTGTGCCTCATGGAACAAACTCTGAGCAGACTAGATCAGGTTCCTGGAGCAATGTTTTTCAAGACTATTCCCAGCTTTTTCTTGACGCCTTATTACTATTATGGGCTCCCAATCATCTAGAGGTGCCACCACAATGTAAAGAGCATCTTGACATCTTAGGAGTATGGTTCCCATTACAGTGGTAATAGAATCAGATATGATGCAGACAGAAAAATATTATGATTAGAAAAGATGCTTTAGCTATTAGATTATTTCTAGAGACTCTCTTTTTCATTACAGCCTGTTTCTGTTTCATCATGAACTCTCTCTGCAATGTCAGGCCTCAAACTTCCATTTACTGTGAGCCTCACACTCCTCCAGTTTCATTATTCACAGATGTCCCAGTCTCAGATGCATCAAAATTCAGTATTCTCTTGCTGTAGTTTCTATGATCCATAAAATTTGCAGTTGAAGATATTGATTTTAACTGCAGAATTCAGATTGTACACCGCTCTTTCATTCAGGGGAATTACCTCATCTTACATTGCTCTGAAGAGAGCAGTTGGTAAAAAAAGTAGTTTTTGTGTAATTTCATAAGAAATTCCTGAAAGAAAAGAACCAGCTCTGGCCTTGCAGGAAGGCAGTCAGTGGCTCAAAATTATTTGTATTAGCAAGCACTGACAAAATAACTGTAGCAGCATTTGTAGTGTCTGTAAATGTGACAGGTACTGTGATTTTTATGAGAATTTGTAGCTCTGGAAGACTCTCAGCTCCTGGGTGAATAGCACAATTTTTGGTTTAGCCAGTAGAGTAAACTTTACTGATCTGAAAGGAAGGATATAAATAGAAAGCCACTACCAGTATTGAACTACATAGAGTAGTATGTAGCTTAAATTAGCCTCCATAATTTACAGCAGAATTTACAACAGATAGTGAATCATCTCTTAAAAATAGCTCTCATTACCTCACTTCATTTAGTATTCCATGTATTTGGCATTCCAACTACAATTTACACATTTATTGCTCTGTGCACAGCACCTGTAACAGTCACTATTTAAAAAAATCTTTATCACCTGAGATATATTTCTCTCCAAGACTTGGATGGATGCTTGACTGCAGATTGGAAGCAGTTCTAGGTTTTAAGAGGTGAATTGCAATAGAGGGAGCATGTTATAATGATTGAAGTCACTGTAACTCAGTATATGCTGTTTGCATTTAGAATCAAATTCAGAAATAGAGTATGTATGCTTATTTATGCCATATACATATGAGGCATCCTATACTTTAGGCAAGCACTCAAATAAACCAGAAGAATATGGATTTCTAATTAAAGGTGATCTCTAGTTACAGGGTGAGAATACGTATAGAAAGTTTTAAACGTGTCTTGCTGAAGAAAAGATTGGCAAAAAGATCAGAAAGAAATAAACGCCCCCAAAAAGTTCTCTGATCCAGACTTACTGTTTTCACCTTTATGTGGTCAGTGATATCTGTGCTTTCATGTTGTAACAGGCATTTCATGACATTTTCTGCTAAATCTCATTCATCTGGATTCATCCTCCTCAGAGATCTTATGATAAACCTTTGGGCCACAAGACACTTGAATCTCTTTTCTATGCTATTTGCTCTGTTTTATTTTTTCTAAATGCCACTTTAACCTTTTTATATTCAGTTCTTTGAGTCTTGAACTATTGTAATCTCCTGTATGGTTTCTTAATATCCCATTCAATTATGAGCCTGAGTTGTTATCCGTTAGTCATGTAATTGGCTTGTTAGCCTCTGATCTCATTTCTTT
The DNA here is from genome assembly GCA_020086605.1 of Lanius collurio. Lineage (NCBI taxonomy): Eukaryota > Metazoa > Chordata > Aves > Passeriformes > Laniidae > Lanius > Lanius collurio. Next base: position 21,959,161 of record JACBWW010000006.1, on the reverse strand, counting down.
GCCTTAGGTGTACATGTATTTTACTAATTTCTGTAATTTAGGGATGCTTTTCCTTACTTCAGTAGGAATACTGTACCTGCAAGTCTTGCTCAGATGCCAGTACTCAGAATCAAGATAGTGGTAGCAACACTTGAGTTTCTGATGCTTTGAATACCTACAGCATCTACTGAGCTCTCTGATTGGCAGAAAGGAAGGCTGGAAGGGCCTTTAGAATACTTATAGATTGGAGTATTTTGGGGGGTTTTTTTAGTAACTGCCTTTCAAAATGCAGCTTGTTACTCCTGGTTTGTCATCAAGTGAGTCATATTTCATTTCTAATCTCACTCCAATATTTGTGTTTTAGGAAACACGGGAAACACATTCAAGATTGAACCAGTTTTAGGCATCATTACATTACTCAAGGAGCCAGACTTAACCACAATGGGACAGTTTGTTTTGTCAGTCAAAGTGACTGATCAAGGTTCTCCAGCTCTGTCTGCAACAGCAATTGTGCGGATATCTGTGACGATGGCAGATAACTCCCACCCTAAGTTTACTCTAAAAGAATACCAAGCAGAGGTTAATGAAAATATGGATATTGGTACTTCTGTCATTTCTCTCTCTGCAATCAGTCAGTCCACTTTAGTGTATGAGGTTAAAGATGGCAATGTTGATGGAGTCTTCACCATAAACCCATATTCTGGAGTGATCACCAGTCAGAAGGCCCTTGATTTTGAACGTGCTTCCTCCTATCAGCTCATCATACAGGCAACAAACATGGCAGGCATGGCATCAAATGCCACTGTGAACATTCAGATTGTTGACGAAAATGATAACCCGCCAGTTTTTCTCTTCTCTCAGTACTCGGGCAGCATAAGCGAAGCTGCTCCTGTGAACAGCGTGGTCCGAAGTGCGAATAACAGTCCCCTCGTCATACGTGCCACCGATGCTGACAGCAACCAGAACGCTTTGCTTGTCTACCAGATTGTTGAATCGACTGCAAAAAAGTATTTCACAGTAGATTCCAGCACAGGTGCAATCAGAACAATTGCAAATTTAGATCATGAAACAATAGCCTATTTCCATTTCCATGTTCATGTTAGAGACAGTGGGAATCCCCAGCTTACAGCAGAGAACCCAGTTGAAGTGACCATTGAGGTTACTGATGTCAATGACAACCCACCAGTCTTCAGCCAGGCCGTTTTTGAGTCAGTCTTGCTCCTGCCCACGTATATTGGTGTTGAGGTTCTCAAAGTCAAGGCTTCAGACCCAGATTCAGAGATTCCTCCTGAACTAACATTTAGTATAATTGAAGGCAATATGGACCATTTTTTAATTGACTCAAGTACAGGGGTACTCACCATTAAAAACAATAGTCTCTCCAAAGATCATTATATGCTAATAGTGAGAGTATCTGATGGGAAATTTTATAGCACTGCTATGGTCACAATAATGGTAAAAGAAGCCATGGATAGTGGACTTCATTTCACACAAAATTTTTATTCCGCTTCAATCTCAGAAAACAGCACCAATATCACAAAGATCGCTGTGGTGAATGCTGTTGGCAATCGCCTCAACGAGCCTTTGAAATACAGCATATTAAACCCTGGAAACAAATTTAAAATCAAATCCACCTCAGGAGTCATTCAGACCACTGGCATCCCCTTTGACCGAGAGGAACAGGAGCTGTACGAGCTGGTGGTAGAAGCAAGCCGAGAGCTAGATCACCTCCGCGTCGCTCGAGTCGTGGTGAGAGTTTACATTGAGGACATAAATGACAATGCCCCAGTGTTTGTAGGACTTCCATACTATGCTGCTGTGCAGGTTGATGCTGAACCTGGTACCTTGATCTATCGAGTGACAGCTGTTGATAAAGACAAGGGTGACAATGGTGAGGTGTCATACCTAATGAAGGAAGACTATGGACATTTTGAAATTGATAGAGGATCTGGTAGTGTCACTTTAAAAGAAGCCTTCAATTCTGATTTGTCTAATATAGAGTACTTGGTTGTCATTCTTGCCAAAGATGGTGGTAACCCATCATTGTCTGCATTGGTAGAGCTCCCCATTACTATTGTTAACAAAGCAATGCCTGTGTTTGACAAGCCCTTCTATACAGCTTCCGTGAATGAAGATGTAGAAATGCACACGCCAATTTTAAGCATAAATGCAACCAGTCCTGAAGGCCAGGGTATCATTTATATCATTGTGGATGGAGATCCCTACAACCAGTTTAATATCGACTTTGATACTGGAGTTCTGAGTGTCATCAGCCCTCTAGACTATGAAATAAATTCCCTTTTCAAGCTGGTGGTGCGAGCCAGCGATGCCCTCACTGGCGCTCGTGCTGAGGTAACTGTGGACTTGATAATTAATGATGTTAATGATAATCCTCCAGTTTTTGATCAGTCAGCTTACAATGCTACTCTGTCTGAAGCTTCTTTGATTGGGACTCCTGTACTGCAGGTTGTTGCTACTGATGCTGACTCTGACAATAACAAGATTGTACAGTATCAGATAGTCCAGGACACCTTTAACAGCACTGACTATTTCCATATAGACAGCAGCAGTGGCCTAATTTTGACAGCCCGGATGCTGGATCATGAGCTCATACAGCAGTGCAGCTTGAAAGTCAGAGCAACTGATAATGGGTTCCCACCACTGAGCAGTGAGGTTCTCATTAGTATCTCAGTAACAGATATGAATGACAACCCTCCAGTTTTTAACCAGCTGATATATGAATCGTATGTGAGTGAACTGGCGCCTCGGGGTCATTTTGTGACTTGTGTCCAAGCTTCTGATGCCGACAGCTCTGATTTTGACAGACTGGAGTACAGCATCCTATCGGGAAATGATCGGACCAGTTTTATCATGGACAGCAAGAGCGGTGTTATCACTCTTTCCAACCATCGCAAGCAGAGGATGGAGCCCATGTACAGCCTAAATGTGTCTGTGTCAGACGGGCTGTTCACCAGCACGGCTCAGGTGCACATACGCATCCTTGGGGCCAACCTCTACAGCCCTGTGTTTTCACAGAGCATTTATGTTGCAGAGGTTAGAGAAAACACTGCTCCTGGAACAAAGGTAATCCATGTGAAGGCAACAGACGGGGATTCAGGTGTATATGGCCAGATCAGCTACTCCATAATAAATGACTTCGCCAAGGACCGATTTTTGATTGATGGCAATGGGCAGATTCTGACAACTGAGAGGTTGGACCGTGAGAACCCGCTGGAAAGTGATATCAATATATTCTTGAGAGCCCTTGATGGAGGTGGCAGGACTACATTTTGCACTGTGAGAGTGATAGTAGTGGATGAGAATGACAATGCTCCCGAATTTATGACAGTTGAATACAGAGCAAGTGTCAAAGCAGATGTTGGGAAAGGTTACTTCGTGACCCAGGTGCAAGCAGTAGATCCAGATGATGGAGCCAATTCCAGAATTACTTATTCTCTGTATAGTGAAGCCTCTGTTTCAGTACCTGATCTGCTTGAAATAGATCCAGATAATGGATGGATGGTCACCAAGGGTAGCTTTAACCAGCGGAAAAACACAGTTCTGTCATTCTATGTCAAAGCAGTTGATGGTGGCATTCCTGTAAAGCATTCCCTCATTCCTGTCTACATCCATGTTTTACCACCGGAAACCGTTTTGCCTTCTTTTTCTCAACCCCAGTATTCTTTCACAGTGGCAGAAGACACCCTCATAGGCAGTACTATTGACATTCTGCATGTTTTGCCCAATCAGGGTGCTACGTATAGCACAGTTAATGGTAAACTACCTGAAAACAACAAAGATGGTGTTTTCATCATAGAGAAAGACACGGGCCTCATAAAATTGGATAAGAGACTTGACCACGAAATAAATCCCGCTTTTCACTTCAAAGTTGCAGCCACACTTCAGTTAGACAAAGTAGACATCGTGTTGACTGTGGATGTGGAGGTGAAAGTGTTGGATGTAAATGACAACAAGCCTGTGTTTGAAACAGCTAGCTATGATGCTATAATAATGGAAGGGATGCCTATAGGAACAAAACTTATGCAAGTTAAAGCAGTTGATGCAGATTCAAGTGCAAACGGGCAGGTCACGTACACACTTGCAGTGGAATCAGAACTGGAGAAGATCACAGAAGCATTCACCATTGATAGCAACAGTGGCTGGATCAGTACACTGAAGGATCTGGACCATGAGAAGGATTCTACTTTCACGTTTGCAGTGGTGGCTTCAGATTTGGGGGAAGCACTGTCCTTGTCCTCAACCACCTTGGTCTCAGTTACTGTGACAGATATCAATGATAATGCCCCTGTCTTTGAGCACGAGGTGTACAGAGGGTCAGTGAAGGAGAGTGACCCTCCAGGGGAAGTTGTAGCTGTTCTTAGCACCTGGGATGAAGACACGTCCGATGTCAATCGGCAGGTTAGCTACCATATTACAGGTAAGAAACAGCTTACATACTTTCTTCCCATAAGCAGCTTACTGAAGAACTGTACATGTGTCCAGTTTTATGTTAATGTTTAGCAGGGTTTCAGCTAAATTCTCACTGTGAATGAGTCAATTACATTACTTTTTTTTTTTTTTGACAGAATTTGGAGCAAAGCTGAAAAGAGGGAGAAGAATGTGTGTGTGTCTTTGTCTCTGTGTTACTCTCTCAATTTTCCAAGATGAATGCTTCCTGATTTGCTGCAGTGCAATGTAGTGTAGCCATCAACCCATCATAATTGATAAGTCAGCTTAGAAACCATCATGACTTAATGTTTCAAACAAGGGAAAAGGAAATATTTTTTTTTCTTACAGAGAAAATTCCTATATTTCCAAGCATTTTTTTTGGAAATAAAACGTTTTTCTTTTTGAGATAGGAAAGTGGATGCTTGAGCCACTTTGAAATTCCACTGTTTGGAATGGGGAATGGGGGCAACATGGATGAATTTTACATTATGGAGTGAGAGGATGCCATTTCTTATCAGCACAGTTATGTGGCCAGGGAGATAGTAATATACTTAGAAGCACTGGTTAGCTGCCATGCATTGTTGTATACTGCATGGGGAAATTTTGATTACATTACTCACACATTTTTCAAAGCATAGTAACGTTGATCTTTCCTATTGTGTAATATTTTATTATCATTCTTTTCTCTTAGATTCAGCCTGGCTTTTGTGTAAGTATGTTATGAGTGATGAATGCTGCAGTTATTTTTTCTGCCTCCATCTTGCATTGTCCAACAGATTTTGTAAGGGAACATCTTTGTCACTCCCCCAACCTTAGCAATTCAAGAGCTAGTATTAACTACCTAGTAATATCCAAAATGTTGGGAAAATTCACATTTTTCTCACTGGATGGGATGTGACGTATATAAGAGCACATGTAGGAAGTAGGCTGTGGGCAAAAGTTACTTAACTCATGGGAAAATAGTTTGTGTGTTTTGCTCTGGAGGGCAAGGATCCTACCCCTTTGTTAGCTATCAAAATGAAAATGGCTGTGGGATTAGTGGGTAAAGAGAGGTGTGACACTCCAGTTAGGCACAGACTGCCTGTGTTACACATCAGAAGTACCATCATTTTCAAAGCAACCAGAAATTAGTTGATTGATTGTAACTTGCAATTTTGCGTTCACTTTAAAGGTTTGCAAAGACTATGTCTTTGTAGTGTAATGTGCTGTAGGATATTAGAAGTGGGGGCAAAGCAGTCCTGTGGATAAATGTCAGGATTTAGAGGCTTTGGGCAAGGTGCATTAGCTGCTGGTGGCCGAGTTCCCACATACATAAAAGTAAATAAGCAGTGCCTCATACTACAGATTTTGGGATATTTGAAGGAGTTTGGGAATCCCAGTGTAGAAAGTATTAGGGGAAATGAAAACCCTTATGTTTGTAACAAAGATACTTTAGTTTGCTGTGATCATTGGCTTTGTTCTGAAGTCTGGCAGTCATCTCTTAAAGTGAATTATGCCTTTAGTTACATAGTGTTTTTTCTTCACATACCTGTGCTGTCAATAAGTTAAACTGGACTTTTGAATAACAACTCTCAGATGTGACTCAAAAATTACAGGTTATTCTGTACCTTAGTTTCTATCACAGTTCAAAATATGACAGATATTTTGCTGTTCTATTACCTTCTGAAAATATTAGATGTCAAAGCCCAAAATTTTCTTTAATTCCTACTGTACAGTTACTAAAGCACATGGGCTCAAAATTCCACTTCCTTTGAATATATCATTTGAGCTTGGGAAATGCACAAGGAGAAATTAGGTTCTTACGATTAAAATGTCAAAACATGTTAAAATATAGTTTCACTCACAAAATAGTCTATTCACACTTTACCTCAAGTTGATCTCAGGAAGTGCACTTGAGTATTTCATGGAATCAGATTAGCTAGATGGTTTTCAAAAGCTGTGGCTTTCTGGAGGCATTTTGATTAATAAAAACTTCTCTGAATACAGTTAACTCTGAAGAAAAATGATACATTAACAAAAAGGAAGAAGAAAACAAATTATGAGACTGTCATTTGGATCCACCAAAAACAGCTTTGTGGAAATGCATCTGGAGAAAAGTAGCACACAGAAGATAGATGGAAGAAATTATCCTTTAGAAGATAAAAGAAATAAACATTCTGGTTCAGATGTGATCCCTGAAGAGTCCTTTGTGCTCTTTTGAGAAATACAAATGCCTATTACAGTCTTCTGGTCAATCTTGAAAAGGGGTAGATACATTCTGGTGGATAAATAAATATGCTTCTTGTGTTCCTTCAGTTTATGATTTTTGTCACCATTACTGCCAAGTAGTTGCCATTTTCAAATCCACCTTCATTTACATTTGATGGTGAGGGGAAAAAATTTTGCTCTTACCCTTTGTTACTTGTAGTTCAATAGCAACTGTAGATGTTCACAAAGCAAAAGCACTAAACATAAATCTTAATAGAAAATCAATAGGAAGTGCAGATGGCACAAATGCACTTAGGAAGCACAGTAGTTTTCTTTTGAAGGCTCATTTGAGGTCATTGCCTATATCATTTGAGGCAGTTTGCCTAAAAGCAGGACTCTTCTGATGTCTAGCCAACCTACACCCAGCCTGAGTTTTAAGAGTTGCAAACCATGAAAAGCCACCAGAAAAAAATGTCAGCTGCCAAGACACTGGTACAGTAAAGTGTTTTGTGCTCCTCAGTGATGTTAATTAGGCTCATCAGGCACATAAAGCTAGGGAGTCAATAGTCTTTAAGCTTGGTTCAGCTGAATACAAGGAAGGTGGACAGTGTGTTTTGGAAGAAAGAAGTGGTATTGTACACAGTAGGTTGTTTGCTGGGTTTATTGCCCAGTATGAGCAGAGGTGTGGCTTTTGTTAGTTTTTATCATATATTTGAGATACTGGAGTTGTGGAGAAATGGATGTTTCAGAATTTGGGAAGGCCTTGTGTTGCCACTGCAGTTTTATGGTAGTAAAGCTAAGAGGATTGGATTTGCCCTTTCAGAAGCTCAGTAAACATGCAATGTCTTAAACTGGGAGTGGAGGATAAACCTATTGATTTTGTCTGATGGAAATGCCCAGAGTTCTAACGGGGAATTGAAAGTACCTAAATAAATGCATAAATGTAAGACAGAAGCTAAATAAATAAGTTAGTAAATATTCAGTTCCCCCTCCCAGATGGGGACATTGCAGTGAAAACTGATGCTTTTGGCTCCTAGTTTTCCATTCCCTTTTAGCTGCTATAATGGCCTCTGTGTGTGCTTTAGTAATGATGTGTGTCAGGATTTGTTTATTTTGGATCACTGTGTCTCTGCATTTCATTTGTATCTGGCTGTTTTCTTTCTTTACTTAAACTTGAGCTTGATTTGGCTTTGTACTATTTGCTGACTAGGGAGGGAGGGAGGGAGAGCATTATTTAAACTTCAAGTAACAAAAGATAAAAGATACTGCTGATTCTTTTAGCCTCAAAGCCTTTCTGAAAAGTTACTGGAGTGTTTTTTGTAGCTAGCACTTCACTGTTGTGACATTCAAAGTAGAACATAAGAAAACTGCCAAAAGATTTTAAAGAATCTATTAATACATGTAGTCAGGAGGCTTCCGTTTAGAAAAGCTACATTATTCAGAGTGAAAAACTAATTAATTAGAATGCCCCTAGGAAACTGAATCTGCTTGCATATATTAGTGAAAAAGTTAATTAATCACTGCAGAATGAGATCTGCATCAAGACATATGTATAAGTAGTAGGAAATGGTTTCCTGGGCCACAGTATGGATTTTTTTTGCCTTTCCATTTTTAAGAATATTTCCTTGATGGTATTTTAGTTTTGTCTCTCATTGTTTCTATTACATGTTATAGTCCACATTTGTCTTCCACCAACAAAGTATAGAGCCAGTCCTGAGAAGTAAAAAAAAAAAAAAAAAGCTAAGCTAATGAAAAAGACATGCAGATAAACCACTTCTGCTTATTGCACAGGCTTCTTGGTCATTCAGATTGACACTTTTCTGTTGTAGTAAAGGGGAGGAAAAGACATCCCAAGGACCATTTCTTTATACATATTCCCCAAATTCTTAGGTATGATTTAAAAGCCATTCCATTAGCAACAAAGCAACAGTGATTTTAAAATTGCTCCAAGGTATTGTTACTGCTAACCATAAAAGCCACCAGCTGATTTTAATTAGATTTTACCTCTTCTCTTTTCTTAGCAATGGAATAGCCATACCTTGAGTGTGTTGCTTCCTAGTTGGTCAGGACAGTTAACCATTTCCTTTTACAAAAGAAGTAATATGCAGGAAAACCCTGATTAATATCATGAAGCAAAATAAGAATATTTAAGTCTATTTTTATTAATGGTTTGCAACATTAAACTCACTATGACAAGATTACAGCCTTTTATAAAGGAGAGTTAAGCTTTTTTTCTACTGACATTGAACTGAATAGAGGGAATTTAATGTCAATCAGCAGGGGTCTGCCTTCTTTGAAGTTACATTCAGACTCAAGTCAGTGGGCAGATTCTAATTTCCTTGGATTGTATTCGTATCTGGCCAATAGTACACATCAACATTCTCTGTAACCCTCTTTAGAAGAAATGTGTATTTATATGACACAACAGATTAAACAATGTGTCCTCTGGTGATTATTCCAGACTGTCATAGAAATCAGTGGAAAACTAGCTTGGTTTTCTGATCAAAAAGGATGGTTTTCTATCAAAAGAAAATATCAGTATTTGATACATTAGTTTAGTGCTCTGTATGATTCAAAAGCCTTTTATAATTATAATGCCTATCTGACTAATTTTCTGGAAATCTTATTCATTACAACTTGCTTTTTTTGGCACAGTCACAGCTAGCACAAATGGTGACTCCTAACAAGAAAGATTTGCTCAGCCTGACTCAACTGACTTAGTGTTCATATTAAATAGAAACCAGTCTATCTTGTCACTAGTAGCTAATGAACAAGGCATGGATTAGAACCTATGACCTTTTTTCTGCTTTTTGATGTAGAAAGAAGGTATGGAATGGACATTAGGCTTTTTTGGTTGGTTTTAAGTTTAGCTTTGAATTCAGTCTTCCTCTGCATTTTTATTTTGCCAGAAAGGTCCCTGAGAACTGACAGAATTGTGACAACAGAAGCAACATCAGAGACACTAATTGCTTGACAACAGAATCATTACAAATAAATTCAGCCTTGGATTATTTTTTTTTTTTTTTAGTACTTACTAATGCAATCATTCAGTGCCAATACTAGAGGGGAAGATTTAAGAACCTGGTCTTTCCATCCAGCTTGTACAGATCCCATGACACATGTCAGAACTCTGATTAATTTGTAAGCAAATGCACACTAGCACGTTTGACATTCTTGAACATGTTACAAGAAAGAATAAGCATTCCCTTAATGGTTTTATACTTTTGAACATGAGCAACGTAAAAAGTAGTTCTCAAATTGAATTCCTGCATGGAGAGCATAGGAGAAAGATTAATATGGTGGGCAAAGAGATAGTAGTGGGTTAGCTGCAATTATAGTTCACCCAGTGGAGCACTGTGGTGCTTTTTAATATGTCCTCACTCAGTTTCTGTAGCACAGGAGTTTGCTATGACTACAGTGCTCTATCCTAAATTTTTAAATGTGCAGATATGTTTTTACAGACCAAGCTGGGCACAGAAGATTGGGTAGTTGGCTTTACTGGCTTTGGATGAGGTAGAATTAATTTTCTAAGTAGAATCTGCTATGAAGGCATGATTTGGATTTTTGATGTCACAGGGATGTTTTAGTCACTGCTGAGCAGAGCTTACACCGACTCAAGGCCTTTTCTGCTCCTCATCCTACCCCACCAGTGAGAAGGCTGGAGGTGCACATGGAATTGGGAGGAGACACAGCTGGGACAGCTGATCCCACCTGACCAGAGGGATAGTCCACACTGTATGGCATCATGCTCAGCATATAAACACTGAGGGAAGAAGGAGGAAGGGGACATGTTCAGAGTTAATGGCATTTTTTTTCTCAAGTAACTGTCAGGGTGACAGAGTCCTGCTTTCCTGGAGATGCCTGAACACCTGCCATGAATTCCTTTTTTTTGCTTATACACAGAGCTTTTGCTTTACCTATTAAACTGTGTTTGTCCCATGTGTTTTCTTTTACCCTTCAAATTCTCTTCCCATTCCCACTGGGGAGGAAATGAGCAAGCAGCTGTGTGGGTCTGAGCTGACTAGCGCAGTTAGGTCATAACATTGGTTTAAAATACTTTACTGTCTGGTCTGACAGGAGGTTTGGATCAGACTACAGGAAAGTGATTGGAGGTATTTTCTTCATGTACCAGACAGGAGACTGTATCATTTCCAATAAATGAGTAAATAACGGTTGGAAACATTAATGACTGGGCCTGCCTTAATTATGGCATGCTTCTGCATGTGACATGTCTGTCCTTCCTTCCTTTCTTCCTTCCCTCCTGAGGATGATGTGGACCAAAACTTTCCCTCTCCCAACCTCTTTTTGTCACCAGGCAATTTAATGATGTGGAAGAGCAACATTGCCAGTTTCAGTGTCACTGTTATGACACGGTAAAAAACTCTTCTGCTTTATCTCCTGCATGCCTTTCACCAGCTTTTGCTCTTGGATGCATTTGATCTATTTGTACTGCTTATCTTCCAACTGTTCCTCAAATGACCTCTTGTTAGGACTATTTAATACTAATGTGTCTTCCTGTGTCGTGTAAACTTTTTTAAAAAATAGAATTTTAATAAGCACAAGAATGTGGCAGCTGTAAGATAAAGCTTTTGTTAGAGAATTCCTTAATAGAACCCACTTCCAGTCCTTGATTGCATAATCAACAGCTAATGAAATTGTCTTGGTAACAAGAGCTACGGTGTATTACATCCTCTCCCGAGAGTAAATGGAAAGACAATTGTACCAGCCCGAGAGGACTATTGATTGTTCACAGTGTGAATTTGATTACCCTTACGGGGAACTGAACAAGGGATCATCTTCAGTTCTGCTAAATGGATTTTTTTCCACTGAAAGTTATCAGTTCACTTTCATACAGGGCATTCAGGGGGCAGTAAACACAGGGAGTATAATTTCATTACAGATTTCCTGAGTCTGCAAGTGTGGAAGCACCAAAAGCTGTGAAAGGAATGGTGGCTGCTTAGTTCAGGTCCTCTGTGATGTGTCTCTGTGTTTAAACCCAGTGAGAGCTCTGAAGGGACACCCGAGCTCATTGTGTGTTCGCTTCTTGTTGCAGGAGGGAATCCCAAAGGGAAGTTCGCTCTGGGACTGGTTCAGAATGAGTGGAAGGTTTATGTTAAAAGGCCTCTGGATCGGGAGGAGCAAGACATTTATTATCTGAACATCACTGCCACAGATGGCCTCTTTGTGACTCAGGCTGCTGTGGAAGTAACTGTCACTGATGTTAATGATAATAATCCAGTTTGTGAACAGGTGAGTTAACACCACCCACAGCAATCGGCCGCTGTGTTGGGAGTGATGCTTTCCCTATGGGTGTCTCTTGCTGTGTGCAAGTGTCCAAAGTATTCATAGGCAATGCTGATTTTCATCCTTATGGTCTTAGTTGAAGAACGTGCAGTGATCTGGGAGAGAAACAGGATAAAGTATTCCTGTGAAGCCAATACTGAAGGATCTTATACAGCTTGCAAAGGAGTCTTGTATACAGTGGCCTTAGTGGGCTTTACAACAGATGATGTGTTGTGAGGTGGTGTTGGGCAGCTACTCCTCCCCTGCAGAAAAGAAGGTGCTCTCCCTTCACAATCCATGTGGAAGTGTTATCAGTCTAGTTTAAGTCCAGCTTTCCTCCACTTTCCAGATGCCAGATGTCCCATGGAAGAGGCAGAAGAATGTAGCTTGCTGTCCTGTTGTCTGGAATGCATGCAGTGTGGCCTGACCACAACTTTCAGAGTGCTAGCTATCATGTATTCTGTGGAAAGGCAATCCGGGGAGCTGATATTAGTGCAATAGAAAGGTCTGTGTGAAAGAAAAGATAAAACCTAGAGTTCCTTACTGGTACTACTCACAGAAAATAAATATATATATATGTGTGTGTGTGTGCAAGCATATACTCATATAATTCCCTTCATAACATTATCACTCATTGATGGATTACTGTCATTGCAAGAACTGTTCTGCTACTCTGGGGAATCACAATCTGTATTTTCCCAAAAACTGCTGGATGAGGTGATAAAAACAGTTGTTTCTGTTAGCACACTCATCAAAATTTTCATTTCATGGGTGTCAGTGGAATAAACAGAAGATACAAAATGGTATCACATTAAACACCTAAGATGAGCTCTATTCAGAGTCATAATTTAGCATTGTTTCTGTGACACCTCAAAGCTTAACAGTGTTTTGAATTTCTAGGAATGTGCTGTGTAAAGGAAAATTGTTTCCTGTGTAGAAAGATGTACTACAAATAGTTTTTAAAAAAAGGTTGTACAAAGACTGTAAAATACTGCTCCAGCATAGCTTACATGTCTTGTTTTTGACTCTAGGTTGCATACACAGCATTGTTTCCTGAAGACATTCCGTCAAACAAAGTAATTCTTAAAATCAGCGCTAAAGATGCTGACATTGGGTCCAATGGTGAAATTCGCTATTCTCTTTATGGTTCTGGGAACAATAAGTTTTTCTTAGATCCTGAAAATGGTAAGATGACAACCAAATGTTTCTGAATAGCCTTAATCCCTCAACATCTGAGTGCTGGTTTTCTTAGAGTTATGCTACACTTGGCTACCAGCCAGTTGTTCTGTTTCTGGCAGGTGTAGGTGACCATTTGAATGGTGGTGGCAGGAGGGAGAAAGAGCGATGTCTTTGTTGGTCAAGTTGGTTGTTATAGCCAGAACAATGGATATTGATCCTTTTGTTTCCCTGCAGACTTAAAGTTAGATCAGAGATTTATCACAGAACCACAGGGTATTTTGGGCTGGAAGAGAACTTTGATGGTCATCTAGGCCAACCCCCTTGCCATGTGTAGAGTCATCTTCAAATAGATCATGTTGGTCAGAGATCCATCCAGTTAAAACAATCTTTGCCAGTTTTTCACCACCCTATTCACAAAAAATTTCTTCCTTATATCTAGTCTAAATCTACCCTCTCTTAATTTAAAAACATTACCCTTTGTCATACCACAGCAGGTACTGCTAAAAAAGATGTGTTTCTGAGTCTAAGAGTCCATAAATCTTTAGAGTGACAGAGAGACAGACTTGGACAAACATGGTGACATTCATACAGGTAAAGCTGTAGGCTGCTGTAAAGCCACCATGAGTGGCTTGTCATCCCTGCACTCATGTGGCACCTCATTTTTTGGGGAAAAATTAAGGGGAACTGACGCTGCTGTGAGTTTTTAATCCATTCATTAGAATAAGCAATGTTGGTTTTGTTTTCTCTTTCCTGTTTCTGGGAAATGCGTGATTTTGAGACACTTAGGCTGACTATAATTAGTGATGTTGCTACAATAGTAATGACAGCTGCTGCTTTTAAACAATTTCAGGTGAGCTGAAATCTTTGGCCCCTCTCGACCGAGAGAAAATCCCTGCATACAACTTGGTTGCCCGAGCCACTGATGGTGGTGGCAGGTTTTGCCAGTCAGAAATCCATCTTATTTTAGAAGATGTTAATGATAATCCACCGGTGTTTTCATCTGACCACTACACTGCTTGTGTCTATGAGAACACAGCCACTAAAGCTTTGCTAACAAGAGTCCAAGCAACTGATCCTGATGTCGGTAAGTGGACAGCATTGCAAAAAATAATTAATGTTCATGAAAACTCCATGGGTTGGTGGAATTACTATGAAGATTCATTTTACTGTTGCTCAATTTCTTCATTCTCTCCTCCTCCTGCTTCTTTATCCTCTCCATTTCTTTCTTTTCTCTTTCTTTACATCAAAATGCTTGTGTCTGAGCTTGACATAATGGTGTTACAAACAGAAAAGCATTGCAGCAACCACAGAAGCATGTAGTCTTCTCTTGATCGACAATAGCTATGTTTAGGGGAAAATGATTGTTTTGGGGCTAAAATTTGACTTTCTTCCTTCCTTCAGTGGTCTCACCTCTTTTCTTGAGCCATGATTTTGAATACCCATGCCTCTGTTTATGCAAATAATATAGTTACATGCCACAGGGACCTATACCTGATTAATCACAGCTTTTCTAGAGTTTTATACTGCAATAGCTCCCATTTGTTCCAGCTGGTTACTTTACTATAAAACTATTGTACACTGGGAATGTACATTATAAATGTTCTGGTTATTTAACTGCACATTCTTTGAAAGTGTAATAGTTTATTATATGAGGATCTTAGCCTTGAAATCTGGACCCAGTGATAAATATTTAAAGGGGGGGTCTTTTTGCATAATATAGCAGTAAAACCTACTGAATATTAGAAAATTTTTTAGGTCATTCACTTGAGTTGAAATAAATAAATCTCTTAGTTGGGTTTTTTTTTTTTCTTCCTGTGTTTTGGAGATGTTTTGTAAAAACTATGGCCTGAGTAGTTTCACATAATAAGCAGATCTTTCATGCAATGAAAAGAAAATATTTTTTTTTTCTAAGTACAGTGCATGCTGGAAGTCTCAGTTATTCGTGAGGCTGATAGTTTAGATATACAGGAATTCATAAAAGAGCAGCAAGCATTCATTAGTGTATCTAAGAAGAGCTGCATTATATGCCATGGTTGAAAACTCACTATTAAAATTATGATACTGTCCTGCAGTGAAAAGCCAATTACTGGTGGTAAACTACTGAACCATCTGAAGAGACAGTGTTGTTATTTTCCACTGTTGTATTAATTACCATTTTTCTTGTAGGTGAGATGACATTCAAGAAGAGAGGGGACACAAAATTAAAATAAAAATTGTCAATAAAAGTTCTTTCTAGCACCAACTTTACATAATAAGCTGGTGAGCAATTAAAAAAAAACCACAAACCATGAGCTAGTTGCTGTACCTTCCTTCCAAAACTAGAGAAGTTAAATGGAGGGATGCACATGATGAATGAGAAGGGGCTGTGTACTTCCTTAATGCTTAGACCTGAAAGTGAAACCACACATTATATCATTAGAGAGCAACTTTTTAAAAGTCCCTAAAACTGGATTTTGTTCTAATTACTGTTCTGTTAGACCCTACTAAAATTACTGATTCCCTTTTGCTAGATAATGAATGAGTTCTGGTAGAGTAATGTTCCCATGAGAGAAAAATGTATTATTGATATTAGTGATGGGCTGTGATATTCCTGTAAGGCTGTTTGCAGTGTTATCCTGAAAACATCAGTGGAGGCAGTAATCATTGTACAAATAAATTTTTAACATCCAGGAAATATCTTGCAATCAGTCTTAGAATTTGCCTGCTCTGCTTTGGGCTTGAGGAGCCATGTAGTGTAAGGACAGGAGCATGAGTATTGAAGCCATTGAGAGAAAACTTGAGAGAAGTCCCTTTGTGGTCCACAACTAAACACAGTTTAATAGAATCCTGAAAATAATGTGGTCAGGCACTGTTGGATAATTACGATGATTTCCAGTTAAGAGAAAAATATATCTGCCTTGTGCCTTTAATATCTGTTGAAATTTCTGATCTCATAATATCCTGTGAAGTTACAGGACATAACCATAAATTTCTGTTCAATATATTTATAATTTGGAGACATACTTAGAGCTGTACAAGCTCGACACACTGAGGGAGAATTGTGATCCTTCTCCACAGTGTTCAACAGAAGAAAACAGCTTTTACTGTTTAGTAGCACACAAGTTTATTTTCCATAACTTCTACATACAGCTCGGGATCTTAAATTACATGGTCTCCTGAAAGAGAGAGAATATATATAAGTCTATTTGTTAGGATATTTTAGTAGTTTTAACTGAAAACAATCCTTTCTCCCTTACTGCTGCGACTGGAAATTTTTGATATTTCCACAATATGGTATTTTTTACCTACTCACCACCAGCAGGTTTGGAAATTTTCAAACTAAGAAATGAAAGCAAAATGCTGGTTTTACATTTTTTCAAGAGGTTCACAGGAAGCAGTGAATTTTTTCACCTCCCACTGTCTCCAAAGCAATGTGGCAAATTACTCCATTTTCTTCAAATTAAGGCACAAGAAAAGCTGGAATGAGTTCTGAGGTGTAATTACCTGAGCAAACCCATCAGACAACTGCAATATCACCCTGTTTCAAAGGAATTAGGGTCATGCTGGGGTGGCAACTCTGAGAAAACCTGCATGGGACTTTGTGGCAAGTATGATGTTAAAAATTTGATAAACTTCAGAATAAACGTGGAGCCCAAACCTGAGGTGCAGGCTCATACACATTTCCAGTGCTGCTCATCTTTTCTTCACACACAGAGAGTTGTGGCCTCGCTCACACAGTACAAGAATGAATGGCAGCCTCATCCAAGCTCAGCAGTGCTTTAAGCAATGGTTAAATCCTGCCTCAATTGCAGATGCTGTGCTTTGTGAATTACCTCCGTGCTCAGGCCTGTTTCCAGGATGACTGATGGTGTAGTCTACCAAAGGCATGAGTTCTTACTGCGCTAAAAATGAACACTGCATTATCCATCCTTCTGCAGTCTTCTTCATCACCACTGGGGCATCAGATCAGCCATCCACATCTGTAGTCAGTTTAGTGATTCCACTGACCAATTGATTTTTTTTTCCTGGGTTTATGATTAATATGAGATTCTAATTCTGCTCAAAATGGGAATAGCCTCGTCAGGCAGCTCTGTCTTGCCTTTCATTGCATTAGCCTATGTTTAAAGCCATGGCTGGTAGTCAGCAGGGAGATCCTCCCCATTCCCTGCACAACCAGCCAGTACAGATGGAGTGGGCCATCTTGGAGCCAGCACCTTGTATTGCATGCAGCCAACATGCAGGAGAACACAGGCATGTAGGTAAAAAATTGGCAGGAGTGGCCTTTATTTGGTTGCAGGGTTCATGCAGTGTGCAGACTGCCCTCCTCTGTGCTCAGCTGCCCCTCGCCTCCAAAGCCCTTCCCCAGCCCAGGGCCCATGCCCTTGCATCACACAGAAGCTGTGGTAACGTGCATGCTGCTAGAGCCATCTGGTATCCATGTTTTGGTTTGGGAAGGCAAATCTGGGAGCTTCTCAGAGTCACTGATGAGACTGATCTGCTTCTTCCTTGAATAGCAGGCATCTTGTCCAACCACCCCGCTCAAGCAGGTACACCTACAGCAGGTTATCTAGGATTCAGTCCTGATGGATTTTGGCTAGTGCCAAGGATAGAGAATGCTGTCCCCTGAGGATTGAGTGCTGTGCAGCATGAGCATCCTGGAGGTCATCTGGGAATAACCAGAGACCTGCACTGTGAATACAGAAAACAGTGTAATATCTTCAGCATGATCTGCTATATGTTAAAAAAAAGTGTAGTCTGGGGAAATACCCTCCTATATCTTGCAGCAGATTTAACAGCACTGAGTAATGCAACCTAGAAAAACAATAAGCGGTGTGCTACTTTATTTAAAGCATTTTCTCGCTTTTGTGTGCAGGTTGCCCAGAGTTTCAGATGTGTCTCAGCTTCTGCGGGGCTTGTAGCCTCACGAGCAAAATGGTCTAAGGTTTATTCACCAATTCTGAAAGAAACATCCAGGTAGTTTGGGGGTCAGTAGATTTGAATTTCTGTTCTTTGTTCTTAGCATTTGAAGCTTTGGTACTTATGTGGGTGAGAGAAAAAATGGGTGTTGAAAACCTGAAGCCAGGGTAAGATCTGAGACCCTCCCGCAGATATGTTTATACAGCCAGGTTATATGGGTTAGTTGTGGTTGAGTTTGATTGTGTTCTTTGAGCAGTTGTATAGAGTAAAATATTATTTGGACCAGGATTTATGAGAAGGACTCTGTTGACACCTGATTAGTACATATGTGTTTAATCTGGAGAGTTTAAATCAATGAAGTCTCTAATCAGTCTGATTCTTGGTGTGGGGAGCTAATTATTCACCTTTTCGCAAAAAGTGGAAAAGTCTCAGCAGAAGAGACTCAGCCCTTCTCAGGGAAGTTATTTGACCTTTTTAGGAGGGCACTTCTGCTTCCTAAACCCAAACGTCTCCACCAGGAATAGACAGGGAAACTGGCAGACTGGGGTGACAGGAGTGACATTTTCTTTCAGCTTCTGATGGAAAATTTTATCTTGGATTTCAAAGAAATCTGTGACAAAACTGATGTTTTTCCTGCAAGGTTTGACCTCACTGATTTTGATGTTTCAATAAATACTTGCTTTATCCAAAAAGCCCAAACCCAAGCCCTTACCATGTGTGCTCACAAGGCAAGTGCACAGGAAATAAGAAATGTCTTTTCTAGGGAAGAATGGTAATATGACTTCTCCTTCAGGTTTCAGCAAGTCCAGCTTTGAGTGTACCTATCTCCAAGAGGATGAGAAAGCAAACATATTTTATCTTCTTTTTCTTCCTGTCCTCTCTTTGTGTCAATGAGAAAAAAAAAGAGAAATAGCTAAAGCAATTAAAATGAGCTGTCTATCAGCAATAGCGACCAAGGAATGTCGATAGTTCTCTGAGGTTTATAACTGGCTTTTAGAAAGCAGCATCAAGATGCTGGTGAGCCCAGCACGGAAAAAAGTCACTCAGGGTATTCAGTGGGTCACCTCTTTCAAGAATACATGCGTGGAACTCGAGTACAGGCTTGAGCCTTATCAATGGTGGGCTTTGCTCTTGAAGGAATTAGGGCAACTGAGCTTGTTGCAGTCACAGCTGCCTCACAGCTGGGCTTGAGGAAGTGTAAAGTGTTGCCGGGTGAGATTGCAGAAGTGTCAGAGAGAAGTGCAAGACAGTCACAGCTTGATTGGAGAGCAGCTCTCTGATGTGTTATGGTGAGTAACAAAATAATAGAAATGCTGAAACAGATATTGATTTGATTCTTTGGCAAACCTAGTACACAGCAAACCTTTGCTTTGCGTGTTTGTTAATGTTGGGCATGTCCCTTAAACTGGATCTAGAAACTTCTGGGGCATTCAGGATTTGAAAAAGAAGAAAGCAGGGATCAAAATATGAATTTGAAGAATAACAGAGATAATAGGACAGAAGATTTACTAAAACTCAGCAGCCAATAGGTAGTTAACTTTGGCAATGAAGCCTGCTAGATGGCATTTCTGGGTATCATCTGAGTTTTGTAAAATAAATATTACAAGATACTTTACAGAGGATGACTCATTTTCTTTAAAATATACATGGTGCTTCCTCTGTCTTCACCCACATCATTGCCTCACAGACTTTTAAAATAGTACCAGGGCTAGGGCTCTAATGCAGGATATGAAGGAGATGTGAATTATTAATCCCTTTTACTCTAGCAATCCAAAACAGCTTTGCATGAAGTGAGGGGTATAGGTGAAGTAGGGAGGCCTTTCCACTGTCACTGAAGCTGTTTTCAGAAAGAATTCAGGAATCAGGAAGTAAAAAACCAACCAACCAATCAACCAAAAAAAAAAAAAAAAAAAAAAGCCCTCACAAAAGGCATGAGTGAGCATTGCTCTATAGCCTAGGGAGTGGCTTGCTTCTGGGCTCTGTTCCTTGGAGCTTATTCAATGGATAGTCCATGATGATGTACCCTTTTACTCCTTCTTTCTGGAAAGGTGTTTTTTGTGTAAAAAAACAATAGGCTCTTTAGAGTTTAGACTAATTTATTGTTAGGAGGTAAATAAACAAGGTATTTGGAGATTTTGATAGAAAACCTCTATCAAAACATTCAGCATGACCCTGTAAATCCCTCAGAGGGCCCAATTTTTAAAGCTTCAGCTAGGTAGTCAGGGGAATGCATTCACCCTGCTTGTATTAAAATAATGAGACTTGTGTATCAAGATGAGTAAAAGCTAGTTTGTGCTCAGCAACCAGCAGCCATCAAACCAATCTCATTTCCTTCTGCAAATTGTGAGGAGGCCATATAGAAATAAATATTATGGGTGTTAATGGCTTAGGTTTAGTGAGTTTTTTGACATTGTACTGCACAATATTTTTATGTGCAAGCCAGGGAAACATGGTCTGCACCAAACTGTTATCAGGGGAGTTTGTAATAACCATTACACTGGAGGGGTAAGTTATGAAAGCTACTGGGTGCAGCATGGCTCCTATTTTGATTCCTGAACGTGTAAGTAGACATAAGGACTGCATTGCTAAATGTCAGAAAGCAGAGCAGTGCTGCAAGTTTCCCTGGATAGTGTCAAAGCTGCAGTTGTGGTGTTTAACAGTTGGGTAAGGAATATGGAAAAACCCAGTGCACATCATCAAGATAAATGTGACATCCTGTGTTTAGGCAAGAAAACCAAGTGCACTGGTGTTGTCTGGGTAGGGACTGACTGGGCAGCAGAACTGCGGAGATGCAGCTGTATCACTGTGACCCACGGGCTGAAGATATTTATACAGTCCTAGTATAGAAAGGCAAATACAGGTGAGATGGGTAAACCAGAGTTATGCTGGAAAATTGAAGTAGTTCTTCATATTTGTTTATTTGTTGTTGGCAAATCCTGCCCTGAAAGGCTGTGCTGTTTCAGGTACAGCACTTACAAGAAGATGTGGGCTACATCTTCCAGGAAGAGGTAGGAGATTGACAAAAAAGATCACAAGTCTGGAACAAAAGTCAGGAAATACTGAAACAGTTGAGAGGATCTGCCAGGGAAAAAAGAGTTGAGATGATAAAGTGTAACAGTCTTCACCTATCAGATAAGTAGCTCTGAGGAAGGAAGTTGACCCTTGTTCTTTCTTTTTTCCCCGTCTTTTATTAATTTTATTCAATGTCAGCAAAAAGTCAGAACAAGATTTTTTTAGTTGTAAGAAAAGAGAGGCTCTGAGGTGTGTTATCCAAGGAGGTTATGCAAGTTCCCGATCAAAGGAAAGGCCTGTGTTTGGGGATAAATTGCATCCATCTTGTCTTTGTGCAGGGATAAATTAGATGACCTCTCAAGATTCCAGCTCTTTTTACACTCTCTCATTTCTAGTAGTTTCTTTAATTTTTGAGATTTCCAGGACACTGGTAACAACATAGAGGCAAAGAACTAGATGCGGGAGAACTGTACCTCTTGGACTATGTTGGCTGAATAAAGCCTGTATTTAAACTGGGTCACTGAAACATACATATGTATGTGTGCATGTTAATGTGTGTGTGTGTGTATATACACACAGGAACACATTTGAGCACAAATATTTATATAAAGATGGTGTGTATGTGTATATATATATGTGTATGTGTATATATATATATATATATAATACAAACTATTTGAGCACAAGTCTGATGAGGAGTGGCTGAGGGAGTTGGAGTTCTTTAGCCTGGAGAAAAGGAGACTGAGAGGGGACCTTCTTGCTCTTAACAACTACCTAAAAGGAGCTTGTAGCAAGGTAGGGGTTGGTCTCATCTCCCAGGTAGCAAGTAAAAGGATGAGAAGAAATGGCCTTAAGTTTTGCCAGGAAAGGTTTAGATAGGATATTAGGAAAAATTTCTTCACGGGCTTTAGAATAGCCTGTCCAGGTTTGAATTATTACCCCTGGAAGTGTTCAAAATGGGCATGGATGCGCTGCTTGAGGACATGGTTGGGAGCTGGGTTGACAGTTGGACTCAATGATCTTAGAGGTCTTTTTCAACCTTGATGGTTCTAGTCATGCTTTTATATTTGTATATTTGGGTTTTATCTGTCTCTTCATGTGCATTCCACTGCTTCTGGTATGTTTCTCTATATTGCCAGCTGCAATGTGTAACCCTAAATCAGGTATAGCCAAAATCCCGACTTCAGGAAAATTGGCTCAGGAGCACTGAAGAAAACAAGTGTACATGTCAAGTGATGTAGGCCAGTACCCAGGGAAATGTAAATGTCTGATAGGAAAGAGACAGAGGGTGGGCCAGCCATCCAAATCTCCACTTTCCACCAAAAAAGACAACACTTGACCTTGCTGAAATGGAAAGCAGGGGTTTAGACACCCATGGAAGGTATCACACTGCTAACAGTTTATGCTTCCCATTTCTGTCCAGTATTTCCCTTCAGTAAGGGGTTGATTATCTTCAGCTCTGCCCTCCCCTCATCCCATAATACCCTGGCTCCATTGCAGTGGTGTGAATAAAGGCCTTTGGGGTTAAGGCTACTTTTTTCCCCTCAGAAAGGGGAAAAACAGTGAAAGCCTCTCTTGGTAGCGGTGTTATGGATTGAACTCGGCCAGGTTTTCTGCTTAAGTTGTAAAAATCACTTGAAATACTTTCCCTATGGGACTATATATTCTTCTACAGTTCAACAAGGTACTTCAGGCAGGATTTCTCTTTCATCTCAAAATGATGGAGTAGAGTACTATAAAATTTGGGTTAGAATTCATCTCTTGTGTTTTTTGCTGTTAATGAAGTCTTGGACTTTTATCTTCTAGTAATTGGCCTTGTGGTTAACATTTGGGTAGTCAGGAAAGGTCATAGGTACACACCAGTGTTAATCATCACACCATAAAAGAGGCAAGAGGAAGCACAATAATCAGATAGCTTGCTTTGTATGGTTACAAGTCACTTCTTAACTGAAAAATAAATTTTTTACAGCTTGCATTCTGGTCTACATCTTGTTTGTTTATTTTTAATATTTGCTATTACTTTTCTTTGCATAGGTTTTCGAGATGAAAATGAGCAGATGACAAAGTCAATCATAATTTTTCAGACATAAACAAAAAATGAGTGGTCTAGCTGTACTTGGAGGAACACATTAAATAATGAGTTCATGGTGGCAGATTAAAACAGAAAAAAGAAACACTATATATATGGCATTTGATATGTGTAACTTTTACTTTATGTGTGACGCATAAAGGTATTGCCCGCTGCAGAACCTTACTGTCATTTGGGGATTGTGCTTGTTGTGTTAATGCTCGGCCTTTTAATTGGTGTCAGTCTGGATCAAAATGTGTTATAACTCCACCATTTTCAGTTGAGTTGCACCTCAAATCCTGTGTTCAGTTCTGGTCCCTTCACTACAGGAAAGACATTGAGGGACTGGAGCGTGTCCAGAGCAGGGCAAGGAGCTGGGGAAGGGTCAGGAGGACAAGTCCTGTGAGGAATGGCTGAGGGAGCTGGGGGTGTTTATTCTGGAGAAATGAATCCTCAGGGGTGACCTTCTCTCTCTCTCTCTCTCCAGAAACTTAATGGAAGGTTGTAGTGAAGTAGAAAACCTCTTTTCCAAAGTCACAAGCAATAGGACAATAGGAAATGGCAGCAATTTAAGCCATGGGAGGTTTTAACTGGAGAGCAGGAAAAATTTCTTCTCTGAAAGCATTGTCAGGCACTGGAACAGGCTGCTCAAGGAAGTGGTTGAGTTACAATCCTGTGAAGTATTTTGAAACATGTAGATGTGACAGTCAGGGACATGGTTTAGTGGTGAGCTTGACAGTGCTGGGCTAATCTATGATCTCAGATGTCCTTCTCAACCTGAATGATTCTGTGATTCTGTGCTTTATACAGGAAGGATATTGATAGTGTTGAATTACGAAGCAAAGTTATTATACATTCCTGATGCTATTTAAAGTAGTAATGACATAGGAGTTGTCATGATGTGACATTCAGTGCGTGCCCCTTTGTTTTAGTCCTGAAGAACTCAAAAATAAAAGCCTATTTGGAGAATGGCATTTGAGGTACTAGGCAGGTATGTTTCACAAGCTCTTCACACCAGAGATTTGGCAAAGGGCAATATTCTATCATATGCTAATACAAGTCTAAATAGAAAATGTGCTACCTTATTCCTTTATTAAAAAAGAATATACTGCAAATCTCATATTGTAATAGTGATTCCTGCAAAGGCTTTCTGTCTTCAAATATCTCATGTTCATGATTGGCACCTTAGAAATCTGAGAAGTTTGAGTGAGTAAGTGAGTTGACACAACACAGTTTGCAAACATTAATCCCCAACAGCTGTAGGCGAGCAGTGTGGGAGGATTGCTGTCTTTACCAGTGCAGGAACCATGGCATTGAAGCAGTTGTTTCCTCTCCACAGAAGGCATCTCCTCTATAGTCACAGCAGAATTTACCATCACCTCTGTGGCAGGGATGCCACTGACACACACTGGTGGAGACTTCTCTCTCAGCAGACTTCTCTCTCTGGACTTGATTTTGAATTTCAGTAGAAATAGCTTCCTAGTTTCCCTTTGCCTCATGCCCATTTCTCTTCCAGTCTTGGGTCAGGAAGCTGAGTGGAAACAGCTATTAATGTAACACAACACTTCTTCAAAGTGCTGTTTCTGCCACAGTTTTTCACTGATTTTACCCCTAAAAAGCAAGTATTTAATTCCACCCCTCAAAACACTGTGAGAGCGTCAGCACAGAGCTAAGATCTCACATTGTATTTCTCTTCCTTTTTTTCTCCTTTCGGCATTTGGACCAAAAGCCACCAAGGGTTGGTACCTGTATCCCAACTCAGATCTTCTGACCTAATCTTCTGTCTCTCCTTGCATGAAATGGCACTTTCACCTGTAAGAGCTTTTCTTTCACGTCTCGAGGGAAAAATAAGACTGTTCTCTTCATCATACTAGACTGGTACAAGATAACCTACATCTTTGGAACTTCTGTATTCCTCTCTCATTTTCCAGGAAGCAAAAATAAGAGCACTTACCTTCAATATTTTACTTTTTCCATTTCTGCCTTAGAATCTCATATATTAGAGTGAGCAACCAGAACACCATAATCTGTATCTGATTTTTCTCCATTGTAGGATCACTAGTAGTCACTTGCAAAAACATTATTAATATTTTGTTAATTTGTGGATATCACTTTTAGGAAGTAGAATACAAGAAGAGGGACTGGATTATATGTCAGATTGCATTTACTGGAGTTATCACATCCTGTATTTAAACTCACCGTCCATGATGTCACATGCACCAAAATCTCTCTCCCCATTCCCCATTGCAAGATACTGCTGCTGGAAGTTTCGTGGTGTTTCAAGGCACAAGTTATGGGTTGGCCATCTCCTTTCTAGCTATTTGTGCCCTTAGAGACTGTGGTATCTGAATCTTCTATCATGTGCCCAGGTGTGCTGTAGTGCATATCAAATGGGAAGTTTGTGCCAGAGAAAAGTGCAAACTGGGCTAAAGCTCTCCTGCAGTCACAGATGTGTAGAAGGTGTGTGTTAAGGACCCTGCCTCAGGGAAGTGTTTAATACTGTTTAGAAACTGGCAGGCATCGAGAGCAGGTGGTGCAGAATACTAAATAATTTTACAGTTAAAACTTGTGTAAGTGGAGTGTTCAACTGCATGCTCTGAATTGGGGGGAAAAAAATCCCATTTTCCAGCATCCCTGAGGATCATCTGTAATTACTAATTCATTAATTGTTATAGTCAAGTCTGTCCTTTTTTTTTGTAAGGGGAAGTTCACAGAGGATGTCTAGCTGAAGGAGAGCCTCCCCCGCTGGAAATGTAGACCAACCATTCAGACCCTGAAAATCTTCCACTTTCTAGAGGGCTTTACTCCTTTTTAATGTTTGTCAGTGTGGTTGACTGTCAGCTGACAGTGTGTTTGGATGTGTGTATCGAGAGACTAAGGGAAAGGTTGAGTGTGCTCTCCAGCAGCTGTAGGGTATTCAGAGCCTGTGTGTTTTAGCATGAAGGAATCCCCAGCAAGTTCATGGGATGAGCTCAGTTCCTCCTCTGTAGGACAAGAGTCACCTCCTTGACTCCATTGCTGTTTTGCTGAAGGTGGGACTTTTTATTTTTCACATTTGTGATGCCATGGTGGATAGAGAGGCTCTGCTGTGATTAAAAAACCAAAACAAAATAACACAAGCAACCTAACAGCCTGGTTCATTGCAATATTGCCATTTAATTTGTTCCGTATTTTAAAGACATTTGAACCTTTTAAATACACTCTGGTATCTCAAGCACTGCATAAAAACTTTTTTCTCTGAAGACCCAAACAGTAATTCCTAATGCCCTTCAAGTAGGGTCTGGGACTTTGTAGTTGCTCTAGCTTTTATGTGTGTGTGATTGAACAAAGAGTCTCCCAGCTCCCCCTTGTGTGGATGCTCAACTCCTGCTACATCAAGCAGAAAACAACTGTGATTTGTGCTGCTTTTGATCAGACGTTTCTACAGTGCTTTGCTGCTGGAAAGCAGAATAATACTGTCACAAATTTTAAATTAACAAAATATGCCTGGGAGGGATTGGTAGCTCTTGTTCATATGATTAATGTCAGGCTTGTAAAGTCTGTTCTCCAACAAAAACAGCAGCAAATTCTCAAGTGAGAGATGTTAAAAACAGAGACTCTCCATTTTAGTGGATCTTTGTGTTTTAGTTATAACCTCTTACTGAAGCACCCAGGACGAAATCACCAAATCAACTAGCATCAAGGGAGTTGAATTAGCTTATATCTGTGTTCACTTTTAATTAGATTTGAAATGGCTATCCCACAGTAGTGCAGAAACCAAGTCAGTACCATCCCCTCAGGCCTTACTACTGACAACAACCTTAGCATGGATCTGCATATTCAGCAGTCCACTGGATAGATGCTTTGCATTGGGAAAGATGGGCAGGATTTTAAAAACATGGGATATCTTTTATACAACTCAATTTTTGCTCTCAGGTTGGGAGACTGAGGGACTGAGGGACTTTTTAAAATGTTCATATTCTGGCAGGAGTTTTTTGATGCAGCTTTTGTTTAACAGGTATTGTTTTATGATAATATTTTTCTGCTCAGCAGTGGAATCATGGCAACACAGGTAGCAAGTACATTCTGTGCCACTTGGTGTATTTCTGTGGGTTTATTTTCCCCTTATGTACATTTCTATTCCTTCAAGATGTGCTCTGAGGCATTTCCAATTTCAGCATTCTGCCTGTCTCATCTAATTCAATTATAAGCTGTTCTGGGCAAGGACCATATCTGGATTCTGCTTTCAAGTTTCAATACACAGCAGCATTTCTGCAAAGAAATCTTTTTTAAAAGAGGGATGAGGGAAGGAACTTTTCCATAGGGATTTGTCATGTGAGAAGAGCCTGTCCTGATCTCCCAAACTTCCAGCAATATTGCACCCACAGGCACTCCTACCTCTACCCCCACTGGAAATGCTCAGTGTGATAGCAGATTTTTCTTAGGGTTTCCATTAGATGGGAAGAGATTTTTGTTTTCTTTATTTCACATTATCATTTTCCCATCTGCTTCTCTTTCAGGCGTGAACAGAAAAGTCACCTATTCCCTGTCAGACTCTGCAGATGGTTACTTCTCAGTTGACCGGTCATCAGGAATCATTATTTTGGAGCATCCACTTGATAGAGAGCTTCAGTCTTCCTATAACATCACTGTAAAGGCTTCAGATCAAAGCATTGTGCTGACCTTATCCTCGTTTGCCACCGTTACAATTACTGTGCTAGACATTAATGACAACCCCCCTGTGTTTGAAAGAAGAGATTATCTTGTGACAGTACCTGAAGACACCTTACCTGGCACCGAGGTCCTTTCTGTTTTTGCTACCAGCCAAGACATTGGTACAAATGCTGAGATTGCCTATCTCATCAGGTCAGGGAATGAGAAAGGGAAGTTCAGGATTAACTCAAAAACAGGTTTGTAAAGTGGCTTTTACTTGCAATACTAAATGAAAGCATCAGAAAAACATGAATGCTTTGGGGAAGGCTCTTGGACCAAAAGATTCTCAAGGCCAGACACTCACAGCTTGTCATTGTGTAATTAACTACACAGTTAAAAAGCAATTTTAGGTTGGAGAGTAATGTCAGTTACGGTCACACTTGGCTGCCCCAGCTCAAGTGCAGAATACTTTTCTCCATTAGTAAGTCTGTTGAAGCCAATATAGATGTGACAACCTATTAGCCAAACTGTGCAAAACACTTCTGAACACTTACAATGTTTACTTGCTTAGCAGCTCAGTGCAGCCTCAACTGTCTGCCTCCTAGAAAGCATCAAACAGTGCTACCAGGACCTGTTAGGACCAATTCAGTCCTGATACTTGATTGCCATTTATGCAGTTTTATGCAGCTTCCCTGACTTAGGTTGTTCTGATTTGTCTTTTTGACTTCAGCCATGGCTTGGGTTGAGGTCTTTTTGGTTATACATCAAGAATTTTAGAAATATACCCCTGCTTCTCTTTAAGAAATACCAAGCAAAGCTATCATATTTGGTGTAAATGTCTCATTTTCTTTGAATTTCCTTAGTGCAATATATTTTTTATCCTCACCAAGTTTTTACTCCATCAACAGTAAGCATTCTTCTATGCTTCCTGTAGTGGATTCCCTTATTCTCATAGCATTCAGGATGTCCACTAAAAATCTGCCACCAGAGTCTGAGCACAAAGCAGTCATGATTTTGAAACACTTGTTTGAGAGCAGCTGTAATTACCAGCAACATGAAAAATCTCAAAATTATGCATCGTGTCATTTTTATAATTGTGTGCAAAAATGGCTCTCCACTCTGTGGAGACTGCTGCCTCTCGTGTGAGGGACTTAAATGTGTGTTGTCTGTCATCTTCATCATGTTGATTAGTGCTAGCAAAATTTAAACATAAATACGCCTAGGCAGCAATACTTAACTTCACATTTGACAATGAAGCTGAGGAAATAAATCAATAAAAACCCATAATGAAGCTTAATCGCACAGGAAAAAAAAAAAAAAAAGCAAAACTAAAACTATATATTATTCATTAATGTGTGACAGCTCCATTATTATCAGTTTAGAGGCAGGAGCTCAGTTTCTAGACAGCAGAGTGGTGATGTAGCATGCCTGATCAGAGGTTGAAAAATAATGTCCTTCACATCATTTGTCAGTGGGAACTCTCTGCTAGCCACTTGGAAGCTTCTCTTCAGGGCTCCTGCTTTCAGCAAGTCATGCTGAAAGGTAAAATTCATTTGGAGAGAGCCCAGACAAGATTAAGAGGAATGATCTGAGGTCTGTAAAATGTGACTTACCAGAAAAGACTGAAGGAATTAAGGCTGTTTAAGCTAGAAAAGAGAAGACACGCTGTTAGTTTTCATGCCTGTAGAAAGTACCTGTGAAGAAGAGGGGAATAAACTGTACTCCATGCCCAGTCATAAGAAAAGAAGTTGCAAATGGGCTTAAATTATGTTTTAATTATTTTGCTTAAATGATAGGAAGAAATTCCTGCCTGTCATGGTTATAAAGTCCTGAAATACATTTCCTGAGAAGGTGAGGAAACTGATTGTTGGAGGTTTATAAGAACACTAGAAATCAGATAATTTCTATCCTAGGGGGAGTCTGGATGCATGGAGTCAATCAAGTTACAGAGAATCTTAATTTTGGTTGTGTGGTGAAGTAACACAAAATTTATAAACCTAGTTCAGTGGGGAAGTCTCTGTTTAATCACTTAAATGATAGACAACTGATTTCTCAAAGGTATTCATATCCCATTCATTTGTATTTAATTCATGAGAAGTTAATTGTGTGGGAGTGAATTTCTGTTGACTTGTCAGGGCTGATTTCCAGAGTCGGCATCCAGTTCTCCCAAAGGCTCTGTGAATGAAATGGTAAATTGGTGGATATGGCCCCTACTTCTTCATCTATGATACTCATATAATGAAAGCTATTTTCATGAGGAACAATTCATTGCTTCATGCATTGTGTAAAGATCCTTTCTGCACAGGCAACCCAAGTGCAATTGGCATCATTCTTTAATCAAACGACAGTAGTAGAAACCTGAATAAACTTTTTTATTGGATTGGGCAGTGTTACAGTTAGTATTGTATGTGTTCCATGGTGATAAATAGCATGCTTTACTGTTTACTACAGTCAAATCCCTTACGCTGCGGCATTATTTGGCTTTTTGCTGGCTGTTGACATTCCCTCCTTTGCTTCAAAGGAGTGATTTCCATTTTTGAAACTTTGGATTTTGAATCGTGCAAAGACTTCTACTTAGTAGTGGAAGCAAAGGATGGAGGAACTCCAGCCCTGAGCGCGGTTACGACGGTGAACGTGAACGTGACGGACGTCAACGACAACGCGCCCACGTTCAGCCAGGCTGTCTACAGCGCCGTCATCAGCGAGGACGCGGCCGTCGGGGACTCCGTGGTCATGGTGAGTGGGGCCCTGGGTGGCATTTGGGTGCGATGAAACCCTCTGCCCCTAATAAAATGCTGCACTGGTTAATAATGATAACTTCTACCTCTTGGATCCCCCAAACTGTTTTCTAGCCAATACTCTGCGTCTGCTGCTGCTCTCCGAGCTGCTGTCAGTTTCTCCCCAAAAGAAAGTAGTAGTGGTACTGACTGTTTCTTTTTTAACCCTGTTATACTGTCAAAGAGCAATGGCATATTTAAGGTGTTGCATTTCCTGAGTCAGATAGAAAGAAACAGGTTTTAATAGAAAGGCAGAATTCAACTTTTCAGTGAAATTGTCAGAGAGTAATAGGGTTGGTGAGATCTTAAAGATCATCTAGTTCCAACACCCCTGCTGTGGGCAGGGACACTTTTCACTGCACCAGGTTGCTCAGAGCTCCAAATACATAGTATTTGTATAGTCTGGCATGCAGTGTGCCATCCCCAAACGTCACAGTATTCTCATCTTGCAACTTGAGGATCCAGAGAGAAAGAAATGGAACATTAAGATTAAAATATTCTGTATGTTTTCGGACTAGAATTTTGAAAAGGCCCGAGTGAAGCCTCCTAACAAAACCCTGTTGGATTGATGCTGTAGAGGTGTGCAGTTCAGGTGTAACTGGTCTGATGGAAAATGAAGTTTACTTTTTGGAATGTTGAGCAATTAATGTATCATACAGATCACTTAATATTTGTTTCACTGATTTATTTTTTCTTCTCTCAAAAAAAGTTGATAGCAGAAGATCTGGACAGTCCTCCCAATGGCCAGATTCATTTTTCCATAGTGAATGGGGATCAAGACAATGAATTTTCAGTTGATCCTGTTTTGGGACTCGTGAAGGTTAAAAAGAAATTGGATAGAGAAAGGGTAAGACATGTGGGACTTCTTAACTTGCAATGAGTTACAGATGTGCATCAATCTCTACTCTGCTTCTAGCTCATGTTGAAGGAGTTTCTTTTATACTCTGCAGCCTAAGATGCTCCAACAGGTCTTTCAAATGTTTTCCCACTTCTTTCCATGCTAGCCCTGTTCCCTATCCTATCTACAAGACAGCTGCTCTGCTGCTACTCCCACCCTGCACCCACACAGCAGCTGGGGTCAGATCAGGGGAGAGAAGCAGCACTGGATTTCTCCCGTGGTGCCGGCGGGAGCTGCTGCTGTGTTAATGAGCTGCCTGCTCTCCCCTGTGCGTGCAAGCACAAACGTGCAGCTGTGTGTGCAACAGAGTGCTTACAAAATCCTCCAGATTGTGGCACTGAGCACCAAGCTGAGGCCTCAGCCATTAATTAGCACTCTGCAAAACATGTCACTGGGGAGGGGATGTTATGAAGTGGCCAGGCTGTACCAAAAGTGAAAGAGTGCTTCATTAAACAAATTCTGCTGCTTTGTTTGCTCACTCCATTATTCATTCAGGATTATTTATCACCATTTTGCCATAGCTAGCAATTAGCAGCTTTTGGGGAAAAAAACAAACAAATGCAGTTGCCTGTGCTACTAGCAGGGCAGGAGAGTGCTACACGGCTTCAGATATCTTGCAGCATGTAAGGAAATCCGTACCTCCTGCCTCCCAGCAATGCACCCACAAAACTGGGGAAGCAGATTTCTACCTTCAGAACATGGGCTCAGTTGGAGAAGCTCTTTACTGGAAGCAGACCTCCTTCTTAAAACATTGGCAAAAAACCCCTTCTCTATTATCACAAAGGCAGGATTAAATTGTTTGTGTTTGGTAGTAGAGTGACTTCACCACAGACTGTCTAGAACAGGGGAGTAACAATGGCTGTACATGTTTCAAATTGGCTGTAATAAAAGCACAGGCTGAGTATCTTAATATGGCTTTTTTTTAGTTTCTGAAGTGCACTCATGTATGGCTGCATTCAGACACACACTCTCACAAGCGTGTGCAAGCGTAATACCAGCTGTGTTAGCTCTGTATTTTCCATAGTTTCCCTCCATTAAAATAAGCTGTGATACTGTCTTTTTCTTTGCTCCCTTGGCACATTTCTTAGACACAGGTGTTTCTGACCCCTTCAGGGAAAGTTATATATGATGCCCCATCTGCTGTAGATCCCCAAAGGCAGTGCTGACTCCCAGGTTTCAGTGGTTTAAGGAAACTTATTTCCAGAGCTGTAATCACATAGAGACCATGACTTCTGCCATCTGCCTTTCTGGGATACATTGAAATGAAAGCAAACACAGAAAAAAAAAATGGGAAAGATTCTACAAAACTCTGTGTCTCGTCTTTAGCTAGCAGTGGAAATTACCGTTTAAAAAAAACAGATTAGTTCTCTTCAAGTTTCTTGACTTTCCACAGTTCAGGATTCCTCTTCCCTCCTGTGTCACCATGCCCCCACCAAATGACAGTCTATCTCCTCCATACAACCCCCTCAAAAACATGTTCCTTTTTGCGTTGTATTGGTCCCACATCCCAGACGAGCTCCTTTATTTTGTGTGCTCAGTGTGAGCTCCTCCCTACCACAGAAAAAGTTGTTATTTTTCAGATGTGTTTGGATTTCATTCCCTCCCACACCCCTCCAAAAAAAGCCCCTTTAACATTATGTTGTTCCTCTGTGCAGGACCTTGCTTTTCCCCTTTCCAGCCCTTCACGGAGAGGGTGCAGCAGAGTGTTGTATCTGGCATGTTTTGCCCTTCGCTCGCTCCCCTGTGGGAGGATTCAGGGGCAGACATGTCAGCAGCTTTCCCTGCGCGGCAAGGAGCAGTACACAGTGAAAAGCAGTTGTAAGACCTGAGGAAGCCAACATAAGGATGCAGTTCGGAAAATCCAACTGTCATCCATAAACTGTGCATAGACAGAGCTTTTGCAAGTTGTCACATATGCTCACACCTCGCACACGGGCACATATGTGTGTAGAGGGCCCACGGATGATGCGCTGAACTGCCTGCACTACGCTGAGTTGTTTGTGTCTGTTGCAAACAAGTAGACTCAAGCCTACTTACCTTCTGCAGAGTGGTGGATAATATTCTGTTGCTACAGAGACTTTTGTCCCTCGTACTCCCAAATGTTTTCAAGTGTGTTTAAGCCAACTGCCTGTGAACTTTTTCTTGGCTCTCCATCACCATGTTAGAAAAAGTATGTGTCAAACTGACACTGGCTCTAATAAGCAATTTATCTAATATCTTGGAAACCAACTGCAAGATAAATAGAATCAGGTCACATATCCCAGCAGACACCTAGGAGAGACAAAAATATAAGCTTACAGTACTAATAGCTGAGTTCAGATATTATCTGTCATTTATTTTCTGTCTGCCCCTTCCTTTCAGGAATGCTTTATCTGATACAGTTATTTTGATACAATGAAGCTGTTGTGTTTACTGGTAGCCTTATAAAACAGAAATTGGGGCACAGTATGGCGATAAACAGGATGATGTTATACTAAGGGCTGGAAGGTAATGAGGTTAAACAGCCTTCCTTAGAATATGGAAGGTGGTGAATTGAATGTAAAGGAGCTGGGTTAAAATTTAGGACCGCTTTCATAATGATGTAGTGTTTTCACCTTTTTGCAGATATCTGGTTATTCACTAGTTGTCCAGGCAAGAGATAGTGGCACCCCTCCTTTGTCTTCATCTGTGACGGTCAATGTGGACATTTCTGATGTGAACGATAACAGCCCTGTGTTTACTCCAGCTAACTACACTGCTGTAATTCAAGTAAGTTTATCCTGCACATCAAAAACTTCTCTGACTTTTAAAATGCTTGGGCATTTGGTTTCAGTTAAGTACCTTTTGATGATCTATCTGCAAAACATGTATCAAGTGATCTTATCTAAAGGAAAATATAAACAAATCTTTCTGGAGTCTTTTGGTAAGTTTCTTTTTGCTGAGGCTCCTTAACCACAGCATCTGTCACACATTTTGACATTCACCCCTGCTGCACCAGGTACTCTAACCTTAAAATGTCTGCTCTGGGATAACTTCACACTTCTTTACACCTTGCTCTGGCTGTGAGTCTTGACTTTTAGTCAGTCATGATCAGACAGAGTACCAGACAGAGCTCAGCAGGCCCTGGAGGTGTGGAGGGTACCTTCATCTCTGCCGCCGGTCCATGGGGTGTATAGCAGTGTCAAAAAACCACAGCTTGTGAAATGCCGCCTTGGGCAGGGAGCATTCAGTTGAATATTCTCAATAGCAAAATGTGGTATTTTATGGTTGCAATATGTATCATTTTAATCCTTTTCTTTATACGCTGTGTATATGTGTAAAGGAAAATAAACCAGTGGGCACAAGCATTTTGCAGCTGGTAGTGACAGACAAAGACTCTTTTCACAATGGCCCCCCTTTTACCTTCACCATCCTCACTGGCAATGAAGAGGAGGAGTTTACACTGGACCCTCACGGCGTTTTGAGGTCTGCAGTCATCTTCAAGCACATGGTCTCAACTGAGTACGTGCTCTGCGTGCAGGTAAGGCTTCATTTTTACATCTATGCTGAAACAAAAAAACCCCTTAGTGGTAGGTAACCTGTACTTTGCCTGTATCACTGGTTTCAATGGACTGGATTCTGCAAATAAATACCACACATTCCAGTTTGCAAATGCACAATACGGAATATTTTCTTTGATGTTCTTAAACCTGGTTTCATATAAATATAAATAGGTAGCCAGCCACCTTTCCAATTTCCTTGGCATGAAATGAATTTTCTGAGCAGTGACTGTTATGGTTTAAGTTTTTTATCTTTTTTTTTCTGTAGCTAAGGAAGGAAAATGAGCAAAAATGCATTATGTACATATAAATACACCCCAGAACAAGTGACTGAAAAATACTGTTCTAGGAAGGAAAATCATTTCTGCTTTTAAGTCATAAATTTAATCATAAATTTCTGGAAGCCTTCCAAGAATTCATGAAATCACATTTCCAAGGTCAACTTAGCTTTTAAAGAATGTCAAAATAAGACATGCAATAGAAGTTCAGCTCAAACTTAGCTTTAGAATAATTGTTGAGAAGCTTTGTAACCAGGGTAATTTTGATTGCCAAAACCTGTAAATCCAAAAGTAATTTGTCCACATTTCTCAGGCCTGCCAGAGAAGATGTATTAGGGTTCAGTAAATATGCAAGTCTGGGGAATGAACCTCTTCAATAAAATGAGTCATGGTCCCATAAGCTATGTCTGAAATTCTTGCTTCCTCCACTTGCTTTGCTGGGGTTGATCTCTCTAAACACAGCCTATCTGTTCCTTTGCAAGCACATTTAATGCCATTCACAGCAGCAGCATCCTTAGTTGCAGTTGTTGTTTACAACTCAAAAATATAAGGTCTGATGCTAATTAACTGTTCAAATCAAAAGTTTTACAAGTTTGCCATTTAATATCCTTGAAACCTATTTTTTTAACCTTGTAGGAAAATAAAAAATAATCACCTTTGTTTCTTACTACGCCTTAATCATAAAATGCCCTGCTTTGAGGGTAATTTGCTAGCCAGAGTTTTAGCATAGCCAAAACTGGGTGTGAGAGTTAAATTTGAGCAGCATCCTCTAGATTTAGAGATACACGTATTTTATATAAATGAAATATTAGACATCACCATGTCTGAGATGTACCAACATGCTCAGAACACCATGCTGTTGGATTTTGGAGGCATGATTCCTCCCAGTATTATTTTCTTTAGGGGTTTCTGCAGTGAAAACATATTTTATAGTTTCCTGTTGTGTATAGACCATAGAAGAATTTCTTTCCATCCATATGTGCCAGAGTGCTGCTTTCTCTTTTCAACTATCAGGTTTCTCTTCTGTATTAGGTTTATTAAGACTTAATATTAAAATAGAAAGTGAAATGAGACGTAATCTCTTCTGCATTTACATTGGTATCTGTCTGCACATATATATAAAATATTTTTAAATACTCTGCCCAGCTCTTTTAGGAGTGAAGAGGAATGAATGTAAGAGTGTCTTAGAATTACTAATCTCTGCCTAGTAATGCCCATATTACTGTTGTCATCTTGCCATTTTTTTCTTCAGCTTGTAAATTTTCCGCCCCATGTCCAAGTACAAAGATCTTCGAACACATGCTACATCTCTGCCCAGTGGCAGTTTAGTCTTCTGTTCTTCTCTGGAGCAAAGAAATGTGGAGCAATATATCTTCATAGGGGCTGCAATAAAACATTTTTCTTATTGTAGGAAAGGACACTGATTCAAGTTTGCACACCTTTCTGTCAAGATGGCCTTGGGTTTTTTGTCATACTTGCTCTTTTGCTCTCTATGAAAAAAGTGCAAATGATGCTATAATACCTGCTCTGGGTCATACAGTCATCTGTCCAAGTGCAGTTCTGCTCT
Source organism: Lanius collurio (assembly GCA_020086605.1). NCBI lineage: Eukaryota > Metazoa > Chordata > Aves > Passeriformes > Laniidae > Lanius > Lanius collurio. The sequence goes on along the minus strand of JACBWW010000006.1, from coordinate 21,922,438 downwards.
CATATTTTATCATTTGTAACAGCACAAGCACCTATTTCATTTTTGGAGGATGATAAATTTTATTCATGTCAAGCATGTTTCTTGATTGCTTCAGGTAACGAAGTACAAAATGCTGTAGAAAAATGCTGAATGAAGTACAAAATGCTGTAGAAAAATGCTGAATTCCTTAACATCCTCACAAGCTAAACAGAGTCTGGAGTGCTTTGGAGCACACCAAGCAATGCAGAAAGCTGGTATTTCACTGGAAGTCAGGCTCTTTTCCAGGGTAGAAGTGAGCCCAAACTCTGTTCAGTGCAGAATATACCACATTGTTGGTATATTCTCTGTTGTGAAGATGACAAGTGATAGCTGTGGGATCCTGGGAAGATTTCAGTTTGAGTAATGAGACATTCTACTGACACATTTCTCTCTGCAATCCACTTATAGATCTGTGCTTCCCTAAAGAGTTTGTAAGTTCCACTGCTGGAAATGGCTGAGACACTTCTTTACATGTGTATTTTGCAAATGCATTTGAGAAGTTCTTTTGAGAATTTCTTTGCAGAATTACTGATGCTATGAGAATATACATAGCAAGAAGGTTGTAGGCTGTGTTCTATGTGTGTTTTTATTTTTTTGATTTATTTTTTATTTTTTCTAAATTACATTAGGCAAAGGACTCTGGGAAGCCTCAGCAGGTTTCCCACACCTACATTCAGGTGAGGGTTATTGAAGAGAGCATTCACAAACCGACTGCCATTCCACTGGAGATTTTCATTGTCACCATGGAAGACGATTTTCCTGGGGGAGTCATTGGGAAAATTCATGCCACAGATCAGGATGTGTACGATGTCCTCACATACACGCTGAAATCAGAGCAGAAAACTTTGTTCAAGGTCAACAGCCATGACGGGAAGATCATCGCCCTTGGAGGGCTGGATAACGGCAAGTACGTCCTGAATGTCTCTGTCAGCGACGGCCGGTTCCAGGTGCCCATCGACGTTGTGGTCCACGTTGAGCAGCTGCTACAAGAAATGCTGCAGAACACGGTGACCATCCGCTTTGAGAACGTTTCCCCAGAAGACTTCGTGGGTCTGCACATGCACGGGTTCAGGCGCACCCTGCGCAACGCGGTGCTCTCCCAGAAACAGGACAGCCTCCACATCATCAGCATTCAGCCGGTGGCGGGCAGCAGCCAGCTCGACATGCTGTTTGCTGTTCAGATGCACAGCGGTGGTTTCTATAAGCCTGCCTATTTGATTCAGAAGCTTACCAATGCGAGGAGACACTTGGAAAATGTGATTCGTATTTCTGCTATCCTGGAGAAGAATTGCTCTGGACTGGATTGTCAGGAACAACACTGTGAGCAAAGCCTGTCTATTGATTCACATTCCCTGATGACTTACAGCACAGCACGAATTAGTTTTGTGTGTCCCCGCTTTTACAGGAATGTGCGCTGCATGTGCAATGGTGAGTACTGCTCCCTCTTCCCCTCCCATCGCTGCACATTATGCAATAGGATCCATTTTATTCCCCCTATGCAGATTAGAAGGGGCATTTCAATTCAGTCCTCTAAAGCACGTCTGGCTGATGCTTTGTGGGAATTGATTTCTCAGGCTCAGGAAGAATTGTTCATGTTTACTGATGTAAATGGAAGTTTATGAACTTTGGCCTTTTACGACAAAGACCGCTTTCCTGGAGGCTCCGTAATCAGAGCCATCAGCCAGCTTCCAGGGGAGGGGAAGGAGTGGGAAAGGAAGGAAGAGGAGAGAGAGGGATGTAGTTTCCTAAACAGTTGATGCCACCACTGGAATGAACCTGGATTGTGACCACGGCAGAGCAGCCTGGTCTGCAGCAATGCACCAGCAGTCTCCAAGGAAAAGCACCCCTGACCTAAGCCGAGCAAGTGGAAAGGCCTTTTCCAGTCCTTTTGTTGCAGAGAGCCATGGAAACCAATGAAGTATTATATTAGCAAGTGCTATTCCTGACCTTTAATGCTACTGTAGGGGGCAGGGTGGGTTTCAGGCTGCTCCACGTTTTGGAAGAGATTTCACATGGACATATGACACATAGACTAGAGAGCCCGTCTTCTGTATGATTCTGCACTTGGATTTTAAGATCTCAGGCAGTTATAATACTGGCTCTGTTTCTTTTGTTTGCCAGACTATTTGCTCCTCATTCCACTTCATACAGGAGCAGAGAAAAAAGCTGCTGTACAATCAGTACATCTAAGTCTCCCTCATCTTAAGCACACACGCATACACACACAGAGCAGTACACGAATTCAGCAGCCATATCCCTCAATAGCCAACTTTTGTTTCTGCAGCGGTCAGCAGGGCTTCGTGTTTTACCAGTGACCTCAATGGGGGTGAAAATAGGCATAAATTGCATAAAACTTAACCAGAAATCATTTTTGTTCCTGCGGCACATGGATAATAATGCCATAGAAGTTCAATTCTGTAAAGAATACCATGATCATGATTATCTATCTGAGGTACATTCAAGAGCAGACTATCTGACCACTTTTTAAGTAATAATGTTATAAGTTTCAAATAGACATATCTATTATAACAAAAGTCAGCATTTTGTTACACATGAAAGGCTCTGAAATAAAGGACTTTCACAGGTTTAAAAGAGACAATGCTGCAATATCCTCCAGCCAGGTTCAGGAGCCAGTGCAGGAGCACTGTCTGCAAAACTTCTTTATATTCTCTAAGTTATTGCTTAGTCTCACTTTTGTATCAAGAAATCACAAATCTTCATCTCCATGGGGATAGTGATAGTCCTCACAGTCAGAAATTGGTTTTCTGGCAGCCAAAATTTTCACTGTTTATCATTTCATTTCACTACCTATTAAAGTCAATAATGATGTATTATTCCCTCTGCCTCATAATCCCTTACCTTAACTCCAAAAAAGGGGACTTTGCAGTGCAGTACAGTTCTTATCCAGCAGCTCTCCTGGCACAGCAAGTTTGCAGTGGAAGCACAGAAATGCAGCTGGGACAGCGATTTCCAAATTTTTCTGTCATGTACCAGTCATGAGAGGCTGCTGGAAAGGCAGTGTGGTTCTGAGAGCGGCTGTGGTCTCCAGCCTCTGGGCCATTTATCATGGCCTTGAAGACTGCTATATGGGAACACTTGCAGCAGGCAGTTTGTCCTGGTCCCACTGAAAAGCTGAAGGCAGTCCCACTGCTCCCGTTAGAGCCACTATGCGCTGATTTCCCAGGTAGGATCCACATGATTTGGGGTGAGATTGAGCACAGCTAGCCTGCCATCCAACCTGTAGTAAAAAAATGTCCAGAGCTGTGGAGTTAGGTGTAGCTGCCAAAGAGGTGAACACCTTGGGGCCTGTTATTTGCACGGAAATAAGATACCTTGGTGGGAAGCAAAAATTCATGCTTTGGACCTTCTCCTCATTGCTTAATGCTTCATCATCTTCTACTGTTTTTAATTAAAGGAGCCACAGAAGATATCTTGGTATTTAGGTAAATACAGTGTGTTTTATCACACAGACTTGTGGGAGTATATTAGTTAGAGAATGTATGGGGAGTTTGGCTTTCATGAAAGCTAAAGACTAGAGTAAAAGAGTTAGAAAAATGCAAATACTTCTTCAGTCAGTAGTTCTTGTAAATAAATGCGCAAATGCAGCAAGTCAGGAAAAAGCACACAAATTTATTTTTGCTCATTTTATAAGACAGCATTAGCTAGATATTAGCAATGTAATAAAAGTATTATACTTCCTTTGTTGCTAAGAGAGTTCCACATCCAGTAAATATGAATATCTTGAATTATGAAAAAGGCATTAAAATATTGCATATGTTTCCAGAGATCTGATTCAATTACGGCTAGAAAGCTTGAGTTTGAACTAATACGCTCATTCTTGAAATATGTATCATACTTGGAGTGTTTTTCCCACTGGCAGATGTCACAGATATGCACAATTTATGCATGCCAGCTGTGCATAACTTACCTAGATTACCTTTATGAGCAAACAGAGTTATCTAATGTGAAAATGCAGGGAGACTGTAAAGTAGGCAGTGGGTGAACTTCAGAGGTTCAGCAGCTCAGCTCTGGAAGGATAAGTTCAAAAGTTCACGTGCATGAATCTTAGCTTCTAGATCAATAAAATTGAACTAAAGAGTTTTCCAATAACAGACTGTCTCCTTAGATTTTTGGCTCATCTGTTTGTGTTTGTATGAAAAATATTGTCATAGACTGGGGGTTGTGTCAGCGCGATCATAGGGGCTATGTGGTTACCAATCTCCCATCACGTGCCATGGGGTATGCAAAGATCTGTCAGTGCTGGGGGAAATAAAAGTAGGAGGAATGGAATATACTTATAAAAATAGTAAAATAGTTCTCATGACATTCTCATTTTTCAGAGGCAAAAATTTATTCCATATTTTTTTCATGATGCAGAGTAATTCTTTTGTGTTGAGACAAAGGTGCAGGGACACAGTAGGTTTTGTTGGGACTACTTTGCTGTAGCGTTTTTCTGCATTACAATCTTAAAAAAGTGATGTTGTGTTTAAATATTCATGGGAGAGGGCTGGATTGAAGTAATCTTGACAAATATGGGCATATATCTGCATCTGTGCTGGTCACTCCAGGCCCTATTTGCAGATAATGGGAAGAATGAGGTATTTTTAATAATGTGATACATCTCTCCGTAGATGTCTAAAAGCGGTTAGATGAATCATGCCCTAAAGTTAGATGAGATGAATTCCATTTCAAGTGTTTAATATGGTTCTGGCCTAATAGTTTGAAAGAATTTTTCTAATAGACCCAGGAGTGTTCAGCAAAAGTGCAGACACATCCATGTTATTTAAACAAGAGAACAGCAGTCTTGAACCACTTTCTCATGTAACAAGACAATTCAAACTTTATGAAGCCCTTCTAGTTTTTTGTGAATGCTCTGACAAAAGGAAATCATAGACTGTGAGGATCTGCTATTAATGTAAGAGACCTATTCGTCAGAGATGGCTTTTGGCCTCAGCTCCACAGAGCACACATTGGCATCTGGAAGAGTCTTTGGTGAACTGGGCATCCGCAGCCCGGTTCTTGTGTGTACAGCACTGCTCTTCCCATTTTCAGGAACCACACACATACATATTAATGAGCCTGGAATTCTCCTGGAAAATTGAAGAAAAAGGTCTGTGCTTGGGGGCAAAGAGCTGCAGATAACTTTGCTAGATCTAGCCATAGTCATTTTAATGTCACACTTGTCTAAGGAAAGTTTTCTTACTGTGACTATCTCCAGTAGTAAAGCCCATGCTGGGAATGCACAAGCCCATATAAAATGTGGGAGAGCTGAAGCATGAAGTGGGGGCATGACTGTGGAACCAGGGTAAGTGGGAATTGCTGTCTATCACTTAAGGGGTCCTAATGGAAGCTGGGATCAAGGAGTGCATGAAAGAGTTCAAATGTCTTGTTATTCTAAAACTTGGAGAGAATCTGTTTCACTGGGATGTACAGTGTGACACAGTTTTCCAGGGGCACTTGCACCAGCTGAAACCTGTTGCTGGCTTTTGCAGAAACAATTCTGTGGTGTCTGCACTGACATGCATGGAATAATCACTGCATACAATACCTGGTCACTGTGATCCAAAATTAAAACAGATTGCAGATCACGAGTTGCCAGTCTTCTCTCTCTAGTAAACTAATTATTATTTGAAATAGCAGTTTGGGGTTTGCTTTACAAGCTTCCTACAGCTCTGGCCTTCAGGAATCTCCTCCTTTCAAACTTTCTTCTACAAGTGTGAGAAACAGAGTATTTTTAATACTCATACATATTCAGAAGAATGGGCTGATAAAAAAACACTTAATACCACAAGGCTTAAGTTAAAATTATTGAAGCACTGAATTTTCAAAATATATTTACAATCCTAGAAGTGCTTCTTTTTTGAAGGAGTAGGAATTAAATAAATCTCTCATCTTGAAATGGAACAGTGTTTTCTTCCTCAGTATATTGGTTAAAAGATTGAAATACTTTTATCTTCTTTTAGAGAATTAAACTGAAGATGATCTGTCAAAATCAAGTGGGTCTAGTCCACCTTTTCCTGCCATGCACTGGTTGATGCCAGCTCATGTGTTTCTGTGATACCTTGTAGAGAACAGTTTTATTAATACTCATGTGAGTTTCAGTAGAATGCTGTGGATTGTCTGGATCTGCCTAGAAAAAAAAAAGAAGGTCAATTCAAACCTGTATTTCTTGAAACTTTTATTGGATGGAAAATAGACTGCTCTTTGGAGTGGAAATGCAACATTAGAATAATTTTATTTAAACTCAGGCTGTATTTCTTTGATGTGGACAACGTAACCTTGAACAATTTTACAATTTTGCTCCACATAGTTGTGAAATCAGCCTGAAAATGTGTGTTAGCTGGGGCAATGCAATAATGCAGATTTGTAGCTTATGTACTTATAACCATACAGACAGGCATAAAGCACTTCTCCCAAGTCTGAATATTTTAAAGTTTTGTGACAGCTATGAAATCCTACTGCAGCGGGATGAATAAAGAGTTGGTTTTCTTGTAGTTTACCAGAAGAACTATTCTTGGCCGTTCAGGATGAACAGTTACCTCCACAGTTGCACTGAGTACATTAGATATTTTCCATCTATTTTTTGAATGTGGAAGGATGGCTCTAAAGTACAAATCAGAGTTTGAATCAGATAAAAAACCTGGCAGAGATGGATAACAAAGTAAGCTGTTCCTTTATTGCTTCATGTCAAAGATACAGTCATAGGCTAGGGGATGTGAAAATTTGCAGTGCCACATTTGGAAGTCTCAGTGCCTCTTTCTGTTGCGCCTCTGACGAGCTGTAGGGCTTTAGTCCAAATGGCATGTCTGTCAGCTACACAGAGGCTCACTTGAATTGCAGCATCACAAAAGGTTCAAGTTTGTTCAAAGAAGATATATACTCTGCAGACACCAGAATGCTGTGTATTTGTCTCGTAAGAGTGAGTTAAAATAGCTGAAATAGCCAAGGTGAAAATACAAAGCAGCCTGCAGAATTTTTAACAACCTCTACAATTTCAGAAATAATTGTTACTTGCCATTGAATTCTAAGAAATGTGGAGTTTTATTCTTAAGAAAACCAAATAAATCGAAGTATAGAAAACATCATATTCTCTGCTAAATTCTACAGATCTTACATTTAAATAGAGTATAATTCTGTAGAGCAGAACCCTGTTTAATGGCATTTGTTTCTTGATTTTATATGGCTTAAAGTATGGCTGTGTATTGCAGCTGTTACTCCTTTTAATGTTACCTACTAATGTGATTAATAAAGATTACCATGCATCATTTTCTAACAGTGCTACAGGCAGTACTGTAAATCTTTTACTGCATAGACCTCTCAAACAAATGTTTGATAAAGGAGGGGAGGATGTTAAACATTAAATTGACTGTGCTGTACATCAAGGAAGACATTTACAGTAATTGCCATATTTGTAGTCAGCTCATGTCCACTTTGAAAGCTACAGTAGTAATTTTTCTTTTCCCAGAAAATACTTACAGTGTCAGGTAATTTCAGCTATGCTTACTATGAACCCTGCTTGGCTTGTACAGTAGTGTGAGGGCAATAAGATTTCATTACTTTTGGAGATGTACTCCATGACACGTTGATTCCTTCCTTTATAAACTGTAAATAAAACAATGTGCTCAAAAATAAAACAGTTTTTGAATATGATAAGGATCCTGTAACATAGATCCTGCGATATACAGGAGCTGTCAATATTCAGAAATTGAATAGAAATTCGATTCTTCAGAAAGTGATGGGTAGGAAGGTGCTTTTTATCATTAAATGAATACCTGCATGTCTTAAATGAATTAACTTGATAAACAAAAGAAGAGGTGTCTGTCCATTTCCAGCTATTGTCTTTCCCTCCACTCGTGCTGCAGCTGCAAATCAACAAAAGCAAGAGTGTCTTTTTTTCCGGCACTTGAAGTCTACTTTCATTCCAGCCATAAACAGATGCCCAGATGTAGAAACTGACCCTGCATCTCCCAAGTACCTTACTGCAACCAAGAAGAGCTACCTGTTGTGCAAGTCACATATTGCTGAAAATTCATCTATTAAGCAGCAATAGTTATGTCATGTTTTGCATTGTTATAGACAGTGTGTGCAGATCTTTTAAGATTAGGGCAATCAAAACAGATTTATTTAGATGCTTTTAGAAGTTATATAGAATTTTTAGCCAAATCCCATGAAAAGCAAAAAATTCTTTTGACATTGACAGGCTTTAAAGTAAGTCCTTGACATGCTCAGTTTGATAGATGTAAAGAATTTAGGTGGTTTTGGAAAACATACATGTAATTGTGTCAGTCAAGTATTTTAAGCAAATTTAAAAGTCAGTCTAGTTCTGTCCCTGCAGATTAGAAGAGAGGATGGCAGGTTTTCGTAGCCTGGGCAAGCTGGATAGGATGTGAGATTCAGAAATGTCAGGAGGAACATAAGGAAATGGCAAGTTTGCCTGTGCTGTGTGAGCAAGCTGGCACCGTGTCCTGTGTAGCATGACGTTGAAAAGTCCAGGTGTCACACTGTAGCCCAGGCATGGCTTAGAACCATAGAATATCCTGAGCTGGAAGGGACCCACAAGGATCATCGAAGTCCAACTTCTGGCCCTGCACAGGACCACCAAGAATCCCACCACGTGCCTGAGCATTGTCCAAATGCTTCTTGAACTCTGGCAGGCTTGGTGTTGAGACCATTTCTACCTCCTTAACTTTGCTTCTCATGAGTGTGCTGGGGAAAAAGGAGTTTATAGCTTCAAGGGATTTTTTTTCCCTGTATCTCTAAAGCCCCTATGCAGGAAGCTTTGTTGGAAAATAAATGGCCTGAGAGTTATAATACTAATTATAAACCAGTTACTGCTCATAATAGTTCGTTTTTATGGTATGTTCCCGGGGGAGTTAGGGCAGTCTTTGAAAAAGAACTATTGCAGTTCTGCTGTATACTTGTCTAAAAGCTGTTCCTCTATGAAGGTTTGTTGGGGCTTTTTTGTTGTTATTATTATTAACAATTATTATTGTTATTAACAATATTACTGTTATTGTTAATAAAAATAGAAAATTATTATTGTTATTATTACTGTATTATTATTATTGTTATTATTTTTATTCTTGTACTGAAGCCTGCCATCAATAATTGTCTTTCATTACTCTTTTATGGCAGCAGATCATGTTTTGCACTGTGGATCCCTGACAGTATTTTACCTTATTGCAGGAGGACTCTGCCCAGGGTCCAACGATCCCTGCCTGGAGAAGCCATGTCCGGGGGACATGCAGTGTGTGGGGTATGAAGCCAACCGGAGACCGTTCATCTGCCAGTGCCCACCAGGAAAGCTTGGTGAATGTTCAGGTGCGTGTCACAGCCATAAAGGAGGATATACTTGGACAGTAGTGCTGCCATTCTCCCTTCGTAGGCAGAGGTGCCAGTGAAGTCAACAGAAAATGCACTGCTTAACCCATCTCAGCACGGGCACTTGGTGTGTCTGTTTATAAGCCCTATAAATACTTGTCTTTATAGCTATGGGGCTGTATGTAGACTGTGATCCAGTTTCTGTTCGGAAATTCCCACTGGCTTGCTTGAATACCAGATCAGTAAAACAGGCTGCTGAGAAAACAGGATTTCTCCTAGAGAATGTTATGCCAGATGTTTTCCTGCCATGGGCAAAGCTCTATAATTAACTCCTCTGCTTACTATTTAGATTACCAAAATTCCAGCCTTTATTAATGAAAACACTGCACTATCCCAAAAAGAAAGTTTGAGGACATTTAGTTAGTTCTCTGCATCTGTGTTGTTCCCTGGGATATGAAGAGCCAGGTGGGCAGCCAGTGAAGCAGTGCTTTCTGTTGACTTCAGAGAATCCCAGGCTGCAGGACAGAGGATTCATGCTGTTTGCCTGATGAAAATGCAGCAGATACTGGGCTGTGGTCCTGGGCACTGGTTGCAGGGAACTCATTGTAAGTGTTTGGCTGACATCTGCCCACACGTAACTTTACGCCCATAACTCAGCTGCCTTATGTACAGGTGTGGTCATCTTTGACTCTCTCTCTTACCAGTGAGGGAAGACTGGTGCCTCCAGGAGCGTATAAGCTGAAAAATGCTGAATACTTGGAGAAACTTCTTTATTTTTAAGTATGGAGAAATAGAACTTTCCTCTATGTCCTGAAAGATAGTTTAAAAAAGGAAATGCAGAAATACTTTGTAGTAGATGACAGCTTTTTTTCTCTCATCAAAGATGGGGTTTATTTATTTCTTCCTATCCATTCTCATTAACTTTATAAATTCTTTAATTGCTTAATAGTTGAGGGGTTACTTTATGTATCACTAAAAGCACGTGTCTTTTCAAAATGGTTGTTTCAGGCCACACTTCCCTTAGCTTTGCTGGGAATAGCTACATTAAATACCGTGTTTCTGAAAATAGCAAGAAAGAGGAATTCAAGTTGGCTCTCCGTCTGCGAACCCTGCAAAGCAATGGGATTATAATGTACACCAGAGCAAATCCCTGTATAATTCTAAAGGTAATTAAAATAACTTCTCTTTTCTGCAGTTGTTTTTTCTTGAATCTGTATTTTCTTTTGGCTCTTGATTTGGGGAATGCTGTTCTCATTTCAGCTGTAGATTGAGAAGATGAAGTCTGATTCTAACAGGGAAAAACAATTTCAACAACAGCAGCAACAACAACGATCAGAAAAGCAGCTTGTTAGTGGTACTTTACTTGGAAAATTCCCCACTGGGTACTGTTCATTATAAGCACATTATGTGTGTCTGTGTGCAGGAGCCAGTCTGCACGAGATGCAAGATTTGGCCATTTATATGACTATGTAGTCAAAACGAAGCCTGCCGAAATTGCTGTTCTTCCCTTCTGTCCTGTCTGTGGTTAAAGGATATGCCCTCACTGTTAGTGAGCTAATTCCAGGAACCAACTGCTTAGAACTTGTCTCCTACTGAATATGAAGATCTCGGCACTCTGTGGATTAAGATTTCTTTGTTGAGAGAGTCGTGGGGTCAATGGAGATTGATACCAAATCAATACTTAATTGATAAGCTCTCCATGCAGTTTTATTCTTTTTTTTTTTTTTTTGGTTTCTGTGGAATGGCAAATAAAAGCTGGATGGAAAGGGAATACTAGGCTCATCCAAGAGCCTGCACATATAGTATTTCTGCTATAGCCTCTAAGGTACTAAATGAAAATACTGATGTTTGTAACTCAGCCACATTCTATAATTCTAAAAATCAGTGGGAGAAATGGCACAGAGCCTTTGTGTCTGTATTTGCAATATTTAGGGTACTTTTGGCTATATGCATAGGTAATGTTTAAGTGGCTAGATGAGTTTTTAATGGGCAACAATTTCATAGCTATTGGACTGAAGTATTTCTTTCATGAGCAAGAGTGTTGTCTGTCATTCACCAGGAGCTGTCGGCATTGTTCAGATTTGGAGAAGACAATTAACCTCAGCTTTGAGACACATAGAAATGCAGTTTGAACTTTCAAGCATATTTTTTGTTAAAAAAAAAACAAAACCAAAAACAACTAAACCAAAAAACAACCAAAACTGCAGGCTGGAAGACCTTCTTTGAAGTCTTCATCATGCTTGCTCTTAGCATATGTCAGTAGGTAATGTTTGCAAATTTGTAATTTCAGAAAATACCTGGGAAAGAAACAAATGGCCCTGGTAGAAGGTGCCACTTGAAAACAATAGGAGATGATACAGAGGTGGCCTGGAGTTAGAATGATGATAGGAGAATTCATTTTTCTAGAGTTTTGTGAATAAAGCTCTCATCATTAAGGAGCACAGCATATCCAAGTCATAGACAGCTGAGTGAAAATCTCCAGTTGAAGCTGGGAAATTTTGCCACCAAAATAGAAAAGTTGATGCTACTACTATTGCTACAAAAAAAAAAAAGGCAAGCAAACAAACAAACAAACAAAACCCAGTAAAAAAAAACCCAAAATCAAATGAAAACAAAAAAAACAAAACTAAACCAAACCAGTAAGAGAACCCTTCATTGCAATCACCTGAATTCAGTTGTGAGGTAGGAATCATGTTTTCAGTCTCCACTTCACATAATCACCTAATTATTTTGCTTTGAAAGATGCTGAGTTAAAAATAGTATTTCAAGGAGCAGTGACAAGAGCTGTGGTTATTGTGCTCCAGTATCAGTGAGCAACCTCCATGTCATGCTGTTTTGCTTCCTAGGTCTAAGAAACAAAGAAAGAGAAAGTTTCTCCTCACATATCCAATGAGTGAGGTCCAGGGTCATGTATGGATGCAAAGCCTCTGCTTTCTCATATGCATTGAGTAGGGGAGGACAGAGTGAATTACCTTCTCAAAGCCTCATGCTCAGCTTTTAAGTAGGGCAGGATTCACTGCAGCTGCAGCGTGTATATCTTTCTTCTCCCAGGTCTGCCCCTGGGCTTCTGCATTCATGGGGTTTAAAGGAAGCAGAATCATTACATGCAGCATAGTTTTTTTTAAGAAATGGTACCACTTAAAAGATCAGGAATTGCCAGAGTTTAGTTTGTGAAGGTCTTTTAGCTGAGGAGTATCAGGCTAAGTTCTCACAAAAGTGCTCTGTGGCAGACAAATGGCATCATGCTCAAGGGATTCAGCCTTCTCAGGTCTCTTCAGGGATGGCAGCTGACTCATGGACTGCACTTTGGGGATCCCTGTCTCAGATGTTTTCAAATAATTTACACTTAGACTTTCTAAACACACTTTTTTTTTTCATTTGTAAACCAGAGGTAAGGATTCCTTTTTTTCCTTTAACCAGGTACATATGTTGGGAGGTAGGGAGGCACTCAGAAATTAGGCCATTAAGCAGATTAATTAGAGGTCTATAAATGTGATGTTGTTATCATTTGAGCATTGCTTTCAATTAAATTAAACATGAGGAGAAGCTTTCCAAATAGAGGATAAAGGATGAAATCCTGTATTCTTTTGAGCACTCTGGCATCACTCCAGCAAAGCACTTAATCACTTGCTTAACTTCCTGTATTTGAAAGCAATTGGAACTATTCACATACCTTAATTTTAAGCATCTACTTAAGTATCTGCTGGTTTAGCACCAGAGGGCCCAGCACCATCACTGAGCTTCAAATAAAGGCAGAGGTAAAACAAATTCAGACCCACAAGATCTGAACCTATGGGAAGACAGGCAGAAAACACCTGTGCTGTTGGGGCATACAGTGGCATTGATTGTTTTGAAGCAAGTCTGTGCCACTGCAGTCTGTTTAAACATTAATGCTGCAATATGCTTTTTGGTGTTTAAATGACCAGCTTAATTTTGGGAGCTCATACATTTGTGATAACTCCAGAGATGGAAATACTTCATAATCATAACACAGTGTCCTTCCTGGATGAATAATCAATTCCACAAAGCAAACTGCTTGTCTATCACTTTGGTGAAAGCCTACCAGCTACACTGTATTGATATAATAAAATAAGGGTGTTACTTATTCAGCTGTTTCAAATAAAGCAACTCATCCATCGATTTTGAGAGGTTGGCCTGGGTTTTTGGGGGGTTTGGGGGTTTTTTTTTTGGTTTGTTTTTTTTGTTTTTTTTTTTTTTTTTTGCTGCACATTTTTGCTTTTAAGACAATTGTAGCAAAATGAAATGCAGGTCCATGTTGGCTTTTTTTCCTTTGGAAAGACTGCATGTCCCAAAAACAGTATCACCATTTTCTTTTTACCTATGTAGCAGCCAACTGGGAAAAGTAAGATTTAGCCCTTTAAAGCATTACAAGGCCATTGCAGAAGAGAATTCCTTTTTTTCGTTTCCTCCAAGGAATATAATGGAGATTCATCTTGTTTTGTGAAATTTTAAGGATTAAAAATAGGTAAAGAAAGACTTTCCCATCATGCCATAAATATAGCTGCTAAATGGTAAAAGGCAAGCATATGTTCTTCTGTCCAGGCAGTTAATGTGAAACTGTGTGTGGTTTAGTAAAGTGTGTATTATACATTTTAATGCATTACTGCTGCATGGCTTATGCTGGATAGGACTGAAGCTTGGATATTATCCCAGTTGTGGCTGGAGTTGAAACGGGTAATATTTTAATTAAATACACCATTTTACACAAACAGACCTGAAATGCAATTCGGCTAACAAAATATTTCCCCTGATAGATTAGGAGGCAGCATGCTGTATCCATGGTATTTGACTGCAGATGGACTGTGTGAGCTGGAGGTGGTCTCAGAAGAACCGTTTGATCATTTTATTACCTGTCTTGATACACAAATATGGATGTTAGCCAAACATCTTAGCCAGACTAATATTCTAATATAATTTACAGTATGTGTTTGGCTCCATTCTGCTCATTGAATGAAATTGTTAAAATGTAACAGATTGCATCAGCTTTTGGAGTCTTCTCTGGTTTTTTTACTTCTCTACAGGTGAGGAGTCTTGTGGCATATATGCTTAAGTTTATATTAACCTCCCTGTCATCGTTGCTATAGCTGAGCCTAGAAAGCTCTGGGAAGTGGAAGCTTTGTGGGAATTTTCTGCCGAGCTCTAGGATGAAGCATTGTCTCTCTGCTTTCATGGTGCAGAGGGTCTCTGCTGATGCCATGGGCTGCACTGGTGCAGGGTTGCACAGTTTGCATGTCTCTGCTGTGAGATGGAATAACTCAGGCTCTCTGCTGTGTTGCCCTACACAGACAGATAAAAAAAGCAATGCCACACATTCAGTGCTGGACTGACAGTCTAATGTTACCAACTCTCAACTAGACCAGCCATCATCCCACTGGGGTTATTGTCTGGGTAACTGCTGAGCCTCGGCAAGAGCCTGGATATTCATTGGATGTCCATACTTTTTGCTTGAATGTCCCTCGGTCAGCTTGAAGTTCAGCTTTTCTTGGTACCAAGGTCCAGGCTGTAATCAAAAAACCCTCTCTGAGGACTGAGCAGTGACTCTGACATCTCAGTGACTGAGCAGTGACTCTGACATCTCAGTGGTTACAAGGAATCACAGGAACACCAGGGATTAATTGCTAAATGATGGTTAAATTCTCTGCACTTAGGAGTGGGAACAGCAATTTTATCTGTTAAGTGGAAAAACCTTCTCCTCCCTGCCTGGCCAGTCTAACTGTTAAGTAGTCAAGAGTGGAGCCCTTTGCAGCATCTACCCCTTGCCAGTTCTTCCTGTTCTTCCTGCTCCTCCTCGAGGTCCATTAGGGGACAAATATTTCCTCCTAGCCCCTCTACATCAAGGCTGTGACCATCTGATTAATGAAAGTACTTTGATAGTCCCATTGCTAGGGGTATCTGGGCATGTCACACAGTCTTTAATGTATGTATCCTTAAAGCAGTGGTGTGAGGTAGGGAAATTATGTTACCCTTCTTTTACTGCTGGAGACCTGAAGGTAATGGCTTGCTTGAGATCTCAGAGGAAGAACGTTGCAGAGTGTGGATTCCCATGCAGATCTGTCATGTCTTAGGCTAGTACTGTAAGCATCAGACCATCCTTCCCATCTTTCACTCTAGGTAGAGGTTACTCATGTTTCTTCAATAACAGGAAGGAAACTTAACCCTTCAGATGATATATATTTACTGTGTATGTCAGATCATCTGCTGGTAAAAAAGAAATAAAAGTGGATGAGAAAGATGTATAAAACATATTTTAATGGCAAATCTTTTAGATCATTGTTTCCTGTATACAAATGGTGTAATATTTATCCCAGGTGCTTAAATGTGGTGTTGTATTTATAAAGATAATTGGAAAAACATGTTCTGTGAGTAAGAGTAATAGACATGCAGGCCGTCGGTCCTTCAGGGCATAAGTAGTCATAGGGGAGGTATATGTATAATATACACAATCAGTAGAAGAGTTTCCACAGGAAAAAGCCTTTTGGTAAGCAGCAAGTTATCTGCTTATCCAGTGATGGCTGTTTTTAAAAGTGTAATTTGTTGGCATGCATTTTTCTGTTTTATTTGTATTCCTGCTGAGACAGACCACACTTTCTGAGCAGTACCTTCGAGGTTTTTGGATTATTTTGTTGCACATGGAGGAAAGAAACTATTGCTCCATCTCTGGAAAGAAAAAATTCTGTTTATCAGGGCATCTTGTTTACCAGGATTCCTCCAGAGAATATGCTTTAACAGACCCAATTTCAATCTACAGAAACTGTTTACGGCTGAGTTTTGATTCCTATAAGAAAATGTTTTTTAGTGAAGAATGACCCAGATTTATTATTCTATACATCTGTTAGCCTTATTTGATTGAGCTGTAGGAATACCAAGCAGCATCCATCCTGTAAGCATGTATTTACAGACATAGATCTGATTTCTTATCAGTTTCATTACAGCCTACAGATAAGGGTCTTCAAAACAGCCAGTTGTTCATAGCAGGGACTAATTCTAGCTCCTTCCCTTGGCTGCTTCTATGTGTGTATTCATTCCTCTACAGCCCCTCATACCATGCAGAGTAAGTAGGCAGCTGGAATCTACAGGGACCAGTTGCTGCCAAGCAATTGCCGAGCAGAGGAGAGGTGTGGTTTGTACCCTGATTGCCCAGTGTGTCTTGGCTTGAGGTCCAGTTCAGATTCAGCCAGTCAAGAAACCAAGCATTTGCAAAGGAGGAGGAGATCCAGGGATCTACAGATCTCAAGATTTTACCCTTAGCTTTTCTCTAGGTAGTTTCATCAGCTTCCAAGGACATAAAATGCTGATAATGACACAACAGTGCAGTCTGCTCCTGTAGATTAACAGTTTCCCATTTACCTTCAAGCCACATCGGGGAGCCTGGCTGAGAAAAGAGTTTGAGCACGCAGTCACATGCCAAGGGATGTCTCCAGCTAACAAGACTGTACATGCTAGAAATGGCCAAAAATGGCCAAAGGCAGATGGACACAGTGCACCATCCTCACATCTGCATTCACCATGCCGGTTCAGCAGGCCACCAAAGTTCTGCAGGGCTCGTGCATTGACAGCTGTGGAAACTCTGCTCTCACTGGAGGGAGCAGTTAGACTCTGTAACAGACACACCAGTGAAAGGACAATGTGAGCTGCCTGGAAGGATGAAAAATGACACAGCATCTGAACTTTTCAGGGGGAGAAATAATGGGATAGAACTGTCTTGAAATGGGGTTTGCAGAAATAAATACTTCCTAGAGCTTCCTAGAGCATGACATAAAGGTAAAATACTTGCAAGAGCTTTCAGAGAACTTGAATCCAATTAATGTGTCATATGAAATTATTTCCAACCTTGTCAGCCATTTTAAACTTATTTGCCATCTGTTAGAGAAACCTAAAATCTTTGGGTAAAATGCTAATCAGGAAAGCAGCACTTTATACCTATTCCCTCACTTTACTTGCACCATCCGAGTAGCACAGATTTTCCCTTTATGAGGACTTGGGATAGGTGAGATACAGGAGGGAGAATGAGAAACTCCCCACAACCTCTCTAAGTCCATAAGCTCAGCCTAAATATGAGGAAAGAAAGAAAAGTAAGACCCATCTTATGTCATCTGTGAGGTATACACAGCGCAGGTTGTGTAGCAACTTTGGGAAATAACTGACTTTTGGTCAACCAGTATCTTACTGTTGTAATTGGAGAAGCTGAACTTATGATGTTTAGGGACAAATCCACACCTCATTGAGATGCCCCTAAAGGTTACAGAAGCACAGGATGTCTGCATGAGCAAAGTACCTAACATCGCCAGCTAAAAGCGTGGCCATTGACTTTGCCACAAGCCTCTCAAACGCTGAGAGGTGATCCTGTGCCCTGTCCACTGGGAGCAGAATCACAGCTCTTGGACTTGCTGAGAGAGATGCAGCTGTTTAAGAGCAGAATAAGGGTCCTCAACTCCATATGCTGTTCAATAAAACATATAATTATGCCAGGTTTTGTCCATGTTTTGCACCCATATGATTTTCTGTATTTTCAGTTTTCCTGTAGTAATTGGCTTCAAAGAAAAATTCAAAGTAAGCTGATTTTTTCCACCTTATATTTTTTTGCTGATGATAAAGGCACAGCTTTTTACTATTTCAGTGTCATGTGGGAGAGCAGCTTTAACAGTGTACAGAGACTGTCTAGAAGTTCTCTGTGCTTCCAGATTCTCTGCGAGAGCGTACTCTGAGACAGCTGAGTGCCTGAAGCGGTTTGATTTCTGTTTTCCTCCTGCAGATTGTCGATGGCAAACTCTGGTTCCAGTTGGATTGCGGAAGTGGCCCAGGAATCCTGGGGATTTCTGGCAGGGCCGTTAATGATGGAAGCTGGCATTCGGTCTTCCTGGAGCTGAACCGCAATTTCACGAGCTTGTCCCTGGACGACAGCTACGTGGAGCGCCGCAAACCCCCCCTGTACTTCCAGACGCTCAGCACAGACAGCTCTGTCTACTTCGGCGCCCAGGTCCAAGTGGATAACGTCCGCAGCCTGACTGACAAGAGGACAACACAGGTCCTGAGTGGCTTCCAGGGCTGCCTGGACTCAGTAGTCCTAAATAACAATGAGCTGCCACTCCAGAACAAGCGCAGCAGCTTCGCCGAAGTGGTTGGCCTGACGGAATTGAAGCTTGGCTGCATTCTTTATCCCGATGCCTGTGAGAGACATCCCTGCCAGAACGGCGGCACCTGTACTGCTGTGCCATCTGGTGGTAAATGTTTTCATTACTTTATGGGCTTCCCCCTCCCCATTTTCCTCTGTAATTTATTGCCAGAGATGGTTTTATGCAGCAACATGCTTGAAAAATCTCATGAACTCTATAAAACTCTGATAGGTATTGCAAATTGGGTAAAAGCTGTTTGCTCTATAAATAACAGTGAAATGGTACCCCTTCTTATTGCATTAGTGTTCCAGGAGGAAATTGATTTATTGGCTGTTAGGATAATCCTATTTCTATAGAAACCAATAGAATTACAATTACTGTAATGTTCCAGGTTCCATTTACAGCATCCTTGCAGCACTGAGGGCTGTACACAAAGATGATTTCAAACGTCCATCACAGATGCAACAGCAGTGTTGCCTTACTCTGTTTACAAAGTTGTCACAGATAATTACTGATCTGTCCACAAACACCTTCATCCTTTTGTGAGTAATTTGATTACATGTCTGCATTAAAAATAGCAAGTTGGGCCCATTATAAACCCCTCCTGAACTGTATTTTACAGCCTTCTTGGAGGCCTGAGTGCTCTAAGGTCTAAGTAATATTATCCAAATTTTATAGAGCATTGATTTGAGCTGTGCTTGTGTTGGAGTTTCCTACCCAGTGGTTATGTGGTGGTTTGTGTGATTTGATACCAGTGAATTACTGCAGTGCACAAGTTACCAGAAAAGTCAGCACGTTAGCAGGGGAAAAGCAAATGGCACACATGTAGAACATTCCCTCTCAGGCAGCTCTCTCTCTGCAGTGTAGGAGTTTCCCTTCTAATTCCCCATACTGTATTAGAGTGCAGCATTGCACATCTTTTCTGGAAGAATAAAACCTCACCACAGAGGAGAGTGCTCAACAGAGAGGTTTTTCTGCAAGTTGAGAGCTTTCCATCCACTTACTGTCAGTGGGTTTTGGTCATGGTTCCCTAGGGAAGTTCCCACTAAACTCTTGTTTTATGGAGCATTTAACCACTGTCCCAGGGCTTTCTGCTTTAATGTGTCCATGCAGTTCCCTTGCACCCATAGTTATTATTTCTGTTTTTCATTTGTTCAAGCCTGGCTCTCATATTTCCTTTCTGAGTCCCCTCCACCGCGCAGATTTTTTAGGCCTAAACTTCTGATCAGTTCAAAACCGACATGTGGTGAGCAAAACTGAGCAAAACTGTGATAAGTTTCTCAGCTGGACAGCCTCACACTTATGAAGTGAGTCCTGACAATGTGGATTTGTCCATGCTGGGCTGTCTCAGCTGGCATCCCCTCTGGATCTTTGGCTTTGATTCAGCCACCTCTTCTTCCATGCTATCACAAATGATGCATCAGGGGTGCTGTTGGCTTTGCTGTTGATGGGAAGAGATGGGAGGACAGTTGGGAGGAATGAAGCATAGCCCTGGCAATCCAGGATATGCTGTGGGGCATGAGGAGAAGTGTTGCTGTGTATATGTTTGTCCTTAAGTGTCTTTACTTACCCAGGAGAGAAAAGGAGGGCTCTCCAATGAGGGCAAAAGAAAATCTTGCTGAGAAAGAAGGATGCTGCAACCACTGGAGGAATTGCTAAGCATGATTAGCGAAATTCCTAGGAAATAGGCTGTAGTATGTACAGGAATGTATGTGTGATGGCTTTGATTCAGAGTCCATACTTAATAAACGGGGTTAACCATTCGCCTCACATCCTAGGAAGCATGAGAAGAGCTCCTTCTATTGATTTTGAGTCTACTTGCAGTATTGCTCAGCAATCTCATGATGAGTAAATTGAAACCTTTCTAACAAAACTCTTCACAGTAATTCTTTTTTTCCCAGCACCACATGCATGCAAAATCAAACTGAGGGGAGACACAGAGTAGGGGAGAACTGGCACTGAAGTTTGGATCCATCTTTATTACTGGAATGGCAAATACCATTTTCATGTCAACAAAATTCTCTGCTGGAAAGCAGTCACAGAACTGATTTAACTTGCCTGTGTTCCTGCCTCGGCAAGGGGCATGTGCCCTGCAGGGATGTTTTGGCTGCCTGCCGTCAAAAAATCTGTTTGCTGTTTTTACTGTCTCAGCAGTGTGTGTAAATAAAGGATTGTTATAAAGCCATAATTCCAGTGCAGTGGGCCCTGACTCTATGTCTGATGGTTCTACAGCCCAGCCCATAAGGAGAAGGCATGGGCATTTGTGCTTCCACTAGGCAAAGAAATTCTGTTGTTAGTGTCCTCCATATGCAGAAAGGCCACGTAATTAAATTCTAAAAGCACAGGAGTCCAACAGCATTGCAAATCCTAGTTGCAGAGCCACGAATTGTAATGTGCATTTAAGAACCATCAAGCATTGCACTTGCTGACATAGATGTTAGCAGCTGACTTCCATTTAAAAGAGAAAAAAAAAGTCATTTTTTTAAGAATTTTCTTAGAATGAAAACAGCAGCTTTTTTCCTTTTTGGTGAGGGAAGGAATGCAAAAATATACAATGCAAAGGTCCTTTTCCCAATCACAGGGCATTCAGTAGCATCAGGATCTCTTGTCTAATATTTTCTATGATATTAGCCTCCTTTTTAAGTTTTTGGAGAATAATGTTCCTTTTCCTGAACAGAGAGTACTTGGCATAAGATTTGTTTTAATAAATGCATTCTCTAATTTGAATTTTATAAAGCAGATTTCATATACTGTTAACATCCTTTTTGTTATGGACAACCTACTGTGCTTTACAAGAAAATTAGGAGGGAGAAAAAGCTGAGATTTATAGCTAACTTAAGAAGAAAACAGTCAAGCAAAGGCTATACAACATTGTAACATGAAGGAGTTGCTGGCTACATACCAGAAGCCAAAGAGGCCGTGTCTAATTTACATGTAATTTGCATAAATTGAATATCTACGACACAAACCTCTATTACAGTGTTCCTGTTGTGAGATCTTCCTTTCAGTAGAAGTGCCTTCTGCCCTGTTCACCATTAACAAAAAGCTGCCTCCATTACCTTTTTTTTCATCCTGTGGTTATGGGAATTGGGTCATATCATGGTTTTGTGTGGGGAATTGCTAAAGCAGTGCCCTGTGTGCACTAGGAGTGTGTCCATGCCACTGCTGTTAGGGTGTGGATGGATGCATTCCCAGCAGCTTCGAAGCGCCTGCTGCAGGGCAGGGCTGTGCCTGGGCTGCAGAGCTCAGGACTGACCACAGAGGTCTCGCTCCTGAGCATGGCTGGCACAGGGCTAAGCTGACCTGTGCTGGCTCTTTCTGCCTGACCTCTCTGCATATGGAACAGGGCAGAGTGGGGATGTCAGACTGTGCAGGAGAGCACAGACAGCACAGGTGAGAACTCCAAGAGTACAGAAAAGACTCTCTGCTTTCAAACTCTGGTTTCTGAGCAGCAGAAAGTGACCATGATGTGAACCTCTGCTCTCACAGCAGCAGTGGTGGCCCAGCGATGCCAGTGGCTCAAGAGGAGGGACTGTGCGTGCAGAGGCCCCATGGGGAGATCAGTGCATGCTTAAATAGGGCTGGCAGATGAGCACTCACTGGGTCTGACAGCTCAGGAGACTCATAGCAGAAAGACACATACTCAGTTTTAGAATCATTTTCTTAGCAGAAGTGCAGGCCACATTCTTCCAGACTTTTCAGTCCCTGTCCATAAGTATGGGTCAGTAAAGCTATTTTTAAAGAAAGTCAGCATTTTGAAACCTGACAAACAGCATGACTTTCAGAAACAACTTGACTCTTTGAACTGAAATTTCCCAAGAAAATTCAACCAAGTGTTTAAAGTGTGGTTAAGCTGAAAGCTGCTGAATATGAGGTCTTAAAATGGGAAATGTCACACAACCTTAATAATAGTGTGGCACTTCCAGGGCTGCCAATAGTAAATGTATGTTTATCTGCATGAGTAACAGCATGAGCAATCTCAGCAATAGAAAGCTTTACTGTAATCACATGCAAAGACTGCACCAAGGTTTTCAACCACAGAAAGAAACCTCATGCTTGTAAAGTCTGCAATTATAAATATAGTTACTTCCTTTTAATTTGATCAGTCCTATATACATCTGGGTTTGATTAAAGTCAGTGGCTTATATGAGTAGGCAATTTTATTTGAATGTGAAGCATTTGAGTGGAAGTATCTACTGAGTCAAGGACTGTGGGCAGAGTGTGAGGACTCAATTGCTTTCCTCACTCTTCTCTTTTTCTTCCATTCTTTTTCTTCTTTTTTTCATGAACAGAGTTATAATCCAAAGGCAGGAGAAAATACAACATGGCACTTGGGTGGTGGGTTTAATACATGTTTTTAATGCTGTTGGCAGCATGACTCCCGGCTGGTTTTGAGGATCATAAGAAAGAGAGAAGGGAAAAATTAGTGCAATAACACCATGGAACTGACCTGCTCTTACTAATGTTCTTGATCTTGCTTTTTCACACACACAAACACAGCATACTGTGATATGAGTATACCAAATGCACACCAATTAATTTTTAAAAGCTTTTCAGAAATTTTGTGGCTGTTTAATCTTTTTTATAGCTATGATTATAAGCATCTGGTTTTAAATTCACACTTTCAAAGCACATCCATGCCAATCCTCTCATAGAAAGCACCAGTTCAGCAAAGACTGAGGTTCATTTTCATACCAACAAGTGGCAAGAGGCAATCATCTGTTTGAAGACAGATAAGTTAAATTTGGAGTGGCAGGACTGTGTATGGCTGAAGAACACGCACTTCTTGAACATGGCCTGGTTTGACTATAGACCTACCAAAATACAAATGCTGGGAGAGGCCCTCTTCACCTTCAGCATTTCTCATCAGTTAACTTGCTGTGTAACACTGTGTGGTCAATGCCAAGGGCAGGGCTGTTTCTGGACATTGAGTTTGTCAGGTCTAGCTGCACAGCAGGGAGAGAAACTACACAATGAGACAAATGGAAAAGCCAAAGCACATAAACAGATAAAAGCCAGCCTCTCTTGCATGGGATAAATAGAAACAGGAGCATACACATGTTCAGAAAAAAAAATTGGCATCAGTTCAGAGCATCCTCTTTAATAAAGCCAAGTAAACCTTAGGATAGACAGACATTCAGATGCTCAGGCTGGAACGCTACCAACAGAGATGTTCGCTACATAACGATGCCCCATCTGCTGATGGCAGCGTGCCTGCCTTGTGCCACTGCCTCTGCTTCTTAAGTGCCAAGCAAACATAGGTATAGGCACGGAGCCTGTGGAGTGTCCTGGCTTACTGCGTGTTGCTCTTCAGTAAGGTCTGGGATGAAAGAGACCTTTTCTTCTGGATAGGGGCATGCCAAGAGAGCAGTGAGAGGAGCTGTTTGAGTCACAGTGAGGAGGTAAGATTTAATTACATAGTTTACACAGTACTCAGATGGGTGGAGGAGCATGAGAGAAGCCTTATGTAACAACCAGTAAGCCCAAGACGATGTGTGGACCTGTGTCTACATAATGTTTTAGGTCATGAATGACCTTGATGTGAATCTTCTGATCATCATCTCTCCCTGTGCTTCACTTCCCACTGTGGAAAGGCAAGGTCTTGGAGGGCAGGATCAGGCTGAGTTGGAAGACCTCTGCTCCCAAAGCCCTGAGCTGCATGTACTGCTGGGTCCTCAGCACCAGCTCTTTGTCTCCACAGACCCACTGATGCTGCTCTGCAGGACTTGTTAATGTAGATACAGCCTAAAAAGGCTGTATTGTTGCTCATAGCTTGTTGTTGCTCTTAGGTCAGCTGTTGGTACATGCTGCTATGGCACATGCTGAAAATGTTGTGGTCCCACCCTAGAAGCATTGCAGAGGTGTTTTCTAGAACTTCCTATCTTTTTCCACTGATTTCCTCTGAAGAAATACAGTGGTGGCATCACAAAATTTGCTGCCTTGGAGAATGCAGATCAGCATTTCTGGGAATTAAATATTCATTCCACTTGGAGGAAACTCAGATGGACTGTATCATCTTAAATAGTGATGAATTTCCAAGACTTCAGTGCTTTGTAAACAGGATCAAGCCCTACATTTTTAAAAAGAGTTTTTTCATCCCTTGGTGAGAGAACAGGGCACTGAGCCTTTTCTCATGCCTGAATGTGAGAAGTTTGCTTGTTGTTCTAAACAGTAGGGAAGAAATGGATGGTACATTACCAGGATATTAAATTAAAAGCATAATAAAAATTCTTTATTAGACTCAAGAGGCACTCCCAGACAGAAGGGTTTTCTTTACAATTTGCCTTTGTCCACAGCCATGTGGCTAGAGTGTGCAGTAGCAGGCAAAATTATAGCCTCTGCTGAGGTTTGGAGAAGGATTAAAGGTCTGGCAGGTCTTCTGGCTGAGCTGCTATGTGCTGTCTACTGAGCCATCATATCAGCTCTTCTCTTCCCTACTCCATGAATTTTGACATATGCTTTGCTGTGTTGGAGACCTCCTGGGTGAATGTTCTGCAATCTGAGCATGTGTGTCCTGTGTCTTTTGCCAGTGGCTTGGGCTTGGCAGGTGTATGACAGGGAATCCAACAAGAGGAAACACCAGAAATAAATATGGTCATTTAACACTGTCTTATTTTAGTGCCTTTTTTATTTCTGCCTTTGGTACTTAGAATCTATAGTGAATACTGTAGTCTTCTAACATCTGATGTGTGTTCCACAGTCATTAAATCAAATTTGGTGTAAAATGTAGGCTTTCAGAAGCAGACTTTTATTTTGGTCCTGTTCATCCACTGCCGGACAGAGCTCTGACCCATCTGGTGCATTCAGTTTCATCTCCTCTTAGGATAAAATGCATAAATCCATGTTCCTTTTATAGTTGGTGGTAAAAGTGTCCTTTTAAATCAAATCAGTACTGCTCAACTTTTCTATAATGAATAAACATAAATAGAATATGTTACAGAATGAGAATCTAGAAATTAGCTGAAACAAACACAACACATGAAAATGGTTCAAAGACTTTGTCTTTAAATGATTGGCAGCTAAGAACCTAAAAAACAACAGAAACTTGGCTTTTAGCCTCCTTTTAGAGTTATGGAGGTTTATAAAATACCAGATAACAAACAGACTAACACATATAATCTGCTGTTATATCAGGCTGTTGCCTTATATGTTGATTATGAATAAAGTGGTTTGTATTTGAATTGAACATTCTCCTTTTATTTAAAGTCATTGGGACTGTAAAAAACATATGAAACATTACTGTAAATTTTTGAACTATAGATGTCACTGTTCAGTCATAAAAAGGGAGCCCTGAAACAGCTTTATTTATTCATGGCTGTGAATTCTACCTACAGTCACAGGTTTGTAATTCTTCAGACACAGATCTCTATAGGTCCAGAAAGCTGTTCACAGTGTCTGAGTGAGGCTTTTTTAAGACACAAAAAGAAATAATCTCATCTTGCTGACTAAACGGGCCTTTCTGAGAAGCCCAAAAGTTGAATAATTTATCTTCTTAACTCTGTAACCTTGGAAAGATCAGTGTGTCTGTCTCCCTTCTTGTAGCAGGACAATGAAACAGCATGATATTTGAGTATCTATTTCATTTATCTTCAATTAAATAGTATTGGACTCTTGACTGAGTATGCCAGCAAGTCTGGTTCCAAGTTTATTCTGAAAAGCCTGTCCTCATGAAAGAATTCAATTAGAGTAACTGAACAAGGCAAATTGAACCGTATAGGACATAAAAGATGTGCGAGTCTTAATGCAGAACTGCTTTTTCTTTATGCTTCCACTGGACTTTTCTGTATGAAATTCTTTTCCTTGTAATTGTGCCATGTTTGCCAAAAGAATAACTTTTAAAACAAGTATTTGTTTTTTTTTTTTCCATATATATATAGGCATAGAAAGTTTTTAAAAATATGTTTTAAATGATCACCACTGACAGATGATATTTCCACTACATCAGTTTGATTGCCAATAATTTTGACACTGAATTGAGTTGCACTCAACCATTTCAGCTCTAACTGCAGCCGTATTAATGGCAGGAAGGTTCCTTGTTTCAGTTGCTTAATATGCTACATTCAGTAACTATGTGAACCCCATAACTGGAGCTTGAACCTTCCCTGCACATCTGTTTAGAACATTTGGATTGTATAAAGAGCTTTTTAAAAGATCAGCCAAAATTTTTTTACAGATGTCCAGGAAAATTTTGCTAGCTCGACAATTCTAACTTAGGAGTCTTCTGTTTCCAAGGACCATCTCTTGGCTTTCACAGGCTATGTGTTCCGTGCTCTTTTCAAGCAAAAAAGCACTCAGATTTCCATATCCAATTCACAACATTAAGAGATGCACTGCCTCACAGGATTTCTTTGTGACTTTAAATAAAGCTTTTATTAATGGCACTATGCCATATGAAATCACAAGGAGAGAAGAAGGAAGAAAGAAATTTGCCATTTGATACTTGGCAGGGTGAACTGAAGTGTTTAGAACGTGGGGTTTTTTTTTTTTGGTTTTTTTTTTTTTTTTGGTTTTTTTGTTTTTTTTTTTTGATTTTGCTCCTGTGTTGGCAAAAAACAGAAATGGGACTTCAATCCCTGACAGGGTCCTCTTCCACTTGAGTGTTGTTATGTCTGATGTATGGTAGTCAGTGATTAATCAGAATTTGATAGCACACACTGAACATAATCAGCTCTGATTGGGGCTGGTATTGCCCAGATCAGCTAATTTTTAAGTTTATAGTTTCTGCCTTGATGATGCACTTTATAAAACTGGTGTTTTATTACTGTCACATCCCCATTGTGTCATCCTTGTAAAGGGCAGAGGTGGAAAAGCTCTCAGCTGATGTATTTGTTCCTCAGCGAGGCCCCCAAAGGAGAGTAGACTGCCACTATCAGCGAACATTTTCAAAAATGTTGGGAAATACATCCTCAATCTAAAATATTTCTTGTTATGAAAGATGTTCACGGATGACGTTTATTCTTACCTTAATCATGACAATTAGGATGGTTTGGGCTGCAGCAGTTCTTCTGGTGCCTGGTTGTAGACATGAGCTCAAATTGTTCAGACGTCTCAGATAAACAAACTTTTGACTAGCATTAGTGTGGACCACACGGACAGAGCAGAGTGAGTGTAAGCATCCCCTTGCCCCCACAGTACAGTTTATTTTTCAGTGTAAAGCAGCCAAATGGGTCCTCTTGCTTTTAGACAGACTCAGTGCTAGGAGTCTAACTTCCCTCTCTCTGTCCCTCACCTCCCAGGGTACCATTGCAATTGCCTCTCCCAGTTTACAGGAAGGAATTGTGAGTCAGAGATCACAGCCTGCTTCCCAAATCCTTGCCGGAATGGAGGCTCGTGTGATCCCATCGGCAATGCTTTCATCTGCAACTGCAAAAATGGGCTGACAGGAGTAACGTAAGTGTCCCTCCCCAGGTGGGCAGTGGGAGCTTTTTGGCTCAGTGGTTATGGGCTTTTTGATCAGGCATTTTGTCCCCAAAAGCTATGGTTGACATAGCAAAAAATAACCTCATCCTCAGCACTTATTCCAAGTCTAAGTTAATGACAGCTGAGAAATCTCTTTTATTTCTCAGATCTGAGTCTTATGTGCTCAGAAATGTTTTTTTCTGAACTCACCCTTCTCAATTGTTGATTCAGGACGTTATCTCAATACAGTTTTCTCTGAGATATACCTGTCTAAGTGTTGCCAGCTTTTTGAGCAATCTTGTAAAACCTGTGGAAGCGGCTGTGTAATCTTTGTTTTGAAAATGGATCAATTATTTAGTTGCCTTAACCCTGACATAAAATCCTAATTTATTGCAGTCATTGTTTAAGATCCCTACCTTGGTCATGTACTTGGTGTAGACATAGAAAATCATAACCTGCCCATCAACATGTTTTTTTTATCACCTGGTTTGTCTACTGTTTGTATCTTTTCCTTTGCATTTTACTACCTCTTGTTCTTTCCAATTATTCTCTCTCTTTATGGTTCCTGTTCTTTTTTCCTCCACCTCTACATTATTTGTTTATTTTATCTCCAGAACTAAATAATTTTACATAGTCCATATATCCTTCTCTTCTCTTCTCTTCTCTTCTCTTCTCTTCTCTTCTCTTCTCTTCTCTTCCATAAATACTCTGATTTTTTGACTATTTTTTTTCTCAACTATCTTCTCCTTGAATCCTCCTCTAATATTTATTACAGAAACCCATGGGGTAGTCCAAAAACAATATAAAAAAAAATTCTCTATTACATTCAGTAAGCCTCATTAAGGTCAGGGAACCTTTTCCTATCAGATGCTTTATTCCCATCTTGATATCTATCAGATGTTTTAAACTCTTATTTTCCTCTTGCTTTTCCATTTTACTGTCTTAAAAAAACCCATGGAATAGCTGCCAAAAAAATTAAATGCCATTAAATAATATGAAATAATAAGATAATTTGCAAAGTACCACAAGGTGTTAACTAATGGCACCTCTTTGACAAGCTAAGGCATCATGCACAAGCTGGACTGCTTCCTAGATGTTCTCTGGATTCCCGACTCTTCTTTTCTTCTTTTAAGGTGTGAAGAAGACATTAACGAGTGTGAAAGAGAAGAATGTGAAAATGGTGGCTCCTGTGTCAACATCTTTGGTTCATTTCTGTGTAACTGCACCCCTGGCTATGTGGGTCAATACTGTGGTCTTCGCCCTGTGGTGGTTCCCAATATACAAGCTGGGCATTCCTACGTTGGCAAGGAGGAGCTGATAGGAATAGCCGTGGTCCTGTTTGTCATATTTGTGTTAATCGTTCTGTTCATCATTTTTCGCAAGAAAGTTTTCAGGAAGAACTATTCCCGCAACAACATCACGCTCGTGCAGGATCCGGCTACTGCGGCCCTGCTCAACAAGAGCAATGGCATTCAATTCAAGAACATCAGGACCAGTGGAGACAGCAGAAACATCTACCAAGAGGTTGGGCCTCCACAGGTGCCCGTGAGGCCAATGGCCTATACCCCGTGCTTCCAGAGTGACTCACGGAATAACCTGGACAAGATAGTGGATGGGCTTGGTGTGGAGCACCAGGAGATGACAACATTTCATCCTGAGTCCCCCCGAATTCTGACAGCCAGGAGGGGGGTGGTGGTGTGCAGTGTAGCTCCAAACTTGCCTGCTGTGTCTCCCTGTCGCTCCGACTGTGACTCCATCAGAAAGAGCACATGGGATGCTGGGACAGAAAGTAAGTAGCACTGTGTGCCGGTCTCGTTCTTCCTTCAGGGTTGCCTTCAGGGTACAGCAAGTGGCACAGGTACTCTTAATGCTCCAGCCTAACATACCTCAATTGTTACATTTCTCCAAGAAGTGATCTGGTTTAATTCTGAAGGGTTATAATTAAACCAGGCATACAAGACTTCTACTTCTATGCATTAAGTATGACTAAATGCATTTATTTCACTTGTTCTGAAAGCACGTATGAGTAAGTGCTCTGAGCATTCTTCAAGTGATACAATGCAATCATCTTTCTATTGAAAAAAAACAATTTGGGGCAGAATTCTCAAATATAAGTTCTGTTAGGTTCAGGCTGTTTGTTTCCCAAGGGAGTTAAAAACCTTCTGCAAGAAGCAATCCTGTTTTGCATTAGGGACAAATGAAGTAATATTCTCTACTTTCAGTGTATGTGAAGTGAAGCAGAAAATCACGTACTGCTTGATATATGGGATCTCCTTTTCAGGCCATTGCATTCCCCTCTGCATTCAGTATCAGTCATCACAGAATTTTCAATCCCCACACTTGCCCTACTTGTGCTCTGGTAGTTTCTCACCTGATAACACCATATTCCCTCCATTCCTGAATGAGTTGCTGGAGATGCAACAAACTTCACATCTTCTGTCAAGGCAGGGAATACCAGTTTTCTAGGACAGAGTTAAGTCCCTGCATCATCCATCCTTGCACATCAGAACATGTCATATAGACTGGGAGATATTTGCTTCACCATATATGATATGTATTATCTTAGGAGTTTTTCCTAGTGCTTCTTCCAGTACCTGTTGGAGGGGGCTTACAAGAAGTCTGGAGAGCGACATTTCACAAGGGTCTGTAGTGATGAATGGCCTTAAACTGAAGAAGGGTAGGTTAGATTAGTTATTAAGAACAAATTCTGTACTTTGAGGGTGGTGAGGCGCTGCAACAGGATGCTCACAGAAGGGGTGGATGCCCCATCCCTGGAAGTGTTCAAGGCCAGGTTGTATGGGGCTTTGAGGAGCCTGATCTAGTGAAAGGTTCCCTGCCCATGGCAGGAAAATTGGAACCAAATGATCTTTAAGGTCCCTTCCAGCCCAGACTGTTCCATGATTCTATGATCATCAACCCTATTGCAACACATATGGCATATTAGCCAAAGCTGTCACATAAAACTATGCAGAAACTTTCATAGTCCTGTAGTTGAAAGCAATAGGAACTGAGGAATAGAGAGAGGAATCTGGCACTGCCTTTCAGGAGGTTGCTCCAAGACAGGGGTTAGCCTCTTCTCCCACACAACTGGCAACAGGTCAAGAGGACAGCATCATGCTGTGCCAGGGGAGGTTCAGGATGAACATCAGGAAGAAGTTTTGCTCTGAAAGGGTGGTTAAGCCTTGGAGCAGGCTGCTCAGGGCAACAGTGAAGTCACCATCCCTGGAAGTGTTCAAGAAACAGTTGGACATGACACTTAGTGTGGTTTGGTTGGCATAGTGATGTTCAAAGATGGAGCTCGATGAGCTTAGAGGTCATTTCCTATCTTACAGAGTTTCTGATTCTATACCTGTGCCCTGATTGGCACATTTTCATCTGAGACAGCACACTGGCTAAGGTCTTGTAGTGAAAAATTAATTAATTTTAATTTATTTGGGCTGTGTCTGACCTTTTAAACCCTTAAATATAGTTATGCTGATGGAAAGCATCAGCACGCCAGCCCCCACACATGCTCTGTTCTGTATTCTCCTGTGCATTTGTGCCACTGCTGGTACCAGTATGAATTTCTGCACACCATGGGCCCATACCAGGGAGACAGACCTCAGCTGTGAAGGAGTGGGAAACAGTGCAGCTTTGTTACTGCTGCACTCCATTAGCTTCATACCCTGCTGCTCAGCAGGAGCAGATCAGCTCTTACCATACGGAGGTGTGCTGTGCTGGGGAGAAATACCTACAGCTGGCAGGTAGAGAGCTCTACTTGCATGTTGGTAGCACCTGAGCTTCTTCACTTGTAATTGGCTTAGTGCTTACAGTGGAGGACAACTTTTTGTTTTCCTGATTATTGCTCATATAAGGTGTAGTTGAACGTGTTTATTTATACGTGTTTAATTACAGGAGAATTTATACCATGGGTTGCAGTTCCATTTCTAAACAGTAGAGTTGTGAAGACTGAATGTCCCTGATGAAAACCGGTGTAAATTGAAGCATAATTTATTATATGTCGGTGATGGAGCTATTAAAATCTGTTCCAAGGGCCACTGATAAAAATAACAAGATGCACAGTAACTTCACTGACCATTGAATGAGCCTTTAATGAGGCTCTCAAATTAGGAAATGAACAGTAAAGATAAATGTAACTGTAATCTCTTGTATAAGCTGTTTATACCACATTCCTTAAGTCATCATTTTCTTTGTTTTTGAGACTATATGTCATCTAAAAAGGCAGTACTAAATACAGATGTTTCTTCCTTGATTGCAGTGTAGTCAGCCACTTGAAAGACTCTTTCAGCTTCAAACACTTCAAAAGTCTAGGTGTCTTCACCAGCTGCCTTCTTGACGAATAGGTCATGTCCTCTGTGTGAAGGAAATAATTTTATTCTGACTAAAATAATAGAAGGCAGGATTTAAATGTGTCCATGGTATAAATAGATAAATGTGCATACCTAGAGAGTACCATTTTGCTTTGTTTTTGCTGTCAATGAAGGTAAAGGGGTTGATGACGCTGAAGAAGTGACCTGTTTTTCAGGAAGTAATAAAGGCAGCAACTCTGAAGTACAGTCCCTCAGCTCCTTCCAGTCTGATTCTGGTGATGATAATGGTAAGAAATGCTTTCATCTTTATTATGGTGGGGGAAAAGCTACTTAATCTCTCTTTCTAATATTATTAAAATATCTGTGTGACATCTTGAAACCCTTTAATGATGCCAAAAGTAAGAAAGTCGTGGGTTTAAACGCTCACTTTATGTTCCACTTACGAAATTATAGGAAAGTAACAAAATTCTTGGGGCTGTTGTGTCAGGACCAAGCTTTACAGGGAATTAGAGAATGCCAAGATGTAAGTTGACTAATGGGTCACAAGTGAAACTGTAGAATTTATGTGATTTTCCATCTTGGAAGAGCATGACTTTCATATTTCACCAGTCAAATAAAAGGGATTTCTGTGCCATTTGCCAGGTCTCATTCATGGTCCCAACAAAACTCTGCTGGTGCTCAGCCACAACAATGAGTGGATGAGCCCATCCCCCGTGTCTTGGCTTCTCCTTGGCAATCCCAGCTCAGCAAACAACAGAGCACCATTAAATCCTTGTTCAGTGCATACTCAGTGCCTGCCTCTCATGTCCTGCATCATTATCTCAGGGGGGTGACATGAGCAGAGCCATACACAGCCCACAAAGAGGCCTGCAAAGGCAGAGCAAACCTTTGTTCCTGCGGCCCATTTATGTTGAGCACTGGATCTGAGAAAAGTCAAGATGTTTCTGCTGGGGAGGGATGGTGGATGGCAGGGAAGCCTTATTCAGACCCACAGAAGACTAGCACAGAGAAATCATACTTGGTTTCCTCAGCCACCAGTTAATGAACTGTCTGGAGACTCAGTTCCTCAGTCATGTCATGCAGCTGTTCTCTAGGAACTCTGGAATGCTGGAAAAAGCACTGAAATGCTGGAAAAAGCACTGATAGCAATGTACACTTGCAGTTCATTTTGCTGAAGCATTACAATTATTTTTGCCAGGCTTCTCAATGCTTTTCTGCGCCTGAACAAAAAAAAAAAAAAGCCTTTACCCTTTTTTTAGAATAAGTATTATTTTAATGATATATATTTACAATATAATTACCTTTGGGATAATTACTCAAGTGGTCATTTATTGTACATTGTTACTTTTCATATCTCCCAAATTCTAATTAGACATTTCAAACTCCTGATCCCGTCTTCATTGAAATCAGTGACACAGTACCCACAGAAGCTGGATTGGACCTTCTGTGCCCACTCATTTTTTGTGAAAGTTGCATTTAAAATGTGGCCTTTAGAGGTGACATTTCTAGTTCAGGGTTCAAACAAAACCATATCTTCAAGGAGAAGGAGGGAAGAAACTTAAATCTTCTGAGTCATTTGCAGTGATCAATGCAAGACCACATGCTCTGGTTGAAACAGCAGGGAAGGTTTGTAATGAAAGAGCCTAAAAGGCAAAGTCAGGCATAAGCATATGCATACATGCCTGTACTTTAGGCTAATGGATATTATGGCCTCCTGAAGCCATAAATCCTTGCTCTTCTTGTCGTTTTAACTCTTTATACTTCACATATCTGAAAAGGTTAGAAGGTTGTCACTGAAACCACAACAAATGCAGTTCAGCATCCACGCTCTTTGGGGGAGACAGGACAGTGGCTCCTTCTTCAAACCCCTTCCTCCAAAGCCAAGAGGTTCTCAAAAGTCTGGGTTCACACAGATGTACAGATGGCTGTGCTGACACTGATTTGTGAAACTGGGTAGCAGCATCTGACTGGCAAAACCTGTCTTGCAGCAGTGGAGCACTGGGATGAATCCCATTGAAGGTACAGACAGCCCTGTCCTCTTCAGTTTGTATCAGCTGCAGGCAGCATCCACTCACCCTCTCCAGGGCTCTTGGACCCTTCTTTTGCTGGGTCAATAGGGCTTGTCTGACCACAGAAACTCACATGGGGGAAGTTTTTAAAGCTTTTTTTTTCCCCTCACCTTATTTCTCCTTCATTAAAATTGCTCAGCCCCCCACTAGTTTTATTATGAGTAGTTAGCAGTAATTTTTGTAGCCCAAAAGCAAAAATCTGAGCAATGCTGTATTTGAACATTGACTTGCACTCAGCTGTATGGGGTGGGGTTCCCTCCTTTCTGTGAATGTTCTCTGCACAGCTCCCACCAGAGCCAACCCTCAGTTGCAAAGCACTGTGCTGGCCCTGGTTTTTGACCTTCTGTTTTTCAGTCTCATTTTTTCTCCTCAAGGAGTTTCCACCTGCCCTGCATCTTTTTTTCCCAGCCATGCAGCACTAATTGCATGGAGTCCCTTATTTTTCTATAATGTTTATTATGCGTTAGCCAGTACGAGTCTCCTTTGTATAAATACCAGTGCTGTTGATGGCATAAATATGCTGATCATAGGCACAGAACATGGGTTTTTTGGTTTATCAAGGCTCTTTTTGCTAAACCCTCACAAAAACTGAGGAAATTGGATGATATCTGTGTTCCCATGCACAAAATTTAGCAAAGATGTGAAAATATTCAACATACGTCTGCACTGTTAAGATATTTCTTGTGACCACTTAGTCTGTTGGCTGTGTGAAACCAAAAAAGTATGTTTTTCCCCAGTATGTTTCTGGCCCCCTTCTCAGCCTGCTCCAAAGCAAAGGGTTTTCTCATAACTAAAGACAAAGGAAGTGGGATGAATCCAATGCCCACTCATTCAGGGCTTTCCCTTTGGTTTTGGTGAGTTTTACTTCATGTCCTCAGTGGCAGGGGTGCTAGGTGGTGCAAAATGCAGATCATGTAGAGGACCACACCTTATAGGCCTCTACATTAACCAGCTGCACAGTCTGTATTAATTATTTCAAGGGAAAAGTATGTTTTGGTAGAACATCTGCAGAGAACACAAAGCATTTGTGAAAGTCTGAAAGTCTTCTGTCAAACACAGTTCAGAATTTGAACCACAGCTACATGGATGTGTCCTCCTAATTATAGTTGTGCCGCTTAAACTCCCTGAGGTATTGCACGGCACGGCACAGACAGTAAATAAGTAAAACATTCCTCTTAGGAAATAGACTGAGCTTAACACCGTTTCTGATGGTGTGGTGGTCTAAAAGATAATGATCCTTGGAGCACATGGCACCATCTCTGGAGACCTCTAAGCAAGAATGAATTAGAAATTAGTGTCAGGTAGACAAGATACTGCTTTGGTTAATTGAATCAGCTGACCAGTCTGCTTGAATTTATGAGGTGATACACATCATCCCATGTGCCTTTCTGGAGATGCTGGTTTGGAATTTATCACCACTCTGAAGATATATGGGATTATCTGAAGTTAAATGTCCTGCAACCCACTGCATAAATCATGCATTGGTCAACAGTCTTTTTCTTTTTTTTTTCAATGTCAGTTTTGTCTTTTGAGAGAATTTATTGTGGTAACATATGATGTGTGTTTTAAATACTAACTTAAAGCTGTCCTTCCCCTCCCTTTATTTTCTGCTTTCCCTCCCCTGCAAGCTTCCATAGTGACTGTCATACAGCTTGTCAACAATGTAGTTGACACTATAGAAAATGAAGGTATTTAAATTTTTTTCTTTCTTATTATACAACAATGCTTCCTATTTTCATTGTGAAACATTCCAGCAGAACCTCACTAATCTACACTGACCAGCAATCCTGTGGCAGTGATTGAGTTTTGCAGATGAGCATGTTCACCACCAAACATGAAAATGCCAGAGGACTGTACCACAAAATATCTGTGGGTAACTGGAGGTGGTAGAAAAGGTGTCAAGCCTTCATCCTCTTCTGTTCAAGTCAATATTTCTGCTTGCTTATTCTCATTGTCTTCAGTGAAAATAATAGACTGATAATGGAGCCATATCGTTGAGATTATCCTGTCTGCAGAGACTGGGAAACAGGAGGTGACACATGAAGTCTGTAAAGTATCCCATGCTGCAGCAGAACTAGGTTATGCCCTCCAGTGGTATCACACGGAGAGGAGCACAGTGGTGCTTGGCTGGTGGCTGGTTTCCCCCAGGTAGCCCTGCCAAAGAGCGGCTGTGCGGGCACAGCTCCATGGATGCCGTGACTCTCCCACGGGGTTGATGTGCCCATGGAATAGAGCATGGCAATGTGCTCCAAGGACCCAACACTCACCTCTTCCACTGACCTCCTGGGTAACCTCAGGCATATCATGTTATAAGTGAACCTGTAATGCCGGGATATCACAATTTTCTTTTTTCCATAAAGCACTGAGGAAATGTCGTGTTATCATAAATAAACATTACTTCTATTTATTTTACATTTTTCCTACCCTTGGGCAAATGTCAACTCAACATCAACTCAGGTTATCCACAAGTCAAAAATTTCCACTGTCCTTAGCAAGTTTAAGACAGATTTTGCATACTTCAGTTAATCTAGTCTGCATAATGCTTAAAGATGATTAAGTTAATTATTTTTGTGAAACTACTGATTTTTTTTTCTTGAGCCAGTGTCATAGTAATTTTGAAAAACCCTTTTACTCCTAGCTAGTGATACCTCTTCAGTATTTGTCCATAGCCCATTTATTGATTTCCTGAAGTGAAAGAGTGCCATTCTTCTCACTAGCAAAAAAAAAAATTAACTAGCCAAAGTTAATTCAGTACAAATTCCCACTCAAAAAAAAAAAAATAATAATAACCTTAAAAAGAAACTACAGGCACTGCAAATGACCTTGCCTTGCTAAGGGCAAGCTTAAGCAAACACACTGGCTTGTTATCTTCCTTTACAGGTCAGAAAAAGCCAGTCTTGCAGCAGTTTCAAGAGCCTGTCACTGAAAATGCTTTGCCCAATTCCCAGTTCCTTATATGAAACTTAGTCTTCTTGCCTGCTCTGCAGCAGAGCTGGTGGAAGTGGTGAATAATTAGCCACAATGGAGGTCTGGGCAGAATCACTGCCACAGACTCACGGGAGGATGGGTCTCCTGCCCCAGGGACCTGCCTGGGGTTGTGCAAGTCAGCAAATTAGTGAGGTTCTCCTGGATCCTGATCCACACAACTCAGAGGGTCCTGATGCATCTCGGGTGCAAGGCCATCACACTGATCCAAACACAGCAAAATCCACTGTACAAGGAAGAGAGAAGTGCAGAAGAGAGGTTAGGGCCGGTTCAGACACTGCTGCTAAACCTGCAGTAGCCCCAGCCCTCCTCGCTCCAGGACGTGGCAGAGCAGGTGGAGAGCTCCTGCCTGGCTATTGAGCTAAGGAAGAAATGACCATCACCACGTGCGCCATGTGGTGATGAACAAGGGCAAGTGTGGTCTTAGTAGGTGAAGGGCTGAAGAAGTCTACTCTGCCCTTGCCTGTGTCTGAGCCGCAGAGGTTATGAGCTGTGATGCCATAAAAGTCTATTTGTGCTGCCAGACCTCCTCCAGCAATGTCATCCAGAGACTTTGCCCGATGACTTTTTGCATGAAGCCCAATAACATGTGGCTGAACAAGAGCATCTCCATCTAGAAAACGCTTCAGCTTATTCCCTGCTCTTGTCTCACATAAAACCTCTTTCCTTGCTCTCTCCCCCACCCCTGCACCCTCTCCATACTGGAATGCCTCCCTCCCCACTGGCTAGCATGGCAGTGCAGGTGGGAGGTGGGTATGGGGTTGCGGAGCATTGTAGCTGGTAGCCCCATTAAATGGCTTTGTATTCTATTCTATTCAGGTTCTTATACCGTGCCCATCACCATGGTATCTGAGCCCAGGTGGGCCCAGATTTGTTTGAACCGGCCCTGAGAATGGTAGATTCTTATTTTTCTGTTTCACAGTGAACAAGTGAGAGAAAAATGTACTTTGCAATTATAAACCATATAGATGGTGGATAACCCTTTTCTGTGTTAAGAATTACAGCTCTAATTTAATTCCATATCTGTTCAGTGAGGGTAAATAATTAAGATATGATAGAAAAGGAATATAATACACGACATAAACATTTCTTTATGTATGTCTGCATTTGACAGGCAAGCTTATCTTGTATGTTAAAATAAAGAACATTTAAAAATCCTACTGACACTGAGGCAGCTGTACTTTAGAAATATGCATGCAGTTTTGTATTTTCACATGTAATACAATGCTGGTGACAAGCTCCGAGTTACCAGTTTTTGCTTTTCACTTTGTATCTGACAGTGTCTGTTATGGATCAAGGACAGAACTACAACAGAGGTGATTTTTCTGGGACACCTTCTGCCTGTCGGACTGGGCCGGGGTGGGCAGAGCACTGACTTGATCTGTTTGGTTTTTTCTTGAACTGCATCACATGTACTCTTTTGTTTGAATTCTGTTGGGTTCAAAAGCTGCATGAGAATGGTCAACCACTTTTTTTGTTTCAAAATTCAGTTTTCAGTCAATCAGATTATTTGCTTGCACACTTTCTTTCTTGAAGTCATTAGAAATGGAAGGGGAGATGAGATATGATGCCATAAGCATGCTGACTGCATTTGAAGATTTTTTTCAAATAACTATGAAAAACAGTAATTGAGACATTTTGATTTCTTGAACTCATAGTTTCTAATACAACCCAGCAGCATCTTAAAAAGCAAAATTTCTGAGAGTGGCAATGTTTTGTTTCTTTGCTTGTTTGCGTTAGCATCATAATGCAATTTATTCTCCTCCTCTACCCCTCTGGTCAGAGCATGGCTGACCTGTGTCCGTGGCCTGTGGCGCATGCTGTGATTTGAATGTGCTGTGAGGACTCGGGTGAGTGCATGCAGGACACCCTGCTCTCCTCCGTGATCTCATCTTAACAGAGCACTATGGTTCTCTTCCCTGCTGCAGCGTATCATTGGGATACCTCTGACTGGATGCCAAGTGCTCGCTTGTCCGACATCGAGGAGGTGCCCAATTTTGAGACGGCAGATGGAGGCTCGGCTCATCACGGCAGTACCAGAGAACTGGAAACAGATTACTACCTTGGTGGCTACGACATCGACAGTGACTACCCTCCCCCTCACGAAGAGGAGTTTTTGAGCCAGGACCAGTTACCACCTCCTCTTCCAGAGGATTACCCAGACCAATATGAAACCCTCCCACCCTCGCAGCCGGTCTCAATGGCAAGTACTCTCAGCCCTGACTGCAGGAGACGGCCGCACTTCCACCCGAGCCAATACCTCCCTCCTCACCAGTTCCCCAATGAGACAGACACTACAGGATCTCAAACTGGGAACGAATTTAGTACTTTTGCTGTTGGCCCAAGCCAGAACACAGAAAATGTTAGTGCAGGTAAGATGCCCTTATCCTTGCACAACTCTCTAGACGCCTCGTCCTCTGATGTCTCAGCCGGCTGCGGCTTTGATGACTCC
Source organism: Lanius collurio (assembly GCA_020086605.1). NCBI lineage: Eukaryota > Metazoa > Chordata > Aves > Passeriformes > Laniidae > Lanius > Lanius collurio. Next base: position 21,882,750 of record JACBWW010000006.1, on the reverse strand, counting down.
GAAGTAGCCATGAGTGACTTTGAAAGCGTGGAGGAACTCAACCTAGAAAATGTTCACATTCCATTTGTGGAGACCCAGCATCAGACACAAGTGTAAAGGAAGCTCCTTTCTTCTTTCTCCTCCTCTTCTTTTTTTAATTTTGTCATCTGGTCCAATTAATAGTATAAATATTGAGAAGAAATTTTGCTGAAGGTGTATCTATATATATTGGGCAAAGAAGAGTACAGTATAACCCATTATTAACTTGTTCAGAAATGATACTGTATGTGCAGACACGAAGAGACCAATTGTGTTAAGTATTATACATCACGAAATTGTTACAGACAATCTGGAGAGCGTACCTTCTATTTATTACCAAGAGTAAAACTCAGCTTTTGAGGCAGGGGGAAAAATAACTGCTAAATAATTTCTTTCTCTCTCACAAAGTTGGGTTGTTTTGGGGTTTTTTTTTTGGCATTGTGTTATTAAAAGTGTTACAGTGTCATGATCTCCCCACAGTATTAAGGAACGGGTATGGATCATTCTAGGATGCACTGTTGCATGAAATTTTATGTCAGCAAAGAGTGAAAGCAATTGATTACAGGGGCTGCTGCAAGCAACACATCAGATGGCTAAATAAAGCAACATTTACAAATTGACCTATCAAAGACAAGTGACCAGTTAGTTGTCCATAAATATTTATCTATACTTTGTTTATTACATAGCATTTCATTCTACTTTGTGCAGAGCAGCACACATACATACAGTTTATATTTACTCCAAATTGGCTTACTTTGGTTGTCATTTCTAAAGCCTGATGTCAGGTGCCTGTGCATAGCTTCACCCACAAGGACTTCCCGAAATGTCAGAGTTTGCCTCAGGAGTGGCCTGGTGTTGCCCCATTGGAGTATGCACACCCTCAGTTAACGTGGATGAAACGTGAGCATGGATCTGAAAACATGGGGTAACTGACACAACTGATCATTTTTTGGAAATTTATTGCTTGGGCAATCAGCTCTTTAACAGCAGTCCTCATGCTGCAGTTACTGCAGTAAAATTAGTTGTAATTAAGTTACATATAAGGCTGCTGTAACCTCACGTCATTAGTTTAACATCTTTTGGCAAATGTCCATCCCTGGAGTTCATGGGTTGAGTTCTCAGCTTCTGTAGACTGACTCTGTCAGTAGAGCAGCATGGATGGACTGTGGCCAAAGGTCTGTCCCTAGATTTTCCACTGGGTGCATCATTTTGTGGGGTTTGAGGACATCCAAATGTTTGTTTGCTGACTTCAGGATATTGTTGGAACGAAGAAAACCACAGCATCTGTATGTTTTTATGCTTCCCTCAGCCTGATTGGAGTAAATGGTCATTCACACTGATTTGGCCTGAGCAGTCAAGTGCAATCTGGAAATACAGGGTTTTCACTCAATGTATTAAAGCAGAATATGCACACCTGTTTCTCGGTGCTGTGAAGATGTTTTTTACACTGCGTTTTTCAGTGTATTTGTACTTTACCAGTGAATGCGAGTCTACAAGCCTGCATTACTGCTGGATTGTCATCCATTCCTTCCATGGCATAGTTCTGTCATTCTGAGATGCTATTGAGTACCTAAATCATTGTGATACATGAAGAGATTCATTAGCAGGCTTCCTGTGCTCCTTTCCACGTCCTGTCCCTTGGTCAATCACCTCAGCTGGGTAGTTTCGGCAGTTGTATGCCAGGGCATGTTCTTGACCGACATGAGTTTCACACAAAATTAAATTGTGGGCCATTTCTTGACATACAGGAAGGGTTTATTCAGAAATTTTCCCCAACACAAAGAAATTATTAATAGAATGTAATTTAAATAATTGCAGCTTGTAACACTTTTAATAAAACAGGATTTTTAGAATTCTTGGAGTAGGTACAGTGTGTTGCTGCTTCCCTCCAATAGCTGGTATAGCTGTGAAAGATAGGTGTGGATATTTTCTTTGGGATGATGCAGCAATTCTTCAGTAGAAAACAGCTCATTATGCAGATGTATGAATAAAATGAGTGAACTTCTAGAAAGAATGTACTGCACATACAAGTATTATCAAGTGCTTGTCTGCAAATAGGTCCTGTCCATTGAATTTATGAATGTCACTTGGTCTTCTCAAAGTAAACATGCTTCTGTAACAGTGATGTATTCTGAATGTGCTCATGGTGCGTTTCAAACCTTTTCCCCTGATATTATTCCTGTGTTTTTAAGAAGAAAAAAATACGGAAATTTGTATTGTGATTGCAAGGAACTGAGAGTTTTGCCAGAAGGCCATAAAATGGTTTGGCAAGCCTAGAGGCATGGAAAGAGGGTAACTCGTATTGTTCATGAAGTCTATGTTAAGGAGAGGAAATGCAATTAGATTGATGTCTCTTCAAGAGTTAGGAGCATCAGAGTTGGCAAAGCAATTCTGCAAATTTAGCTGCACTTTTAAAGCTTGCATGACCCTCTGAGAATGCGATGCTCTCTTAGCATTGGGCTGCAGTTTACATGAGGTTTGCTCCTACTCAGTTTTGGTTTGAGACATTTTTATCCATTATGCAATTAATTCCGTTCGAGCCCCCAGTTAGTTATTAGGTGTACTTGTCACCTCTCTTCTGTAGTGCAAGTTCCTGAGTCAGCCTGAGACACCAATATCAGACCTTTACTGGGACATATCAAAAGTGTCACAAGGGACAGCATGATGGGAGCCTACTGATTGCCATACAAAAAAAAAAAAAAAAATCAATGTTTCTCACCAAACTTGTTGCCTCAGTAATATATTGTTGGTAGTGAGTTTTCCTAGTAAAATATGCATAAATACAGTGTATAGTACTTTTTCTGTTTGGTGTTGTTGCCATTTCATTTCACTGAACGCCTGCTTATTAAAGTGCTGTTGGGAAGGTGCGAAGGATCGCCCATTCAGCCTTCTCTGTCCTGTTCATGATTTCTATACCTCAATATCTCCTCCCCTCCAAATCCATCTTCAGATTCCCTGTTGAATATTGGTACTTCTGTGGCCTTTCTGGTTTTGTTCAGGCTCTTTTTGATAATTATAAGACCCAAATGCAGATCTAAAGGTGCAAATACCTCTTAGGGAGTGATTCTCATATTAAGATCTCTTGTTAAACCAAGCCATTTTATTTTCTTTTTAATTACTACTCCACACAAAGAAGTCACAGGCTTCTAATCTGGAACATAAGAACACATTCATAACATAGTGTAAGAATTAATGTTCATATTAGTACTTACAATATATATTTCCTTTTTCTACCATCTGATGACTCTGTATCACTGCTGCTGTCATTACCAGGTCCCTGGTTCTGCAAGAGCTACTACCCCTCACATCTCTCCTTATCCTGTGTGTCTGTATTTCAAACTACATCCCTGTAGATGGCTCCACTACACGGTGTTTTCTCTCAGAATCATCTGTAGCAGATGATTTCACAGGCTTAATGAAGTCTTTTGAGTATCACTGGCTTATATCTTAGGATCAAGAAAGTTTTTGGTTTTTGGAAAGAAGCAGCAGAAGAAAAAAGCAGTTTGTTTAAAATACAAATATACATTTATATCAGAAATCACACACTTTGCCAGGAGTGTATGAGTCTAAAAAAGGATGCTTGTTCTCTGATTCTGATCAAGTTGAGAATGTCATTCACAGTGCCAGCCTTTTTAATAACTCTGGCAATGGAAAGAGCCTTACAGTGAGTGCAACATGATTTTTGCCTGCAAATACCACATTAAGTAGCCTTGTGCAAAAATAAAACATAGGCTTACATACCTTTCTTAAGTATGTTAATTATTTTGCCTTTGTATTGTAAACATTCAAAAAAAAAAAAAAAAGGAGAACAAAAACCCCAACAAAACTATAGATACTGGATGTAGTTGCTGTCCTTCACCAGTATCTTAAAGCAGAGTAAAGGGCCAAATGTGACACCATGGAGCTGCAAAATCACTTCCCTCCCGTGGGAGAAAATGGACAACCTCACTAGAAGACCACCATAAAGTTGCCTTCCTCTAGGACCTTCCTATAGGATATGGCATATGAAGGCAACCGAAGGAGGACTTTGAAATGCAGAGATTCACTGCAGAACTGTGATTTCCTGTCAATCAAGCTCTTATCCTTAAGCTCAGTGATGTCTTTGATCCCAAACTATGCCATGAGTTTCTTTAACCTATGGTTCCAGCAAACAGCTGGAAGGAGTCAAAGGCTTCTTACTGCCACTGTTTTCCTGAATCTGAAAGTTGTGTGCTCCATCTGTCAAGCAGGCTCTCCCGCTCTGCATGTCCCACTAAAAATGTAAATTTTGGTCTTTGGAATTTTTTCTCCTGTTCTCTAAATTCTCCAGTGTAGTCTGAAGTAGTGAGAGGCTTGATTTATCGGTACTCTCTCCAGTCAGAAATTTAATGCAGCTGCAGCACGGTGAATAAAAGCATGTCATGAAATGCTGATCAGTGGGGAGGCAGCAGCCTGTTGTCTCTCTGAGCCAGGCAGGTGAGAAATTTTGAGAATATGACATAGAAGTTGTTCCGCTTGTCTCCAGCAAATTCCATCATAAAGAAAAATGTGGGTTGGACAGGACACATGACTAAGAACATACTTTACTCCTCATCGAGCTCCTGCTTGAAAAAGCTAAATGGATGCTATAGTAAGTATATCCTTACAGTGAGTAATACCTGCATTAATGGGAGAGGGAGTTGAAGGTGCCCTGGACCAGTTCTACTAAGCTTCCTTTGAAAAGGAAGCATCCTAATAATGCAGGAAGCCAGCTCTTCAGAACCAGTATGAAAGTACATCTGTGTTTTGTAGATAATGTTTGGAGCTATTCACTCAGTAATAATGAGAATTTCATTGGTTTCCAACAAGAGAATTACATCTTCAGCTTCATTCCTTGATGGTTTACCATCATTTACCATGTGGTAAAAACTGTGCTTTTTGCCTGTTTGCATCTCTGTTCCTCTCAATACAACAAACTGTGATTTGAGCCTTAGAAATTTAGACCATTGCCCATTACCCATGGTTTTTAGCCTGTGTTTCATGAACTCAGCATTTAACATCGCCATTATCAGAAGGGCCATTCAGTTAGTAAATTAGCTGCATCATCCAAGAGATGGGCGGATGGGGAGGAAATGAAACTAAATTAATTTCTTTATGTAATAATGAAAAGCAATAATTGCAAATATGTCGTATTACACAAAGGCCATAAGTAATCTTTACCAGTGTTAAGAGTGCGCTTGAACTGTATTATGGAAAGAGATTGGAGCCCTCAGAACTGTAGCATTCTTTTGTCATAGGAATACCTGAAACGCCATAAATCAGCAATGCAATGACCCCATACTGCCGCTTTTCAGGAGATGACAAAGATGTTTAGGAGTGAAAGCAGTTCTCTTTAAAGCACTGTATTGGAAAAGATTGTCTTGTAAATTTTACCTGTCTCAAGCAGGCTGGTTTGTAAAAGATGTATGTTTTGGTGTTTAAAAAGAAGTTTATAAAATAATGTATATAATGGTTTCAAATTACCAGGCTTTTGTAGATATTTGATGCCAATCAGGTTGCTTTAATTTCTTTTGTTTATTTGTTTGTTTGTTTGATATAATTCTGAAGAGTCATCAAAGTTGGTTTAAACTTCTAAGATAACAGAAAAAAAAAAACAAAAACATTTTAGATCTGAAAACTTTTTAATCATTTCAAAATGTACTGTAACTTTCCTTTGGGTTCAGCTCTTTTTGTTTAACTTCTTTCTGGTTTTAAGATTTTTTTATTGACTTTTTTAAATGAATGTGTTTTGCACAAAAAACTAGAGATATGATTTTTATTCCATTTCAAGTAGGTATTAAGAAATGTCATTTTTCCAATGACAACAAATTCAACCTTATGCAAAAGGGAAGGTTTATCACTTTGAGTGGGTATAGTTCTTCATCTGAAAACTAATTGTTCCTTCATAATTGCTGTTGGCAGTATTGTCTTGTGTTCTTTTGCTATAAAAACAAAACAACAACAAAAAAAGTGTACAGGTTTGTAACTGCCAAAATTTGCTAAAGTTGATGGTTAAAACAAGTTTTCCAAGTAAACAAAAAGAAAAGCCCAGCTGTGTTGACTGCTTCTTGATTTTTCTCCTACTTTCAAAGGAGGGAACAAGATAAGATACACCAGTTCTTGAGAGAATGTAGCATTTCATTGCCTCTCTGTGTTGCAGAAAATACTACTTTTTTGGACTCTTTAAATTAATCTCATTATTACATGGAAATTCCTACATAGGGGCCCCTACCTGCGCTGCAGAGCACTCTTGCCAAGCGTTGTTCAGCTGATGTGTGGAAGCTAAGGCAGTTCCCTAATTTAATCCACATCCTCAAAGAATGCAAAAGGCATCATCACATTGCGTAGCCATCTAGAAAGTGAGCTCCATCAACTGAGACAATTTCAGGGGACAATCCAGCTGTCCTGTGCTAGTTGCTTAGTGGGGAAACAAGGAGTGGGTGTGTAAAGCAGCATCCCACTCCACAATGTGCCTGTCATGGGCATCTCTGTGCTCAAGCATCATGGCACTGGCAGGTGGGACCAGCTGAGCCAAGTTCATGTGTGTTAGACTGCCCCTGGAAAGATATGTCATTGTGCTGGGCATGTGCTCAGTCTGGCTGGGGGTTTGCATTCAGGGATAGCTCATTTATTCCTCCTTCATCACACCTGTCCAGCTCCACAGCCCAAGCTGCCCTAGCTGGACTGGTCTGAAGCATGGCTTCAGAAGGTCAATGTAGGAAGAAGGGAAGATGGTCCTTCCTGAGCTCTTAGAACACCCTGCCATGGCACAGCCAAGAGCACCCCTTATGCTGCTGGGGAGGAGGGATGCTCCCTGCAGCGTGTGCCTCCTTAGAGCAAGGACTCAGAGCAGTATTTCAGTCACCACTAGTCAGCACACAAGTATCCCTTCTCAGCAATCTTGAAACAGAAGTTTGAGCTGTGGAAAGGAGAAATACCAAGTCAGCATTGGAAATGTCTCTTCCCTCAAGAATACTATTTTCTTTTTTTTCTAGCATGGATGACTACCATATTTTAGCCATTTTCCTATTTAATTTTCTATTTCTACTTCTACTTGTAGAGAAGCTCTTTATTCTTTTCCTCTATTACCAAGAGATCTTGACACAATCTCAGGGAAATACTTGTGGCAGCAGAAGTAGCCTGGCAGTTCAGCAAGGCTCACTGTTACAGTGAGATGGAGCAGAGCATTATAAGAGAAAGTAAGTATAGTTCAGAGAACATTCAAGACTACAGGATGTAAAATTCTTGCTTTGGTTAAATGTTCAAAGCTAGAGATATGAAATGACATCAGTATTTCTATTAGGATGGAAAAGATGAGAGCTGAGATGGCAAACAGGTCAAAATGCACCTAAGTGTTATGTCAAAATAGAACTAGCACCACTAATTGTCCCCTTAACATCAACCAAAAATAAGTTCTTTTTTCCCTCCATGTGTTTTGGTAGCAGGTTTTGTAAACATGCAGCAAACCCAATCTGTCATGGTGGAACCCGTCCCCTTGTTAACACTGCAGTGCTGCTGATGCAGGAAGTCACACAGCACCAGAAGCCTTTGTGGTCTAAAAGCTAAGAGGGGAGCACCTCATGAGTAAGTATGAAAAGGAGCAGACACTAAAATGACAGCTCTGATGATTTCAATGGACCTGAGGTTTTTCACACAGAACCTTTTCCTCTCTTTGCACAGAAACATCTGTAGTGCAAAACAACGTGAAAATCAGAGATAGGTGTCTGGCTGTGGCATTTACAGCCCTTCAGAAAAACTTGAAGGGCTTCTGCAGTATTCTAGGGGTCAGTCACGTGGACGTGAAGGAGACAATCCTTCCTATCTGAGCTCTTACGAAGCATCTTCAGATCAAAGACAGACTTTTCCCTGCTGGTAAAACCTTTCCTACTTGCAGTTTTTGTTCTGCCTACCCCCACCCTGTCATGCAGTGGGGGACAAAATATCAGTGCAATGACTGTGACTTTCTCTAATGTTCAAAGAAAGCAATTTAGAAACCCCCTACCTCTTCTCAGCCAGCAGTCACAGCCACAAAGAAGAAAGCATTTTCCAGAAGGCACATCAGCCTGTTGCAGGAAGGACTCCTGGCTGTGGAGAGAAATGCGTGGTTTCATAGGAGAACAGGCAAGGAAATTTTAACAGCAGGTGAATGTCAAGTTCTTCCTCTCTTAACTTCTTCAGATGTATGTTCTCCCCAGCGGTACCGAGGGTCTTTCTGTGCATATATTTAGCTCATATACCCACTTAAACTTGCTTTTCTAGGCTTCCAGAGACTACTTAAATTTCTTCCTTCCAGCACCGAAACCATGCCCCTGGTTCTGGTGTGGAGGAGATGTTATCCACTAGGGCTCCTTATGGGACTTAATGAGCCAGACACCTAAAGATGTGGTGACCAGCCGGCCAAGGAAACCCTACAGTGTCCCTTAGGCCACTGCCATAGAAGAAACATTTACTGTCAGAGTGTTGAAGCACTGGCACAGGATGCCTGGAGAAGCTGTGGCTGCCCCATCCCTGGAAATGTCCAAAGCCAGGGTGGATGGTGCTTGGAGCAACCTGGGATAGTGGAAGGTTATGACAGGGAGCTGGAACTAGATGATATTTAAGGTCCCTTCTGACCCAAACCATTCTATGATTCTATAATTCTGTGGGTTTTTTTCAGGGAGGTATGGCCAGGGATGATCAAGTGCAAGCCAGTTAAGGGAGTCTTTATTCACAGGCATGTGAATTGTTGTGCCGCTGCTTTCATGGGACTTCTATCTTCCAGTACCTCTGGAGTAACATTCTGCAGCACACATAACCTGAGCTTCCAGGAGCCATTGGATAGCCACCAGCACGTGCCGCAGGAGATGGACTTTAAAAGCCAGGGTGAATCCACAGAGCTCAGTGGACACTGCTGCTCTGAAGCTATTGCCCAGCAAAGACAGAAAGTACAAAGAACCAGCTGCACAGATGCCGATTCCAGCTGTCCCACTTGGCTAGTTCTTGGCTTACTCAGACATGTCACGGATTGCCTTCCAGGGAAAAATGCTGCTGTAAACAGGCCAAGCAGAGAGAGCAGCTGCCTGCTGCAGCCTACTGAGCAGTTACATGGCAGTTTGTGAGGTCATTTTTATAGCAAATATATATTAAAAAAAAAAAAAAAGAGAGAGAAGCTATGAAGATAATTTTTTAAGTCACTTTCAGGCATGTATTTCAAATAACAGAAAATTAAATGCATTAAGTGTTAACACAATGATAGAAAGCTATCATATCTGTACAGAACAATGTGTGAGGATTCAAGCAGCATGAGTATTTAAGCCTTAATCCACGTAAAAGGTGATATGCTGATTTTTTAAGTCTGCTAGGTCGTTCCAGTTGTCTTCAGTAACTTCAGGGGTCTCCCTGAGAATGGGATGTTTGCAATCCAGCTGTTGAGGCATTACCACTGCCCTAATACAAACAGTAAATATTTCTCCTGGGAACTGTTTGTTAAGAAAACTTAAATACGCTACTTAAAGTTAGTTGTGAACTGATGTATCGCAAGGAGAACAAGTTCCTGTCCTTCTCCATCCTGCTAAAAGCAGAGTTAACAGTTTCTGTGCATCTTGAGGTCAAAGATTAATACCTGGAGCACTGGAGCTGCTGCCTGTAGAGCTTCCAGTGCAAATCTGTGCCTTGTGTTTGCTTCCCAGCACAGACCAAAATACAGTCATGGGCGGAGGATTTCTGTCATCTAACTTCAGATATCCACAGTGGCAATGCTTCCCTCTGAGCCTGGTCATCCTTAGATCCTTTATGTTCAGTGAAGAGATCTAGGATGTGAAGTCATCTAAACTAATGTTAATATTGACTTTAGGGCATCTTCTGTGAACAGATTATTTGTCTTCAGTGGCCATTAAGGATTCCAGATGATAATCATCTCACCCATGAACTTCTATTTAGATACTATGGATTCTGCCTCCAGGGCATAATTTCCTATTGTTGTTTCATGTAATTTCTTTAATATTTATTAAAATTTAATTGCTTTAATATTTAATCTAATATAAATGTTTAAAATTTACTCCTATGAGAGAAAGAGATAAACAAACTGGAGAGAGGTCAGAGGAGAGCCATTAAGAGGACCAGGGTTTGGAATATATGACATATGGGAAGAATTTAAAGGTTTCAACTTACCTTCTTCTGTAATTCTGTCTATTTCTGTGCTTTCTGTCCTAAGAAAGAAATGTTTTCTATTCTACTTGAATTTCTCCATTGATATGTTAGATATGATTTGCCCTTTCATTAATTATTGTAAATGTAAATCTAATTTAGTAGGTCTTCAGGAAAAATCACTTTAGATTATCCCTGCTTACTGTTAATTTTTAATAGTACTAATTAATTAATGCAAATCTCAAAACTACATTACTCTAAAGGGGAGAAAAAAGTTACTCCTGAAGCAAGAAGATAATGCTCTGATTAAGGCCTTTTTCCATTTCCAAGTTTTTCTATCACATGCTGTCCTATTGTCTGTTTTTTAATGCACCCACATGTAGCCTGATGGAACCAGCAGCACTCAAGCTGTGCATCAGTGCATCTGGTGAGGCAGGGAGACCTACTCAGCACCCAGGATTAGCCAGGTTGACCACAAACCCTCTTTTCCTCCTTCCATCCCTTGAAAACCTGAAAATGTTTAGGAATGTTGCTTTTTCTGCTGGCCTACAGGAGATGAGGGAAATTTTTCAGTGCACAGCAGAGTCAGAGCAAGAGGTGCCAGGAAAACATCCGTGCTCTAAGATTGCAGGAAAATACAGCACTGTATCACTGACAAGTGCCTGGTTTTGTCTGTGCTGTCCAGCCCTCTTGTTTTGGAAAATGGTGTCATTTTTCCTAGGCCAGAGGTAAGGCTAGTTGATTTCTTTTGATTGTTATGTTCGGTGATAAATTTGAGCCATTTAAAGAATAACTGATTACGAGTAATAGCAAACTGAAAAAAAAAGTTCAGAAGAACATAATAATTCCTCTTTAAAAGTACCCAAAGGCCTGGTGAGCTGGAGTGTTGGAGGCTGTAGTTTAATCACCCTCTTCAAAGAAACTTCAAAGAAACTCCCCCTGTCATGTTGTTCCCTTGGGCTGGACGTAGGTAGGTGTGGGAGCAGTGCTCCCAAGTAAGAGTCCAGAGAACATGGAGGCCAGCATTGCTCCAGCTGGTGATACAAAAGAGGCTGTCATATTCAAATCAGTCTCTACTTAAGGAATTTTAGTTAATATAATTCATTGCTTTTTAACAATAACTGTTGATTATTCAGGTAGCAAAGTAAAAAAATAAGAGAAAAACACAACAAATTGCACAAAAAGCTAGGGAAAAACCTGTTTTACAAGATGCAGTCCTCCAGGGTTGTCCCTGCCCCTGTGTGGGTGGTCCAAGGCCACAATTCCTCAGAGAGGATCTTACCCCAGCATGAGTCACTACAGCTTCAGTTCCCTCGGGTGTACCTTCTCTGGCATGGAGCACCTCTTTCCAAGAGCATTTCCAGCCATTTTCCCAACAACATGTCCTTCCACAAGCTTCCTTATTGTCTTTTCTCATGTGTCTTGACCCTTGCAGGTGATGTTTCCTTAAATGCATTTGAGCATGATTTTTTTTACCACCTGTGAGTTGATATTGTGTCTCAGTGAACTAAACTCAGAAATAGGGTAGTAGATAATGCTTTGAATAAGTGCTTTAGTGTGATGATAGGAGTTTGATCTTTGGCTAAGAAGCAATCTTTGGCTGTGTAAGACTAATAGTAGGTAGATGATATTTCCAGCTTTACTAAGACTCATTCAAATCTCAACAAGGAATGTTGAGAAGCTGGAAAGCATTCAGAAAATCTGCAAAACTGAAATAAGAGTTAAGATCCAAACTTTGCAGTGACTCATTTATTTAGCTATCAAAAGATTGTTAAAAATTACTAGAGAAAACAAAGATTTGTCTGTCTCAGGCTAGTTCTGTAGCAAGGCAGGGAACTGACATCGAGAAATTACTCACGTAGAGCTTGGACTGAGTGCCCATCACTGGACATTTTTAAATCTCTCTGATCTTAAATCTTTCTGTTTTTAAACAGACTTCCATCTGTATCTCTGAAAGATAAGCTGTCGTTCAGGTCAAAGTTACAGAACTGACAGTACACCCAGGAAAGCTATTTGGTCTGTAGTAAACAAAAAGCCAGTCAATGTGGTCAAAATTAATTCCTCTATGAGTAAAAAAAAAATTATTATTCATTTAGAGAAGACATTAAAAGTCTGAGAGATAGAAAATTCCCCTTGGTGTTGAGCAGACCCTGTCTGCAAACCTCCCTGGTGTGTCTGCCTTGTGGAGTACCAAGTCAGCACTCCTGCCCTGGTCAGCCAGGTTTGCAGCTGAACTTTGCTAGGAACCACTGAGGAAGAGGTGGGTGGTTTATAGGCACTAATCCATCATTTTACATATTTATTTCTTATTTTAATGCCTGCTTTTTTTCTTTCCTAAATCATATTTTTAATCAAGGGACCATTTCATTTTTTTGACTGCAATACTGAAAGAATGCGACTTCAACAATATTACTCCAGAACACTTTCTGAGGGAATTTAGCATTTGCAAAGGAATTACTCATCATACACTCTGTAGGAAGAAATAAATTTTCTTCCAAATTGCCAATGAAGGTGTTTTTAATTTTTCTTTTTCTTTTCCTTCTTTCTTGTTTGCTCTGATTTCGAGAGCCAGAGGTGTTTTTGACATTAGATCACTACTTTGACGTGGTTTCTTCACAGGGGACTAATTTTAGGGGACAATAGAGTTTATCATGCGAAGGAGAATTACTCATTGCTTAGAGAAACTAAGCAAAAGGGAAAAACTTCAAATTGTCAAAAGCACTCACCAGAAACTCAAACTAAAAATGTTTTAGGCAACTGAAAGGGATCTTCATGTTCCCGCACAGATAGATTAGAAAGGATAGTGGACACACTTTTGGCAGCACACAAGACCACAGTGGTAGATGCTTTAAGGGCTTTCAGCTTGGTCATCAAATTGGAATATGTCTTGTAGTGATACAACGATGACATCTTGAGCTTTATTATAGGGAAAACATCTGTGTCGGGTGTTCCTGCTGCATCCCACAAGACACTGTGGTGACTGCTATGTGAGTGCTTACAAAGACACTGTCACAGCCTCCTGGTCCTCAACAACAGAAGCCAGTGACTGAGTTTTGCATAGGGCTACAGCAAGTTAGGGACATATGTTTCACTGAATTTCAGGGTTTACATCTCAAAGAATGCTGGTAACTTTTCGCCACTTGTTGGAAATACATCACGTCCACCATCGGATTAATTAAGTTCGAGAGATGGGACAATGCAATTATTCTGAATTTATTGTTTAACACAGCGCATCAGCAGAGGCATGTGGTATTCACAATACCTCCAAATAATGGTGACTAGTCAGAAAAGTTAGTGTTACATGACCTTTTATAAACTTTTAATCCAATAGGCATTAAAAATGACATTTTGTTTTAAATTTGCAACCTATCACCTGTGAAATCCCTGCTGCAATGCAGTGGTCTCTTGACCAGTGGGTCCTTAAGTCACATACACATAGAGATACTTCTATTATACCGTCTAAATTCTTAGCTTAAACTATATAAAATCACATTACTCTAATTAAAAACCCTCCACCAATACACCCAGTGTAGATTTTCACTTATAATTATAAAAACAGAGACATGTAGCTCTCTGCCAATTAAGCCAAGCCTAATCTCTTCCAAGGCTGTAAGTCAAACCCTTTGACAGAAGTCTGTATTTTTCTGATTCCCACAAAAGAACTCAGTGCTAATAGTTTTCAGGATTCGAGAGAGGATCATTTAGCATGCGTGTCTTGATAAGCATTTGAAGGCTTGCAGATAATGCAGAGATACACATCCTGGTTCTGTGCTGGTCCTGAGAAACTGAACAAAATCCAAGCTGTGCATTTTAAGTTAATGCTTTATAATGGACAGTAACCATGTCAGCATATCTCAGATGACCTCTCAGCTGTCTTCCAGAATGTTGTCAACACCCCTTTCCAGTTGGGAAGCAATGCACAGTAATTTAAAACTCTTACAATAGTCTAGTCAAGTTCCTGGTATGTGATAGGCAACACTGAAATAATATACATCGATTTAATCATCTCAAACTTACCCAGTCAAAACAATGACTCCCATGAAAGGTTGTTCTGTTGGTTAGCTGCCTCAGTGGCAATTAAAAGTATCCTTCTCTATATTGATTTAGGGCCCTTTTGAATTCTCCTCCATGTAATAGAATCAAATCAAAGGCCGAAGATGAGCAAATGGTACTCCTACTTCTTCTTTCCTTATTTTTAGGAAATCACTGAGCTATCATATTTTCCTGCCCTCCTAGCTAGAGAATTGAGCAACCTGACAGGCAAACAGCAAGTCTCCACCAGCCAGAGGAGCATCAAGGCAGATGTCTGTTCTGTCCAGCAGTCAGACATCTCCATGCTTACTTGGGTCTTTTTGTTCTTTCTGTATGAATATTCTTGTATCTTTTTCTCCTGAAAAGATGGTCCTTGCATCAGTGTGTATTTGAATTGTTGTCCTTTTTTTAACCTTTGCTTTCCTGTCTGGATGAAGAGGCAGAAGAATCTATACACAAAGTAGAAAAAGTAGCTCAGGGAAACCACATTGAGGCTGTGTATAAAAAGGGAGCTTTAACTAAAGTAAGGTTCAAGGAGGAAACAGCAGTCAAGTTGAAGAAGCAGTTTTCTCTGCAGTGTTTTGGCTGGTTGGAGATTCTGGCCATGACCTGGGTGAGTCACCATAGTGGGGGCTGCTCTGTACCAACCAGGGTAGTGATGCTCGCATTGGTGAGGGTCCAATGCTCAAATAGAAGTTGTCTCAGCAGCCAACTGCCTGTATATGCCCTTTCCTTTGCATCCTGATGTCTGGTTCCCTCCCACGTGCTTCCATCTGTGCAGGTCCCTCTAATGAACAGCCTCTGCACCCATTGCAATCTCATTGCTGTTGCTCACACCAAGTGGATTCTTCTAGTCTTCAGACTCATGGTGTCAATTATAGCATGGCTTTCTGCCAGGGCAGGATCCCAGGACACCTGCTTTTGTCCCATAAACTATTTTCAAAGCTAAGCTACTTTGATTGTCTGAGCACAGAGAGGAGCAAATTGCCTGGGAGATGCTGCTCCGGATGTGATAAGATGGTACTATCAGGAGCCAGCATGCCTGTTGTGACTGTGATAAGCAGAGGCATTCCTGCTCCCTACACTCTTTTTGCCTGAGGAGATCATGTGGCTTGTTATTCCAGATGAATATGTTGGATTATTTCCTAAAGCATGGGGTGGCAAAGCCTCTGTCCTGTGAATGCAGTGCAAGCCAGAGCTGGATAACTCTGCAGTGGGGCTGATTATGGAACTGCCGCTGGCTGTACAGGCGCTTTTCATCTTTTGCCCTCTCCCAATTCCTGCCTGTAACATAAAAATTTTATTCCTCAAAGAAGTTACTGTACTTTGGGGGTTTAAAACTTTTCTCTGAAAGTAGATTAGAGTGGCTAAAGCACCCTCCAGTGCCCACAGAAACTACCCCAATCCAAAGTGCAATGTGAGCAGTAAATAAGCGGCATTTGAAAACATAATTTGTCAATTAGGTTAGAATGAAATTGAATATCACATTGGAGAAGAGAAGCATAGCAGAAATGTTTGTGCATAGCCACAACAGAAATGAAGGAACTTGGATGCCAGACCAACAAGGGCTTCATAACTATACTGGTAGTGATTTCCTGAAAACCAATAAACATTTTGCACACATGGGCTTTGGATATTCATTCAGTTAAAATGGACAGTTTGTGAGATCCTATATTACTAATAATTTTTCTCATTTTCCTCTTTGGATATATAGAGTTTTGCAATGCAAAAGTTCAATAATCAGGGAAAAAGAAAAAAAATAAGAAACTGAAAATAAAATGCAATCTTTATTGGAAGGAACAATTTCTGATAAGAGGAGAAGTACTACTGAGAGCAATAGGAGTTCTGATGACAGATGCTGATCACCAAGACCTCATTTATTATCTTGACATGTCATTTTGGTGCTCTTAATATCTTTAATCATTGTCAAGCAAGAACAAGAATCCAAAATAACTGAACATCTGCTTGATTCCATTTTTCTTCGTATGGAAATGAAATCTTTGCTTTTACTCAAATTCCCTGGATAAATACTTTCTTTCATGGATTTTATTTCATTCTAATCCTCCTGGTGTCTATGCGAAAGCAATTGTGTGTATAAATACACAGAGCAGCTGTAGCCATATTGGATAATAGGCCTATAATTACTTCTCTGATTTAAAGCCTAATAGTTTATTCCACAACTGTTGTGATGCATTTTTATTAATATTGCAATAATTTTGCTGCCCTTTTGCTAAGTTACGTACCATTGTCTCCCAAAATAAATGGAACACTTACAGTATAAGGGATAATTAGAATTTAGCTCAGTATGGAAATACTTAACTCTCAGATATCCAACTCAATCTATTTACAACAGGAACTTAGGAACAAAATACTAAGAGGAACATGGATTAAAACTGAAGTTCCTTTGTGCCACTTTATTGAAAGCACACAAACCAAACCAGGGGGTGAAACTACACATTTAATCAGGGCTTTAAACATCTTGGGTTTCTTGAAGAGATTTCTCATGGCCCTAGATACGGTCAATAAGTGAAAATTTGTTTCCTGTAAAGGTAAACATGTTTTGTAGTGGGCCAGGATTGCCCAATTGTGAATTGATATTTGAATTTCCTAGAATTTCCCCAGGAGTTCTACAGTTACAGATTTGCTGCACTTGTAAGAGATGAGCTTATTGCTTTAGTTAATAACAACTCTAGGGAAATGGAAGACAGCAAGTATGATGCCCAGTTTGATAGTTAGCTTCAGGTAACAACAGACTCATAAGGCTGAATACTGTATTAAGCAAATAACTCAAAACAGTGACAGAGAATAGAATTAGAGGAGAGTTAGCATTGATTTGGTTGGTAGAAGTAATCTGTCACAAATCTACTTGAATTCTTAGGTGAAGTCAATGAGGATGTCAAAATGAGTGTGTGGTGAACGTGCTGTACCTAGTGTCTTTAAAAAACTTTCAGTGTGGTCCTACAAGAAAAAAATCATCAAAGAAATTAAGCTAATGTGAAAAGCCAGATTCCTCAGGGGAAAACCTGGTTAAACTGTCAGAAATAAAAGATAAGAGGCCATGAGTTCAAATATCACAGAGTTAAAAAAAATAATTTTAGAAGGCTCAGTGATAGAATCTGGGCAGTTCAACATATTCACAAATTATTCACAAAAATGTTGTACCAAAGTGTGCAAATAATATAAAATTATTCAGGATAGTCAGAATTTAAGATGACTACAAACACTTGCAGAAATGTCAGATTAGATTTTATGTTGATAAATTATATTATAAAAATATATTGCATTGCAAAAAATAACTCTAGTTGTGTTTAATGGGTTCTAATGATGCATTTTTATCCAGAAAAGAAATCTGGAGTCAATGTCAGCAGTCATTGTGAAAATGATGTTTCTTCTGAAAACATCTACTTAATGCTTAGATGTTCAAAAGCAATTTGTATTGGGAATTACTAGGAAAGCAATTGAAAACACAGGTAAAATTATACTTCTTTCTAAATCAATAAAGCACCCTTATCTTCAATTTTGTGTGGTTTTGTGGTCTTTTATCTCACATAGGGCATAGCTGAACTGCAGAAAGACCAGAAAATCAGTAGCAGTATTCCACCATACAGGAAGATGTATATTAAGATATTACATCTTAAAAAGAAATACAAAAATGTTTTATGATAAAGACCTGGAAACACTAGAAACATGGAATACTTATACAGAGAACATGCCTAGGAAACAATTATTCACTGCTTTTTCCTAATACAGAATTAGAGGGACTCCATGTAATTCTTAAGCAGTGATTTTGAAACAAATGGAAAGTAATACTTTATATAGAGTGAACTCGAGAAAAGTTTGATTTAAAAAGTCATAGAGTCCAAAACATAATTGGTGATTATGATACAAACAGAATCATGTGAAGTTTATAAAGCAAATGTTTTACAAATCCCTTGATGGCTATTTAACTGAAATTCTTTAAAGGCAAACTCTGGTTCAGGTATTTCCTAGGAGACTTCCCCAGCTCTCTTTACTAGTAAGGATCGCTATGTACTTTGAGTTATCCTATTTCTTATGTTCTTTTTCTAAGCATCTTGTGCTAGTCATCTTCATAGACAGCATATATGGGCTGTTAGTGTCACCCCATGTTCTTACACTCTAAATTTGCTGCATTATGAAACACAAAACTTAGCGCTCCTTTATAATGTAAGTTGGCAGTATTCACTTAATTTGTATCAATTTCTCTTCAAGAAGCACCAGCTTTTTGGTTTAGCTAAGTGATCTGACTTCAGGTTATCCTCTGTCAGATGACGTTTGTCTCGCACAAGATTAATTACATTACTACAGTTGAAATCCCAACCCTATTTTTGAACCATGCTCTTGGAATTAGAGGCTGATACTCTCAGTGTTCAACTAAGTGTTTTAAGGTGTTTAACAACTGTCTGGGTGATGAGCTCTGATCTCACTATTAGGCCCTGTAAAACTGTTTGTATTGATGTTCATTTACATTAATTTCCATTACTGTCTTCATCTGCCATCATGTTCTTAGGAAAGGTTCGTCTGAAGTTCAGACATACAGTTCCTGGGTGTGACTGACCCAGCTGGCATGCTGCCAGAATAAATTACAGCTTTCACTGGTTAAATGGATTCAAGAGCAGCTGTCAGACCTGTCAGAGCTGCCGAAACATCAGGTCATTGAGGGGGCTGGATGTCAGCTATATGCACTTGTGCAAAGAGAAGGGATTGCTTTTTGAAGGAAGAAAGGAAACATCAGGCTGCTGAACTACAGATACACAGCAAGGTGGGTCTGAACCAGGCACTCAGCAGTGGATGTCTGGCTTCCTGAAGCTCTTGTTATTCAGGGGAAAAGGATCAAATACAGCTTATTGGAAGCTGTACAGAAAGCACCTGCATGTGTTATCTGTATCCACACATACATAAACATACATACATGTAAACATGCATGTACATTGAGATTTGGAATACTACGTGCCTTTAGAGACCAGGCTAGTTAAAACTGCATGCAAATAAACTTAACTGCCAATGGAAAAAAAAAAAAAAAAAGCCAAAACACCTCAAAAAACCCCCTAAGCTTAGGGGTTTGGTTGGCTGCTTGATACCCTGAGCCCATGAGCTGTACCTGTCCAGTAGCTACCTGTGTGAGCAGAAAAATCTGTGTGCACATTATTCTTCAGACTTTCTGAAGCTACCTCTGAGGTATAGTGTGGTTACAAAGGCTTTCAGCCCATGCTGAGAGCTCAGAAAATCAGACTTAAAGTGAGGCATCCTAAACACAGGCAGCCAAAATGATTGGTTTTTTTAAAGAAACTAAAACCAACATAATAGCTGCTTAAAGCATAGTAAGGAATTTAAAAGATTTCTGCTTATGGATGAAAATCTTCTCTGCATTGATAGCTAAAAATGTGTTAAAAGGCCTTTCTGTATTAACACCCACAGTAAATGAATAGGACAAATTGCACTTCCTTACTAGCATTCCAATCTGGAGGGGATGACTAAGAAATATTCATAATTCATAGCTATGACATCAAGCCAGTGAATATTGTGTTTCTAGCCTTTACACTGTGAGTGGCAATCTCAGTCCCTGGGAACAGGTTATATTTTTGCATGGAGTGGGACTTCTGCGCATTGTATGCAGCAAACAAATCTGATCTCCTTCCTTCTATGACAGTGTGACCTGCCTAGTGAATGAAGGAAATGCTGTGGATGTTGTCTACCTAGATTTCATTAATGTCTTTGACAATGTCCCTAGTAGCATTCTCCTGGAGAAACTGGCTGCTCATGGCTTGGACAGGTGCACTCTTTGGTGAGTAAAAAAATGGCTGGATTTTGGAGCTCAGAGAGTGGTTGCAGCTGGAGCTACATCCAGCTGGTGGCTAGTCACAAGTGGGGGTCCCCCAGACTCCATCAGTATTGGGGACAGTTCTGCTTATTACACTACTGCATCATTGCCCCTTCCTTCGCCTCTTTTGTGAACAATCTCTGAAAGGTGTCACTGTTCCCACTGCAGTCAGCAATGCCCATAAAGCAGGTCCAATTCAGGCCTATTTTAAGGCATACTCTGTGCTTAGTTTTTCTTGCTTCTCGGTTCTTGGTATTTTTGTTGCTCAGTATCAAGATGTTATGAGCCAGTCTGTAGATGTATGAAGGACTGAGGCACCTTGTTTAGTCAGTGGAAAGAGTGCTTTAACTCACTCTTGAGAAGTACTACAATGTTTTCAGTGAGTGTACAGGGTAGCTAAGTGCCTCCCTTTGGCAGTCTCGATTTTTGAACAGTGTAATAGCCAAGTTACGTACCACAGGTATTTAGGTCTGGAAACTGCTCCTACTTCCCTTTTACACTTTTCTTTTTTACAGATGGGTCAAGGGGAGAAGAAAAGCGTATGCATTTCCTCTTTATCCACTCCTAAGCGAACAAGTCTTCTCTGTGTTTGCATGAATGCAAGGGTCTGTCAGCATACAATAATGGTGTTTAAGCTATTGCTGAATTTCACATAAGTTTGTTAGAGAGGTACAGGGCTAAAACTGTAATAAATGTTATTTATAGACAACATTTCTTGATAAACAAAAACAAAATTAACTGCAATCTCACACCTTTGTCTTATGTCTCATGTACGAGGGCCAAGTGCTAAGTACCTATGAACATCCAGCAAGAAAAAAAAAATTTAAACCTGAGGATTTCTAAAAAAAAAAAGTGGAGCATTGTTTAGGAGGCCAGTTGTCTATAATCTCACTTCAAGATTTCTTAAAAATGTGGATTCAGCACAAACTTCTGATTTCTTTGTTCTCTAGGATAAGACTATTTCGCTGTGAGGCCCCTTAGGTTCCACATTAAAAGAAATAAAAGGATGAAAGGAGAGACAGAAAAGACAAAAAACAAAGTGAAATTTTAGACACTGCAACTACCATATTCAGTCTCACTGATATTGGTGATGGGTACAAGAAGGCCACTCCTCCGCATTTGAGTCTGATTTCAAGCATCTGCTTTGACATTTAAGTAGATGAATCATTAAATGCAACATTTACCTGGAGGCAGGGATGCACTTCATTGTTTTTTTCTCCTGGCAGCACAATATATTCTAAAATATAAGGATGCTTAAAGATTTTGCGTCAGTGGATTCTGCTTATTTAAAAACAAACCAAGAATCGTACTTTTTCAAGTTTGTTTATGAGAAGATCATAAAATGAGACCCTTAAGTTACCTCACCATCCTTCCTTGATCAGAAAGAGATGAGCTTCAGCAATTGCTAATTGTTTTTAAAGAATATGAACCCCAAATCCAAAACATTTGACAGAGACAGCTGAAAAACTGAACTGAAGTTGACCTTGTTAATACAGGCTTGTACTTCTGCAGTACTCATGAGGGGGGAAGGGAAGGAAGAGCAAATATGCAGATAAATGTAATTCAGAATGCAGACACAACAGGTGGCTTGCAGTTGATTGCTGATGCATAGATGTAAAACTAGGAGTTCTACAGTATAGCAGTGTATACTCATGGCTGAACTGAGCCACTTAGATGCCATTTTGACCCCTCAAAGGGTAATGTTGGTACAACAATCAGACAAAATTCTTATTTCTTCTCTTAGGTGATACTTGCACATCCATCTCATACCCATTATTCTCTAAGGAAACTGCTAAGAGGAAAAAAAAACTTTACTTTCAGGAAGCACTTAATGGAAGACTGTAAAATACGTAGTGAAAGAAGACTCTCCACTTGATGTTGGAAGTGTATGGGTGAAATTGGAGCCTAAATATATTGGGTGGGATGGCAGACAGGGAAGAAGGCAGAAAGGAGTGGAAAAGCATGGACAGAAAAACAACTATGTCAGGAAATCAACTTCTATTCCATATTTAACAAAAATGATGATGACTTGCACCAACTTGAAATAACACTGGGAGTAAGGAGGAAAATCCTCAACTAGAAAGTTCTAAATGTAAGATTTGTTGCTCTGATCTGTTATGGGGTAAGAGGAAGAAGCTTTCACAAGGTGCTTGGACAATATCATCCAGGCAAAGGGTGAGGCAGACAACAGGAGGGCATGATTACAAATCTACAGCAGAATATTAAATAACCTGGATTTAGTCTTGCCACACAGAGGCTCAGGCAGAAGGCTTACAGGGGTGCCTCTTCTTTCAGCTACAGAGCCCCTGCCCTTAAATGCCTGAACTGGAATAGCTTTGTGTAGAACAAACAGAACACAAAAAACTATCAAAACACACTGAGAATTTTGGCTTCTCTACAACTAAATTGCCAAGAGACTGCCAAGACTCGTTTGAAAGATACTGTCTAAATATATTTTATATTAAAAGGTATGAATGATTCAGAGGTGTTTCGCCTGCTGCACAGAGTAACCCAGCAAACAGGGAAAGCAGTCACTTTTACTAAATAAATCAAGTCCATGACCTGGAAAACATTAAGGCTAAATCTCCTCCACTAACTCAGGAATACTACAGTAGGAAAAGGAAACCTTCTTAGGGCAGGATGTTACAGAAAAATAATTACAATTCTAGATAAACCATTCAGCTTCCTCACCACGCGCTGGACAACAAGAAAGAGACAGAAGCAGCAAAACACTGGGATCCAAACCAAAGCAAACCACCACACTGAAGAAAATCCTCCAGTAAAACTTGTGGGGTCTCTGTTTGAGAAGATTTCCAGGCTATTGCCCTGAGGGTAGCAATAGCAGTTCATCACCAAGGCCTTCCCTGTCTGCTGGAAAGTGCCCTGGAAGTAAACCCAAAATGGAATAAATTAAGATAATGCTGTGACTGACTTCAATATCACACATATATACTAATAAGGAGATGAAAAATTCCCATAGCATTTTGTTGGCACCCTGATCTGCCATAGCTATCAGGTCACAGAGAAAAAGAAAACTATGCCTTATATTCACAGTAAACTGCACAAACTGCAACTCCTGTTAGTACCGTGATAATCGCCCTTGTGAGAACGGGAATTTACTGGAGGGTATCTAAGGGGCCATCGCAGGGAAAGGAGCAAAATGTTTCAGGAACCGAAGTGTCTTTATCTGTGCCATTTTCAGAACAACAAGCTCGGGTTTCCTGGAATGAATTTGTGCATTTTCCTTGGAAATGGACACTTAGTAACCACCACTTAGTTACCACCAGACCGTGGCCTGTCAAACGGTAAATCTGCATTGGGCAGTTACAATTGCTAAAGGTCTATTAAATAACATGGTGGAAAGAAAAATATATGTTCTACAGTGACACTTCTTAACAGAGAACTCTCTCTCCAGAGGCTTCCATAATAGATAAGCATTTTGTTCAAGATATAACCCTATATTCAAGCGCATAACCTACAGGGTGCTTGCAGCAGACAAGAAGTCACAGACATACATAGATTAATACTGTTTATGATAGACAAGCAAAGGATCTCCCAGAATACCAGTTTAGTGCCTCTGCCAGGATGAAATTACTCCTTGAAGAAAAAGCAAACATTTTGTTTACTTCTGTATTAAATTCCTATTATTACTGTAAATGACATTTGTCTTTCTTATTTCTTGGGGGAACCTGAAATAATGAGAAATTTATTCCCTCCCTGGAAGCAGAAAAATATATCACTTTTAACACATTGTCTGTGGTCTGTACTGTCAACTTGGACTTTGTGCTATGGATGCAATTTTCATACAATGAACAGTCAAATCCTCATTCGTGTCACGACATAAAGCAGGCTTTGTATGTTGCCTAAATACATTTCCAAGACTCATCCCAAAAGCAAAACAGAAACATAGGCATAAGGGACCACCAAGTATGCACAGGCTGAGAGGTTCTAAGCAGGATATGAATGGATCACAGGCACTTAGTGATCCATCTCAGCCAGCAGAAGAAACTACCCCAAGGCGAAGAGCCAAATGCTCAGTGTTCCTGCCTGTGCTGCCTGTTCTGTGTAAGGACTACAGGTCTTTGCTACAGCTTCAGGGCATGAAGAACTAAGAAAGAACAGTTTGTCAACTGCACAGGTGAACTTCCAACCCTGAGACTCCTTGATAAAGGAATCCTCAACAGGAAAGAGCAGATAAGCTGCTTCCCTTGGGCCAAGAGAGAGGCCCTGTGTGTCCCCCACAGTAGAAACTTCATCCTCATTAGTAAATTTTTATAGAAAAAGGCTGTGGTAGCTCACTGCTTGTGCAGGGATTCTACGAGTCAGACTTCCCAATATGCCTTTTGAGCAGACCTATGAAAGTATTACATTTAGGGACAACCTCTGGCTGCAAGGAATAAATCCTTAATCTTGTCTTGTCCTGCTTTTCTTTTTCCATGTGGGTTCGAAGAGTGGAAAATTGCAGTTAAATTTAATGTAAAGTCTTAGAAGCCTGTCTTTTTAGATAGACTTCTAGTCCAGCTCATCAGGCAAGTGAGAACTTTATCTTCTAATAGTGTGTCTGCCATGAACAGCACATGGCTTATAGAAGTGCCTTAAGCAATACTGTTGTCAGCATCTCACAGACTTGTTAGAGCATCAGTTCCTTATCAAATTCTATTTTCCAGCAGGAGTCCCTTCTTATGTTATTAAACTAACACTTCAATCTTCTGGTGAAGGCTTTCTTTTGATACCAAAAGTAATAAAAACCATAGAGGAAAACCCTTCCCCTGGATTAATGGATTCACCATGATTTTTTGATCCCCTTGTCATGAATATTTTGATCAAATAATCAGTTAAATCATATTAAAGGGTTAGCTATGATTCTAAGTTAAAAATTGTGAAGTATAAGGTATAGAAATATCAGGAGTGCTGTGTAACCATAGAAACCTCACCAAGAAGTTACTGGACCCTTATGTTTCAGTCAAGAAACTGTGGAAACAATCATGCTCACCAATTACGCTGCTTGGAAACACTCTACCCATCCGATCTTGATTTTAATTCAAGGATTCTGAACAGTAGACCTCAGCAGAAATAACCAATGATTGTTTTAGGCTTTGAATATTGATGAAGTTAATGATAGGATATGAACTATTGGAACTAATCAATGTAAGGTTAAATTTAAGAGCAAGCATAGTATGTACAGTGTGCAAAAGAACTAATGTAACAATGATGTAGCAGAAAAAGTATATAAAAGGGGTAGGTTTTGTTTGTTGAGTGGGACACATTTCAGAGGAGCTCTCCCCTGTGTCCCAGGCACCCCCAATAGAGAAGTACCTACTTATTCACACTGAATTTGTTTTGGATAAGTTTTTTTTTTCATCCTGTTTGGTGATGCCCTTGCTAGAGGTCTTTGAAGATCCAAAATGAGGAAAAAAAGCCAGTAAAGAGGCAGGGCATATGGCTAAGGGGATAGGTGTAAAAGGTGATATGGCTACTTGAGTCCTTATCTCCATTTCTCTACACATTCCTTCTCTTCCCAAGCCTCACTTAGTTCTTTTTTCCCTGTGTCCAACACTCTACTTTCTTTGCTGCCCTTTCCTTTTAAATGGGGATTCTGTTGGCTCTCAGTTCTCCTCTGGTGCTCATGACACAATTGTGCTGAGACATGAAGATGTCCATCAGCAATGTGTTGACTCCCTCCAAAAGGGTGCTTGGTGGCCCACCCTGGGGCTAAAACAGTCTGGAGTCCTTTCCCTGGCAAGGGCTTCCCAAAAGCCCTTCTAGTACCCAGTCCACTGCATGGCCAGCCTTCTGTGCTCTCTGCAGGGAAGGATGGATTGCATCTGCAAACCAGGTTTCTCTCCGTGTGTTTGATTGTCTCCACCAAGAGCATTATTTACCAAAATGCTAGCAAGTTTGACGATTTTATCAGCAATGCTCAGCACTCAGCAGCTGCTGCTGTTTCCAGTGCCTAAAAGAAAGCCGATCAAAACCCTGAGAACCTGCCAGCAGTATCTGCAAGCCATGAACCTGTCACAAAAGAAAGCTGGGGTGTGATGCCTCCTCCTGCAGAGACTGCCAGCACCCTGGAAGCACTGGGTCTTGGCAATGGGAACAATGTAGACATGGAGGTGTGTTTACCAGTCGGGGCTGGGGAGGGGGTTGTTGTTTGGTTTTAATACATATCTACATTGGTGCGTTCTGGTTGAAAAGAATTATCAAGCACATCCATCAAATCCATGAGTTGCCCTTCTTTTATGTACACATGGACAGAAAGAAACCAGACATAGCACAGAGTAAAAATACCATATGTGTCACCCTGCGTCCCACTGGCAAACACAGCGCTCAGATCTCTTTATCAAAGGTCAAGTTGCCTCCTGATCATGTACAAAAACCTGCTCACCTGGAGGAAAAGAGCCAAATGCACACAGCTGTGCTGAAAAATCATGTGCATGATTAAAGGAGCTGGGAAAGGCATCTCAGCTGCTGAACAGGGTGTTTGGGCTGGCCCCTCACACATTACACAGGTTTGAGATGCTGTGCTTCCAGACCGGCTGGGCTGGGAGGGAATACCAGAGTGAGGCAATTGCATTTAACCAGGAGAAGGGTAACATTTAAGGGTTTAAGCCTCTACTGTTGAATTCAACAGACATCAAAGCAGGGGAAAAAAGCCCTTCTACTGATTGCCTTGGTGAAACAGGTTGTGGTTATGACCTTGGCTACAGCAAGGACTAACAGCCTTCTATGAAGTATCTGGTCCCATTTCTCACTGCAGTCCCATTCTGACTGTTCTTGCTGTAACAGAGTTGTCTCCCAAAACCATATTTCTCTTTAACCTTCAGCTCCATTTTTTTCTGAAGGCTGAGAGTTGTCCACTGGTCTCTTCGCAAGTTCCTGGGGCACAGTTTCAAAAACCTGCATCTTTTAAGGGTTTATTAAAGTACTGTTCTCCCAAGCCAGAGGAAAACTGGGTCTCCTGGTGATGGCACATGAATCTGTACAGAGACCTGCTGAAGGCTGGAAAAAACTTCAAGGCAGTATGAGAAGACAGTGGTGGGGAGGGAATGAAGGGATAATAACAGGCATATGACTTCTGCATGCCTGATAAGGGAAAATGGAAAGAGGCAATACACTTCCTGGAGATCACAGCCTCTAGAGTACTTCAGCCTCACCTAAGTGCAAAGCTCTGTTAAATCACTGCGCCTTTAGCAAATTAATGTCTTTGCTGCTGAAGGCAGAATGAAAACAATCCATTATATAAAGGGCTGCCAATTATGGTCCTTTTACTCACACAGAGGAGTGATGGGATGTTATGTGTGTGGCTAGAGTGGGATGCTTCTGATCATAATGTCCACTTACCTCTGTTTAGATCCCTTCCCAGATCCCTCTGACTTCTACAGCTCTTGCTTGAATGAACAATGTAAGAGAGTGTGACCTCTGTGGTAAGTGCAAGGAAAGATGAGGAGAAATGTGCTAGTCCTGTAAGATGAGGTTAACAGCAGTCTGGAAGAGTGGAAAATAGGCTTACCTCCTGTGATGCACAATGTCTGGTGGCACATTTTATTTTAGCATAAGCCTACATTAGTATTCCTATTTTATCACTAACTTACAGGGACTAGTGAAGGTGTCCTTATTCCTGGCAAGCAGTATATTGCTATGTAAACTACTCCATTATTCTTAACTGTGCAGCTTCCAGAATAATATTTTCAATTCATATTTATTGTAAGTAAGAGTATAAAAATTTGGACATGTATAATGATGAGGGTACAAAGAACTTTTAAAGGTGAGGTCTTTCATTTCAATGTTCTGTGTAATACACCTGAAATATTATGACATGTTTAACAACATGCACAAGAAAACAGAATTGCTCTCTTAGTGTTAATGATCCTTGTTACATAAAATAGAAAATGTCTTAAAACCAAAACTATAAAAAGACATTAATATTTTCTAATGTTCTTGAATAACAACCTAATAAAATTAATATAACTTTCTATTAGTGGGACCATTTTCATTCTCGGGCTAAAAAGCAATGAGCCATGTAGGATCTGCAGTGTATGGAATATGGATATTACTTGAACAAAGAAGCTAAATTATTTTAAATATTTTAGGGATTAAAATGAGTGTTCCTAATAATTTCAAACCTACTCTCACTCATGGTGCAATTTTCTGAGCATCATCATTCTCCTTCCTCAATGATGTGCCAGCAGAACTATAAAGGATGAGGAGGCACTGGGACTATGGAATACTTTGGTTTGGGATTAAAAGAAGGCAAGATAAAAAAAAAAGCAAAAAAAATCCCAAACACTTTTATTGGCCACTCTGAATACGTGAAAAACACTTTGGAGCTCTACCCTAAGACTGTAGCACATACTTCAAAAGGGGATGATATTGCTACCCAGAAAACTAGAAAGTTCAAAGTAGAAATGGCCAAGATCATGCAGTGACTAAAAACAGAGGTGAGGCTCTGCAGGGACTTCAAATGGTAACTGCCCATCATATGAGTGAGCTAACACATGATGCACCTGATGCAGCAGCTCAGTTTTAGTGAAAGCTTTGCTTTTCTCACTAATCTTGTTATGGTGTCTCCACTCTATATTCAATTTTGGATGGAAAATGAGAGTTTTATAGTGTATCCAGCTACATCTAGCAGTTAAGCCAGAATAATATATGCTATGAAGGTAAAGGACAGCATCTATTTCATGCTTGAATACTTACTCCCAAGTAAACATCTTCATGCAGATAATTTTTTCCAGAATAGTTATGCCAAAATAGCTATTCCCATGTGACCGCTCAGCCTGAAGCAGTTGAGAATGCACCACATTTGCACTGATTCACTTTAAGAGTTTACCCAAACTAGAGCAACTATGGGTTGAATCTCTTGTATGGGAGACAAAAATACACAAGTACAAGCTGTCCTTTGATGAACCCCATCGTAAAAAATACGTCAGTTTCAAAACAAGTCCAAATGTTTAATGAACATTTTAGTCATTTAAAAGACAGGTTTGGGATGAAAGCCTTTCCATTTAAATGCACTAG
Organism: Lanius collurio; assembly: GCA_020086605.1. Lineage (NCBI taxonomy): Eukaryota > Metazoa > Chordata > Aves > Passeriformes > Laniidae > Lanius > Lanius collurio. The sequence continues at coordinate 21,853,721 of JACBWW010000006.1, read as the reverse complement.
CTCTCCCTCAGACACTCCAAAGGCATCCGTGTGTTTTGGAATGTCGTGTTGGTATCCAACACAAGGTTCTTTTACCCCCTTAAATTTTAGATATTTTTATCTGAATACTGTTAGGTTTTATCCCCTGAAAATATACACAGCAGGTAATTGCCTCCATTGGTGTAGCAGAGCAAGAAAAAGACCCCATAGTCTCAAATTTTGCATTTCTGCTTTCCTTCATTTCCAGTGAAGGAAATGAATTATTTGTTATTATCAGAGTTATGCTTCAAGACCCTGCTGAGAGTAAACCTCTTTGGACATGATGCTGTGCAGACATACAGTAACTATTTTATCATAAACTTCAATGATTTTGCATCTTTGCTTTCCTTGTTTTCCTACTTGGGACTGAGCCAAAATCTCCAGATGCTGATTCCTAAGACACTGGTGGGGAAGTTAGGCTAGTCAGGTCTTTCTCTGGTTAGCATCACTCCATTCTCTCTACCAACACAACTGAAATGGTTAATGTTAGATAAAATACATAGCTCTTTGTTCATGAAAGCAAACAGAAATTGCCAGAAAAATTATTACATTTTTCTCAATAAGTTCCCTTCTACTGAGGCTGAACTTTTTTTCCTGTAGAAGAAGGTATAGATAACATTAATCTGTCTAAGAATCCAATTTCAATGTTGTTGGATTTGGTTTTCTTCAGGCAAAAATATTTTTTCTTTAGAGGTTTCATTATATTTTAATTATTAAAAATTAAGATTAGGATTAAAATGTGGCTAAAACCCCCTAGATGATTGAAAAGATTTAAACCAAAATGTTTTCATAACTTCTCCTCCCAAAGAAAGTGTTATCTCTTGAATTATCATTCAAATTTAAACCTAGTAATTGTTTGCTAAATAGCAAAACATTTTTGAGATAGAAACAGTAGCTTCTTAACACTTGGATTATCCCTTCTCACAGAATAGATTTATAGGCAGTCATATCAAGGAACAAAGAGATACTTGATGTCTCCTAACTCTGGGGCTTTGTAGAGAAATAAACCCTTAATATTTACAAGAAAGGCTATTGGGAAAGAATAAACTCTTTTCAGGGAACCCCTGAAAATTTTTAGTCCTATCTCATGTGAACGTTCTTGACTTCCATGCTTGAATTCAATATTTAGTAAAAATACAATTTCCTCCTTTAAAATTGCCTTTAATTAAAACCTGACTATAGCATCAATTATTTTGTGAGACAGTTTCTCCTTCTGAATAACAAACTAAAACTGTGAATATCTAATGTTATGTCCAACCAGCATGCAATTGTTTCCCGCCCAGAGGGCCTTTTGGGAATGGTCCACAACTTGCTGTGTCTGCCAGGCCTTGCTGGAGCATTGCAGGGGAGAGTGCTTATTGGGACTGGTCCAACCACAGGCCGGATGGACAGGTTATTAAATGTGTTAAAAATGGGCTGGGCTGCCAGAATCAGAGGGCAGTAATCAATGGCTCAGTGTCCAGTGGGAAACCAGTTATGGATGAAATACATCAGGTGTTGATTATCTTCATCAGTTACCCAGGCAATGAGGCAGGACAAAGCCTCAGCAAATTTGTGGGTTAAGTTAAATTGGAGGCACTTGATATGCAAAGCAGGAGAGATTTAATTCAAGGGGACCTTGGTAAATTCAGGGATGGGACCAATAGAAATTTCAAGAAGTTCATCAAGAAATACCAAGTGCTCCATCTGGGGCGGAGTAACTCCACTGTTACAAACATGAATACACATGGGAAACAGACTGGCTCAGTGTTGAACAGGACCTGAGAGTTATGGTGGACACAAGGCTCAATATCAGCTTAGAGTGTGGTCTCCTCACAAGTAAGACAAACTGCAGAACAGTGTTATACACGGACAAGCAAGCCCAACAGGAAAAAGGCAAGTAGCCTCATCTCCTTGGCCCTGGTGAAACCACACCTTGCAAAACTCAGTCTGGTTTTGGGTCTTCCAGACCAAGAGAGTTGTGGAGAAACTGGAAAGGGTCCAAAGGGTGGCTGTACATATGATCAGTACCCAGAATTCCAATAAGGAGATATTAAGGGAGCTGGGATTGTTTGGTTCTGTGAAGAAGAGGTTGAACAGAGACCTAATTGCAGTCTATAGGACTTGAAGGGGAGACAGAAACTCCTTTCAGCAACAGCAGTAAGAGAATATATAAAAATTAGCAACAGTCACAGACCAGGATACAGGCTGTTCAGGTTAGACATTAATTTTTTCATCAGCACTGGAACCAGATGTCCAAGAAGTCTAAAAATCATCCATTCTAAGATTTTCAGATCAGCTAGTAAAGCCACACTGCTTTAATGCTGGTGATCCTCAAGGAGGAGGTTAGAGAAGACCCCTGCAGAGATCCCTCCAATCAGCATTCGCCCTGGTTCTTACACAGTGTAGGGCTTTCATATAGCTTTATGTGAATTTTGCTGTGGGGCTGCTGATGTCTCCAGCTGCCTGCTCCACCTTTCTGCTGGTACTTGCTGGCCCTGCTGAACAACCAGCAGAGCAGAGCCCAGGCGCCCAATTCCCCTGCTGGCCCACAGTCATGGCATGCACCCTGGGAACTGAGGCACACAGCCAGTGCCACCCACTCCAATGGGGAAGGAGCTGTTAGACACCCTCAAAGAATACAGTGTGTCCTGTCACCACCTCAGCTGTTTGCTAGGCCAACTTTACCTGGCAGTCTGGGCTTAGCGCCATTTTCAAGCCCAGCTTTTTCAAGCCTTGCAGAATGGAGCAATAGAGCTGATGTCCATCCTTCCCCCTTGTATGCCTCTAAATATATGGTAAACTAAGGAGATCTTTGTAGAGTGATGGTGTCTGTCTGTATGTCTGGGCAGTAATATTGACAAAAGTATCTTTGCCGAAAGGATTCCCATACGATAGGACAATTCTAGTTTTGTACCCAGCATGTTCAAAACTCGTGCGGTCCCGGGGACAGTCATAAAAAAGATAATTGCAAGATTCTTACTGGGGGCAGAAAAGTATCATTTTTCTCAAAAACATGACAGATTACAAAATGGCTGATTCTGCTCTTTATGTGGTAATTCATTATCCCCTGTTACCAGAAACAGATTTATCAATTCATCAATGTAAGGAAAACTCATCTTTTCCAATGATATACAATAAATCCTTGCTTGTCAGCTTTACCCTGAAAAAATGCAAAGCATCCTGCAAGAAGCAGCCCCACTGTGTCCTCCCAAGCACAAAAACTCTGTTTTTCTTAACTGCAAATCTAACCTTCCTAGGAAATACAAGGAAATATAGTGATTTGACTGTGATGATCATCTCATTAACAGAAGTATCCCTTGTCTCCATTGTTAGTAAATGTATATTCATACAGAAAATGGCCTGTTTAACCCATCATTATTTTTGTATATGGATATATTATTTTTTTCCCCTCTATGGATTATGTAATGTTTCCCTTAAAACATATTTGTATGGGACTGTAAGCTGATAATAGAGAAGACAGGGTGATTGAAACCTTCTGGGCTTCAGTGCTTTTAAAGAACAATCCCTGTCATTGAGACCTTCAGTGGGATTTGTCAGACTTCATGTGCTTATCCTTGAGCCAACCACCTACCCCCAATGTCCAAACAGGCAGAGGAATAGATAATTCAAGGGCAAAATTCAGTGTGCTCAGGTGCAGACACATAAGTGAATTGGTTGAATTACAAAAGTTCTTCTTCCTCTCCATTTCACAGAAGAGGACCCAATAGACCAGGTTAGGTGTAGATATATGCACTGCAGACACCTCAAGATAGATGAGACTATCCCTAACCTTGATGTGGGCTGTTCCCCCTAAACAGAAGGTAATCTGTTTTCAGAAAGAACTTCAAAGAATTTCTCCCCATTGTAAGATCTGAAGTTCAGCTCTTTGTTCCAACAGATACAGTTGTCTCTGTACAATATGCCATGTATTGGAGCCCCAGTAACCTCTTTGTGAGAGTTGCATTTATCCTCAAAATAGTATCTATGCACTGGAAGCACCTGTATCTTGACCAGCTCTCACAAAGATTTCTGATTCTCTAAGTAGACTGGAAATATTCTTCTTTAAGTACATCCTTTTTTTGAAGACTTTTGCAAAATAACTGCTTCTCAGAGGCATGGTGACTATCCCCAAAATAAATTCTCATTTCTTTTTGATCATGCAAATATACTCAACTTGTACTTTTAAAACTCTTTCTCAGGATATGTGGTTTTGGTTTTCCTTTTCACAGTCTCTAGGATCTTGCTGATCCTGCAGTCCACTATGCACTATTCTGTTTTCCTTCTGAACAGTTATTTTTTGCAGCCTGACAAAATCTGATTGCTTTTCCTCAACTTAAAAAAGGAACTTTAGCAGTTCTGTTTCTCCTTTGAGTCCCTGATATCCCATCTGGACTCAGATTCTGCAAACCATCCAAAACTGCATATTCAGCTCTGCAACCTCCAATCTGTTATAAATGATGCAGCAGTCCCTTTCTTTCTTCCAGCTTCTCCTACCAAGTTCAGGCCTTTCAAATGCATCATTCTTTTTAAAGCACAGTACTTTTCAAATATCTGTGACTGTCCAGCTGTCATATTTCATTTAAATATAGCTATTAAGCTTAGTGTGTCCAACCCATTAATATTAAAATAAAAATAGCTACCCTCGGTGTGTCTTCCTTTCCAGAAGGTCCATTTGCATTCATGAATACACAAAATCCTTGCCACTGATGTTCCCAGTTGGCAGGATTTCTGGAGTGCTTTGGGGTTTCTACCTTCCGCTCCAGTTTCTCAAGTCTTCTCTTCCATTTTTCTTTTTCCCCTTCCACTACTTCTGTGTAGAGTGGCTAATGTGATGACTAACATGAACCTTGACTCAGAGTGTTTATCTCTTAGGAGACTTCCATATCACAGAAGATAAAAGAAGGAAAATTGTTGGAAAGAGCTTGAAAAAAAAGGAGGGATTTTCATGCCTAATTCTGTATCAGGTTATTCGTCAATTAACACTAACAAGCCACAATTCACAAGCAAGATGAGCCAAACCTCTTAAATGCCCAGTCAGCTGTACAACCCAGAAATTTCCATATCTCTGTTACAAAGGCAGGGTTTCCTTCTTTGGGATTTTTTCTACCTCTTTTCTAAATCAAGAGAAAAAAAGTCATGGTTGGGAATTACTGCTACTGGATAAGAGTCAGACAGGATATGTTAGGAGATAGAAAGAAGGACTCTTAAACACAATAAAAGAAAAGCTTGAGAAGAAACATGTTATGCAAACCTGATTCTCCAGACAAGAAGTGTATCTTTTCCCTGTTTGCTTTAATTCAGCAACTAGTTTCTGGGGGGAAAAAAAACTACAAAACAATAAAAAAACCCACCAAAAATACCACTAACCAAAAATAAAACAAAAAAAACCAAACCAAACAAAAACACTCACAAAAACCCAAACAAACAAACAAACAAACAAACACATTAAAATTATTACTGATTTGAGAGAAAAGGGAAGAATTCATGCCAGTGTCATGGAAATACGAATGGTTCTGTGGGGCTTAGTTGCCAGCTTGCTTTAAACCACAACAATTATATTATAAATACTTGGCTGTATGAATTGCATGGATGTGGGTTATTTTTCTGTGTAATGAAGAGAACCATCCAGACTGTTGAATTTGACATGAGCTCTCACCTCCAAATTCTGCACCTGGGGATGCAGTAATTGGCCCGATGAAGGAGCCTGACCTCCTTCCGTGCTGTGGAAATTGTCAGTGAGATGCATTGGGTTGGGGATTAAATCAGCCTAGGTGGTCTTGGCTGACTCAGAAAAAAAGCTGATATTTCCAGGAAGGGAATAATAGAACATTTAGAACTAAGAAGCTTTCTGATCTGGAAGAGAGTTCAGAAACATACAACTTGCAGGTCTTTGTCACATCAATATCCTTTATCATAGAATCACAGAATATGCTGAGTTAGAAGGGGTCCATCAGGATCATCAAGTCCAGCCCTTTAGAACATTTATAATTCCTTTATAACCTGTTAAATTAGCTGCTTATACAAAAATGCCTCCACTGCTCAAACTTGCAAGTAAATAGTGATTTTTTTTTTTATTATTATTATAAAGAGTAGCTGTGGTAACAGTATTAAGTCATGGTCACTCTTTTTTTCTAGCACTCTGCATTTCTCAAATGAATCTTCTGAACTTTTGATTTCTGGAGGCAGAAAACTTTTAATTTCTAATAGGCTAGAGTGAAACTCGCTCAAATTGTTATCATAACAAAGAGACAAAATCATTTCAATGCAAGAGAACAATTATTATTCACAAATTGTGTTAACAAAGTAACTTTTAAATGAAAGAAAACTTTTTAACTTGAAACATTTTAATAGGTCTAGTGTTCTCTTCTCCAAGTGTCACCTGATTGTCCATGAGGATTTGCCCAGACCTGGTACATCTGTGGCAGTTGTTCCCTCTGCAGCTGCGTTGTTTGGGACCAGCTGCTTTCCAAATGGATGTGCTGTCAGTCTAAGGAATCAAGGAACCCTGCCCTGCACACAGCATGGTAGAAGTAGGGCTGTGCTGATACCCATCAAGTACCATATCATGTAGCTTTACTGCCTCAGGTGTTTGCATTCCACGTCCCAGTGAGGATGTGTCTGTAGAGAACTTGTGACTGATTGTCATTTATCTCCAGCCAGTGGACTCAAAGGCATGTGATAAGGTGCCCCTGTGATAGACCATAAACCATTGTGTAGGCATCCAGCAGATATCCAAGTTGATTCAACCCCATCCATCAAATAAAGCAGTGAGGCTCCTTCCTTGTCTCCTCCAAACCATGCACTCACTCTTGTGAATGAGCCCAGTGTCAGTCTGCTCACTGGAGCATACTGTGATCCACCTGGCTTGCTAAGATAGCAGAAGAATATCCACCATTTTTACTGCGTGATTAAAAGCTTAAAGAACAACAGAAAAGACTGGCAGACGATAAGAGCAAAAATGTGCTCCAAGGAGGGAGAACTGGGACTCCTCCTTTTTGGCAGCAATCAGCTTTTATGTTCAGTGCAAATAGCTCTGTGCAAGACTCATCCATGAGGATGCAGCAGCTGTAGATGAAAAGAGAGGATCACAATGAATAGGTATTGTTTATAAAACTGTATGGAAAGTCTCCAGCAACAGACCCACAATCCAGACTAGCAGGTTTGTTTCCAACAGGGATACAGATCTGAAATGCAGTGCTCTAGCACTCTAGGCCACTGTGCTTGCAACAGGTGCAGTAAGACTCAGGACCTGTATCATCAGCTCTCCAAAGGAGTGGTTACAAAGCTTTCAGATGTTTGGGGTAAAAGGGATAAAGAGCAGATTTTGTGTCAACATGTGCAGTATGGCATATAGAGTGGATTTCAAATATGATGTTTGGGATCAGGAAAGTGGGAGATAAGCTATTTTATAAACATACTAACTTTTATGCAAAAAAAAAACATGGAAAAAGGACATTTGCTGGTGGCAATGCTATTGTGAAGACATGAAGAGGAGTGAAAGGTAAAGACAAGGAAAGCATCAGACCTTTGCCCCACATTTTTTTAAATAATGTAAACCTTTTGTAACTTAGCATAGATTTTGGCAAGACCTGAAATTCTTCCTTAACTGTGTGATATAGTGCATGCAAAAGGTATGTCTTGATGGGAAAAGGGTTTCTGTGCTGTGCAGAACACTCAGCCCAGTGATGTCTATCCAGAACTTACCTCACACATTATTAGGGGTAGAGCCATGCTTTGCATAGTTGGTCCCCTTGAGCTTTGTAAGCAAGGTAGATGTAGCAGAGATGCTCCTCTGAGACCTGTATTAAGCAGGGACTAAAATAATTGGAGATTTTAAAAGGGATTTGAAGGGGTGGGGAAAGCATGAGAGAAAGTGTGAAGCTGAAGAGATTCATCATTAGGTTCACATTTCATATTTCACTGACTTTCAACTTCTATTGATTCTTGATTCCCTTTCAGCAGCTCCACCTTATTAGGAAGGTAAATTACTGACAAGAACTGAAGAAATTGCTATCACGTACTGCTACAGAAATACTGTGTGATTAGCTCAAAGTGACTCATATGTTTTTCACAGTGTGGGAGAAACCATACCTGCTTGAAAATAATCCCTTCTCACTCCGAATAATCCTTTCAGTAGTACACTCTAACACATAAAAGCAGGGTCAAAGTGCTCTCAGACAACTCACATATTTCAGTTGCCTCCTAAAAACACCAACTCTTGGTACTTTTATTCCTTAGCACAGTGTTGGAAGGAGCTGCTTTCTGCAGTGTACCTAACAGAGTCACCACTGATAAAGGAAGAATTACAGGTACATTGAAAAATTATACCTAAGATATCATAGGCCAGTTGACTAGAGCTCTGTGACATTCATTGCATGGTGCATATTTAAAAAAAAAATAGTGTAAATTAATTATTTACAGCGTCAGGCAATAAAAATATTGTACAATCTCATATGGGAGATCTCTTCCCAAAGTGTGAGCTTAGTAATTCCTTCATCAAAGGTATATCCTGCAAAATTAAACTGGTAGCTCAAAGGTCCTGAAAGGATATCTGGTATTGTGGATGTCAGCCCACAATTCTTGCATTAGTATTTTGATCATCTTTCTTCTTGAGCTTGCTGCCTACAAAGAATAATGCTTAGTCCTATCTGCTAAATAAGTTTTCTTTGACAAAGGGAGAATTACTTGAGTTTTAATTCATTCTTTAATTCAATTTAAGCCTAAAATGTCTTAAAACAATACAGAAAAAATTCTTTAAGAGTTCCATCTTGTCATCACCACAAGTCGTGATGATAGCATCCCTACCCCAGATTGGGTACCACTGCAGTATAAATTAACCATAATGACAGTGATTGTGAGATGGCTTGAAATGGGTAGCAGAAGGAACAGACACTTGCAACCTCCCCTCAGCATTAGACTATAACATTTAAAAGCTAATGAGCTAAAAAGGAATGAATGAGAAAATTAATAATGCACTGCAGAGTAGAGCATTCAAGAGAAACTTCTCCTCCCCTCCATACCAGGGCTAATTAATGAGATCTATCCTAATAAAAACAACCCTAAGCACTACTTCTTCATTTTTAACAACCTGTATTACAAGTGAATGTATAAATGCTCTTTGTAAAATTACAGATTTGAGTGGCTATGAATCATGACACTTAAAATGACATTTTCAATTGTGAAAGAAAATTCAAGGACACTGATTTTTCAAGTGGTTTGTTGTGTTCATATTGCTGTTAAGGAGTCCAGGTGGTTGTTCAATCAAATAACTGCTTTTTTTTCTTGTATGGGTGCATGCTCCCAAAACACTACAGAAGTTGGACAATTTTTGCACTAATTAATAGTCCATGCATTCTTACTACAGAAAAAGGAGTTTCCCAGGATGCAGCTGCTAGCAGTTTGGGCCTTCCATGTTAAAATACTAGCAGCAGGCAAGAAATTGTTTTAACCATCACCGTGGAATACAAATGGACCAACTCATCTCAAAGGGAACTTTGTCACACTAACAAAAAGGACACGACTTTCAAGTTGACATAAACTTGCAAGACAACTAAAGGGAGTGATGAATTAATGACTCACACATAACCACTCCCACATTTGTAGATACTGTCCTTTCCCTAGAGGATAAGTAATGCCTCACTGTCTTTTTATTCTGCATACAGAGAATCATAGCTCATAGAAACATCTAGGTTGGAAAAGACCTTTAAGATCATTGAATCCCACCATATAGATAGCAATGACAAATCCATCACTAAACCATGCCCCTCAGCATCTCATCTACATATCTTTTAAATACCTCCAGGGATGGTGATTCAACCACTTCCCTAGGCAAGTGCTTTTATCAACTTATTCACACATGCAGATCATTATGTCCTTATGTTCTTTTCCATCTTGCATCAGAATCAAAGAATTGTGAAATGGTTTGAGTTAAAAGTGACCTGAAATATCATCTAGTTCCACCCATCTTGCCATGGGCAGAGGCATTTTTCACTAGACCAGGTTGCTTAAAGCCCGTTCAATTTCATTGCAAACACCTCCAGTGATGTGGCATTCACAACTCTGGACAACCAGTTCCAGTGTCACATCACCCTCAGTGTAAAAATACTTTTTTTTTCTGATGTCCAATCTAACTCCATCGCCATTCAATTTAAAAATTTTACCCCTTGTACTGTCACTGCAGACCATGGTGAAAAGTCTCCATCTTTCTTATAAGCCCCCTTTTAATACTGAAAGGCCACAGTTATGTATATGCAAGCACATGGTCTTTGAATGTTTCCTAGGGAGTGCGCTGAAAAAGGAGAAAATTGATTGAGAAGCAAGTGAAATTCCTAACCAGTATTCCTCCTTGGGGAAGAACTGGCATTGAGAGTTATTTTTAACTTTAGACTTATTGTAGCAGAGACTAAAACATTGAAAAAAAATCAGCTACAGCATGGGAAATTGGAAACTAATATTTTATTTTGGTTTTTTTTTTTTTTCCCCTTAGTTTGGCAATGTCTGGAGTAAAATAGTACATGGATAGTGCACATGGTTAGTTCTGTACATGGCTTGTTCTGTACATGCAATAACCATACGCAAAAATTTTTTGGAAATTTGTTGAACAAAATGTCAATCTGGATAGTGGTTGTGCTACTGCCAGTGACTGGGGAGTATTAATTACGAGGAGATGCCAGATATTGCTCATTAACATCAGTTGTTCCTATGTCTGTAAATCTTGTGAACTTCGCATAACTTGACAATATCCATGAATCACCAGGTGACTTTCATGGCATGGAACTCACAATTACAGAGGTTTATGATTTATACTTGGGTTTATTAGAAATTTTGACTGGTAATGCAACTGCATGCATTACAGTTTATTTGGACCCTCTGTTACACATGTACTTAAATTATGTGGCTGTATATACATATAATTTCTGTTATATTTGTATAAGCATTTAAACAAGTACACTGGGTGTAACCTTGTCTCTACCTTCCTTCTGGGGCTAGCAGGATGAAGAAAACTGGGGAAATTCTCATCCTTTTGGAGAAGAGAGAGTGTCCTCTCCAGTCCTACAATCAGAGCACTGGGGTGGAGGGTTACAGGAAGGATAGGCAGGAGAAGCAAGGTAGGAGGTGTGACACCATATGTAAGGGAGATGTTTGACTGCATAGTCCTTACAGTTAGTGGTGATGTGGTTGATGTGATGGCAGGAGACCGTATTGGCCGCAGCAATGACAAAAGGGTTGGGTTTAAAATTTTCAGTGAAATAAGAAAAAATGACAGCAAAGTTGCTACCCTGGCCTTCAGAAGAACAAGCTTTGAGTTATTCAGGGAGATATTTAGCAAAGCATTTTCACTTTTCAAGGCTGGTCAGTCTTTAAGAACAATCATTTATAAGCTCAGGAGCAGGCAATTCCAGTGTATCCTAAGTCAAGTAAGCAGTGCAGAGGACCTGTCTGGAGAGAGCAGTCTGGGGGGCTGGTTGGCAGCAGCTCAGTGTGAGCCTGCAGTGAGCCCCAGCAGCCAAGAGAGTAAACCCTATCCTGGGGTCTGTCAGACACAGCATTACCAGCTGGCCAGAAGAGGTGGTTGTCCTGCTGTGTTCAACACTGGTGATTGTCCTCTCCTCTTGTGTGCTGTGTGCAGTGCTGAGCCAACAGTTCAGAAGGATGTGAAGGTCCTTAAACCCACCCAGAGGATGGCAACGAAGCTGGTGGAAGAGCTGAAAGGAATGTCCTGTGCAAGGCTGCTAAGAACCTTGGGCTTGTCTAGTTTAGAGGAAAAGAGGCTAAGGGGCAACTTTTTGCTCTTCTGGAGGAGGGGCAGTGGAGAGAGAGATGCTTATCTCTTCCCCCTGGTATCCAATGATAAGATGAATAGAAATGGTTCAAAGATGCACTAGGGGAGATTTAGACCAGACATGAGGAAGCATTTTTTAATGAGAGGATGATCACACACTGCAACAGGCTTTCTAGAGAGGTGGTCCATTCCCCAAGCCTGTCAGTGTTTAAGAACCATTTGGACATAGTTCTTCAACAAAATTAGTCAGGCACAAGAACTAGATGATTTTTGTAGGTACTTCCAACTAAATTTGTCTATTCTATTCTTCTGCACATTCATGGGCATTCCCAACAATTTTGTTTCCCTTTAGGTCTGGAGCGCTGTCTACATTTGGTAGCATGTGAAAGTAGCATGTCAGATCAGCATAAGACAAGAGAGGGCTTATTTGTTAGCTGTGTGCTAGTGCTTGAATAGATCACTGGAGCCTGGTCTCCAAGGAGAGGGCCTGTGGACAAGAAAAATATTGATAAGAGACTGTGCCCAGGTTTCCTATACTCAGTGTTTATGCAGGCAAGCTGGAGATAGAGGCAAGAGAAGACACAGGTGTAGGAGTATAAGGTAAAGTACTCAGTGATACACTGAGCCCTGCATAACAAAGCCCACTGCATTTCACCCAGGTATGCACAGACAGGCCTTGTGCCAAACTAAAGGAAACCTTCCAGACTGACTTCTAGCCCAAAAAGGAAGATATCAGGGAACAGAGGTCCCATTCCTTGCCTTGCTGTCTTGTTCCTTTTGTCAATTACTTACAATAGAAAAAGTTCTGCCTAATTTCTTAATTGCAAATGGTTATTTCCATCTTCTGGTATTGATTCTTATTCCTTTCTCTCTAATTCTTTAAATTCCAGCATTCCTCATGAGAGTACACTAGGTATTGGTCTTATAGATTAAAAACAAGTAATTTTTAAGGTTTTGTTCCAACAGACTAAAAACACTGAACTCATTAATTTGGTCCCAGACAAGAATTTCCTTCAGCTCTCAAATATTTCTTTGGCTCTCTACTGATCACCTACAGATATTATTAAGCCCTCCTGAAAGAATGCAGTACTCCAGTGCTGGGTTTGTTTATCCCAAATACACAATGGAAAGAGCAGTCTGACAATGTTTACCAATTATTGCCCTGATTACAGATTCAGTAATACTAGTTATTTTTACCACCACATCTGTTTGTTCAACACAGTCAGTAAATTGCTTCACAACCACTGCTGCTTACAGAGTTACTCTGCCATGCTGTGTATTCTCTACATGGTGTTACCACATCGTACTGGTACTTACATGTGTAACTTTGTTGTTGGCTGTATTAAAACACAGCTTGTATGGACTAAGAATAGTAAGCAACCCTTACCAGTCATTCTATCTCCACATTCCTGTTTGTGGTGGCTACTATGTTGGTCTACAGTTTGATCTGCAATAGAGTGAGAGACTGAATTAAGCAATTCAGTGCCTTAAACTCCTAATGAGCTTATACTTGATAGTCTCAGTCATTCATGTTTGAGGCATGATTCATGTTATATTTAACAGCTTTCCACAGAGTACGGGACTCCCTCCTTTCTGATTCTGAACTGTAATCTGCCTTCCTGCCTGGATCTCTATCAAGGACAGTCATAAAATAAATCTTGGGACATATTGCTTGTCTTTCCTGGAGGGGTCCCACATCCTTTGCTGCCAAGATGCATGAATTGGGTAGACAGCTTTCTCTCAGACTGCCTTGAAGCAGTGTGGACACTGGACATCTGGCTTACATGCTCCATGTTTGAAGCTCTGTGGCTTCATAGTGGCTGCACTGAAGTGGATAAGTGAGCAAAATGTTCTCCAGTAGTTTTAAGTGTATTGACTCTGAAAAGATAGCACATATGTAAACTCACTTACCAAAGGCTTTATCCACTCAGTTCATGTTCTGCAGTACAGTACTGACTTTTAACAGGAATGCCAAAGCAAGCTAAATGCTCTAAAGAGTTTGAGTAAGAGATATCACTATCTTTAGCAGTAGAATGGAAACTTGGATTAGAATGGAAATATTCTTAACATATCCTTCCATATATGTAACCTTCAATACATCAGATTTGCATTATATCACTTAATAATAGGGCTTTGCCATTGCTAGGATTTCATTACTGCTGGCACTATTATATTTCCCCCCTTTCATTTCTTTAGTTATACACAGTGTTTACATTTTACATAGTGCTATTTCCCTATTTTCGCATTTTTATTTTTTACCATTTCTGTCCACTGGCTGACCTCTTTCCTCTGCTGAAGAAAGGACTTGAGCCCAACACTGTGGGGTTTTACTATCCTGATTGCTTAAGGTCTCCTGTCTGCTGCATTGTTAATGCTGATGATTTGTTAAACACAGCCACAAAGGCATATTCAATTTAGTTCCCACCACTGAAGAGCACACTGCCTACGACACCAAGCTGTCATTTTCTGTGCCACCTCTGAGCCCTGCCTCATTCTACAGTGTAAGTCTAATCTAATTCTCTTCTTCCATTTCATCTGCTATCTCATGGCTACACGGTTCTCCTGTTCTATTTCACTGATAATTTTTCTTAGCCTGAAAACTATGTCTCCTAAAACCTAGAAAATATGTGTCTTACAGTTGGGATCATGTCTGTCTTTACAAGTTCAGAATAATCAGGTCATGGTAGCTGGTATCAAGGTAGCATTTAGCTGTCATTTCAGAAACTATTTCATTTTCTAAATTCAGCATGTTCTTGTAAATCTCCAAGGTGAATTTAGGGAAGAAAGTTGTAATGTTTTTAATTAAAAGGAAAAATATAATTCAAGGCAAGCCACTTTTAATTATCTTGCATCGATGGTGAGGAAAGAAAATGCATACATCAAATTTCCCAGCCACTCATGTACCACCAACTCTTAAGTCATAATATTAAGGTCTGTTTTAACAATGAGTGAAGAAACCAATAAAAAATTTATGACCTTCAGTCCCTGAAAGTGACTTTCTGGACTTCATCAAACATCACTATTTATTACAATGAGGTTTAAAATAATAATTTTCCATATATTTTCCTCTATCTATAATATTTTAAATGTGTTAAAAAGTATATGAGGTTATAAATGCTCCAGGTTGTTTCATTTTCCTTGGAAAGAGGTGATAGGAACTCTGCAGAACCTGCTGGGTAACTTCTCTGTTAGGATTTGGAGACTGTACCCAGCAGCAGTGCTTCTGCACAGCAGGACCTGCTATCCAACCAAGGTACAGCTAACAGAGGAGAGAGAAATTTGGGAAAATGGATTCATAAAGGTCTCTGGAGAATGTGGTTTAAATAGAAGGGAGCTTTAGTGGAGCTGAATTGACAAAAAAGAATAAGCCATTGATGCTTTGACTGTTGATTGACTGATTGATTGATTGATTGATTGATTGATGCATTGAAGCCTTTACAGACCAAATGTTGGTGAGAGAGACTGGTGTGAACAGGCTTGAATGTTTCATTGCACATTAGATGAGACTGCAAGAAGAGGACTGAGCACCCAGCTGACCCCATTTAACGGGATGAAAAGTGGGACTTGTGTTACAACATGAACTGGGAGTCAAAGCCTAAACAGCAGCTGAGAATGTGTAATGAATGTGTAAATGGAAGGGAGTCCCTGTGTATTAGAGTCAACTGAATCCAGCTATTAGTAATAGGCAGGAGATTGTAGTGCCTGGTGTTTCAGCTTTCTTTCCATTTGTACAGCAGTAGCTGGCCTCCATGGGCTCAGCTTGAGGCTTTCAGTTGAGGGCATTTTGTGGATAACAGTTTCTGATTCTCCTCCTCCTTTTTTCGCCCCTTCTTTTATTCATTGTGCTTCAAGTCAAAGCTTGAGGCAGCAGATGGATTTAACAGCATGGGATCAGCAAATTCCTATTATGATGAACTGAGAGAGAGAAAAACCCTAACTTAGCTCTATTCATGCAAAAGGGAATAATTGCTTGTGAGTCAGTGGAGCTAGGATTTCATTCTGTGCATCCAGACTCCTCCTGAGTACTTGAAAGTGGAAGCTCTGGGAGGGTTTGGCACTTTTAGGGGTATTCTTACAGAGAGAGATTGCAGAGGGTATTAATGAAGTAAAAAAAATTATCAAGATAGCAATATTTATTTTCCTTGAAAAATCTTCTTAACAAGCTGGGGATGATTATACTTATAAATCAGTGCAATTAAAATAGAGTAAGTTCTGTTTCTGATGTATCTTGACATCCTTAGGGACTATTGGGAATACTTTCTGGTCATTAGGATAAGCCTGCTCTCTTGGACAGCATCCTACGCATTAACATGTAGGTGTTGAAAGCAAACAGTAGGTGGCCTCAGAACATTAGCATTGCTCTTCCCGGGAGCAGCAGCAAAGCGAGGGCAGAGCCCTGCTGATCCTCAGCAGCTCGGTACAGCTCCGTCCCTAATTTGCAGGAAACATGCTGAGATGTGTCCTGCAGCCCAGCACTGTGGCTTTCTCCTGGAACAAGGCCATGTGTTAAACCTGAATGCAGACTCCTGTGATCTAATTTTGCTTTGCTGTTTAAAACCCATTTTGACCATTGCCATGTCTCGGAAATTATAGGAAAAATAAGTGTTGAACAGAGAAAATGAGGAGATAAGCAATTCTCATTATCTGATGTGGCATACTGGGTATGCTACTTACCTGTGGCGGTGAAGAAAGACTGGAAAATCCACTTGCTGCTTTACCATGAAATATTCTCTACTCTCATGCCTTGCCTTTCAAATATCCAGTGAATGGCTACATCTGGTGGTTTGGGAGATGAGGGTGCATTAGCCACCATGAGCTACTTCACGATTTGTCCTGCCTTCTTTAGGGAAGTTTTGCAGCCAATAAAGAATTCACATCAAACCTGAGGGCTTCAGTGTCATGAGAGTCGGTTTGCAGCCTTGGTCAAGGTTTGGTCCCCTCAAGTACAATTTGTATCATCAGCATCTAATACTGGCCCTGAATTCCTGAGCTTCAGATTCCAGACCCAAAGTATGGGGGAAGTCCATTGTTAATAACCTAACCTGTTCCATCAGTGCCTTTCCAGACTGCCAGTTTGTATCAAGAGCAGGAAGAAGGAGAGTCTGTTATTGCATCTACTGTTCCATTTTTTCATTGCTAACTTCTCAGAAAATAAAAGAGAAGCTTTGTGCACTACAATGGCAGTCATTCTTCTTCTCAACCCAGGCTGCTAGGGTAGAGATGTGTTTTCCATCCCACTTCCTCATGTGTTCTCTGCTTTCATATAGGTAAAAGCACAGGTTTCCCCGGGGAGTGTACCGTTTCTCTTGAATGGGGGTGGGTACCTGCTTTTAATAGCAGAGACTCTGGTCTGTACTGGTGGAGCATGGAAAATTTCCTCTTTAATCTCCTCTCTAATTTTCTTTTGACTCTCTTTAATTTCCTCTTTTAAATTCCAGAAATTCTTGACCAGTCTTTCCACAGAAGAGATGTAGGCCCTCAACAGGGCAAAGATAGTTTCTTCTTATATCTGGAGCATGCCAACCAAAGTTTCCATTTTTGTTCTTCCTCCTTCAATGGCATCATTTCCAAGGAGTTGACACATGATTTTGGTTCATTCCATACAAATTTCTGCCTCATATTCTGTGAGCACTGGATGCTGTCTGAGTTATTATGGAATTGTTTGTTATCTGAAATTATTATCTCCAGCACAGCTGATTCTGTCTGGTATCACTGTTGGGGCAGTCATGCTACACACACAGACAGTGCCTTGGATAAGGTGCAAAAAGCCATTTATTAAACAAAGCAACCTCTTGTGTACACTTTTTGTATGTTGTCATTTGTTACAGATTCACTGGCTGCTAAACTACTACAATATATTACTGGCTACTACTGACTAAAACATATGGTCATTGGCTACCTATGGCATAAGCATTCAAGCATTCAGAAAAATAACATGTGCAGATATGTTGCTGTTTTTCTCCTTTGATTGTTTAACTTTCATGCTTCTGTTGATATTACATTCTCATGGGTAAAAACTAATTGTTTTTCTTCTCACAGATTTTCTCACAGTCCTTCTCTAGCCAAAGTAACAGGCCTGAGCCATAATTTTACAACAGCAACAAGGCCTTAATTTTAAAAAGTTTTACTTAAATGCCACACTAAGGTACCACACACTTTGTGCCATGTTGTCTCACTCTTTGTGGCGCACTGAAAGCTCATCTTTGCATGGATATCTTTCCCTCACACTTGATAAGAATTGTCTACAGAGGCTGCAAGTTTCTGGTCTTTTCCTGATTTCCTGGTAAGTACCAGCATCCCAGGAGATGGATCCCAGTTGTTTGGCTTTACTACTGTCTAGTGCCACACCACTGGCCACAGTATCCCAGCATCAGAGTAGCCTGGTCAATAGGGGCTCCCTCAGGGATAGGGATCAGGTGATTATCACTGGTTCTGTTTCTTCCACTGGTTTTGAAGATCCTGCTTCCTCTTCATCACCCCCAGTGAGAATTTATTTGGTCTTGGATTTCTTCTCCTTAACAGGGGCAACTGCTATTGTCACGGGTTGTCCCTCTGGTTCAGCTGCAGGGTCAGTGGCCATGGTGCCTGTCAGTCTGCTTTCCTTCCCCTTCCCTGAAGGTGCTGTACAGTAACAAACAGCATGTGGTAGGCCATAGCCAGGGCCCAGCATATCGTCATTCCTCTCTGGAGCTGCCACAGCATTTTCTTTTAAATATTCTGCCATTTTATCAGGGTCATGTATTTGTTCAGGGATAGAGTTCCAAATCATTGGAGCAGAATAGTTCTTCAAAATCTGGCCCATTTTCATTCATATTTCTTGCTACTCAGGGCTATCCACCCCTGGGGCAGGTCTCTGGACAACTTCCCTAGAAATCTCTGTCCTGACTCTAAACACAGTGAGACCATAGAGAGACACTGCAGATTTTTCAGCAAGGATATGCTGTTCTTAACAACCAAAGGGAATTCAAAATTCTCAAAAAGTGTTGTAGCAGACCTGAATGAGGATAAGAGGGTAAAAGGCTGGGAAAGTCATCCTCTCCTGTTCCCCCCATCAGCTGGGTACTATTATTAATGAATTGCCAGAGGCAGCAGCCAAGGCTGGGCAGGCGAACAACACCGAATTCACATCCCAAATGACCCTTATTGTCCTTGTCATTATCATGTCATAAACTGAGGTCACAGTACATCACCAAAGCAATCCTACTCCCTCTCCCTGTCCTGACAAATATTATCAGGAGGAGCACATACAGGAATATATATTGGGCTAGGTGCCACACCCACATGAACAGATCAAGCCTGTAAACAGAGAGTTCTGTATGCAGTACACAAGTGCTTCCATCAAAATATTATTTCAACTTCTCTGTCGAGCCCTATACTGGGCATGAATTAAGTGTGATGAAGCAATGAAATTAAGCTTCAAATAAGCCACTCCCCTTCCCTTTCCCCCTCCTCTTTCAGTAGGGAAGGGACAATAAATGAGGGATTATGAGTTGAAATAAAAATTTACTCAAAGCATAATTACAACCACAGTATTAATAGCAAAATTACATAAAAGAGAAGGTGTTTTATGCACAAAAAGGTATTCACCATTGGGAACAAGTACAAAAAATGCTTCCTGAAAATCTTTATGTCTCTGCCAGAGAGAAGAAATACTGCAGAAAACATACTGGCAAGTCTGCCTTTGTAGAAAAGATCTCCAAACTGAAAACTATGGTGGGAGTGCTGCCATGGGTGTAATGAAACTTTACCTGACAAAGAAGTGTTTTATTTGGAGTCTAAATCTATCAGCAGAGCTGATACACTCTGAACGCTTCATCCATTAGGCAAGGTTGGACATCCAGAGGGTTGCTGACTCTCACTGCAAAGCCAGGCTCCTGGGAGTGCAGACAATGTTAGGCTGCCCTGTCTGTCCTCAGCTACCCCACTGCCCACAGCAACCCCTGTGCACAGAAGCCCTTCCTGTGATGGGGTCCACCCTTCCCAAAGAGGGGCCTGTTCAGCCTGACCCTTTCCTTTCACAGCTCCTGTGGCTCGCTGCATGCCTTTATCCTCTCCTCTGTATGGTAGTTATCAGATCAAATTATAGCTGTGTGGTCCACACTGAGTGAGCTGTCAAAGGAACAGCAGCAAGCATGAGATTAGTTATGATTTGACCTGTCTGGAGAGTGAATACGTTAACAGTTTATTGATGCTGTCTTTCAGTCACATCCCATGTGGAGCAAAGTATGGGCCTGGACAGTTTTGTGTTGCTGTGACAACTGTAGCACTCAGCATTTGGCTCATCAGAAAACAAGATTTGACCTCTCTGAATTTCAGTAATGCTGTCATTTAGCTGAAAAGGGAAATCCTCCTGAAATAACCCAGATCCGGTCCTCCATTTAAGTTCATCTGCTGCTGGTTGCACTTCAGTGCATGGGAATCCCCAGTGCCATCCGGACTGATGAGCCAGCAGTGTGAGGCAGAGGGATACAATTTTCCCACTACCATTCATGTGTGAGATAAGAACATCCTTCATTTATTCATTAATACGATTTCAAAAGAACCCGGCAATTTCACTTGCCGTGCAGCTGATGCTGACCTAAGAATATGAAATGTCGTTTAGTGAGTTATCAATCCACACAATTTCAGTCAAAATTTGATTATATTTTTGTGTTTCTTGGACTAGATTCATACAAAATTTAGTTGCTTAAGGCAACTGACTTAGTTGGTACTATCTCAGTTCAAACTGCTGAGGAATCTACTCTTAGTTAAATATCCACATCACATTTGCACAGACTGAAAATGTCTTTTAAATTGCAGGAAAAGCACAGAAAGCATGAAAGTACAGTATTTCAGTTCAAATAGCACATTTTTATTCTTCTAAAAATGTGATAATATTTTTCTTCTCATCCCATTAGTTTTACTGTCTGAGTTGATTAAATATTGGTCATTTTCAGCAGCCTTGGAGCAGAGCAGACCTGGGTTGAGTAATCTTTATATGGCCATTCTCTAAAGAGCTGCAATGTTCAGGATGTGTAAATCAATACATAAAATTCTGTGTTTTGTTTATATACTCATCTGACTACATCTGCATCATAGAACACATCTGCCTTGCTGCATAAAACTGAGGAAGCATCCTGCTGAGAGAGTATCTTGCCATGAAGCCAGGGAGAAAGGCTACACAGCCCTAGACCTGGGTCTCTTCCAAGTTCAGTGTGATGAGTCCCTTGAAGACCCTAAGCCATAATTCCTACTCAGTTCACCTGGGGTTTTCCCCTGTTCAGATCCACAGCAGATGTGAGGCTGTGGGTCTCAGCCCAGTAGGAAGATGTTTTCACAGTGTGAAGCCCAGGGTTTGTGTTTCACACCCTGAGAGGGGAGTCCTGGGGGCACAGTTGGAGGTCTGTGCAGGGCAGAGGGCAGCAAAGCTGAAGCAGTTGTGCTCAGCTGGCCGAACAGGAGGCAGTCAGGCTGTGTGCTGCTCCTGGGCAGCAGACAGCCCCAGCCTGTGGGAATGCTAGCAATGCAGCTCTGGTCGTCTGACTTAGAACACTTTGTCAAGAGAAGCACAACCAAATCCTTTTTAAGTCTTCTTTCTGCCTAAAGAAACTTCCCAAGTTTCATTAATGACGTGGCAACCAACACTATGATTCATTTGACCTGACTTCTATTATATAAACACTAGGCTTTGGTCTAACTCAGCATCTCTCTGCATTCAAGAGCACATCCCAATCCTGAAATTACTTCTGAGTTGAATCTCACTAAAAGTTGCTCATAAAGAAACAAGGGATGTTTGGGCTAGGTTTTAGCCTGGTTGTTGTCAAATCTCCAGTAAACCACTGAATTTCAGTATCTTTCAGAAAGCAATAATAAGCTACCTGTCTCTTAAATGGAGTACTACAAGACTGCAAACCTTTTTCAGATCCATGACTTAGAGGTGCTGCTGTAATCAGAAGGTACAATAACAGCTTATAAATGTGACATGCTGCCATGATCTTTAATGAGAACAACAATCATATTTATCAGAGGAAAAAAAAAAAAGGCACAGAGCTTAAACTTGTAAATAATTCCATAGCGTTATAAATTTTCCCACTTCTCCACTCCAAGTTAAAAGACAGGGTCTGGGTCCTGATAAATGTGCTACCTCATTCAGACAATTATAAAGCACCAGAGGAATTCAAACCCAAAATGTTTTTGGAAAAGACACATAGCAAAGCCTTGAGGAAAGATATGATTTAAGGAAAACCTTGCAGCAGGAGGGAGAGAATAAATGAAACACAGAAGTGGGAGGCTGATGGAAGAAAAAGGATAAAAATGGGACTAATTTTGTTTTCAGTTGCACTAGCATAAATGATTTTTACCCCAGTAGTACTTGCCTTTGGAAGGCCTAGATTTCTTTTATATTGTTTTTCTCTTAAAAACCAAGGACCAGCCAAAGCCAGGAAGGGAAAACCATATAGTGTGGTGAGTATTCTGATGTGGGCTTACAGAATTTGTTGCAATGAGGATGGGTATGTTTATTTTCTCCCTCTGGGATGGGATATGGGTTTTTTTTCTGAGCAATGAAATATCTTGTTGTAATATACAGATTTGGACTTAACAAGAAGGTGAAGAAATTTGGTTTATTTTTTATCTTTAGTGGACTAGCTGACCTGAAAATTATTCTGCCCTCAGACTTCATGCATATGCCCCTACCCTGCAGGTAGAAATATGGAAGGTCCAAAAGGCTAATATGTAAGTTCTTGGAAAGCAAATACATAAAGAGATGGTAAAAGCATAACATAAAGATTTATCACCAACACCCTTAAACTACTGACTCCACAGGCCAGGCTCACATGCTCTCTTGAGATGCAGGATTAGGTCAAATGGACAATAGGACAAAGCAGAACATGTCTTATGTCCTCACCCTCTGCACCTTACAGACGCCATTTTCAAGGCTGAACTGTCCTGCATCCTTAATCAAAGCTTGCAACCACAGGATCTCAGCATACACAGGGGACAGCACCTAGTTTACTCATGGTAAGGTGAAGGTCAGGTTTTGGAAGGAAGCTGGTGGAATAGGGAGAGAAGTGCCTTCACAGGACCCTGACAGAGAGATGTAGGTGTCACCTTGCAGAACAAGGAGACCTGCAGGAACTTCACTGGATCAATGGAAGATTTAACAAACTTAGAATTTTGCCAAAAGGGAAACACTGGAATGGCATTCAGAGAAGTGTAGGGGGTGCAGACATAGCAGAGCAAAATGCCAGTTGACTGAAAGTTTCTCTGTTGTCTCATCTAATATTTAATACCCTTTTCAAAGTGTGACACATACCAGCCAAAGTGTGGGAGGTAATTCTGTATCACTGGCCTAGGTTTCCTCCTACACAAACCAAATGCTTTTGCTTCGGCCTCTGCTTGGCTTTCACTGTGAGGATACACAGAGCCAGTTCTTCACCTTTTGGAAGATGAATTTGTAATTCAAGAATGCTGTTATCCAAACATTTGCAATGAGCAGATATAACAAGCTGTGCCACCTCTGAATACTGAAACCTGTTGTTCCCTAAACTAGGATATATCCTTATTAACAGAGGCCTCATAAAGGTAGGTGCACCCTTGCCCAAACTGCATTTCATTGCAATGCCATCACTTACAGGCAGAAATATAACTGCCCTCACTACTTTGTTTCATGCCCATTAATCAAGGCAAATAAGACAGAATATTCTTTGTGGTCTTTAGGTAGCCTTTCAGGAGTATGTAGGTATGCTATAGGTACCATGACATAGCCCCATGAACACATTGTGAGTACAGTGCTACTGGGATTAGCTACAGGCACTCAGACTAGATGTGGATACTTGGACCCCACTCCTAGGGGCTGATCTCTACCAAGCTGCCTTCTACTCTACTCTTGATTGTACTGATTAGTGTAGGGGTTCATAAACCCAGACATGTGCAGACCCATTTGAGCCTCCAACCACCTCTTTAAAATATACGGATTTCCTATAGGCTCTTTATCATGGTAGCCAGCCCCATGCAGTTGTTTTTCCCAGGAAATCCCAATGACATTACACACTGTGTTGAGGCAACTGAATGAGGATTCATGTCTCCATTGCCTGTAGAAACATTTTAAATACCTACCCTATAACTAGTTTTCAGTGTCTAAATCTCAACTGAATGTTACTAGGAGATGCAAAGTGTATTTTTCACTACAGGATATGCCTAACACTGTGATTAATCCTTCTCTGGGCAGCTAAAATACAGTCTTTCAGAAAACAGGGTTTTTTCACTGTGGACAGAGCCTTGGAGTCTGGAAAAAATCACTATGACATGATGATAATTTGCTACAAATAACCATGGAATTCGCCACATGTGTCCATAGGCAGCAACTCTGTGGGGCCTTTATATGGTAGCATTTTGAAGGAAAGGCTTCCAGACGTTCAGAGAATCAGAGAATAGTTGAGACTGGAAGGGATCTCTGGAGATCATCTGTTCCAACCCCCACACTACAGTAGGACTAACTACAGCTAGTTCCCCAAGTCCATGTACAGTGAGGTTCTGAATAATTCCAGGGATAGAGATTTCACAACCTCACTGAGCAGTCTGTCAGTGCTTGGTTACTGTCACAATAAAAAAAGTGTTTCCTGATATTCAGAGGGAACCTTCTGTGTTTTGGCTTGTGCCAATCACTTCTGATCAGTGGGTAGCACCGAAAAGACCCTGTCTCTGCTCTTCTTGCACCTTCCTTTAAGGTATCCCATGAGACTTCTCTCCTTCAGGCTTGACAGTTCCAGCTCTCTCAGCCTTTCATTATATGTGAGGTGCTCCAGCCCCTTAATCATCCTTATGGCCCCTTGTTCAACTTTCTCCAGTATTTCCATGACTCTCTAGGACTGAAGAGCTCAGAACTGGACACAATACTGCAGGTGGGGCTGAGCAGAGGAGACCAACAGGCTGACAATGCTTGGCTTAATACAACCCAGGATTCCGTCTGCCTTCTTTGCAGCAAGGACATATTGCTGGCTCATGTTCAACTCAGTGTCCACCCCGAGGTCTTTTCCTGCCAAGATGCTTTCCAGCATATACTGGTGCACAGAATTTCCACCCCACCCCCCCTGCCCTGCCAGGTGCAGGACTTTGCACTTAGTGAGGATAAAGATGAAGTTCGTGATGGACTAGAATATCAAAGGTCGAAGAAATGTAAGTTGACAAATATTGATGAGGTATTTTAGAAATTCAGAAACCGTTGACTGGGTAGTTGGTGTGAGAAGGAGCTTGGGGTACTGGCAAGCAGGGACAATGTTGGCTTTGGTTGGACTATTCAGAAGTACACTTTCTAAGGGAGTTGCAGGAGTATTGGAGGGTGTTTGTCTTTATCCTGGAGTCTGATGCAGTTTGCACATGAAACCTAAGGAGTGTGAACAGGAGTTCAGAAGTTATCAAAGGCAGAGAGTTAGCCTCCTAAGAGGTGAAAGGCAAGAGCACTCCCCAAAGTGAGCTCACTGGCTAAGTCTACTTATAATGACTCAAACAAAAGGCCCTGGACCTTTGGACAGTGAAAGTTCTGGCCAAGACCAATGAGCACTCTCTTAACCAATAACCGGTCTGGGTACTGGCCTCAGCAGGGGCTCAGGATCTTCTCAAATTTTTTGAAAGCTAGGCAGTGGTTGTGCCCATCAGTCCTCATCCCAGAAAACAGTCCTGGGAACATCAGAGATAGGGAAGATTAGGGTACACATAACAGCTGAAAACCCTCGGGTTTTGCACATGGCAGCTAACCACTGTGTTCTGCTTCCCAAGCTGAATTCTCACTGCTGCCACTTCCCAACTTCATGATATATTCCATCCTTAGCCTAGTCCCTCTCCACATGTTAAAGCCCCACCAGCCACAATAAGGTAACCTAAAAGGTCTGGGAAAACACCTCTTCTTTCTAGTGTCTTTCTTTCAGCATAGATTGTTGGCTAACTCAAAGTCAGAATGCATTTTTATCAGAGCTTCTTTGCAGGCTGTCTTTTCGCTCTGCCACAATTAGTATGGAAGTTAAATATCTGCAAATTGGGAACTTTGGTGCAACAAAATCGAGTGGAGGTTGTATATCTTTCTTTGATGCGATACGAAGGAACATACGTGAAAGAGGTCTGTTAAACATCTAGAAACCCTTGTGCATTGCTGTAGAGGCAGAAAGACAGAGCTGCAGATGAAAACTTAACCACCTAAAGCCACTTTGGATGTGTATTTTCAAGCAGCCAAATCTTACTGGTTTTGTCAGGCCTTGTAGAATTCTGAAGACTGAAAAAAAAAAGGAAACAACCTAACAAAACAAACAAACAAACAAAAAGTCTAACCAGAGCAAATAAATCCATCAACCATTGATTGTGTTCTTTCTTAGTAAATGTAAAACACTGTCCATTCACCTGGGGCTTTTAAAGGTTAAATAAATACTCAGATCCTGAAGGATTTCTATCATTTTGCTTCTTCAGATCTCAAATTCCAAGTTTATTCCCTAATCCTGAGGAAAAAATCTACAAAGTAAGATATGCTTGTTAGCAAAAGATTTCTCATTAGTCCCCATTGTTATTAACATCACTTCATCTGCCATATGTTTCACATTTAAGACTTGCTTTAGAAACTCCTAAATCTTGCCTGGGATGTATGAAAGTAATTATAAATTCAATAAAATTTGAAGTGTAACATATTCTTGATATAATTTCCATGTTTGCCGTCTTGACAGATTGGTGTAGTAGAATTTCAGTTTTACTTTCTCCTATTCAAAATAACTTTAGCTCCCCTTGAGGAAAAAATTAATGAAACTAAGACATTTTAAATCTTCAAAAGGTGAGATTCTTTTTCTCACAGGATGTCATGTGCATGAAGATTCACAGCAATTCTGCTGAGTCACTGTCACAGCTGTACCGTGTTGATTCTATTAGTTCCAATACAGAAAAACAAAGTAGCACGTTTCTGAGGCAGAGTATATTGGGAGTCAAGACACAGAAAGGAATTTCCTAGCATAGTCATGCCCAGTTAGAAGATACATATGGCATTTAAGTTTGCAATAAAAGCATCTTGTTGAACTGTCTCCGTACAGCATTTACACATGGTTTTCATGTGTAGGAAAGAGGAACCTTATAAGCTTGAACAATACATGACTGCAAGGTGAACATGCCCCTTCAAGATTTTGGCATAGCACTGTATCTATGCCCTCTGTATGTGCTCCTAAGGACAAGGGAAGTGTTGGTCACACCATGGAGATTGATCATGCACCATGCAAATACCAAAGAAACGAACTACAATCTCTTACCCCGGTCTCTACAGCACATACAAAGGCTGAAGCTCCAATGCCATTTTAACTGGGCAAAGTTGAAGAGGTATTTACAGAGATTTTGAAACGCACAACAGTATTGTGAGACCATCAGCTGAATTATAGGTACTTTCTCAAAGCACAGAATTGCTGAATGTTCTCAATGAATGAATTTTTAAGAGTGTTTATACTAAAGCAGATATTTTTTTAAATTAAGACTGCTGATATTTATTCCAAAATGTCAGAGGTAAACACATAGAACTGTGGGTTTCAGACCAGGTCTTTAGTTCAACATAATTTTAAGTGCCTAAAAGTCAGCAGAGACTCAAAAAAATGATGAAAGCTGGGACAGCAAAATAAGAAAAAATACTCAGTCGGTTAAGTCTGTGGTGTGTGTGCCATGCAGGGATGCTAAACTGTGGTGGGTTGGCCATGGCTAACAGCTTACTCCCCCCCCAGCTGCTTGCTCCCTTCCCACCTCTCTAGGACAGAAGTGAAAAAGGGTAAAAAGAAATAGGAAGAAGGGGAATAAAAAAGCATGTGGATTAAGATAAAGACAGAAGGATTGCTTACTAATTACTGCTGTGAAGGAAACACATTTCAATCTGTGGAAAATTAACTTAATTCACCTCAGAGGAGGAGGTGCTGTGGAATCTGTTCCCTCTGCTCTGTCAGAAAGACTCCCCTTAGAGGACAAGCCTATGAAGCAGCTAAGAAAAAATGAGATTCAGACAGAATCATAGAATCATTAAATAGTTGGAGTTAGAAGTGACTTTTAAAGGTCATCTAGTCCAAACTACCTGCAGTGAGCAGGAACATCTTTAACTAGATCAAGTTGCCCAAAACCCTATCCAGCCTGACCTTGAATGTTTCCAGGGACAGGGCACCTCTGAGCAATCTGTGTGTTTCACTACCCTTATTGCAAAAAGTTTCTTCCTTATATCTAGAGTAAATCTACCTCCTTTCAGTTAGATCATGCTTCAGTGAAATATGTTTTGGTTTATTTGTCTTTCATAAGTGTGCTTCTGTTTTGCCATCGACTGGCCAACCTCATATTTGCAAAAACACACTCAGCTTCTGCCCTAACCTTGCCTATGCTTGAAGTATATACTTGGAGCTTCCTACCATGTCCCACAATCTCTGTTTTCATTGGTCTCCTCACCCGAGGCACTGCTGATTCACTCCTAGTGTCTGCTTGTCAACATCTTTTCAAGCTCTAAAGGGCATTGCAGTGAACTGTGAGAGTAATTCTGGGTACCAGTGACATCAGCTGTCAGGTAAATGAAGAAAAATATGCCACAACCCATGGAGTTCAGTGTTCTGCAACAGCAGGACTTGGGGTCGAAGAGGCAGTGATACCTGTATTGTCTGGTACCAGCATAAAAAACATTAGCCTGTAAAGGAATGTTACCAGCTTGCGATGGTAAAGATTGATGTAGCCTCAGTTCAGACTTCTACTTATGTGGATATATTTTACCCCAATCATTTCTTTTTCAGCACCAATCATATCTACACTGCATGGATGTGGAGCTAGTTTAACAGCATGGTCAGCAAACCTGGATGGTAGGGTCACATTCTGCTTCATCTTGAGTTTGTAATACATACATGCCTTGACATAATTCTCTTGACTTGAGTCAGGAGTGATACATACATTAGAAAGCTATTGTCTCTTGAACCAGCATGAATGATATAGCAGGTTTTCCTCAGACACCCATCATATCCCCTGAGGTTGCCATATGGTGGAGTTCCTGCCAAGTTTATTCCTATCCACACTCTAGTAACAACCCCCTTTTTATATCTCTATTGGTCTTTTAAGCCTTCACACTCTTCAGGAAAGCAGACGTTGGGGTACCAAACCAGTGAAGTATCATTATGATTCTTCCCTTGCACAGTTCATTCTCCCCTCCCTTTGGGATTATTTGATGACACATTTCCTTGTTCAAAACTATGGAAGCCAAAAAGAACATATGGTCCATAGTTTATAATAAACTCCTGGCAGCCTGCCTCTACGGATGTTTTAGCACATTGTGGAGACTTGATAGCTTGCAACGTTTCCTTCTCAGACAGATTCATTTCCTGGTAGTTAGTGTTGGCTGTGTTGACAGCTGCAAGTTTGTGTTGGGACAAAGAGACATTTATATGTAATGAATAGCAGTAAAATGCCTGTGTGATAGAGCTTGAGAGGTACAAGGGTTTGCTCTACGAACTGCTCTACTAGCCTTCTTCAGATAGAAAAGGAAGGGCTTTCTCTCATCATAAACTGCAAGTTGATTCTCCCTTTCCACCTGATCATTGATAAGCCTTTTTCTTCAATGCAGTGGCACCATTCATGTAAGCCCATCTTCAGGATAAAGGATTTCCAGTTTCTGAGCTTATCTAAAGAAATCTAGCATGGATGTTTACACAAGGTTATAGATGATACAACAGATTTCTTCTCTAGTAATTTTTTCTTGCCTCTGAGTCACAACTTACTGCCCCATGGACTGGGCAGATGTAGTTGCCTCCTAATTTTCCTCTAGTGTAAATTGTGGCAGTTCCACAAGGGGTTGCATTGAATGGAGGGCAGCTGAACTGTGCCATATGTAGGACAGGATCTGCTTGACTTGAGTTTGAAACCACATCATATGCATCCACAGAAAACATAATTCATAGATATTCTTATCCTTTCATATGTCCTCAAATCTGTATTTTCCTTTTACCTTTAGAATTCTCCTACCTCTACCAAGACTCAAATTATGGTTAAGCCAATCCCCCCATCAAAAAAATAAGGAGCTGGACTGGAGACAGGACTAGCTGCCTAAAGGGAAGTGAACTAAATAGTATCATGGAATCATAGAATGATTTGTGTTGGAGGGTAGCATTGAAGATCATCTCGTCCAAATGCAGTGCCATGGCTAGTGACATCTTCCACTAGAGCAGGTTGCTCTAAGCTTCATCTAACCTGGATTTGAATATTTCCAGGGATGGGGCATCCACAACTTCTATGGACAACCTGTGCCAATATCTCACTACCTTCACAGAAAAATTTCTCATGACCAGTGTATATTTATCCTCTTTCAGTTTAAAATCCCTTGTCCTGTCACTATCCTTGTGAAAAGTCTCTCTCCCTCTTTCTTATAGGCTCCCTTCTCCTCTCCACAAGGAACAACCCCAACTTTCTCAGCCTGTCTCCACAAGAGGGGTTCTCCAGCTCTCTAACCATTTTTGTGGCTCTTCTCCAGACCTGCTCTAACAGGCCCATGACTTTTTTATGCTGGGGGGCCCAGAACTCGACACAGCACCCAGGTGGGGTCTCACAAGAGCCAAGCAGAGGGGCAGAATCCCCTCCCTAGATTGCTGGTCACAATCCTTTTTATGCAGTCCAGTATACAATTGGACTTCTGGGCTGCAAGTGCACATTGATGACTCATACTTTATTTTCACCTTACTAATAAGTTGAAAATAGGACATCAGGGTTACGGCATATCTGTACCAACACAGCAAATATGGCATAAGCCTCACATAAGATTTATGGTCTTCTAATTGAGCAACTGGAAGACAAGCAGAATAGTCTGTTGTGACTAATAAGTCCCTGAACAGCTATTCAGGCAATAGAATGACAGCCATGTAAAATGCACTTCCCAAGATTACTTTGGTCTTGGTCTTGCAAATCCCTGTTTAGGGACAGGAGCCTTTCTTTTTGCTGTTCTTATACACTCAGCCACAAAACACAGGTAGCAAATAAAGTTCAGGCTTTTTTTTACTTTTTTTTTTTTTTATCCTAGGAAAATACCTCACCTCAGCATCCTAAACAGGACTGTGTTCTTACATAAACCCAGTTGTTCACTCTGGCAAGGTCTCAGTTTGAGGAACAAGACTAGAGCACAGAAGAAAGCCTATTCTATTTATTGCACCTGGCTCAGGTGGTTCCCATACTCAACCCACCCCCACCTAGTCATTCCTATTTCTGACAGATTATCTTGGTTTTGGAAAATACCTCTCTTAGAATTTATGATCAGGATCATTTAACACTTCCAAGTGCAGGCAGTTTAATTACAGTATAAATCTACAGAAAGGAGTGAACTGTAATCTCTGATGATGGAGAGGGAGAGACAAAGGACAGCAGTTCATTCCTTGGTTGGTGAATGCTGAGGGCAGGAGCCAGTAACTAGCTCTGAGCACTATCCTTGGAGAGCTGGTTCATCTGGGTCATGTGCTAGATGCCTATGCTTCATTTGTTGACATAAATTAGCTTGGAGCAGTTTGGACTTTTGTTGCCTATTATCCACAGATGCTAAGCATAGTCTGAGGGGAAAACAGATAATATCTGCTACCTGACCTTTACCTTATAAGATTTGTCTTTCTAACCCAGCCTAGAGCAGGTTCTCTAACCTTGTTCTGGAGTTATTTTCCTCCAAGAACAGGTTTCTTTCCATTTTATAGCTACTTCCTAAAAGTGACATGTCCAGTCTCAGTGAGACACTAATGCTCCTCTGAAAAATGAAATACCTAATTTGGTTTTACTAAGGGTATATATCCATATTTCAAACATTTGAAGTTGATTGAATTGATTTAAAACATCAAGCCTTCTTGAAAAATGAATCAAATGGAATGATTATTTTTGTCCCCTGCTTCCCATGGGAGCTTATTTCCCTTATTCCAACACACTTATATAGGTATTAGTTCACTTTGTTCTCTGAGAACAGGTGACTTGGGTCTAGCCAACAGCAACTTCCACTGGAAGTCAACATCTAATCTCTTCAGGACTAAAACTAGGATGTGGAAAACCCAGCTTGACAATACAGGGGCAAAGAATGGAAGAAAGTGCCCTTGAGGAATCCTGCAGGTGGGATGCCAGTCAAAAACCCATTAAAATTTCATCCAAGTAATTTGATGACATAGTGACAGAATTATATATATCTCATATTTAACATATCATTATACAGAGGATCATATAGCTCGTCTCAGGAAAAAGGCCATGAGTCTGGTGCTGGGTGCTCTGATGTATGCAGCCAGCACTGCCAGTGCCAATGCTCTCCGGATCCTGATACTTCCTGGAGTAAACTGACATGGGACTGGAGCAGCTGCTCTTGTGTAGGTGCAATGTGCTGTGAGTTTATTAAAGCAGCCTGCAGCCTGCTGCACTCTACGTCCCAGGCTGTGAGGGCATCAAGATGCTGTTAACTCGCTCCCTGGCAACACTGATCCCTGCTGTTCTGCATAGCTGGGTGAGTAAGAAGCCTGGCCATGAGGACCAAGGTAGAAGCATCCATCATTTAAATTGTGTCTCATGGGCTATAAGGTGGATGCTCGATGCTAATGGGTATTTATTAAAGTTTTCTCCTCACTGCTGTTTTTTATCATTCTGCTTCCAAGAGGTCACTAAAACTGCTGAGGACATACAGTGACAGATAATTGCAGAAGAAATCAAGGTATTTATAAAGTTGTCCTTCATTTGCAGACTGAGCGTAAAACATTCAGGTATATTCTGAAAAGACATTTTGAGGAGATGGCTGTGTATAGTAATGGCACAAATTACTTGCCAGGGAGCAGAGAATTTCAGACAGAGGAAGAGACACAGTCTGAGAGTGGTGACATACTGTGATAACTATAACTGATGGTGAGGCCCTCTCTAACCCTCCTGAAAAAATGGTGTGTGAGCACAGGCCTGTTTAGCCACTCTTAGAAATGCAGGGAATCGAAGGATTGGTTGAGGTAGAAGGGACCATTAAAAGTCATCTATTTCAAACCCACTGCCATGGGCAGAGATACCTTTCACTAGACCAGGTTGCTCAGAGCCCCTTCCAGCACAACCTTGAATGTTTCTAGGAATGGGGCATCTGCCATCTCTGACAAACCTGTTCCAGTGCCTCACCACCCTCATTTTTTCTTGCATCTTGTCTAAATCTACCCTCTTTCAGATTAAAACCATTACATCTTGTCCTATCACCCTGTTAAAAAGTCTGTCTCCATCTTTCCTGTATGCCCCTCTTTAGGTACTAGAAGGCATCCCAGGAGCCTTCACTTCTCCAGGCTGAACAACCCCAGCTCTTACAGGCTTTTTCACAGGAGAGACAGGCCAGCTCTCTCATGATCTTTGTGACCCTCCTCTGGACCTCTTGTAACAGATCCAGGTCTTTCCTGTGCTGAGGACTCTGGAGCTGGATGCACTATGTGTCCCTCCTTAGGACAGGGGCCTATTCAGCCTGTGTTAGTACAAAGCACCTTGCTGTCTGTGGCATGGGGGTCTGTTCAATCCTCTGTGGGAATAACGTTTTTTTTTTTTTTCCTGGAGCCACACTCTTTAAGAATCAACATTTTTTTGGATCAGGGGCCTGTTCAGCCCACGTTTGCATATAGGACCTTTCTATCTGTCTGTGGAGTGTGGCAATTTGGAATGATCTGAACACTAAGCTCCTACAAAAATTTCGTCAAACAACTTTGGTAGTGCCTCAAAACATTTCTCTATAACTTCCATATTAAGTTAATTATTTTTTTGTTGTAAAGTAAAATAATCAAATTTTATCTGATGATTTGGAAAGAGGATTCTTATAAGCTAATGAGTGAGGAGGCAAAGGAAGTGATTTAGGAGGAAGCTTTCCTGGGATGACCTGGTATGGACAAAGGACAACATGCCTTTGTACAGACTGGAGAACAGAATCACTCATACACTGACACATTAGTTATGCAAGAAGCAACCAGCTCAGATGACAAAAATGAGACCTAAACAGTGGGTGATTCTGCAGTGGAGGAGGGCACTCCACTGAGGTGATCTTGCGTCTGCAAACATGCCTGTGCGATTGCACGGAAATCAATGTGGTTGCATGGCTACCACTGAGGACAGCCTTTGGCACAGCGCTCTAAAGAGGTCAGTCACACAACCAGAGCAGTTACATCACATGTAATAAATAACATTTGGACAAATCAGAATCAAAGGAGCAGCTCACTCAAAAGATGCCAGCCTTGATTTCTGAGTGCCTTCTTTACACGTCTCCTCACAGCTGTGCACCTGAATTAAGTATTCAGCTGCATACTTACATGTTTCTTCTTTTGGTCCATTTCTGAGTATATCTTGGACATGTTTTGTGTAAGTTGAAAGGGAAAAATGTTTAAAGGTGAAAGTTTGGAGGGAGAGGCAGAGAGAAGAACTTTTTAGGGCCTTGTTGCAAGATTGTGGTGGGTTGACCCAAGCTAGCAGGTAAGCTCCACCCAGTTGCCTCCCAAGAGGGATGGGAGAGAGAGTCAGAAGGACAAAAGCAAAAACAACTCACGGGTTGAGATAAAGACAGTTTAATAAGTACAAAGCAAGGCAGTACATGCAAGCAAAACAAAAAAAAAAGGATTAATTTACTACTTCTCATCATCAGGCGAATGTTCAGCCATCTCTAGAAGGCAGAGCTTCATTGCATGCAATGGTTACTTGGGAAGACGAATGTCAGACATCCCATTTTCTTTGTCTTTCTCTGAGCTTTTATAGCTGAGCATGTCAACATAGGGTTAGAACAGACCTTTATTTGGCTTGGGTCAGCTGTCCTGGTTGTGTCTTCTCCCAACTTCTTGTCCACTGCCAACCTACTGGGGGAGAGGAGAGTAGAAAAAAGAAAAGGCCTTGACACTGGACAAACACTTTTCAACGATAGCTAAAATATGTTATCAAGACTGATTTGGTCACAGATCCATATCAGTGTCCTGCAGGCTGCTATGAAAATCAACTTCATCTCAATCAGACCCAGTATAAAGGTTCATTTTTTTCTTCTAACATAGTTGGTAGCACAGTTAATGCTATGAAACACTGCTGACAGGTGCCTTACACAAGCTCTACCAAAGTTTTCTCTCATCTCTGCTCACACTGATCCCTTTGCAGCCAGGAGGCTGCATTTTAATCCCCAGAAGCTGCAAGAGAAGAGAGACTAAGAGTGTATCTTTACTGACAAGTAGCAGGATGGGGACCTGCCTTTCAGTTCCTATATTTTGCTTTCCAAATATTTTGGTTACTTTACCATCCTGTTTACCCAAACTCAGTTAATCAAAATTCTTAATTAAATAAGGATTAGTTTTACCCTCAGGACTTGACAGTACTATTTCCTGGATCCAGAAAACCAGAAGTCAATATCCCTTGGACAGCTTCCCAGCACAGTGCTTGGAGAGAGCCACATTGCAGCTTGCTGAAAGCCAGTTATGCTCCAAAATCCCACACATCCCACATATAATGAGGATAGCAGAGCTGGCTTTACAACTTTGGATTCTTGACAAGTGTTTAATTCAGTAAACTCCCAGTTTCCTCCTTAGGTTACCTGAAGGTATATGTCAAAATGCTCTTCCAGACTTTGAGCATTTTAATGCACTTGAGTTCCAAAATACTGTATCTATCTGGATGCTTTCTTGCCTTCCCACATATCTCACCTGTAAAGGGAGCAGCACATGCAGTACCTGCAGTTAAGGCATCTTTCACTGCTTGTGCTTTTAAAGCACAGAATAGCTTCTAATACTGAATTTCCAGTAACATGTCCTTGCTTTCAATTTGTTTCAGTATACAGGAAATAAGATGACTCAGCAGTAGCTTCTGCTGGGAAAATTCATTTGGAGTGACATCTTTTCAGTTACAGCACTTCTCTTCCATGGGATGTCGTTAACGAGGTTGTCAGGCATACAGATAACCAAGATGGTTTGCAGATTTTTTAATAATAGGAATGTCCAAGTTACATCTAATCTTATATATGATGTAAACCTCATGTTTATAAAGGCATAAATCTCAGTTTAAGCTCCAACAGTATCTACTTTCCCCACAATGTGATGTGGCTAGGTGTAATTAGCACCTTCCCCAGGGCTTGAGTCACTCATGTATTGAATACCTACAGTAAAGATGAACATGTTTTATTCTAGTTTTAACTAAAATGAAAAATAGCAAAATATTAAAATAATAACCAACTGAATTTCAGAGTTGTCCTGATTTTTTTAAAAAAAAGCCTGTAATGCATGAATTTGAAAGCAAATTGCTTATATGACAGTTTTACTCTTATTATCAGACATTCTCTACTTTACCTTTTATGTGGACAATTGCTGGTTTTTAGCTAAAATGATCACAATGAAGGGAATACCATACATAAATGTCATTTGAAAATATCTGTCCAATGTATTTGCTTCTCTTTGTTTTGGGTCTTCCTTTCTTGACTTTTTTGCATAAAGAACTCCATCTATGTTAGGCAAGGTTAGAATTTTGTCATGATAGATGATAGCTGAAGTTTTCAGAAATTTTGCCAAATAAGCACACACTGAGAGATGTTAAATTCAAATGTTTTGGAAACAAACTTTTGCAGCCTTTGAAGCAAATCTCACTCTGCCAAATAAATTTAGCTGTTACACATATGCTACATAGGTAACAGAAAAATTATTTAAAATGTTTTACAGATATTTTTCATGCTTAAGATATTCAAACTTTGTGCTTACTCAGACATATAGCTCGATGCCTCCATTTTCAATTAACCCAAGAAATTAAGTTTAAAAAGGATGCATAAACCCTCCTCCAAAATGATGTTTCTATATTGAAAGTATCAGTTTCCAGGATGATAGCCTGACATCTTCAGCTTCTAACAAATATAATATGTCCCCTTCAGCAACTCAGCCTCTCTGATTCAGCATGCAGAACCCTCTCCAGCCTTACAGGATGATGAGGTTTCAGACGTTGAAACCACTATACTGGAAACATGTTACTAGCCCAAAAATGAGTGCTAATCATCTTGCAGCAAAGCAGATCAAAAGAAAAATTCACAGTAGGGAGAACTCATTTATTCACAAGGACAAATAGAACACCTTTTTCTAACATGAAGAATTTTTAAAAGGTTGTTTTTGATTCTGCTCAGAAGACTGGAATATCTGAAAAGAAATGGATTAGCAAACAAACACGACTAGAATCAAAGGGAACGTAATTTTCCTATTTGATATGTGACTGCTAATTTTTCTTGGAAAATCCCTGACATTGTGCAACCTTAGAGAGTTCCTCTGCTTTTGTCTTCTGGTTCTAGGAAAGTTTCTTGTGGAACTCCATCGAAGAAGGAAAGTAACATATGCATGTAATGAACAATTTCCAAGGAAAAAGGAGCGTGAAACTCCTATATATTAAATGCACTTTTGGCAGCAGTGCACCCAGACATACAGCATAAAAATACAGGAGAAAAAAATCATAAGGACTTACAGAACACACTGGTATTTCAATGTAAGGAGAATGTATTTTCTTAGACAACTTTCTACAGAAGCAGTGAAAAAAGATCGGAAGACATTTATGCAGAACAAACTCTTAAACCTCGTCAATAATAATTACTAAACCCGAAAGCTGGCTTCACTACTAAATGAGTACATATTGGAAGGAGGTTTCCAGCTGCATGTTGTTTTCAAAGGACAGGAACAATCTGAAACTGAATACTGCAAATAACAACAGTGCAAAAAGTTAAAGATGTGTCATTTTTCAAAGAGTGACTATTCAGGTATGTTCTATTTCATTGGTTTTGTGAGAAGGAGGGGAAGGTATGGTAAGTGGTATTACATTTTAAAAGGGTTCTTTTAAGTAATGTCTCTCTGATACTTTTAAAGAAACAAGTGGCATTTCTTTCAGCGAAAATTATTTGTTTGCCCATAATTTACCAGGTACATTCCTTCCAGAAAAAAATAACACTAACATTAATGTTTTACCTTTCTTCATGTGGTACCCACTCAAGACTTGCTTCTGGCTCCAAAAATTATCAGCAAAGTGACCCTTAGGTAGAATTTTAGCAACAGCAACTGATGGCTGCCATCATCACACCAGATAGCTCAGCAGTAACAGTTGAGTACAACTCTGTTGCCTGTAATGGTCTGACAGGTTTGATTTTTTCCAAAAGTATTTATAACTGACATGGTTTCTGTTCCTGGGGAACACCCAAATGCCTACCATAAAAATGCATTGCCTGGGGTGACACCAGGAAATGTACATAAGAACCTGTTTTTCTTCATTCAAGCTGGTGACCTCACCTAATGGGATTTATAACTGTGCTGAAGAAATTGTTGGCAGGGAAAGAATAAGAATGGGCAGAGACCATAAAGTACATCGTGACGTTACACTTTGTGAAGAAGATTGTCCCTTAACAGGGAATCCCTTAGATTTCCTGTTAAGCTTCCTGTGCAGTTCTGATGAAAAGGAAGATTTTGCAGGAAAATATGCATGAAACCAGTAATCTGAGCTCACTGTACATTGAAAAGCTCTGAGGGGAGCTATTGCATCTAGCATGTTTCTTCCAGGCTTAGTTTGCCTTTTTTTCTTCTAAGTCTTTTTCTGGGGGAGAGCAGGTTTTTCCTAGGGCAAAAGCACTAGCAAGGCACTGAAACAGGTTGTCCAGAGAAGTTGTGGATGCCCCATCCCTGGAAATGCTCAAGGCCAGTGTGGATGGGACTCTGAGCAACCTGGTCTAGTGGAAGGTGTCCCTGCCCATGGCAGAGGGGTTGGAACTAGATGTTCTTTAACTAGATGGTCCTTCCAACCCAAACTGCTCTATATCACTGGTACTATGATTCCTTTAGTGTTTGCTTCTGGGTGTGATCAGCTTGCATGAATAGAGAGGCATAAATAAACCCAATGTACCTGAGTGATGGGGTTAATAGCTGTCACATAATTTTTTTTGCTGTTTTGATTTTACAGTTTTTCAAGCTACAAAAAGCCATGGAGATAAGACATCCAGGTGACATCTAATTAAAGTATCCTGAAGTTTTGAGAATAGATGAAAATCTTTACATCTAAAAACAATATATTCAATTTTTTTTTTTACCTAATTTCTTACTTTTGAAACTAATTAGATTATGTATTAAGGATTTTGGTTTGCTTTCTTGCTTTTTTCACCTTTGAGATTTCTGATGAAGAAACTAAGATTCCATGACATTCATCTGGCTCCAGAGCCTAGGATTTTAAATAAAAGAGCAGAACCTGTGACTGTCAAGAGAAGTTTCATCATAATCAACTGGTGTACCTGTGTTCAAATAATTTGAATGACGCAGAGGGGATGGATCACATGGTAGCTAAGAAGTGACTTGTGTTGCAGTTTAACCTGATCTGTTTGAGTTGAGTTTGTACCACACTGATAGTTATATGAGCTACTTTGGCTAAGCTGACAGTTATAAACTGATTAGGGTGAGGTTAATGTTTCATGTATTGCACTCCATTCATACCAGCATGAATACGGCAGCAGCAGAGACATTTAGGCCCTGGTTTAGTTTGCTGCTATTGCAGACATTTGTTTCTAGATTTATACCAGCTGTGAGTTCATCTCTGAAACACTGAGGACTGAAGTGTCAAATCTCACTCAAGTGAGATTCTTAGCAGTGGAAGAGGATATTTTGGAAATGAGTCCAAATTGGAAGAGAACAGAAAAAATGCTATATGATCTGGGAAAATGTATTGCTCAGAAATTCCAGGACTCATGCATGATTGACTAAGAAGGATAGTTAAGTCCACAGCGTTAATGTGTGGTTTTACTACTCACAGGGACCTATCAAACATCCTGGATGCATGGGAAAGGTGGAGGAGGAATAATCAAAGGAATAAAAAATACATTGCTTAAACAACAGTGAAAAGTGTACACTCTGTGTCAATTACATTATTTCTAGAAGGAAAAGAATTTCCTTCTCTTTCCTTCAGAGCAAAATTTTGTCACTTTTTTTTTTCTTTATAAAACTACTATCCTCTAAGCTCCTTTCTCTCCATGTCAGAGAAATTTAAAATAATAATAATAGTAATAACAGTAATAACAACAACAACAACAACAATACTAATAATACCAATAATACTAATAATACTAATAATACTAATACTAATACTAATAATTATAACTTAATTTATTGCATTCCATAGATATTCTCATGTATTGGAAATTATGCTCTGTGCTGCTAGGTTCAAAATTTGTATTTATTTGAAGTGCACTGCCTTCCTAAAAATTAAATCTGACAAACTTCTGGAGTACCAGGAAACCTGTATAAGCAAGTTACAGCTGAACCTGAACATCATATGGCTTCTCCCATTGCCTCATGATCTCCTCTTAAAGCCAACAGTGTTGTAGTCCCACACAGGTATTGAAAGGCGTGTAGAAAGTGGTGACAGGGCAGGTTAACATATACAATACTTCTAAATATCAGTAGTAGTGACTAAATGGAATATCCAGGGCCTCATCCAAGCTTCAAATGACACAGATAGAAATTGTTTTTCTGATGGCAGGAAGGAAGTCCTATCCCTGAAAGCTGGTAGGGAGGCTTTTCACATGGAGAGCTACTGTGGGAATGCTGGTGGGCAGCAGTTTTTCCTCCAGCTGGGACAGAGATCACAGCTGTTTGGGGAGAGGCAGAGTAAGGTTTAGGATAGAATATAGGATCACTGCTTGAAAGATGAGGCAAGTAAAGCAGAAAGTGAGGAAGATGGAGTTCAGGTTAGAGGGGAGGAGAAATGGTCAGGACATGAGATGGGTGCTCAGGCACGTGGACATTTTAAGGGAGGCACAAGGAGATGAAAGTTGTCTGTAAGGCTCTGTGAGCCCATCCCATTTCATCTCTGAGGAGAGAGGATGTGCAGGAGTCCTCTTTAGACTGCTAATTAGGACACCTTTCACTCACCACAAATGCCTAACAGCTGCCCCTGCTTTTGGGGGGAGCACACTTTTGACTGACAGTTTTCTTTGCCTTCCTGAAGAACTGAAACTTCTATGGTTTTATCATGTCATTTTGGCATTACGTTTTACCTCCTTCCTTTTCCTTCCTTCCTGTAGAATATTTATGGAAGATTATGCAACTTTGACTTCAAGACATGAAATGATGGAAAAGCTACCATGCATGGATTCTATCTGGACTAACAATGTTTAGAATGATAAGACTTTGAGTATCCTAAAATTAAATTATTTGATATACACATATGGATAAAAGATGTGCTTTCTCTTCACTCATAAACAAGATTTTGGGTGCTCATAGTGGCAAAAAGTAGAAAAAGCTACAGATTGTTGTGTGTTTGATCCCTGCATAGGCCCTTCACTTCAGAGCTGGACTTTGTCATCCTTCTGGGTCACTTCCAACTCAGAAAATTCTCTGATTCTGTGAAATCCCTGATCCTACCTTTATTATGTCCTTTCAAACCAACTGTTTTAGTCTGTATTCTGAAGCCAATTAGGATATAAAATCACCCACATTTTTCCTTTTTTCTTCACTACCATTAGCTTCAAGGCTCATTACCACAAGCTCCATCCCAGCCCTGAGGAATCAAAGTGAGGAAGGAGAACGGAAACAATGACCTGAGATTCCCAGTAAACTGGGCTAATGGAAATGAACATGCTGAGAAGTCCATCATCCTGTCTCTGACACTGGCCAGCACTGAGTGAGCTGGGACAGTGAGCACTACCAAGACACTGACAAAGGATAATTTGCCATCTTGTACATGATGAAGAATAGTCCTGCCTGTGGACATTTTTCAAACCCTTTGCTTAGTTCCTGATGTTTCTTTCACTACCATGTTAGTCAGAAAATCCTCACTAACTCACTGAAGTCTGAAGTACACCATTTTGCAGAAGAGAACAGAACAAAGAAACCAAGCATTTCATCTCAATTACATCAAGAATAGAAAGAAGGAAAGAAGGAAAGAAGGAAAGAAAGAAGGAAAGAAGGAAAGGAAAGAAGGAAAGGAGGAAAGAAGGAAAGGAAAGAAGGAAGGAAAGAAGGAAGGAAAGAAGGAAAGAAAGAAGGAAAGAAAGAAGGAAAGAAGGAAAGAAAGAAGGAAAGAAGGAAAGAAGGAAAGAAGGAAGGAAAGAAGGAAAGGAAAGAAGGAAAGGAGGAAAGAAGGAAAGGAAAGA
>JACBWW010000006.1:21748354-21806906 GCA_020086605.1 Lanius collurio | reverse complement strand
TTTTTTTTTATGTTCCGTGAAAGAAGGTTAAGCAAGAGGAGCAGAACTTTATTTTGACCTTAGGGTGTAGTGTTATAAAATATTATATAAAAGATAGATATGGACTTGTCAGAGTCAATTACAGAGTCGCATTGAAGTTAGAAAGCTCAGCTGAGCTGATAGCCAGCCCACACAGTAGTGAGTCATTTTTGCCCCATCACACACGAAAGCACGCAAGTAAGGCATGTCAGTAGTGCGTCATGCACATCTCACCAATGGCTGCAGCTCCACTTGTAGACAAAATAAAGTTATTCACTGCACTCAGCTTCTCCTGAGACTCGAATAGCCCATGCTCAGGATGTCACACTGACATTTCACAATCACAAAGAAGTTACTTCTGTTCTGCTCAACCAACTCAGTTCTGTATAAATGCTTCAGCCAGAGAAAAAAGAAAAAGAAAGTGCAGGGTTGCTGCTTCTGATTGAAATGCCTCTGCTTAAAACCATTAGCAATTCAAGTGTATTATTTAATATCTGAAGTAGAAAACTAAAATTATATTTAATGAGTGTGAAGATTTCAGAGGGATCTCAGGCCATAAGCCCACACAATATGTGTTTGCCAGGGTGTTATATCAACAAAAAGGACAAACCAGTGTCTTGGTAAACAAGAAAGGCTTGATTCAATTGCCCACACAGAGACATCTAATGTCATTTAGGGTGTGCCATGGTGCCTGGTACAGACACCCAAGGCTGTCACAGCACCTAGAAAAGGCTTGTAACCAGCAGTTAGGCAGCCTTTACATCATCTTAAGTGCCACAAGTTGATGTTTAGGGAGCCAAACTGATTTCTAATAGAAGTGGAGCCTTCTCCTATAAACAAATACATCAGTTTGCAGTGATTGCATTTCCAACATCCAAATGACATGCCCAATCTACTTCTGGTAGTCCTGACCTTTCCACCCCAGGTATAAGTTTTGACCAGCTGAGATTCTGTGGGGGAACTGACACATTTGTACAGACT
The DNA here is from genome assembly GCA_020086605.1 of Lanius collurio. Taxonomy (NCBI): domain Eukaryota; kingdom Metazoa; phylum Chordata; class Aves; order Passeriformes; family Laniidae; genus Lanius; species Lanius collurio. The sequence goes on along the minus strand of JACBWW010000006.1, from coordinate 21,805,907 downwards.
TGTTGTGTTGGGGTCATGTACTTCTGGCAAAGCATCTGGATGTCAAAGATGATCTCAGACAGCCCCAGACAGCCATGTTGAAATAATGGAACTATTTTCTGTGTCTAAATTCCCATTTTAACCAATAGATGAACTACTACTAATAATATTAATATTAATCAGTGCATGAGCAATACAGTGAATGTAAGATACTGAGCACTTTAGAGATGCCTGCTGTTAGGTGATTTTCACTGTTCTCTGTTCTTCTTTGATTGCTGTGGGAGCTCAGACTCTTGTCTCATCTCTAAACACCTACGTGTAGATCTCTGCCTCTGGATGTGCATCCTACTTAGTTTCTATATTGCATTTCCCCAAATACAAATGAGGATAGTAATAGCTGGTCTTTACTGGTGCAACTGTGGGGAACATTCATTAATTAGCACATTAGAAGTAGAGCTATCCTGGTACTACGAGTGGAGCACCATGAGCAGCTGAAGAGCACAACTGATTTAGGCAGCTTGCATTCAGTAAATTCACTGTTCAAGAGTTCTCCAAGCTTTTATAGGATGAGATACCTACAAATATCTGTAATGCACAGAAGTCCCTAGAATCACCTTTTTGGGCTTGGATAGGGATGGACCAGGCAGTCCACCAAGCTGTTTAGTCTTCCAAATCCAGTTTCCAATTTCCTGCAAACTTCAGGCCCTTGGATAACGAAATTGAGGAAATGTGCGTGGTCCCACACAACCCTACCCTAACTTAGGGCACCACCATGGTTTGTTGTCAACTGGATAATGCTTCCCAAGTAACCACAGCATGCAGCTTGAGAAACATTTCTCAGATTTTTGCAGATGTGAAGTATAATTTTTTTTTTTTCACTCTTCATTTAGGACACATGATGAATAAAAAACCTCAATATGATTCTTTGCTGAAACATTCTCTACTTCTATCATGATGTCATGGTTCAGTTCCTTAAATTAAAGGAGGAAACAGAACATAAAACTTTGATATAATGGGGAAATTAAGCACTTTTCTTCCTAATTACACTTCTATCAACTTCAGCTGAAAGACTCTTGCTATTTCCTCCTATTATTAAAATAACATAACAATTTTGTTACCCCAGTTCTCAGGAAATCTTCAGGGTTTTTTTAGTTCTTTTGCTCACTGGGTATGACAACAAAGAGAAAGAGAGAAAAATTACTACAGAAAGCATTGTACAGCCTGAAAATTGCTTTTTCATTCAATGGGGACAAAAATTTTCATGTTCACAGAGTCATGTAATAGCTTTAGTTGGAAGGGACCTTAAAGACCATTAAGTTTCCAATTCCTGTGTCAGGGACAAGGACACCTTCTCCTATATCACATTGCTCAAAGCCCCATCTAACCTGACCTTGAACACTTTCAGAGATGGAACATCCACAACTTCTCTGGACAATCTGTTCCAGTGCTGCAACACTCTCACGATAATTTTTCTTTTCTTTTATCTTATCTAAATCTACACAATTTGGGGCTGTTCTCCCTTGTTCTATCCCTACATGCCCTCGTGGCCCCTGTTAGGTACTGGAATGTTCTATAAGGTCTCCCTGGAGCCTTCTCCTCTCCAGGCTGAACAACTCCAGCTCTCTCAGCCTGTCTTCATAGCAGAGATACTCTAGCACTCTGATCACGACCCTCCTCCGAACCGACTCCAACAGGTCCATGTCTTTCCTGTACTGATGGCTTCAGACCTGGGTCCAGTACTCCAGGTGGGGTGTCACCTGGAAAGTGGGTTAAAAGGGCAGGATCCCCCCCTTCAACTGCAAATTTCACATTATAAGGCTGAGCATGTCATAAATCCGTTCACACACAAAGATGTGTTCATGTATTATCTAGTCAGGCTGCAGTCATATAACTTCATACACACTGCACAGTATTTTCAGATTTATGTTCGAAGGGACACTGCTGCTTGCAGTAGTAATCCTGCAACTAGAAATTTAAACTGGGACAGAGTTCTCTTAGGAAGGAAGAAGAGAGCACAGTCTGATGTAGAATGATCTCGTTCAGGAATAGGAGGCCTGGAATCTCCCCTAAACTCCTTTAAAAATAAAAGCAAAGAGTTTTGCGGTCTATGGTCAGCAAAAACCCCAGAGGCCATAGATATGACCTAACACTGTGTGTGCATAAAAGGAATACTGACTGAGTGCTTCAAGCATTAAAATTAGCCTAAACTTCTTGGGGGTATTGTACAACCCAGATAACTAATTTCTAATACTGATTAACTAATAACTATCGGGTCCTGACTCTGGATTTGACTCTGTACAACATCTAGGGGCCTGTTTAACATAAATCTTACCCAGCTAGAGACTCTCACATCTCAGCTGGCAAGGGAGAGGCATTTTCAGGTGTTTCCCCAGAAGCATTTGCATGACCCACCTTACAGACCTCAAACCAGAACACGGTGAATCATGACCGTAGAGGGGAATCAGGGTGACGAACTCAGATGTGAGGGCCTGCAAGGCAAATGCTTGGAGGTGGTCAGATGAGTCCTGCCTTGACAGACCAGGAGCATTTTCAAGATAACCACAGGGCTAGAAAATAGCCAGGAGGGAGTACAAAAAATATTACAATGCAGTTATTCATCCTGATAGCTACTCTTGTAATATAAAATTGGTCAATCTTTAATTGACTCCATCCTTCTTTAGAGGGATGTGATTTACTGGACTTTCCCCTTTTCTCATGCTTTTTCTTGTCATGTTATATCAGTTTGGGCAGAATTTCACATAGATCTCAGAGGCCCTAAGCCTCCATTTCAAGTTTTGGGCAATAGTAAAAATAAAACTGAACATTTAGTCTCCTAAAAGTCTGGATGCAGATTCCAGTCACTTCAGATATCATCAGAAAGGAAATAGAATTTAACACACCCCCCAGACAACAACAACAGCAACAAAACCAAAACAACAGCAACAAAACAAATAAACAAAAATGACCAAAAAACCCCACCAAAAAAACAACAAAACAAAACAAAAAACTAGAAGAAAAACCAACAAAACCAATCAAAACCAAACTATCAAAAAAAAAAAGCCAAAACCCAAAAACCATCGCCAAAAAACCTCCTCCAAACCACCACAACCACAACAACAACAACAACATAAACCAAACAAAACAACCTCTAAAAAATACACCAGAGAAAATCTAGGGGAAAAGTGGTAACTATGTATAATTTCAGTAACAACAATCTTATATCATACCAGGACCAACAATTTTGATGGCTAGTACCAGTCTTACAAGCATACAAAGGTTTTCAGAAGCTTTTTCCTAACATAATGATTAGGCACATTAAGTAATTCAGAAAAAAAAACAAGTTTAAAAAGTTGTAGCTTTTTTCCTCAGACTGAATGTATTTTCACTTGTCGGTGAGAGAAAACACGTACACGAGACATTTCAGAAGGGCTAAAAGGGACCTATGTTTATTAACTTCCAAACTTATAGATTTCTTAATTAGGACAAGGATTGGGTGAACAAAGTCACTTCCTCTACAAGCACATTGGCTACAAGAGATGTCCATCAAGGCACCCTTGTCACAGTGCAGGTATGTAAACATTCTTGCAGTTAGGAAAACATAGCTTATTGTTTACATGAAAGACTGTGAGAACTCTGCCTCCAAAAGTAAAACATAAGAAAGCTGACAGAACTAGGCAACATTCACTTGTGCAGAAAATTTGTATATCACTTAAGGACTCTTCATGCTGAAAATGTACTAGAAGTTCATAAAGATGTCTCTAATGCTATTTTCTTTACACTGACTCAATTGGATATTTGTGGATTTTTTTTACTCATTAATCATAAAGCCAACATGACAATCAGCAAAGCTGTCCAATGTTCAGCTCAGTCCCAGCACTAGGAAGTGATAGATGTTAATTGCAGCAACATTCTGTAAAATGAATCACCCAGAGTTATTTCCTGAGCTTTTAGTTCATGTGAGTCTCCTGCATTTCAGGTAATGATTTGAAGAAAAAGGAGATAGCCACTGATGCTTGATTTGTGGCCTTCCCGTTGCAGGGTGGTATTGTGTAAAAGAGTGCTGGAGAATACAAAATGTGTGATGATCAAATAGAGGATTCCAGATAGACTCACTGAGCTCAGTAAAGTGACACCAAGGAAGATCTTTAACAGAATTGCTCTTTGAAGCCAAAAGATTTTGCAGGGTGTTTGGTCAAGTTGACAACATCAATCATGTTCTCAATATTTACCAAAGAAATTTGTAAATTATGTCCTATACTTAAGATACTTCAGCTCATTTTGGCTGCACTCATACTATTAGACAAGCAGTAAATGTTCATCATCACTTTTTTACTTTCTTGGCATATCTGTCCTACATTAGCATATCAACAGAGCCATAAAATCTGCTCCATTGTCCAGCTACTCATCAGCATGTTCCCTTTTGAAAGTGCTATAATACTAATGAAATACAGAAAATCAAGCTGGTGCAGAAAGCTATGAGCACATTTGTGTGCCAGCTTTGATGATCTGCCTCTTCCAGGTTTCAGTGGGTTTTCATCTATACTGATATTTTCTCTTTGTAGTATGCAATTGTTAATAAAGTCTGGAAGATTATTTGTGGTTTTACATCAGCTGACCATGTCCTGTGGCTCCATTGCTGCCAAGAAGAAACAAAGCCCACAGACAGTTATGTCCCACACTCTCTGACCCCTCAAAGGACACAGATGAGTCATAAGCTGATGATGCCTTTCTTCCGAACTGCCTGTTGTTGTAGGAATTGCATGGTAGATTTTAGATATTTTCCATCAGAATCAATATATACTGGCACTCATTTCTCTGAAACCTTTACTTCTGACAAGATAATCACTGTTTTTAGCTACTCTTCTGGAACATGTAATAGTTTTACTAGTACTATACAAGCATCTCAGACTTTAGGAGAACTAGCTATTTTGATCATAGAAAGGCCAAACATGACTAAAATTCTCTTTAGTCCCGGAGTTAATGCTGACACATTGTAAAGCTGTATCTACTAGTTTAAAAACACACAGTATACTTTTCCATGTATGCCATGTCTCTGCTGCAGCTACTCTGGGCCTCATAAGAATCCTACACTTTTTTGGAGGAGACACTTCTAAACTGCCTCTGTTCCATAAAGTTTTTCACTACAGTGGGGAAGCCTTAGTCCACATTTTACCATTCCCATCGTAAAAAGACAGGAGTATTAAGATACAGAAAAAGACACCAGCAATGCTTTACAACATATCCAGGTTAAAAAAAAAAAATAAAAAAGGAGGAATAATAACAAGCCATCTGATGTCACTCGAAAATTATTTAGAAGTATGGACAGAGATACTATCCAAAGTGAAAATATCTGGATACCTTCTTTTCAGTTCATCAGACAATGCTTAGCTTTCAGAGATTTTAGACATATATCTGTGTTTTGGGTCCATTTCCAAGATTCATAAGGCCCGTTGTAGGCCACTGGTATTTCTTCTTAACTTTCAGTGAGAAGTGCAGAGAGTTCACCACCACAATGAGGGCCCCACTTTGTGATTTCAGCCCCCACGGGATATAGCATAGACAGGTCCTGAAGTGTGGTGTTGAGATGGGTTAAACTGGAGGCTAAGTTTTCAGATGTGTTAATATTAAGTTGACGCAGGTCACCGGAAAGGTCTGTAACAATCTAATGGCTGTTTTAACTAGGCAAGATTTAATGTTGCACCATTTAAGCTGTTGTCAGTTCAATTATCCAAATACAGTGTTAAAAGCTAACACAGAACCAAATAGTGTATTCACATACTACTTCTGTTCAGAACACCAAGTAATCTAACAAATATGCTGTAATTTCAAAATAAAACAGTAAAAATTCTCATTGTATTATGTTATAATAGTTAATAAGTTAACATTAATTATATTTTTACTATATTTATAACTTTTTCTTTCTTTTTGAGTACACAATTACTATGCTAAAAAAATAAAACATGGAGAAACACAAATCCTATTTCAGTTCTTTCTGTTCTTGATGGATTTTTACTTTATGCTCATCAGCCTAATTTCTTAGTTCCTTCCCACACAAGGCAATTCCAACAGCTGAGGTGGGCAGAGTTCATTGTTGGGGAGTGTGTTATTCGGTGCTGTGTGTTGCTGAATTCCTTATTGGGGAATACCTGGCCACAGAAATACCCCTTTTAGTGACAGCAGGAAAGGCAGCAGTGTTTCCAAAAGCCATTTGCTCTGATTGGAGATCACTCCACAGTCTGGAGGACTCCCAAAGAGCCTGACACATTGGTGCATGAGCAGTCTCCATGGCAAAGGTCTGAAGGTGACCTCTGAGTAGGCATGAACACCAGGACTCCTCTGGTAATCTGGACTGCCTGGTTCTTGCTCTTCCAAAGCTGCTTCCTCTAGCCCAGGAGGTGTTCCCTGTGTCCTCCCAAGTACTGACCAGAGCCTTTATTCCTCTCCTCATCAAACTTTCACTTAAAGGAGATCTGGAGGTGTAAACAGACTCTTAATGCTGTCTTGTGCTAGACATTCCCACCAGCTGTAAGGAAACAGAAAATAATTTTTACTCAAAATCTTGAACTTAAATCTGCTCCAACTTTGGTCATGGTTGCTCTTCCACTACGGAGGACTCAGTCATAATTCTGGTACACATCTTACATCTAACTGCCCCTGGGATTTATAGAGTAGAATAGAATAGAATAGAATAGAATATATAATGAAACAGCTGTCAAACCAAACTTCAGAGCTCAGATTTTTAAAGAAGATTTTGATGAGTACAGGAATTATCCCATATATTGCCTCAAAGATTTAGGTTTTAGAATTAAGTTTGTCTTGGAACATAGAAAGGGAAAACCCAGGGACAGTCTACTGGGAGAGAGAAGGTATTCATGTGCCTTAGGTCTTCTGGTGTCAGATTTTTCCTGTTTACATGGCAAGGAGTCACCCAGCTACCCTTTGTCTTCACCCAAGCCTGACTGCATTGTTTAATGATGGATTTGTGTGCTGCTCTAAAATATATTTTATGCTGATACAACAGACTACATATAAGAGTCTTCCTGATTTCCTTTCCAACCTGAGTTATCCTGTGATACTGTGATTTCATAAGGACTTTCATTGTCATCAAGCAAAAGACTTCCTGTGGTAAGATGAACTTCAGACGCCACCAGGGGTATATATAGAGGACAAGTCACTAGAGAAATACACCTGCGTCTGTGTGTGAACACTCCAGTTTAGCTGCATTGGCTCATGGCACTTGCGTGTTCACACAGGCAAGTGATTCTGTCTGGTGCTGTCCTTTTTACAGTTTCAAATACAAGCAGCTGGGAAAGCCCGTACTTAGTCATCTGTCTGGTTGTCTCCTTCCAGGAACTCCACAGAATACCCATATGTTACCCTGTCAAAAATGGCATTGCTGTTTTCCACTGAGAGCAGAGAAACTGTAAGGGGAATGTTCAGAGAGCTCAATGCTGAACAAGATTTTCTTTAAATAACCAGGTTCTAATCTATGCAATCACTCTTTATTTAGGCAAAACAAAATGATATGACATTTAGATGAGCTAAAATCTATAAATGTTATTTTTACACACTTAGGACAACAATGCTTACAATGTAAAGAGCATATAAACTATAATAAGCCTGACTGTAATTGTTGGGGCCTTTTGGTGATGCTTATCACCAAACAAATGACAGAAATTTGGTTTGTGTCAGCACCATTACAACCACGGAAGAACTGTGAAACCAGCTAAAGAAGTCTCTGGATCAGAGAGGATTTTGAGAGTTTGGGTTTTTGAGGTTTTGGTTTGTTGGGACTTTGCTGCTGTTGTTGTTGGGGATTTTTAATGGTATCTTTAATCTCCTTCACATAAGCTGGAAAAGATACAACGGATTCAAGCAATCCAGAAGATTGCTGCAGTATTCCATGTCTCTGGAAGAGATAATGAACACCTGCATCTGCTATTCACTCTCAAGGAAGAACTGATGGCAATCTTGGTTCTCGTGCTATTGAAATAGTGGCCTTCAAGGGCTTGAGGGACTAAGAAATGCAAGGAGCAGAGGACACAGCCAGGAGTTATGGTCAGTAGACCTCAGACAGCTCAGGAAGGTCAGAGATGATATTCCATGGGAGACAGCATTGAGGAGAGAAGTTATTCAGGGTGTCGAAACAGAGATGTAGATAAACTGATTCAAGTCCATCGTAGGACCAAAATACCCAGATCATAAAATCACAGAGCCCTAGAATGTCCTGGATTGGAAGTGACCTTAGAGATCATCTCATTCCAACTCCCCTGCCTTGGGTAGGTACACCTTTCACTTAATCTGGTCGCTCAGAGCCACATCCAACCTGGCCTTGCACACTTTCAGGGATAGGATAACGGCATCTTTTCTGAGCAACTTGTAATAGTGACTCACTATCCACACAGTAAAGAACTTTGTTGAAATATCTAATCCAAATCCGCTCTCTTGCAGTTTAAAGCCATTTCCCCTTGTCCTGTCACTAAATGTTCTTGTGAAAAGTTCTCTCCATCTTTCTTGTAGGTTTCCTTCAGGTACTGGAAGACCACAGTTAGGTCACCTCAAAGCTTTCTCTTCTCCAGGCTGAACAATCCCAATTCTCTCAGCTTTTCCTTTCTGGAGAGGCGCTCCATCCCTCTAAGAAACTTGGTGACCCTCCTCTGAACTTGCTCTAACAGGTCAATGTTCTGCCTATGCTGGGGACCCCAAAGCTGGACTCAATATCCCTGCGGGATCTCATGAGAGCAGAGTAGATGGGACACTTAGCCTGTGAGGAGACACTGAGGAAACTGGGCTTGTTCAGAATGGAGAAAAAACAGCTTCAGGGGGACCATATGGCAGCCTTCCAGTACTTATGGGTAGGTTTTCAAGAAGATGGAGCCAAGTTCTTGACAGTTGTATATGGCATGAGGACACGTAACCACGGTCATAAAGTGTAAGAAGAAAGATTCCACTTGGATTCAAGAACTATTTCACCATCTGGACTGACAGGTACCGGAAAAGCTGGTCCATAAAGGCTGTGGAATTTTTATCCTTGAAGGTTTTTCAGGGTCCAGCTGGACAAAAACCTAACTTGGTCTGATCTCCTGGCTGACCCTTCTCTAGGCAGAGGCTGGACTAGTGATGTCTGGGTCCCTACCAACCAATATGATTTTGAGAATCTGCTGCTGCTGTCATGTTTTCATGCAATCAACAAAAAACTTCAGTTTGTGACAAACTCAGGAAGCTATGAGGTACAAGTCTCTGGGGTCATCCAAAAATAATATGAAAGGCAGAAATTACTGAGATAGATGTACCACAGCAAATCATCCTATTGAAGAAGGAAAATACAGAGATTGTTATGATTGCATTAGAGGTCTTTAAAAAATTGAAATTCAGTAGAGATTCATATCAAGAGGATCTGCAGAGCATGATGATGACAAAGGATAAAGTATTACATAAGCTATTCTGAATAAAACAACAAAGCTAAAAAAATTAGTTTCACCTAGTAGATCATACAAAATCAATTAAATAAAGATTTCTTACAAATATGTTTGAAATGCAAAAAACAAAGGAGAGCATAGGTGTAGTAAGACTCAATATTATTTGCAGATCATGTAGTGGATGATGCAAAGAAGGCCAAAATATTCAGTAGTTTCTTAAATTTTTGTTTGGAAAGAAAAAGCTTGCTTACAATCCATGTGAATTTCAAAAAGATAAGAATTTGGCTAGAATGCAGAAAGGACACTTTAAATAATGAATTTGAGTTGGCAAGGCCTGGTGGATTTCACACCAGAAATTATGCACAGCCTGTCTTCCTTCATTCCATTTTCCCTGAAAATGGAGAGGAAAAAACCCAGTACTTATGTCATAAAAAGGAAAAGGACATGCACATGAATAAAAGACCCACCATTTAGAAATAATTTTTGAAACATCTGACTGCTGTCTGAACTGCACTTGTGCAAGTTGACAGTGTCTTTGATGGAATTATAGAAGTAAAGAATTAGCCATGAAGTATTACTCATAACTTGAGGCCTGATTAAAAGCAACCTATGGGAGAAAAATCTTATTGAATTCAGATTTTTTGTAAGCCAGGCCAACTCCTTTAATATTTAATTTGAAAGACATCTTATGAAAAAGATGTTCACTTGTCAATTATGAAAGATGGTTAAAACAATTTTCTGTAAATCTGCAGGTTCAAAAAGAGACAACAGATACACTTCAGTTTAATGAGCTATTAGGAAACATCTGTGCCTTAGTATACCTCAAGTTTAGAAAAGCTCTGCACCAGGTACATTTTTTTCCAAAGGTCAGATCAGCTTCTATTTTAAATTTTAGCATTAATAACTTGCTAATTTTCTCCTATGGGGCCTGAGAAAATATCACTCTCTGGGCATCCTACTCCCAGCTGATCATGCATGATTCAACATAGAACATTTCTATGAGTTACAGTCATTTAATGATCTCATAACTAACTAAATGCTGGGTCTGAGAAGCGTCTGCAGCTCCCCTTAGTAGAGTCCAGGACACACAACACCTGGTTACCTTTTGGTGCCTAGTTATGATAGTGACCTCAGTGATTGATTGCCCCAGTCCATTCTCTTGTTCAGTTTCCTCGACAAATTCATTACTTAAATGAAAGATTTTGGCACAATTTAGCATAGAATTGAGACCTAGAATAGAAAAGTCTTCAATATAGACATTTTATTTCAGTTTCACCTTAATTTCATTTCAGAATTAATCTTACAAAGTCCAAGAGTTAAGTGCTTGCTCCAGCTCCTACAAAAATCAGTAGAGATTGTAAGGTTATTATTTAATTTCTGTTTATTCAAGTTGTCTAGAACTGAGACTCACATACTCTAATCCTAACCACTACAACCCAAAAATCACTAGTCATATATAAGTCAATTAAGCTGCAACAATTTATGCCAACAAAGGATCTAGCATTCCTTTTAAGATAATATAAATTAAACAAGTAGAGTGGATCATCTCATAGCTCTGAGTCTTATTATGAGTTCACAGCAGCTCCTGCTGTTTTGACTTCAAAGTGCTAAATGCCTTTAAAACCTCTGCAACAGTGTGGATTTTCAAAATGCCAGAGAGTCTAGGGAAGAAGACTCCTGGCCCCATGGAGAGAGGAGCTCCCACTGGAGCAGGTTTACTGGTAGAACTTGTGACTCCATTGGGGACCCACACTGGAGCAGCCTGTTCCTGAAGAGCTACGCCCCATAGAAGGGACCCATGCTGCAGCAGTTTGTGAAGGGCTGCAGCCCCTGGGAAGGACTCACACTGAAGACATGAGTGAACGACTGTCTCCCATGGGCAGGACCACATGCTGGAGAAGGGGTTGAGTGTGCAGAGTTCTTCCCCCGAGGAGGAAGGAGCAGCAGAGACAATTAATGAACTGACTGCAACCACACTCCCCAGTCCCCTGCACTACTGTCAGGGAGGAGGTAGAGAAACTGGGGGAGAGGTTGAGACCAGGAAGGAGGGTAGGGGGTGGGGGGTGGAATTATTTAAGATTGGGTTTATTCCTCATTATCCTTCTCTGATTTGATTGGCAATAAATTAAACTAATTTCCCCATGTCAAGTCTGTATTTTCTATGCCAATAATGTGTGAGCTCTCTCTCCTTGCAAGTATCTCAACCCAAGAGCCTTTCAATTTTCTCTCCCCTGCCCAGTTGAGGAGGGCAGTGATAGACTGGCTTTGGTGGGCACCTGGTGTCCAGCCAGGGTCAACCCACCACATTTGGATGAGAGCAATTACAGGCTGACTTTTACTTTTAGACACTTCTGTGCATCTCTGCACACAAATTAAGCTTCCTTCATAGTATTTGGGCTTCCATGGCTAATGTTTTTTGTATAAACACGAAGCTCTAGTGATGTTGCAGATATCCCACGTTATTTAAGACACCTGTGTAGGATTTGCTATTGCAACATAGAAACTGTGTAAAAGCTGCGCTGTTCTGGACTTGCAGCCAGTACCAAGCCAGCATACCTTAGATAACTCAAAGGCAGTGAACTGTCTTCCAAAACCTGAATTGAAGTCCTAATCAATGCTGTCAGTAAAGCTTCCTGAATGGCCAACTTCCACAAGCCTGCTTTAAGATGAAGTGAATCATTCTATCCACGCTCCTTTGACTGTAATGACTAGGACTTATCTGCCTAGGCAGATGTTTCTAGTATTATTTGAAGTGGTTTGGGGTTGTTACTTGGAGGTGCAAGGCCAAAAGGGTACAGGTTTGCTGTAGGACCATTGTCACTTCTGCCAGCCCTGAGCAGAGATTCTGGGCAGCCTCAAGGTTGTCACATAACACTACTTAATGAACTGCAGTTAGCTGAAAGGAACCCTATAGCTCTCCAGACTATAACCATAGCCTAGACACACAGCTAACACACAGACAGCCACATGATCACACCTTAGTTTAAAGAAATTAATTTCAAACTGAATCCTCTGTCATAACTCTGGTGCATACTTCGCCAAGGTTTGTGTACTCAGGTGCAGCAGATGAGATCAGCCAGTTCAGGAAACTGTGGGATGGCCTGAAACAGTCAATGATGCTTCAAGCAAGAGAAAGCAACGAGTATCTGTGAGGAGGACACAATGAGATTGCACTAGTGCCCATTATACAGTATAATGAGAAGCAGTGACACTCAGTGTAATGAGCAGTGGTGATTGCAGTGCATGATAACACTCGCACAGATAGTCTGGGAAATAGAACATGAAATACATGAACCCAGAGACCTAGTGATCTTGAGTCGTGTCTTGCTCATCATTAACACCTATATGAGTCATTAGAACATGGTGAAGACATTACATAAACTTTTATTCACTATGTGCTGCAAACTGCATTGTTTAGCTGTTGTTCTGAATATAAAACTCATTTCTATCAGAAGCTATGAAAAGAAAAATAAAAAAGAAAAACAAGAGCGAGAAACAGTTCTGTTTGTCGAGGACAAATTGCCAGTCAGACACCCTCTTGATACATATCTGTCAACTTGGTTAATTAGCAAGTCATCTAAGAAAATAACTTTTCACTTTCCATACAGCTACAGTTATAACTATAATTTGACTGGATGGACTTCAGTTTGTTCATATTTGTGATAAACCAAGCTATGTTGTGCATGAGATTTCTCTCGTCATTTGAAGGCATAAATGTTACTGGGGGTCTAGCTCCAAAATTCCGTGGACCATGGTGAAAATGCTTACTGATTTATGTCAGGTATACACTGACAAACTTTTCCTGCTCTGATGAACCATTCTGGACATACTGGCTTGTTTTTTTTCTGGGCAGTTGGGCTACTAAAGGATATTTGCAAAATGGCAGAGGAATACTGTGGACCAAAGGGTTGTTGTGGGATCTGGGATCTTGTGTGTTTGACAGAAGTTACATGGTTGACCTCAGTTACAAAGGACAGGATTTGATTTGATTTGATTTGATTACCCCACTTCCATGTTTCATTACAAAAATATAGCCCATGTGTGCATATTGACCAGCATTTGAGGGCTGGCCATAATCTTTGTTAAAACTTCTTTTCTAGTATACAAAATACATCAGCAAAAACCCCAAGAGCCCCTGGAGATACTTAATAGAAACAAACAACCCTAGTGTGAGCAGGGGCTTATGCCTGAATGTAAGACCACAAGCCATCAGCCTGCCTAAGATACTCTAAGTTTGAGACTGTGGCTGTGGTCTCTGAAATGGGAAAGAGCAGAACTATGAAGAGCTGTGTTGCTGTTTTCTTTCAAAGGAAAAAAAAATGTGAAGACTGTATTTGTCACATGCTGCATTATGAAGCAGATATTTTTGGTACAATATTTCTCCAGAAAGAAGTAAAAAAACCCCTTCTTGGTGGTGGCTGTTGTGTCAGCAGATCATGGAGGGCTGCAGCTGGAGCACCAATCTGAGCTAACAAAGGTAGATGCATCTTTTTCCCACAGAGTGGGTATTTGCTTTCCCCTTGAGCCTGGCCACTTTCTCACCTTTTCTGTTTCATGTCTGCCTTATCTAACTTGAATTTAATCTTTGCAGTCCAACAGGTCTTTCAAATTAGCAATAGTGTCTTCACACTCTCTGAGCCAGACTAATCTTGCCTTACTTTAGAGATAGTGAGACTAGGCTTCCTTTCAAGAGTGAAACCAATTTTGCAAGTATAGATGTCAATCTAGGCAAAATGTTCTTCACTCTGCAATCTGCCCTATTAGAGACTAGCTATTCTGAGTTTCATATCTAGTACCTGTACAAACAATTCCAAAGCAGCATATCTTTAATGCATATCATAAAATTTAGGAAATTCTACTGTGTAATTATCAGAAAGCCGAGCTACTTCCCTTATCTGCTTCTTTAAAGGTCTGTGTTATGGCCAGGACAATTCTTGCACCCAGCTAGAGCAAACATGTGGGCATGAAGGAGGCCATCAAATATCTAATGCAACTCTACTGTAGATATCTTTGGTAAAAGCACTCTTGAGATGTGGTTCACTTGAGCTTTATTAAATACCTATTTCAGAAGAAAACCACCACAGCAATTTCATCACAAAAACCATCTCACCTGCTTCACTAATTTAGAGTTACTGGGATTGTGAACAAGTAGTTCAGCAGTAGTTGAAAATATCACAGTCAGATGAATCAGCCCTAAGCTTCTCTGACACCTTGTTTTCAATAGAGAAGACACTCACCTGCTATGCTAAAGAATGAATTAGAAAATGTAGATAAATAGAATTACACAGTTCTCTTAAGCTTTATCCTATTTTCATTATATTGATCCCTGCTGCCCTCAAGTAAAGGGTCAACAAAACCAATAGAAATTATAAATTAAAAATTGAGATAATTTTTATTTTGGAGTTTCACAGTGAGATTGCATCTTGCATACCTATTTCCTCCAGAATTTTAATTTCTAACAAGAAGAGCTATGTTTAATGTCTTAAACTACCTTGAATGCTGTTAGTGTTCAACATAGCTTGGTGGCCTTTGCAAGACAATGTGACAGCACAGTGATGATACAGCAAACTGATCTGCTTCTCTCAGCTGTTTAGCATCAGCATAATTACAATGAGCAAGAAACCTTCTTCAAATATTCATAAATACTCCACATCACCTTGCAGATATTCTGGAAGAACAGCCACTTGAGGCGTCAAAGAATTAGCATGACAAAAAGTGCTGAATTTACACAAATGCCTCCTGGCTTATTCCCTCTGTTTATGTGCAGCCTGCCAGCAGTTACCCGTATTTACGTTAAAGCAGATGGAAAAGAATGTAATGAAACTGAAGAATCATTCTTCCTCTAGGCTTAACTGTGAGTCCAGAAACTAATCCTTCAGGAAGATTACTCATGCTGACCACAGATTTACTGGTCATCCTTTCTGTTTGCAGTGGCATTCATGCGTGTTGATGTTGATAGATAAGCTTTGGGACATGCAGATAAACTGGCCTGCCGTAAACCCTCCTTCTTCACTTTTCTCACCCTATTAATTAAGAAATAATCCATGAAGTATTTTCCTCTGAAGAAATGTGTTGATACAACTGTTATAAAAGAAAAATGAGGAAGAAAAAAACCCACTTTGTTTTAAAGACATTATTTCCTTTAACAGTATAAATTATTTCATGAATGCACTGATAAAATTATTTGGTTCATGAAGGCACTATTTTCTGCAATACATGAAGGTAAACAGCAGCGTACTTTTCTTTAAATGAGTAACTTGGATGTTTCATTACTTTTTTTAATGTAAAGAGATATTAAATGACACACTCATATTCCCTGGTATTTACAGTAGCTTTTAATGCTGTCTACTTATCAAAGAAAATGTACTTTTATGCATAAACACGTGGATATTTACAGACACATAAACCAGTCAACTCTGAAGGAAGTTTCCTTTTGAACATATAGGCAAGATTCCATAAACTTTGCCAATTCTTCAAGCAGTAACTAAATCCATTCTGCACATACGACCTGTGTACCTGACTCACAGGGATGCCAGGCAAATCGGTGTTTGAGCGGATGGGTATTTGTTATTTATTAGATGTACTTATACATTGTATTTCATACTCCTGAAGACTCTTCAGGCAGGGAGCTGCTCCCCACTGAGCAACAGAGGTGCTTTTCTAATACAATTATCCATCCTTATAGAACATTTCACAATACTGTAAACTTCATATCTTAATTGCCTTTTCCAACACCTTCTGATCTGTTATTATCAAACCCAGTTAACTTGATTAGAGAATACAGTATCATACAGTCACTCCAGGACACTTGGGTAAGTAGAGAGCCTGTTTCTTCTTTCTCTGCCCCTAGATCCCTACTCTCCTCCATAAACCCAGACATATTTTGTCACATGAAACTCTTGACAGTAACATTTCATCCTTAACTGGCTTTCATAAGCAGGCATAGGTCTGATGCAAACAGCCAATGGGACAAAATGAGAACATAAGTATAATGCAGAAAAAAGCACTAGTGATGTTAATATATTTCTATTTTATGTTGGATGTGCCATCTTGCAGTCCGCATTTCCATTTGCTGTCCATTCATTGTTCAATATACATTCTGCTCGATTTCAGCCTTCATGTTTCACACAGCTTGTCATTCCTTATTCAGTCACTCTCTTCAACATCAGCATTGCCAGGCACATGAATAAGTAATTGCACATTTTACAGGCGTGTCTGTGGGAGGGCATGAATGAGTTATGACCCACTTTGATTTACAGTCAAGAGCCTCCAGAAATTCTGTTTTAGAGTACAATTTGCCTCGTTGCTAGGACCTAGCTCTCTGGTAGCAAACTTGATGCCTCCAGTCTGAGCTTCGTTTACCTCCCTTAATCTAGATTTTCATTATCTCCACACAGAAAGCTGTCTCCAAGCCCCAAATAAAATATTTTCTTAAAATAAGAACCCATTTTTCTTTACTGTAATAAATCAGATTACTTCTGTCTCCTCCAATCATAGCGCATGGGGGAACAATTGCTCATTGTCTATTTTATAGCAATTTGTTACAACTAGAATGCTGTCTTTATACTTTGTCTCATGTTTTTTTTTTCTAGATTAAACATATCCAATTTCTTTAGATCTTCCTCTTAAGTCATGTTATCTAATTGTTTAATTATTCTTGGGAAGAGCTCTGAGAGCAATCAGAATTTGTCTACATTTTAAACATGATGCTCAAACTATAAGCAGCATTTCAGTAAGGCTTAGCTTAGTTAAGTACTTAGTAAATGGGAAAAAAAGCAACTCTGTGTTATCAGTTCCTCTTCTATTAATTCACAACACAACTTGAATTTCTGGAAAAAAAACGTTGTACTGTGTCTCAATTTCTTTAACATGAGCTTGTTGGATTGGTTTCAGATTTATTGCACCCCTAAATCCTTTTTCCACATGTCTTCAGCTGGGTTACTCTTCATTATTATATCTGTGCATTTGATTTCCTCTTCCTAAAGTCATTCTCCGTGTATTGAATTTAATCTTGCTGATTTTAAATTTTGCTCTCTGAAGTCTGCTGGGATCTCTTCACTTACAGAAATTCTTGCAGGCAATTTTTAATGGTTTAGTTCTTTAATGACTTTAGAGTGAACTTCAGTAGGTCTGAACAAATCGAATCCATCTAACTTATCTAAATGCCTTTAATGTTTCTCTGCTGTATCTGGCTCTGCACCTCTATATTGTCATTAAAATTAATTTAAGTACCTGGTGATGGCTGACATTGCCTTTCTTGCATTGACTCAAATGAAGCACTGCACACTGCCATCATCACCGTATCACTCACATACACCTCTTCAATGTTCCCTTTTTTTTCACTGCAGCTATGGTGAAAATACACAATAAAGGTAGCAAGCAAACAGATTTTCCTTCCCTTTCTAAAGGAAATCTAGCCCTGTTATCTCAATGAGTCATTAGCAAGCCAAAATGCATTTCTTGACTCTAGTAAGCTTGAAATGTAACCAAGGTCAGACAGGAAGATATATAATAATGGCACTTCCTTGCTTGGCAGAAGTTATTCCCCCTGTTGAGATGACAGGATAGTAACTGGGCAAAATATCTTCTTTTTCTAACTAGCTGCATTAGTTCTGGTACCAAGCAAGAGAGAGACACACCCAGCTCTCAACTGAAAACAAAATTCTAATGAAACGTTTTATTTTTTTAATGCAGATAATGAAACAATAAGAAGGCTTTCTCACTTTTCTTTTTCAGAGATTTTGAGTTTGTTGCTGGCAATTAGATGTATCATTTGAAATCTGAAAAACGTAGGAAAAATATGAAACAACATACAACTATATTATATGTACGGGTTCTTATGCCCATTGCTATCTTGATTCTGCAATGAACTAACCATGGGTGCTTTTTTGTACTTGAGAAATTAACATTACTGGGAAAGTAGCCATGGGCTAGAACAACAAATCAGAGTACTATCTCCAAGATAATACTAGAATAATTGTAGAAGATAAATATATGAGAGCCTCATAAAATAATTCAGGTTGAAAGGGACCTCAGGAGGTCTCTAGCCCAACCTCCTGCTCACAGAAGGATCAGCCAGGTTGTTCAGACTTTTATCTCACTGACTCTTGAAGACTTTCAACAAACCACATGCTTGGACTTCTCTGTGTTGTGAGCCTGTTCCAGTGCTCAGCCATCATCACAGGAAAGAGGTGTTTCCTGGTGTTCAGAAGGAACCTCCTGTGTTTCTGTTTGTGCCCCTTGCCTCTGGTCCTGGCACTGGGCACTACTGAAAAGAGCCTGACTCCATCCTTTTGGTTCCCTCCCTTCAGCTATTTATTGATACTGATGAGATCCCTCTAAGCCTTCTCTTCTTCTGAAGGGACGCTCCAGGCACTTCATCATCCCTTGACTGGACTTGCCTCAGTGTGTACATGTCTTTCCTGAGCAGCACAGCACTACACACAGCACTCCAGATACTGCCTGACCAGTGCCAAGGGAAAGGATCACCTTTCCCTCCCTCAATACATTTCCTAATGCAGCCCAGGATGCAGTTGGCTGTTTTTGCAGCAAGGGCCCATTGCTGGCCCACATTCAACCTGGTGTTCAGCCTTCCTGCCAAGCTTCTTCCCAGCTGGGTAGACCCCAGTGTATAGAGGTGCTTGGGGTTGTTCCTCTTCAGGTGCAGGACTTTGCACTTCCCTTTACTGAATTTCATGAGGTTTCTGTCAGACCATTTCTTCAGACCATCCAGATGCCTCTGGGAGGCAGCACAACCCTCTGGCATATCAGCTACTCCTCGCATCAGCAAAATTTTAAGGGTACATTCTGTTCCGGCATCCAGTTAATCGATTAAATTGTTGAATAAAACTGAACCAGTGTTGACCTCTGGCGTGCATCATTAGTTATTGGCCTTCAACTAGACTTCCTGCCATGATCACAATGCTCTGCACTCAGCTGTTTGCCAGGTTTCTACCTACTGTATTATCTGCCAGTCTACCCCCTCTCTATGAGAATGCTACAGAAGACAACATTGAAAGCCTTTCTTCAACACTGCCATAGCTTTGCACCTTCTCCTGATGTTTCCTCTCCAGTCACTTCTCTGATGGTAGGACACTATCAAGCTAACAGTCACTGCTCCTGACATTTTCTTGGGGATGGTTGGGGTGTCCAGTTCACTGTAATCTTCTGTTCAGGGAACAATGTTACATTTGAACTCTTCCATCACTTCACTACATAAGGTGACCATTTTTGGTTTCAGATGAGTCACTCCTGCAATGAGCCTATGCATCTTACAGTAGTAGTTCAGACTCTATGCAAGAAGTCTTTGGCTCTTTGCCTCACATTTTCTGGACTGTGTCAAGCCATCCATTCTTTTCTGCAGTCATATTGAACTTTTGCCAGCTGCTGGATTTGGAAGTGGAGATTTTCATCACCTCGTGATTTTCTAGTGGCCTAGAAGTTGTATTGCAAGTGAGGCGTAAAAACTGCATGTTGGCAAAGAATTAGTGACAACAAACACTCTTGAAGGAAGACTAACTGGAAGAAGATTAGAGAGGATAAATCCACTGACATAGTCACAAACTGAGCAGGTATTACCAGTGTAGAAGCTATCAAGGTACAGATGAAGAACTGGGTGATTCAGTAACCAAAATATGTTGAGCATTTAATGGTGAAAAATGGAACTCTGGGTACCAATCAGCTAAGGAGAATTTTGTCTGAAAGCTGAAAAGTCATCTATTGGAAGCAAATAGAAGAGATGAAACTGATTATTCTTGAGGATATGCATAAGCCACCAAAGTGAAAAAGGTTATCCTGCAGTAAATCAGTCCAGGAGTTTCCCATATGGAGCATGAAGCATTGTGTAAGACATGAGTCACCCAGAATGCTGTATACACTCATTATTCATGTCCAAATATGAATTTAAATTTGAAAAGCTGTAATGAAAAGCTAGGATAATGGAGGAAATATGAGGACTCTTAAAAGTAGGTGTTGTGTGTGACATGAGCTATTAAAATGTGACTATAGTGATATAAAATTGAGATTATTTTTGTCTGACTTTGGGGGTTTTCCTACTTCCATTTTCAGTATTATCACATTCCCAGCATTATCAATTATTAGCATTTTTGATTTTCCAACAATCTCTGGAAAATTCCATGGAAAGAAATAAATCTCTGAACAGAAGTAATCTTAACTATTCCTCTAAAGGGATAAAAGGATAGACAATAAGGAAAGGGAAACATTTATTCTAGGAGGAAAATTACTAAAACAATTTTTTGCATATTCAAATCTTTTTATTATGTGGAGTGACTGTCTAGTGTCTCCTACTCAGTGGTAGTTGGTTGAATTTTTGTAAGAATGGAAGTAACTTTCAGGGAAGTACTTGAATGAAAAGAGATATGCAGACTGGTAGGTAAGCTCAGAAAAGCATTCGCAGGGCAGGAGAGGTAGAACTTTCCAAATGGCTCTGCTATGCAACAAGAAAAGGCAAAACTTGACAATTTTGGAGATGAAATATACAGAAGTGACATCATTATGCAAAATCCTAAAGGTGTAAGAAGAAAGACAAACTTCATGCAATAAAAGGGAAGAAAGATATAACAGAATTTCACAGATAAAAGGTAGTGTTATTATAGAAGCCAAAATATTACTTGTGTAACTAACTACCAAGAACCACAGATCTGGAATCCAGATATCACCCTTTCTCTCTATTCTACTACTCATTTTATCAGCAGTGAAGAGCCAATAATTTAAAATTCCATTGTTTCCTCTCTGACTGATGAGGACAATGAGACTCCAGCTCAGTCTTATAAAGCACTGAAGAGCCCATACAGCATAAAGTATTGGCTTGTTGCCAGATGAAAACAAAACTGGCCCAAAAAAACCCCTTTGGTGGGTGTTAAACAGGACGTTGGTAAAGTCAACTTTTTGGTCTTGTTGCAGTCTTGAACTATTTTCATGTACTTCCCTGTTGGCTACTTTTCTGACACCTCTCATCACTCTTGCTTTCTTGTGTAAATTACACCAATTTATTAGACTCCAATTTTCTGGCATGTAAAAAGGCTTGCTAGCTTCAACAGCACCTCTGAACCTAATTCTGCCTGACAAGAAAAAGTCGCAGGCACACCGCGTGGTGGAGACAGGAAAAATAAATGCCCAGAACAGCATGATATATCACGTGGTGATAAAGCAGAGCTAACAGCTGCTTGAACCCTTTGCAATGAAACCACAGCTATGGCCCATCCATTTTCAGAAGACCTTGGGAGCAATTTTACGTCAACAGAGGGGAAATTTTTATCTACTTGGTTTCACACAGATTTTGGAAAACCTTGAAGCTGTTTTGTGTACACTAACAAAACCTGCAAAATCATATTAAATGGTGGAGGTTTAGGGCTGCTATGTGCTGCAGTGCTGGGAGCAGACCAGAATAACTGAACTCAGAGCTCAGAGCACAGGGAGTCATTTGCCATTTAACACAAGCCCTATGGTAGCCTTGTTATCTCTTTTACTGTATACTCAAAAAATTAAAGCTGGAGAAGAGTCCATATGCAGTAACAAACTCTCCATAGTGCCCTTTAAATTTATAATTTTTTAACTAAAAAATAAAAAATCATTGCCTTTTGGGATCCATCCACATAAGCATTTTTTGGAAAGGAAGAAATTCCTGCTTCTGAAGAAACAGGAATTTTTTTTCTCTTCTGATCCAGCTGCTGTCCAAACTTGACAGCTAATATATAGGGAGTGTACTCCCTGTACACCTGCTACATGTAGGTCCATCAGTTTGTGAAAATGGTTGTGATTAAATAGGTGAATTGCATGAATTCTGCCAGTGACAATCTTGATCTCTTGCCTAAAGGTAATTAATTTTTTTTTTAATCTTTTTAGCTTATTAAAGCATATATGAAAGAGCAAGCCAGAAAATCATTTAAACATCATGTCTCTGCTCTGAGGGTTTAAGGCCACTAGAAAGAGAATAATTTACTTCTAGCCAAGGTATTCAGTCACAGTCTAAATCATATCCAAACATAAATACTTCTTTGCTGTATTACAACTGGTGTTAAATTAACTTAAGTATTAAAGAAATCTGCAAAGTGATTGAAGTTCTGCATTTTTTGTTGGTATTGCTTAATTCCAGACTTTAAAAGCTATGAGATTTTTTAACTGCAAATCCTGTTTATTTAACAGGGTTCTGGAGATCAAGGTAAGGTTTGTCCTGGCTAATCACAGTCTCAAATAATTTCAAAAATGTCTTTATGAGGAGACAGGGGGCTGTCAGAGCAATTTTAGACATAGTGAAAAGAACACAGCATGGTAATGATAATTTCAAAGAGTTTTCTTTATTAGCGGTGCTGATAACTGTGCAGTCAAGAGCCCCGTTGCCTATCAAAGATGAAATTTAGTTTGCAGGACTAAAAACCACATTTTTGTTTGTGAACGCAAGCAAAACTACTCAAGCAGTAGATCTGCTGCTGAGTCACTGAAACACAGAAATATGGCACCTGTTTTTTTCTGATAGTTATTTTTACAGCCTGTGTATTGTGAGCACTTAATGGATTTGATATAATGGCCCTTGGAAAGGGAATCTAGGTCAAAACTGTGTTGCAACCTGTACATATCCTACTATTATGTTACCAAAGTAAGTTCTGCTTCTAGAGTGGTCAGAAAGTAAAACATTAGAGTAATTGTAACATGCAACGAGACAGGTGAGACTATTATCAGTATGGTCAAAATCAAAGCTAAAACATTTTTAGTAATGGTTCAATCCCATTAGGGGTATTATGTTCTCGTTTAATAATTAATAGCACAGTAACCAGTTTCACTGAAATCTGTCTGCAATAGGCTGTGAAACTGATGAAGGAACTAATGTACCTTCAGCCATTTATGAAAACTTACAGATTTTATATGTTGATACTCCCTTGAGTATTGATCAAACAAAAAAAAATCACTTCTTCATATCGGTTGTGCCACTGAAGTTTACATAAAATACAACTTAACCTTCCTTTGCTGTTTGTGGACATACTGCACAAATATCAATGTGTGAAAGCACTCAGTTTATAACCAATCAGTTACACTCCCAAAACTGGGAGGTCTTCCGCCAACCCTTCTCACTGCCCACTGCTGGCCACACTGACAGGAAAGAAGCAGGTCAGCAACAAGATGAAGACAGAAACAGCAACTTTGCTCATATTTACATCCCTTCTCTGAGATCAAATGCTAGCTCCTCTTTGCAGACCTTCTGCCACTCAGCCTGTTTCTGATGGGATGCATTTTTCAAGGCAAAACTAACGTCCAAGTGAGTGAGAAGGCACCAGTAGAAGGGAGCAGCAGTTGCCAGTCCTGGCTGTGAGACAATGTTTGGGCAGGACCAAACATCTGCCCAAAGCTGCTGCACAACTGAATGTTGCACATGCATCTAGGATTGAGAAAACCCCTGTAATATTGGGCTGGAATGTGATTGTGAGGAGGCCACCACTTCCTAGATGCTTGGTGGCAACTACTCAAGTACACTCAGATGACCCTGGTCTGAGGAGCCATTTTAGAACCACAGGCTTCAATTTGGAAGGATTTGCCAGATTGGGAAGTGTCAGATTTAGCAGATAGGAATGTGGCTGTGAAAAGCAGAAGGCTGTTTCTTTATCCTGTAAAATCAAATGGTGTAAGGTGGCTAAGTAAATCACCTGGAATGTTGAGTGAGAGGCAGCAGAATGAGAGAAAACCAAAAGGCAGTAGCAGAGGTGCAAGTTTTAATTCTGGAATCAAACAGGCTACTGACCCCTGCTGTTCTTCTGCCAGGGCTGACCTTAAAGGATGAGTGGAACACACAGCCACTCATAAGCACAGTTTCAAAATCAGAATGGGTTTGCTACAGCTCTTTAGGACACCTAAAACACCATAATGAAGAGAGACAGAGTGATCCAAACCAATCCAGAGTAGGGGCTGACAAAAATAACTGTGCTGGGAAAACTGGAGAAGAACTTACCACGGTTGCATTATTATTCACCACACTGTGCATTATTCCAAACCCAGCTCTGACAGACATGCAGAGGAAACCAACAGCTCTTTTAAGCAACCATACTGTAGTAAATGGGAAGGGATGGAGATGGGAAAGCAAATTGCTATCGCAAGGAACTGAAATTCCAAGCAAATTAAACCAGTCAGAAAAAAGGCAGTGCTCTTTAACAGGCATACTTTCATGGAGTGATGGGCTAAATGAGGGAAAACCATTGGAGTAGCAGCAGGGAACCCAACTAGAGCAGCAGCAGCCACTGAATCAGACTGGAAACCACTTCCTTGGCTGAATTAACATAGACATTAGAATAAGCAAGGAAAATGTTGAGAGATGAACAAAAGGCTCAAAGAGATAATAAACACAAGAATGAGTCAGGGCTTTATCATTTTCTAACGATGACCTGCAGCAATTGGACTTAAGAAAGAGGGATAAGAGTGAGGCATTGTATGAATAGGAGAGCCAAATATGGTACTAATCCCAGAAGTAGAAAACAAGAAAAAAAAAAGACAGCATCAGCTCAGAGACTCCTCTAACATTCATTCTGAAAAGTTTTGAAAGAAAAAGAGAGCCACACAAAAAAGAATACTTAACTGCCAGAGTTGCTAAAGTGTTTAAAACTGCAGAACAAGTCAAGAAAATGCCATACAATTGGAATGAAAATGAGCCATTCAAATTCACAGAGAATATTGTTAAATTCAGTGAGGCATGTGAGGAGGTGCATGAAAGAAACCTGGGGGGGGGGGTCCATTGGCTACAAAATCCAGGGAAAAATAAAAAGGACAAAGTAGCACATGGAAGTAACAATTGAAAGTAGGTGAATAAGGTGTGATCCTTCAGTGGGAGAGATAAGAGGGATCAGCTATTTCATTGAACTTGGAGAGATCTAGCTCTTGAATACTGAAGTTAATGCTATAATGTCTGATTTTAGCCGACATGTGAAAACCAGTATTTTTTTTCTGAGTACAGAGAAGGAAATGAAAAAACTAAACAAAACAAAATGTACCAAACAAAACAACTAAATGAAAGGAAGGCAAAGGTGGTAGAAGCATATGCGTACATAAGAACTGCTAATTTCAGATAAAACAAATTTACCAGTTATAAATAATAGATAAGAAATGGATAATGAAAGTTAATTGTGTACTTAAAAACAATAGTCTAGCCATATTAGCTGATGAATTATGTGAAATAAAAAAACAAACACACAGTTAATCAGGCCTTTAAGATCACTAGAAAATCCTGTGGAGAGGGGTACTTAAACTGGAGTAACTCGGATAACTATTAATAACACGCCTTAAGCTGGAGTAACTCAGATAACTATTAATAACAATCCTTTTTGCTTCATCTGCCAGAGGCAGAACAGAAGAGGAATCTATTCAAACACTACAAATATATTTAATTATAATTTCCTTGACTTTGTTCACTTGATTTTATTTTATTATCATATCTGAAATGGGATAAATACAATACTTTTATAGGTCAATTGCTAATTGCTTTGTCTAGTTTTCTCACTGATGGAGGATATATCTTGATCTATTCATATTAATACGATTAATATATCACCAACTCATAAAGGTGTGTAGGTATTATAAAAATGCACATGTATCTGATTTTGTCTGTTTATAGGATGTATTACAAGTGTTGAAAAACATAGTTAGGTACACACATCTAAGAGTTGCATTTTAAAAGACTGCGTGTTTGTGTAGTGTCACAGCCAAGGTTTTTTAAAACAGATACAAATAAATTCATGGACCTGGGATGCAACAAGATGGAATTATCTGGATAGTCTCTACAGAAGGAAGACAGCAAACATCAGGGCAAGGTAGGCATTACACTTAGGAAGATAACAGCTTTCTGCTCAAAAAGTGGTCAGGAGTGACTCTGAAATTGTGCCATCCATATCAAATTAATCTGTGATTGTCTATGCAGGCTGCAATGGTCTTTGTGTGTGTTTAATGCCCAAACTACCATAAGCTAATTTACAATATGTATGTATGTGAATTTTTAGTAAACTCTGTGGACAGATGTTATCTCTTACTATATACATTTAAAAATAGCATTTATGAATTAAATTATTGCAAATGTATGTTATAATAGGCCATTAAACTTTTGGGGTGAATTTTAATCAATTGCAACAAACACTAAGGGTATTTAGAAGGTGAGCTGCGTTGGACTGCATGCCTGAAGAATGATCTGTGTGATTTTGGTGACTGTGTGTATTGGGTGGAATATAGCAATTCAAAGTTTAGCAGGCTGGTACCAGTAGTAGAAGATATCAGTGGGCTGCCCTTACACCTTTGCAAGTTCTCACATCATAAGACCAACAGGAAAAAGTGAAAGCCTTCAGGAAGATCCATTGCCCTGTCCTGATCCTGACCTCGTGTACAATGATTTAGAGTCTCAATATTAAAAGCTATTAGTGGGAATTTTGTCCCAGTAAAAACTTTGCTCTATATAAACATGAATTTCAGAAAGGCTTTACTGACACAAATATAAATTTTAGAGGCACATACTTTATTTCAGTCTAACATTTGAGGGGTTTTTCCCCCAAACAAATAAAGTTCTTAACAATTCTGCTTTAAACTTGCTATCTGACATGAGCTAGCAGTACCAGAAGTAGAAGTAGGCAGAACTAGCAAAGTGCAGATTAAGACTCATAGCCACTATTATTCAAGTGCCAAAACCTCAGGGCAACATAGAAGTATCGGTGTATTCCTGTAGGCATTATAAATGGCAGTATTTCTGTAGGAGTTACAAAACAGGGAGAGTCCTATGACACAGCAGTGTTAGGCTACTTTTTCCTTCCTTCTGAAGCCTTTCCAGTCTCATGGAAGACAAGAAGATTTTATATCACTGAATAAGAGCATATCTTAGACCTAGGGGTGTTGGTGGATGGCATGAGCTGGCAACACATAAAGCCAGTCATACCCTGGGCTATATCAAAGCAGCGTGGCCAGCAAGGAGAGGGAGGGGACTCTGCCCCTCTGCTCTGCCCTCACGAGGCCCCACTTGGAGTGCTATGTCCAGCTCTGGAGTCCCAACACAAGAAGGACATGGGCCTCTTGGAGCAAGTCCAGAGGAGAACCATGAAGATGGTCAGAGTCCTGGAGCACATCTCTTATGAAGACAGGCTGAGAGAACTGAGATGGTTCAGCCAGGAGAAGAGAAGGCTCCAGGAAGACCTTACTGCAGTCTTTCAATACTTAAAGTGATCCTACAAGGAGGGTGGGGACAGGCATTCTAGGCCCAAGCCATGAACTCCTGACAACTGCATAACCAAAGGTGTGGGGACCTGTGGCCCAGTCAGGTGACCAGACACTCAGTGATACAGCAGGAGCTGAAGGATCGTGAGGAAGAGCTGAAACTTTCATGGGCTTGGACTGTGAGGGTATAAATTCCCCAGGGGTTCCTTTGTTCAGGGTCCCTTCTCTACGGCACCAGCTCGGGTTGTTTCTGTGTTACTGCACCATGAATAAATTGCTTTCTGGAACAAGACATCTAAGACTCTGCTATGTAAAATTTGGGGTCAAATCTGGGTTTGATGTCTGGGGTAAGGAATCCTGGTCTGCCTCTGGTGAGTGTGGGGTGTGTCTGGAGTTAAGTGGAGTCCCATGGGTCACTTGAGTTGCCTGCTGTGAAGGGGCTTCAATCCCAGTCTCTGGCATTGGGAGTGTGACTACCAGAGAGTCTCATGAATGGTCAGACTGGGAAGTTTACCACCATCCAACCAAAACTATTCTATGGTCTTCCTGTATATTTCTTAGCCTTTCCAAATAGTTTTTCTTTTCATTTATTGGTCATGTTACAGTGACACAGTTTTAGTTAGGACTGCACAAGATGGTGTAAATGCTGTCATTCTGCTAGATCCATTAGACTACCCTCCTCCAGCTTCACCTACCTGGTCCCATGGTCTCTGAAAAAATGCAGCCTTCACAGTCATAAAGGCATGACTGAAACAGGGAACTTACATAACAGTGTGAGCCATCATGTCTCAAACACAGGAGAAAAGACAGGAAAATGCTTGTAATTTCAAGGTCCTCTGAGGAAGTCTTTAAAACAGCTTTCTAAAATTATGCTAGCGTGGAATAAGGAAAAAAAAAAAAAGATTGGAAAGTTTTTAATAAAGGAAATTCCTGTAAAATTATGAAAGCTTCTTCGAACATTGAGACACAAATTTGGGAATGAAGAAACTCTAAATATAGAGACAGAAGGACTGTGATGCCAAGAAATGGTAATCATAGCTACTAAAAAACCAACTGAAAGAAAAGGTCCAGTTTGCCCGAAAGGGTGGCCAAAAAAGAAAAAATTATATTTTAAAATGTTAAAGCAGAACGACAGGCACATATATGGATCTAAGACTGCAGATCATACACACTGTGGTTAGGCAGACACTTGGGAGAGAATGCACTGGAGCTGCTATTCTCTTCTACCTCCTTTTCCCAGAAGATACAGGTAAGTAATCTCAAACCTCGCCAACCCTTCTGCTGCAGACCCTCAAGAAGATGTCCAAATCCCACTGTTGCTGATGCATCCTATAGAACTGAGCTGCTAGGACCCAAATTTTAGGCTAATGTCATCTCCAAAGTTACAGGGCAGTCCTGTCCGTAGCTCATCTTCTCCTTGAAGATGTATGAGCTTTACTCAAGTTCTAATGCTGGCTAAAATGGGGGAATCTCACTTGAGGAATCCCCCCAAACATGCAGAGATTCTTCTCTCTCCACTCGGTGACTATTGTGAATGCTACCTTAGCAGAGTGGTTAAATGTATTTCATTCCCTCCATGCTGCTCACCCTGACCTGATTTTTCATGGTTCAGTAGAAATCTGCTTCCCAAAATCTCCCCTGAAACCTCTGTCCTGAGAGTGACTGGACTGGGTTTATGACTGGAAACAAACAAAAAAAAAGACTTTTTAAGGTCTCATTTCCCTCCAACCATACAAACACCATTAGAACACACCAAGGAATTTTCCTTCACTTAGTCTGGGGAGGAAAAAATCAATCCAATGAAATTCAAAGAAGGACATAGCAAAAGGAGCTGGTCAGTTAGGACAATATGGCTGGCAAAGCTGGTACAGGGGCCAGACTGCTCGAGAAGCCTAGGATAGACTTTCAGAAATGAAAAGTGAGCAAAGCAGTAAGATGAGCTAATGAGGTACAGACAGGTACCTGGGGAAAGAAAAAGGGATTGGCAGCAAGTGAGAAAGTCAAAGCCTCAGACTAATGTAATGCTGATGAAAAAAAAAGAGTATGACAACAAATTGTGATGTCATCAACTGGAAGAGAGCTGTAGAGAAGATTTAAATATATAATGTTCACTATCAGTGACAGCCCATAGGAAGGTCAGTAATCCTGAATGACAGAGTATTTGATTTTTGGGGTTTTTTTCTTAAAAAAATATCTAGGACATGACATATAAAAAATTCCAGGAAACCGCAGCTTAAGGCTGCAAAGTCATGTGCCAGACAAATAACAAAATCAGTGTTGGTAAAATCTGAATTTAACTCTCTTTGTGCCACCCTATGACATAGTTTTGGATGACCACTTACTATCTCTAATGGACAGATGTGTTCCGTATGTGGATCAAGTTTTGCCCACACCAACAGGTGGGGAAAGGATTATTAGGCTTCTCCTGACAAAAGGATGGTGTATGGTCAACTTGCATATCTCAGTAGTGTACTGGTGGGTTTTTTAATGTGACCCCTCTGAGATTTTGAGTGAAAAATACTATATGAACTCTTGTTCTTCATGTCCTATCTTAGAGACCTTAACTTTAAAAATTTGAGCTGGTTATGGTTTCCCCTCCCTTCTGTGAAAGCTTAAAAGTGTAAGAGTTTGAATTGCCTAACGCCTTATGGTACAGTGCATTTTTCAATTATCCTGTTTTCAGTAATGTACTAATTAAAATTCAAAATGAGAAAAAAATGGCCATTTTTGTCATGTCTTCTTTCCAAATTTTCATCCATGGCCTGTACCATTTCCTTGTAACCCATGCAGTCCTCATCTACTGCCAGACAAGTTTCGCTTCCTAAAGCTAGATACGCTCCTTTCCTTTATATTAGTTTTAAATATGCCACCACAGCATGTTCCAAATTGCTTCCTGAATTCTTCATTTGTTGTTCTGCTTTCAGTCACATCCCGCATGCCAGCCATACCAACTCTGACAGTATTTACTTTCTTATTGTTTGAACTAATAATCATACTGAGTTAAAAAACAATTCTGAGCTATTTCAAAGATCATACCTCCAGGCATTTTGTACAGTTAATGAATTCCAGTCAATGCATGAATAGTTAACATTTACTATAAATATAGCTTTGTCCTATGTGATTTTGTCCTTTGTGATAGTAGACTGCCAGAAGAAAAGCATGATTATTACTTATCACCCAGATGAAAAAGCAGTTGGAAATTCTTTTGAACTCATTCTGAAACTGACACAATAAAATCCTAAACTAGATGTATATTTTCAACATTAAGTAGAAGAAGACTCTAGTGCAGTGAATTATTTAATACACGTAAAATCACCTCAATAACTTTAATAGATAAAACTCACCTGGAAGGAAACCCATCACAGGAGCACTGTACCATTTCATCTGTTACAATAATGTTTCCCTCTTGAACACTACTAGAGTAACTGAAGTGGTGTTTAGCCTTTCCCTTCTTTGCCACTGAAGACAGACACATAGCATTGCCCCTAAAGAGCAGCTACACCTTGGGTGGTAGGTTATTCAGTGGGTCAGCTTTTGTTATTCAGGCAAAGCAATGATTCCAGACAGTAAGTTTCAATTTACACCATGATCTATTTTCTATCTCCCAACCCTGGAAGACATGATCCATCTTACATTGCAACCGAATGGCACCACAAAATCAGCTACTGCTGACTCACTGGTGGTCCTGTTGATCATCAAAGTCAAAGGGCCAGACTCTTGATGCATTGGGTTTGCATGGCCATGTTTTGGTAGCAGGGGGCTACAGGGGCAGCTTCTGTGAGAAGCTGCTGGAAATTTCCTCCATATCCAGCAGAGCCAATGCCAGCCAACTCCAAGACGGATATGCCAGGGCTTGACCAATTAGAAATTATGGTAAGATCTCTATGATAACATATTTAAGAAGCAAAAAAAAAAAAAAAAAAGTTATAGCATAGATTTAATTGTGGCCAGAGAAGAGCAGGACAAGAAGATGAGAGGAAAAGCCCTGCAAAATCCAAGGCCAGTGGAGACAGAGGTAAGGAGGTGCTCCAGGCACCAGAGCAGAGATTCCCCTGCAGACCATGGTGCAGTCTGTGGTGAGGCAGCTGTGCCCCTGCAGCACATGGAGGTCCACAGGGATGGAGAGATCCATCTGCAGCTCCTGGTGGAGCTGGATTCCACACTGGAGAAGATGGATGCTTGAGAGAAGGTTGTGAACACATGGAAGACCCATGGTGGAGAAAGCTCCTGGTGGGGACCTGCAGACCTGTGGAGAGAGGAGCCCATGCTGGAGCAGGCAGGTTTCCTGGTAGGACTTGTACCCTGTGGGGAACTCATACTGGAGCAGTCTGTTCTTGAAGGACTACACCCCATGGAAGAGTGACCCACATTGCAACAGTTTGTGGAGAACTGTTGCCCATTGTGTGGACTTGGAGAAGTTCATGGAGAACTGTCTCCAGTAGAAACGACCCCATGCTGGAGCAGGGGAAAAACTCCTCTCCCTGAGCAGGGGCACAAATAGTAGTATGATGAAACGACCATTACTCCCATTCCCTGTCTCCCTGAGCTGCTGTGGGGGCAGGAGGTAGAGCCAGGAAGGAGAGAGGGGTGGGGGAAAGGTGTTTTAAGGTCTGTTTTCACTTATCATTATTCTGCTCTGATTTTGGTAGTAATAAATCTAGATAATATCCCAAATTTGAGTCTGTCTTTCATGTAATTGGCTAGTGATCTCTCTTG
The DNA here is from genome assembly GCA_020086605.1 of Lanius collurio. NCBI lineage: Eukaryota > Metazoa > Chordata > Aves > Passeriformes > Laniidae > Lanius > Lanius collurio. The sequence continues at coordinate 21,773,604 of JACBWW010000006.1, read as the reverse complement.
GTTCTTACCTCAACTCATGAACCCTTCATTACAATTTCTCTATCCCGTTCAGCTGTAGAGGGGAGTGATAGAGAGGCTTTGGTGGGTGTCTGACATCCAGCCAAGGTCAACATACTACCTATGAATCATAGGTAATAGTGGGAAAGTAAATGCAGCTCAGGACATAATTTGATTGGCTTGATGGTGTTTATCAGAAAATTATATATTCTAATCAAGCAATCACCAAGCCTGACTCATATTTTATTTCCGGGGTCCAGGATGTTCCACTTCAGTCCCAGTTCTTATCTCCCTGGCACAAAAGAACATATGTGAAAGGAGCATCAAGTGGATACAGCTCTTGGTAGTCTTGATGGAAGTGTCCTATTACAGAACCACTGTATTCTAAATTCCCATGAAAATTTGACTTGAGATAATCAGCCCTTCTATTAATATATCTGGCCTATTCTTAGCCCCTCCCAAAAACTTTTAAACTTGTGCTAAATTGCACCAGATTTGAGTCCTGGCCTTGAGCTTTGAGGTTGTTTTACTTCCAGACATTTTGTGAAAATTGAGAGCTCGGTAGAGGAGCCAGACTTCCACTCCTTTGGGAAAAAGGCACTTGTAACAGTGTTTTGTGTATATTGAGTCAGCCACCTGACTGATCTCAGGTGATACTTCACATCTCAGTTGATAACTGGACACCATGAGGAAGCTCAAGACAGCACAGTTCACATTGTCTTGGGGACAACCCTGGTGGAAACTGGTGCTGAAGAATGAAACCTACAAAAATTTGTATCTAAGTTTTGAATTAATTTGATTCACCAAACCATATTATTCCTTGGTTTCAAATTTCAGCTCATGTCGAATGCATGGTCAATCCTGTGAAGCAGACCATCTGTTACTGCTGGTATTGGCAGAGAGCTACAGGCTTGTTTTTATGCAGCTTAGACCATTCGTGACAGCTTTGCATTAACTTAAACAAAAGACAATAAGCTGTGTAGCAAAATTAAATTTATTTTAAAACATTAACAAATTCACTCCCAATTCCCTTCCAAGAAGTACATAATGGACTTTCCTTGGCCCTATTTTAATGTGACAAAAGAAACAAGGAAACAAAATTAGTTAGTTAGCCCCAGTCCCGTGATAGATTCACGGGACAGTCACCACCAGGACTTCAGAGCCTCTTGACTGCCAGTGCATCACTCCCTCCCCAGCCTCTCTAGGCCTCCTAGCTGTGACAAAACTAGCAGCTGCTTGCAACAAACAAGCTGAAGGACAGAGATAACAGCACCTGAATGCTACATAAACATAGGGATTGTGGTAGCTCTCTCTAATAATATAAACCAATTATGTTCTTCTGGCTCTGGTTTTCATCTTAAAAAGGATTAGTCATAGGGTTATGCAGGATTAGGGAATTAGCCTTTCACCTCTGAAAAATGTAAGTTCAAATATTAGTTGAGGTCATGAATGAAAATCAGTTTCTTCCATTTCAGCTTGTGCTTATATATTAGGAAAGCATAACACAAATTGGCAGAACAGTCCCAGGAGAGTAATAGCAACAGCAGCTTGTGGTATACACAGAGTATGTGTGTGTACATATATTGTATCCAAAGTACATATATACATACATCTACACTAAAGAATGGGGAAGGTGGAATAGAAGAGCATGTTTAGAGATGGAATGGCTTTGAAATGTTTTGAAATTTGACACCGAATCCAAGAGACCTGACCTGTAGTTTTAGTCCTGCCATGACCCTTGGAGTAATCTTCCCCAAGCAAGAGTCCGCTTTAATCACCTCACACTGCAGTATCTGGTCTAAGCTAGCCCTCAAAGCTCCTCTCTAGTTTTGACAGGAAGACATGCACAAGGTTATCTATTCCACCAACTTCCCACACCCATCCAATGATCACAGTGCAATGAACACTCACAGTCCTTCGGAAGCAGATCTCAATTTCTCTCTCTCTTAGGTTGAGAGGTACTCAACCTAAACCCCTTCTCACTTAACATCTTTGTTTTATCCAATCTATTGATTAAAGCTTCAAAAATGGGTGACTCTTTTTATTGAAAATACACAGCAAAAGGATCCTGCTATATGCCATGGAAATTCAGTGTGACTAAAACACCAATAAATTATTGAGACTGGGATGGTGGATCTCGTATTATGGACAGTTTCCAGCAGGTAAAAAGGGGTTGGAAAATTATGGACAACAAAATAACATTCCTCCAATTAAGGCTTTGTTTGCTACATTAAATGTATTAACACTGAATGGGAAAAGATGAAACCCAGACCAGAAAATATTAATCAGTGAATCTTCTGTTCCCATAGAAAAGAAAGACCCTTCTTGATTAGAGAAGATACACCTTTCTTGTACGGGCTCATGACAACAGCAGACAAGAAAACAGACTTTCATTTAAACAGTGGGCTCAGGCTGACTTAAAAATATAGACAGACTTATACAAAAAAATGCCAAATTGTACAGAAATGGAAGAGGTATAAAAGTCCAGACTCCAGCTGCTGCCATGGTGTACACTGTGAAAATAGTCAACTCAAACTGAGATAGTTAGAAGTAGAAACACTATTTGGAGACTGTGCGTTTTAGGTCCAAGTGCCCCTTGGTCTTCTAGAAATGTGTGCTGATATAACAAACATAGAAGAGATATGGTTTCTTCTTCTGTGAAACACCTGAAATGCAACAGATTTTGCCAAAAGGATCCTCTGTCCTGAAATTTCACTTGTATTGATGAAAATTTTTGACTTCTGTGACTAATTACAGTTTCAGAAAGTCAAATCAAAAAATCACAAAAACAAAGTGCTTGAATGTATCTCTAAGAAGCAGTCATTTGTCTTCAGAATGAAAAGAAAAAAAAAAAAGACAAACGAGAGTTCAGCCTCAGGCAGCAGAGCACAGCATGGAATATTTGATTGTTCCACCATTCAGGCAATTCCTGGTCCTACCCAGCAACACAAATAGAGTTTGCCTTTCGAAAACTTTAGATTGCTTTCAAAAAGAAAAGCAAAACATAGTTAATTTTCCTAGACATGGAAGAAAATTTATCCATATTTAAAAATATAATAGTCTTAAAAATCCAACTGTGAAGAATTTTTCTCTTTCTTTGACTTGAAGAGCTTTCAGTAACCATGAGTTATTTCATATTAACTGCTACAATCAATAGGCTTGAATACCCATTTCACTTTCAAAGATATTTTGGTTAATTTGAAATAAGGCTACTAAAAAGCTGAGTAAGATCATCCACAGATCATACAATGCAGCTTAATCAATCATTTTACAAAGCAAATAAGATTAATATTTATAATTTATCCTTTTACAGACAACTCTAAAAAATAATTCAAATCTATGTTCCTGATACAAATGAAAAGAGTGGGAATTCAAAGCAGATTAAGAGGATGCTCTTCACAGGTTGCTGAGGCAGGCAAGGTACCATTTTTATCCTACCTGCTTGTTTTTCTACTGTCAAATGCCAGTGCAGCCACAGAAGTCAGACTTGTTCCAAAGCCAGCAACACTTACTCTGTTTCACGTTTTGTAGCAGGCTTATACTTCAGGCCAAGCTCAGGCCATGGCTTTCTAATTTTTCTCTAAATCACTTGGCACACTTTGGGGAGTTATAAAACAAAGTGAGCAGTGATACAGAACAATTGTGTGTGACAGGGAGAAATACACTGTTCCTCTTGTGGGGACAAACTGCAAACCTGGATAATGCCAGGAGCAAAGCCTACCTTGAAAAGCCACATTTATGCTCAGGGACAGTTTAAGCTTTTGACAAACAGTTAAAGATAAATCCTGTAGTAATGACAGACAACAAAATGGTACAGTTCTCCTGAAAGCACTTACACAGATTTTGGAGAGATGCCAGGAGAAATCTCAGGCATGAAAATAAACACTAATATATGTAAGTTTTCCATAACAAGTCCATAAATCTAGAGCAGTACATAGATAATGGGCAGTGAGGATAACAACTTTCTGGGAGGGGAAATTGGAACAGAGGCAGATAAAGGGAAACACTGTAAAGCAAAAGCTATTCTTAAAGGTAGATCATTATTCACTAATGAAAATCCTCCTTTGCACTGATGAATACAGAAAAATAGGCATTTCCTTCGATCAACTACTTTTTCAACTTCTGGAGAAAGAAAAATCAAGTGAATTTTTGCTTCTATCAAGAATGAGCCTGCCCTGACAAGTGTGCAATTATTACTTTCCTATGGCAGAACTGCAAAATAACTATTAATGATAATCCTCAAAAGAAGGTTCTTCTTTGGTTCAAGACATGAAGCCGTGATAACTCCATCTATAGTTTGAAAAGGATCAGTATGTCTTACATATTGTCTACATAAAACAGACAGCATCTGAAGTAGGGTTGTTTTCTTTTTTTCAATCGGTGTAAGTATGATCAGTGCAAAACTCCACATGCATGACTCCATGTTCGTTCCAACCAGGACTACTTTGGCATATCTAAAATTTACTAAGAATTTAAAATGAATAACAATAAATTATTTCTAATTTGACAAAAAAAAAGAAGTCCACACAGTAATTTTTAGCATTTTGATTACTCCAGTACACATTTGTGTAGACATAAGTCTCAAAGAAGCAATGTTCCACAGAAAGTTATTTGCCATTAGAAAAGACAGAAACTTTTCCTGTTTTTCCAAACTAACTCCGCAAGGCAGGTTACCTCAGGATATAATTCTTGAAAAACTGAGGGGCATACCTCCCTCTGAAAGCAGGACAACAATACAGTGTGGCCTGGATGGCCTGAAAACAAAGTGAAGTAGGGCACAAAACCCTCCCGAGTTGCGTCTGCTGAGAGCAGCCCTAATTGCCAGCACCTGCTGTGTGAGCCCAGGGTCACACTGCCAGCGGCACGTGGCGGCTGCGCCACGCCGGCAGCCAGGCACGGCGACACGGGGGCTGTGCCCTCCTCTGTCGCACGCATCTCGCTTATCTGTTTAATGCAAGTGAGCATATGGTATCTGTCACTTTGAGGGCCCAAAGGAAACTATATGTTTCAAGCGTAATTCAGAGTGAAGCCCGTCGATGTCCTTCTGTCTGCCCTGCGGCTCGAAAGGAAAATCCCACGAAACGCGCCCAGCTTCCGAAGCCGACATCGGCGCGGGCGCGTCCCGCCCGTGGCGCTCGCAGTTATCACCCCAGAGGCGCTGCCCTTAGTGCCGACCTTACAGACCGCTGTGCTCAAACACAAAGCACAAGGCCACGGCGAAGGCAGTGTACAACCCCTTCAGATCTGCTGCCAGGCCGACGGGAGGAATGTGCCAGGAACACCCGTCTGGGCGCACGGTGTGCCTGGCGGCGAGAGAGGCGGGGGGAGCGCTGGCCTTGCGCTGCCTGGAACACCGCGGTCCGAGCAGCGGGGCAGGCGAAAAACAACCAGACCAGCCCCCCAGAACCAATACACAGACAACCCCCAAACAAGCGCTCTCCCCGCGGGGGATGGCGGATGTTCGCGGCTGAGCCCGGTGGCAGAAGCAGCGCTTCGGGACAGGGGCTTCTCCGCCGCCCTCTCCTGCCCCCGCGGTTCTCCGGCCACGCAAGCTGTCACCAGGGATGGTCGAGCACGGCCGCCTCCGCTGCCCGTGGATGTGGATGCTGCCGCTGCCGCTGCCCCCGCCCCGGCAGCCCCCGCCGCTCGCGGCTCCCCGCGCCGCCGCTCCCGCCGGCCGCCCCCTCCCTCCCTCCCTCCCTCAGCAGGCGGGGCCGTGCCCGCCCCCGGGCTTCCCCCACAGCCCGGGAAAGGGGAGGGGGCCCTGGCCCCTCCTCATCCCCGCCCCTCCCGGTGGAGCAGGGCCCGGCGCGCCCCTTAAAGCCCTTCCCGCCCGCCCGCGCGGTCAGTCCGCGGGGCCGCCGCCGGTCTCCGCGGGGAGGCGCCGGGACGGGGTGGCCGCGATGCTGGAGAACGGCTCCCTGAGGAACTGCTGTGACCCGGGCGGGCGCGGCCGCCTCGGCTTGGCGGAGCGGGAGGCGGCAGCGGCGGGCGCTCCGCGGCCCGCCTGGGTGGTGCCGGTGCTGTCCAGCGTGCTGATCTTCACCACCGTGGTGGACATCCTGGGCAACCTCCTGGTCATCCTCTCCGTATTCAAGAACCGCAAGCTTCGGAACTCAGGTAAGGGCTTGGCCCCCACACCCTGCCCCGGTGGTGGCAGGGAGTGGCGAGCGCCTGGAGTCCCGCGGACATCCTGGTCATCGCTTCCAGCTGTCCTGAGGAGTCCAGCTCGCTTGTCGAGTCCGGGCGGGCCGCCCGCTGAAGGCAGGGGACCGGAGCCCCATCCATCCCTGTTGTGTGTGCAGGGACTCCCAGGCTCTCAGTCACCCTTCCCACAGCATCCCCTCGCGCCCCCCTCGGGCTCCATCCTACCCTCCGTCCGGGAATGCAGGTCGTGGAGTGGTTCCTAATGAGGCATTATCTGGCCCCTATGGAGCTCCCGAGCAGGGGAATAGGTGCCATCTGCTTAGAACACCAACAAAAAGCATGCCGAAAGTGGTCGGAGGAATGAAGGAGGAGCTTTTAAAACTTGCTCAAGAGTCCTAAAGATGCGGTGCTGTGCATGCGTGAGGAAGCGGCTCAGCCCGCTCTCTGGAGCCTGCAGCCGAGTTCACTGTAGTCTTTCACGAAATCATCTTCTCTCCTCACCGCATGTCCTTCAACCAGAACGCCACAAATAAAGCGGGGTGTTTTCTTTGAATCGTGTCTAAGGTTTCTCCTTGTGTGTGCTAAAATGTTGCTCTGCGGCTTTTACTAGCTAAACTTGCTGGCTTTCTCTCCTCATCCATTCCGGGCTGGTTACACGTGTTTCAAGCTACAAAACTGTTGTTAGGCACCAACTTCACGGATTTGCCTCCTGGCCAACTTCCCTGATTCGCGCGCGTCCCGCTGCATGCGGATCTTACACCCCCTGCTCCTCTCCCCGTCGATGGAGCCCGTTGTTCCCTGATGCGCAGAGCTGAGCACACCTGCACTCGGCTGGATGCTGGGTGTCGGTGCTGCATAAAGTGCTACCCCAGAAATTGTGGTGTTACTATAGTTCTCATAGTACCTAGCTATTCCCGGAACTGCTCATTCCTTCGAGACACGAGTGCCCTCCTTTTGCCATGCGCACGCAGGTCAGGGGAACCAAACTTTGCTGGGGCTGTCAGAAGTCCGAAGCACTGCGTCCCCCGCACTCGGAGCTAGAGGGCTCTGCCATCGGTCCTCTGTGCCAGCGGGTGCTCCCTTGCCGCGCGGAAGGAGGGGCAAGCAGCTGACTTGTTTCTCCTGGGGGTGGAGGGGGTGTTGGTTTAGGGTTGTTTTTTTTTTTATAAACAGTGTCTCTTCCCAAGCGCTGTCGTGTCTCACGTGCAGTGACTGGAAATCCTGCTGACGCGGAGTAGGCGCTCGTTCGCGCTTGCTTTAAGTTAAATCCTACTTAGGGGCAAAAGCAGTTTATGGAGGGTAAGTCTTGTGCTCCCCAGTCGCTGCACGTCTCTCTGCAGGTGGGGGATGCCGGCAAGTCCCGTTTACCTGGGGCGGAGTGATAACACCCCACCGAGCAGCACCGAACTTGAGAACGTCTCGGAGAGTTCTTTGGCTAAGCGAGGGAAGACTTAGGGAGGCAGCTGCTGGTCCTTGCGCTTGTGCTTGGGCTGTCCGTCCCAGGGGAGCAAGCCGAGAGAGGCAGAGCCTCACCGAGGCCGGCAGTGCCGGCACGACCCGGAGCCAGAGCCCTCGTGCCCCGAGCGGGACTGCGGCCGCCGAGCAGCGCCAGGAGAGCGGGGCTGGGCTGGGCTGGGCTGGGCGCAGCCCCACGGCGGGGCAGGGAGTCCCGCAGGACCTGCCGTGACTCCCCGGCGCTCCCCGGCCCGCTAGGCGCCGGGAGAAGGAGCGTTCGCCAAGGATTCGAGCCTGGGCTCCGGGGAGAGGAAGCCCCCGAAGGAACAGGCTCTTTCTGGAGAGGGCGGCCGGCCCGAAGGATCATACCCTTTCGGGGGAAGGAAGAGAGGTGCTCACTTCTGAAACGTTCCCTTCGCCCAAACTACAGCTAAGGAGAGGGTTTGGACTGGAAGAGAGTAATGCCTGGAAGAGTAAGTTTCAAGATACTGATCAAAGTACTTAGCGGCACCCTAGGACTGTTCAGAAAAAAAAAAAAAAAAAAGGCAAACTTTGTGGTCTAGTTGAAATACCTGCTAATTGATCTCCTTCTAGGATCATCCTTAATGTGATGACGCTGACCCTATCCCAACAGTCTCTTTATCTTTGATAATTACTGTGAAGAGTAGCAGGGAATTCCTTCTGCATAATCTTTTAAATACCTTTTAAATTGGCAGTTCTTAGCTTTACATCAGGGAGAGATGGCTCTTAGAGGTGAAACTGAAAGGGCATAGTTTGGTAAATGTTCACAAAAGTCTTTTCTGGTAAAATTTCTTAAGTACTAAGCAGAGTGAAAGAGGACTGAAAACTGATGTGAGTGGAGCGATAGAGGGGATGGAAAAGTGGTGGAGAGTTAAGGCAGTACTTGGGAACCCTTAGCCTCTGACAAGAAAATAAGATGGAAAAACAGGTGTACTTGCACTTTTCCTTTCTGAGCAAACAAGAAACGACGCATTTGAATTTGCAAGGGGAGTGAATGTGGTAGAAAGTGAAATGATGAGGAAAAATGGCATGAAAGGAGTTAGATTTTGTCAGAGAAGAAAAAGATGAAGTTAGGGGAAAGGTTATGACAGGCAGACTTCCAGATGATCAAAGGAAAAAGGAAGAGTTATAGTATCATGAGCACTCAGTTCCCTTTGGAGAAGTTAATGAGTGATTTTTCTTGGATGAAAGGTTGGGACTTCAGATAAGTCAGAGGTGTAGAAGAAATAAATTAACCAGCTCTACCCACTTCTGCAGCACAAGAAGTAATCTTACCTTCAGAAAGCAAAGCAGGACTTTAGCAGTTTTTTCCAGGATTTATCAACACTATTCTGTTCTAGAATTAACAGAGAGATCAGATATGGAAACAATATAATTATGCATCACTCTCCTTAAAATTAAAGCATGACCAAAAGTAAATCTATTCTAATGCTGTTATATAATGAGAGGTGCAAGAATGGAATGAAATATGATGACCCATTAGCCTTTGGGCTGGTATATGTTATGTTCAGCAGGAGAGAAATAAAGAATGGCTAAGACTGGTGCTTCTGGACATTGCTCCTTCACTCTTCAAACATGCGAATTTTGCCAGCCTTACAACAGAATGGTTGCTTCAGATCATCCAGAAGCCTCTTTCCCACGTTTAAATTTGGTTTTGGGGAACATCTGTGAATGCTCTTCAGAGTAATGCATAGCATAATTGGTATGAATCAACATGCTTGTCTTACATAACTGCACCCAGTCTTTCTGTGAGTGGCTGAGCAACTTCTGATCTCTCAAAGGGATTTAATTTACAGAAATTAATGCTTTTATCAGTTCTAATTTGGGAGGAGAGTAATTTCATCTAACACACTACAAAAATAAATAAAACTTTGTATGTAGAAATAATAAAATTAAATTAGCTTATCTTTCTATTTGAAATATCAAATGTGTTCTGAGTTTTCAAAAACAATTATTGATTTTGTGTGTTTCCAATTAAACATGCCCAGTTGAAGGCAGCTTTTAAATTGCTGAACTTTAGAAGTGGTAAATTTACATGTGCTCAACAACCACTGCTGGATGATCAAGTATCCTGAAGGTGCATCAAGTAAATCAAAAGCACTAGATGCTTTTAAGAACTATAAAGATACTTTTGCATAGCCATAGCTCTAAACATAACATTATGGGCTGGGATAAGAACCTGGTAGGAAGCACTCCAGAAGGTGGGAACCAGCAAGGCGTCTCCCAGACAATGGAGATAAAGCAAACAATTTATACTTCATTGGCCCTAAAGCCAGCGTAAAATCAGTGAGAAGTGAGAATTAGGCACATTAACTCAATATCATTTGAAAGAGTAATGAAGACTTGGGACCCTTTGACTTTTGGCAAAATAATAATATTAACATTAATCTTGGTGCAATGCTAAAGAATGCATTAGTGGAAAGTGGTATTTTTAGTGCATTTTGTCAGCCCTCCTCATCCTCTCCACTATTTTCTTCTCTATATATAACAGCTAACACAGCTGACTCTGATTTCCATTTGAATAGCAAGGTGCTGTTGCAACACAAATGAAATCAAAATTCATGTTTCTTTTACCCATAAGAACATTTGTGTATTGGCATGTTTAGTTCTGTCTAATGTGTATGTGGCTCTAGAGCTGGACAATGCTTCTCATGTGTGCATCTGTACAAAATAAACAATGCTGCATGTAGAGTTATAATTTTGGTACTCATCTGTCTGCTAAATAAACATGTTCAGCAATATAAACAAGGCTTGTAGTCTTTTTCCATGTTCTTTCTCTTTCTATAGCCTTCAATCCACATTTCTGTGACATAGCTAAAGGTAAGTTATCCCCATTGCTAAATGCTATTTTCAGTTATTCTTCATCTCTTTGGCCACACCAGTTCTCTTTCCCTCCTTTATTCTTCCCCTGTTGTTATTCCTGTCCACTGGGATACAGGGTAGTTGTCTTCTGTGATGGAATCCGTCTCTTATGAAACTAAACTGGAGAAACCCATTTCTGAAACCACTTGGCAAAATTGTCCTTTAATACCAGCAGTGATGCTGACAAGAACATATTTTGATGAGTAGAGCATGAACTACATCCTACTCTGATAGCTTCAGCTTTTGTACTCCTGTCTTCTTGAACCCTGGAATTCTTAGCTCCGGGACTGTGTGTGTTTGGCCTTCACGTTCTCTCTCACATTCAGCTTGAAGGTGCTCAATGCTGAGAAACTGGTGGGAACATAGCTTCAGCATTCACAAAAGTTCATTGAACCCAATACTTAAAATAAAGCTCTTCCATCTCTTACCGTGACTCAAACTCATTTTTACTTTGCTTTAACTTTGTGATTAGTAGTTGCTAACTTAGAGTGGATACTTCCATTTGTAGAATTACTATTGTCATCTAATGTCAATGGATCATTTCTCCTCCTGTTATGAACTTCTGTGTAATATTAATGGAGAGTTAACACATATTTACCCTTCAACCTTTTTTTTCCATAGTAAGCGAGTAAAATGCTTTTAGTTACCTCTTAGTAGGTGTGCTCTTCATTTCCCTGGGTTTTTTACGCCTTCCAGATCACTTATCCAAACCAAATCAATATGTCTTAAACAGAAAACTGACCTGTTCACAGTACTGCAGGTGAAGTACTACCAATACTAAATATTAACATTGTATTCTGTTCCTTTCCTGGGTGGACAAAATAGACCTGATATGCCTTGAAGCCACATTTTCCTTTTATGAGGTAGCATCATATAGATGGCTGCTCTTGATGCAGTCACCTTCTGATGTAGCTCTTCTTTTTCTTTTGTTGCACAATTATTCCTTCAGTACCTGACCTCATACCTCCTGTTCTTATACTCTATCTACTTTCTGCTCTTTTAGTCCTCAAGCAAAAAAAAAAGATCTTGACATTTCCCTATATCAGTGTATGCTCTCAACTTTGTATTATCACAACATTTCATTAGTTCTCTTTGTGTTTTGTGACATAATACTTCTGAAACTGACAAAATTAATTCAATGTAGGTTATCTCCCTCTGGTCCAACAATTTTCTTTCATCATCATCCAGGCAGTGGTAGCAACAGACTGTGAGTGGTACCCTGGTGATTCCAAGGATAGATCCATTTAGAGCAACCTCCCAGGTCCAGAAAGTCCCAGTCCAACTTTTATTAAATAAAGATGATCAGATTAGTTGGTACAGCCACTTTGTATAAGCTCACATTGACTTTTATTCCATTTGTCTGTATTTGCATCTTTAATTTTCCTATCCCTCCGAGTTTGTCTCTCCAGCCTTACCTACAATTAAGATGAGATTAAGAGCCCAGACATTTCTTGATTCATTCTTCTTTTTCAACAATTTCCCACCTCAAATACAGGTGCCGTGTTAGCACATTCTCTGTGGTAGACAAATGAATCTTCTAGAGGTGGCAACACCGTTTTACTGTTCTCATTACTCCCTAATTGCTTTTCTGACTTACTAGGAGCACCATTCATGCAAAAAGAAACAGCATTTGTGCAGCACCATAGCAAACGAGGAGGAAATGGGTAGTACAGTGTGAGAGTACCACAGCTGCAAGTGAGTCATGGCAACACTGCTCTTTGGGATGCATGTGGGAGCCAAGCTCTGAGAGAAATCAAATCACTCAAGCCTGAGAGAAATCTGCACTTCCCTACTGGCAGTGAGGACTAGAGAATATTTCAGCCCCTTTTTACAGGTCCTACATGTAGCTCTCAGTACTTTCTGAACACGACACTATCTCTGAGATAAGACATGTTAAAAAATTCCTGACATCAAGTATATTCAATCTCTCTGACATTTTTGCTTTATTGTAGATATGCTAATTCCTCACCCACTTTGTCCCCAAGACCACCCCTATTGTCCTTATTAAAAGATCTACCAAAATCTTACTTCAAACCAGAGCAATTTTAACTTGATTTTCAGGGTCCCCCTTCCCCAGTAACTTATCTTTCCTTTTCTCTTTTGTTACTGTGCTGAAAGGACATTTTAGTCATTTTAGAAGTCTTTGCAAAGTCAGTAAAGTTTAAGGGGTTTTTTCAGTTCCCATTTAATCAAGTTTTGCTTTGTCTAGCATTTTTCTTTGATGGATACATCTTGTTCTTCTAGCCTCATTTGTCCCCAGTATCGTTATTGAGACAACTTTTTCTCCATCTAGATCTGGAACTTTTTCTAATGTTTTTTCCCTCTTTTGGATGCAAGTTACAAAGAATATTTTTATATCTTTAATATGAAGAAATGTCAACCTTCCTCCACATTCAAGTCCCTAAGCTCCTCAATACAGCTGATTTCACTTTCCTAATTAGCTTCTTTTATTTATCAAAATGTGCAAGCCCCCTTCTTAGTTATGTCTGCTTTGTTTATTCTTCCATTTAATTTAACCAAAATAATCTCATCTGCTTTCAATACAACCTTATTTTNCTCAATTTCAAGTTCTTCTTATTCATTCTGCCAGCTTGGATTGCAAGCTGGTATCCCATATGCTTAGGTGAAGTCTGTCCGTGAAGATATGAAACCTCTTCTCAGAAAATACCTCCAAATGATCAATACTCCAAATCTTTCTATATAACTTCTAGAACTATTCAGTCATGTGCCAGTGACTCATCTCATACTTCTAATTATACTTCTATTCTCCTCTTGGAGAGGAAACAGAGTATCTTCATCACCAATTCCATTCTCTTTTCTCTGAGACTTGGTTCAGACAGTAACCAAATAAGAAAATAAGTCTTCAAAGATATGAAATAATAACTCTAAACTTTGTTAACCTGTAAATAATTCCAAAAGTAGAAGAGCAAAGTGAAAAGCCAGTATTATTAATTTGCAAAATAGGAAAATTACTTTAACAAAGCAGGTAAATCTTGCAGGCAAATTTAGAAAAAGTGAAAAGTAGAAATCTAAGACTGTTCTAGATGAGAAAAAATCTAGAGGACACAATTTTGAAGTACTAAAATTCTTAAAAAGTATTTAATTTTAAAAAACAGAAGGTTTGTAAGATATTTATGAACCTAGAGGGATTCAAAGAAATATTTAAGAGTACAGAAACATCATAAATTAGAAAAATAACTTCTCTATCAATCTGCATCACAGGAAATCCCTGTTTAGAATAAAATTGTAACCTGTGGCAGGTTATTCTGCAGCCATAAGGTATTTTGTATCCTCCTTTGAAACACTTGGCAATGCCATATTGCCAAGTTATCATTGATCTAAATTATCATTTACTTTTATCCTGTACAGTAAGTATACCATTTATTGATAAGCAAATAGGAAGTTTATTGCCAAGATCAGCTCCAAGATACTTTTATTTTAGAATGTAATAGTAAGTCCTATCCTACTTAGGAAGTGGAGCTATTGGTGTGCTTATCTTTAGAGAAAATAGAATGATAAAGATTCAGTTGAGCTGCAGAGGTGTGTTTTCTTGAACCTGCAAAAAAGTATCTAAGGGTGTATTTATGTTGTGTATTTCATTTGGCACAAGTCCACTCAATGTTTCAAGGGAAGGAAAACCAAAGGATGATGTTAGTGCAATGCTTTTCCTGCAGCACTGTACTCGGGCTCTCCATAAGGCCAAGTCTAACACAGTCACGTGGCTTTTATTTTTGCTTTTTTTTCAACTCAGAGTGTGAGTAAGTTTCCCTTCATCACCTTGAAATAACCAATGCAAACATACTGTCAGATGCAGGAAATTAGAAGGTGCTCTTAGCAGCTGTAGCATGGCAGTTCCGATGTGTTTTAGGAGCACTCCCTTTCCTGCCAGCTCTCTCCTGGACTCTGGACTGACATTCCTTTTGCAAGACTCACTGACTGCATGAGGAATGACCTCTCTGCAGTAGAGCTCTATTCTTGGATGGACCAGCAGAAGCAATGCAAGGATTCATGGTGGTTTTTGGCACAATCAGCCAAGAGCTAAGAGACCAAAACTCCCCACAGAGTGCTAGGACAGCTCATTTTAAAAGACTAATTTTTTCATCTATTCTTAGCAGATATATATTCACCAGATGACTTGAATCACTGTGTTGAGAATGTTATATATGTTATATATATACTTCCTCCATTAAATCAGTGATAACCTGTTCTCTGCCTCTAGGAGTAAATTCTACTCCTACTCCAATTCAGATCTATTATGAGTACCACTACTTTCAGATATGCTTCAGATTTTAGCCTCTTAGAAGTTATCCTTTACAAGTGCATACTGGTGCCTTGGCACAGACTGTCAGGTATATCACTTTGTTCCCAAGAATAAATATGAGAACAGCTATGTTATCCTGAGCTGATAAACCAAAACCTTTTTTTTTCATTTGCAGAAAGGAAGTAATGCTATGGCAATTTTCATCTTCGTAAAAATCAGTCTGAGCAGTCGTTCTGCTTTTTAATCTTCCACCTTGATAGGGCCATAAAACAGACTCCCTGACAGCAAAAGCCCACAGAAACTTGTCTAAATCACTGTGGCTGCAACACCGTGGTGTGTCCTCCCTAACAGCAGTAGCTGCTTTGGAATCTTCTGGTTCACTTTTCATCTCCAAATTGATAAGTACTGATCTATATCAGCATTTTCCTGACATTTCAGCTCCATATGGCATAGATATGTCTTGACATGAAAACCCATAACAACAGCCTAAACATGTTAATCAAATTACTAGAACCTTGACTGCTTTAATTCTTTCTGAATTATTTATTAATTATAGAGCTATTTGATTACACTGTTTAATAAAAGTTGCTTTAATTACGTCTGCAGAAGAAAACAGAACCCTTCTGACAGGGTTAATAATTTTTTCAGTTTTTTATGGTCTTGGATCAGTTTCAATGTTTAAATACCTTATGAAGATTATAATAATTTATATGGTACTTCCATAACTACTGTCATCTTTCTGCTATAGAACAACATCTGCTTACCTGTTGGTTTAGATTGCCATATTTGCACAATGTAGGTAACAATTGTTGTCAGAAGATATGCAGCTACTGAAGCTAACAGTCTGACTAACAGGAAAAATATCCGCTTGGTACCTCAGCCTTGCAAATACAATTATGTTAACTAATTGTAAGTTTAGAACTAGCAGCGAAATGTAAAATACATCACTGCAAAGAAGACAGGAACCAATAAGAGGCATCCTCATGTCTTTATGATTTGCTCTAATACTGGCTGAAATTCTCAGTGTCCTCTCATTCTAAAGCCAGTTCCATTTTTCCAAATGATTCAAGTATACACAGCATTTCATTGGAGTGCAAATAGGAAAAGAAACATTTGTGAGATGGCTGTCACCCATTAATATATGTAATAATAATCAATCTTTGTATTTTTATGTCCTACTTATTGAATATTATCCACATAGTTTAATGAAAAAAAAAATGTCCATTCAAGATGCCCATTCTGTGCAGATACTGTCCATGGTGAAGTTCATTGGAGATGTAATCTTTAGGACTTTTAAAATATGTTCTCAGAAGTAGTCAACTGACAGGAGCCAGAGTCTTCAATCTCCACTGCCAACTCTGTTCGGGTTTTCCACTGACAAATAAAAGGCTGTTCTATTACAACAAGCTGCTTTTCTTCAAGACAAGTAAAGACATACAAGTGTCATAGTCACTATGTGCCAACTGGGAGTTACCTCATCCCTTCTTTCTGTGAACTGCCACTTATGGTTCTTAAGACTCTTGGGAATATGTTCAAGAGACCTAACATTCCAACCAGCTTGTTTGAAATCAGTTGTTACTCACTGGAATGCACGGGGTGTAATTTTTGGATTGTTACAGAGGAAAAAATATTTGATTAATAGGGGATTGGTATCTTTGTATGCCTTTGTCTTGTTATGTTAGAGGTCATGACAGAAAGAATATTTAAAATTCAAACTTCCCTGCCACAAGTCAGATAGTACACAATTATGTTCCAGGTGTTTTACTGGCATAAAATAAAGTGTCAGAAAGGGAGTGCTGTGCTGTGGAAATTTAGAGCACTCCTACTCAAGGACAAAAAGTCTCCCCGTGATATTTTTAAAGTGACTGCAAAAGTACTTGTTATTAGATTCATAGGTGGGTTTAGAGCCCATGGACAAAAGATCACTTTCTGAATCAGTTTTCACATTAAGCAAGACTTTCCATTCTTTTTGTGTTCTTCCCTTTTCAGTCATTAGAAGCAAAATGTGTAGCATGTTAATTAGATGTTGAGGAAGATCTTGTAAAAGATGGTTTGATCATACTGATTTGCCTAGAAAAAATAATTTACTGGTAAGTGGGTCGAAAGGGTTTACAAGATTTTACCTATGATTATAGTCCTGGGCATGAAACATCAACAATCTGGAGTCAAGTTGCAGCACTGGACATCCATTGTTCAAAGTACAATAATAATTAACTAATTTGAGGTCCCATAATTATTCCTTTAGTTAGATAATCTGAAAACAATGCACTCCTCTTTAGTCACTCTTAAGAAACACCTAGTAGTCTAGAGGACTGTAAAACATGCTGTACAGTCAGCTTCCTGGTTAAAGATGAAGCAAGAACATCTGCTCTGCTTATGGTGACCAAACAAAATAGTAAAGTAGGTGACCTTCAAACACCTTCAAACGTTCTCCTGCAATATATATAGAAATTTCCATTTGAGCCTGATTTAGTAAAAATTATATTGGTTTGGTCCAGTTTGCAAGTGTATTCACACAGTTGAAGAGGGGTGACTCAGTAGGTTAGGCAGACAGAAGTCCCCCACAGCTCTCTTTATGGATCACAGGCCACCAGGTCACTCACTGGGGCACCAGCTAGAATGGCCACAAGGGGCTAGTCTGAAAGGCTAGTTGCAGTCAGTTCTCTTTGATGACTCAAAGGTTATCAAATTAGCATGTGGAACAGGATTCTTCAGCTGGGGTAAGCTGAACCTAGCATGTGAGTATTCAAATAAAGAGGAACATTCTAGCCTTGCTAAAGCCAGTGGGAATTGGTTTCCAAAAATTACTAGGAGCTGGTGCCTCCTGCCTCTTTCTGTGCAGACCTTGCCACACTTCATGCTCCACCCCTCCGCAGTTCTGTACCTTTACCAGTCTGTAGATTTACTGGTCTGGAAATGTTTCTTAGTCCAGCTTCCCTGTTTGGCTCGGGCCATTATGTCCAGTCAAAGATTGTTCAGTTCTGCTGTCACAAGGAATCTGAAGGCAGAAGGATAAACAAAACAAAGCCCCATCTACTCTAATCTGCACTGGGGCCTCTTCTGACCAAGCAAGTCTAGCTCACTGTAAATGACCATGTCTGGTCTCTGCATGCATAGTAGCTGGTATGATCTTAGGTATCCTCTGCTATTTAGTAGATCAAGTAGACCCCTCATCAATTGCAAAATTGACAGCATCTTGCCTCTATTCCCTGTGAAACAGTAAATATCCTGTATACCCATTCCTTACTGGAACAGGTCACCCTGAGTGGTTGTTGAGTCTCTGTGGCTGTAGACAGTGAAAGGCTTGCTGTACACGGTCCTAAACAACCCACTGTAGTTTATCCCTCTCTGAATGGGAGGGTTGGACTAAATGAACTCCAGAGACCAATTACAACTTCCATGATTCTATGGCTGTATTGGTTGCATGACTATCACCCTTCATTTACCTATCTCAACAATATCATGACTTGCAGGCCTAGCCACAGCAGTTTTTGTCTTGTGATTTTTCAAGGCTTCTACTGGCTCTCAGAAAAGACCTTGATTCAGCAAATGATCATTACTCACTTTGTCTGTATTGAATTGGAACACAAAGCAGCTAATGCTTCAGAAGAGAATACACAATCATCTTCTGTAAGAGCATTTTATTTATTCATCTGTTCACATGCTGTTTACAAACCTATGAGTATCATTCTGAGATGAATCATGTCACTGTACTTTACTTTAAGACCTTGTTTCCAAAAGAAGCAGATGGCAGAGACTGACAACAGCTTCTGAAGACATTCATCTCCCTATGCATGTACAGTGATGAGGCCTTCCAAAAGCTCAGAACAAAAAGGGTAAGACTTTTCCTTACTGAAAGGTTGTAATGGCCATTTTCGTCAAGTGTCATCTATTTTATTTCCTTGGTGAAACAGAAAACAAGAGAAGATCATAATGATGGGACTCCATAGGTTGTTAGGAGCACTGGCAGCTTGCCAACACAAGTATTCTCCAATTAGATGTTCCTGTGTACTCTATTTACTGCAGTGTATCAGATACTATTTTATAAAACTCTGAGATCCCTTACTGTGTCTTGGAGTTGAGCACAGGATCACCTAAAAGTACATAGCAGCAATAACGGGCTTAGATTTGGGTTCTTTTTGCTGATGGAACCAGTTGACACGTACATGCTTTGCACATATTTGTCTCTGTAGCTGTCCCATGCTGCAAGTTCTTCACCTGCAGCCCTCCAGAGCAGCTCAGCAAACCACTGTGGAAATTGCCACTGGCATGACTTCGGTTCTGTAAGTGGAGATCCCAACATTTACACTTACATGTAAAAGTTCTAGGTTGTTTAAATTGGTCTACAGGGCAAAACTACAGGATGCCCCTTCTCATGGCTAATCTCCTGGCAAATTGGTGCTGAGTGTGTCCTGTGGTCTCCAATAGTTCCCAATTTTCTTTGTTTCACATACCAGCCTGATAGCCTGAATATCGTTAGTAATATCTTAAACCTTACGTTTTAAAATAGAATTATTTAATGTCTGAGATTTGTTGGTTTGTTTGGGTTTTTTTGATTCAACTACTCTGCTAGCAAATATTAAAATAAAACAAAACACAAACCCAACACCTTAACAAAACAAAACATGGTTTTAGTTTGAACAAAGTTATTTTTATTTTTCAATTTCCTGTTCTCCTTTTTAAAAGAAGGTGGAAGTTAAGTTATTCTAAGGAGCTGAGCAACATTTTGTTGCAGTAACAAAGAAAAAAAACCCCATAATTTCCTTTGAAAAAGTTCAGTTTAAAGACAGTAGCACAGATGAAAGGAATAATGAAGGGGTGGAATGAACTAGCCTTTCATACAATATAAATTAAAATCTGTCAGGGCATAATAAAGTTTTTTCTGGAGTTTTTAGAAGTGAAGTATCTTTACTTTGTTTTCTTCCACACTTCAGTCCTTTATAGTCAATCTGGAACAAGTTTTGGGGTAGGGTTTTTGTTTGTTTCTCTAACAAAGTAACATCCTATAAAATGCAACATATTTCAACTTTTTTCTATGACATGCAATATAGTGCTGAAAAAAAAAAAGTTATTAAAAATTATAGGTTGCCAAGCTCTTTATAGGATCTAACTAGATTGCACCTGTTGTATTTTGCAGCTTTTCATATTAGCCCCTTTGTCAGCAGTAAATGAGTTTTCATACTTGCAGTTGTACAAGTAGGGTTCCTATTCTTTCTTGGTTGAAGCAATCAACAGCTGTGATTACTTCAAGAGAAGAAAATTAAGCTGATATGTACTGGCAGATACAGAAAACACGACTTCTTTCATGAACCAGTGAAAAAAAACCAGTCTGTTTTTGTTGTTATTTAGTGATTGGTCTCAGCAACCGGAGGTTCTGGGCTGGGCTGCCACTGGTGCCCATAGTGCTAAGCCCTCAGAGTGAAAGTCTTGGCTTCACTCCCCACATGAAAAGCAAAAGTACCTAGAGAGAGACCTCTAAACTGAAAAAGGGGAGATTTTCAACTAAAGAGGGTAGTCTTAGATTAGATATTAGTAAGAGATTCTTTGCTGTGAGAGTGGTGAGACACTGACACAGATTGCCCAGAGAAACTGTCGATACCCAGTGCCTGGAAGTGTTCAGGGCCAGGCTGGATGGGGCACTGAGCAGCCTGATCCAGTGGAAGATGTCTCTGCCCATGGGAGGGGGGTTGGAATGAGATGATGCTTAAGGTCCCTTCCAACTCAAACCATTCTATGATTCTACAAGCCTGTGATTCTCTCAGCAACAACATGGGCCTTTTCCATCCTAGATTGCCCTCAAGGCAAGAGCCTGACTTCACTATTAGGGCATGGATATAAGGGATCTTCCCTGAGCCTGCTGCAAAATGCAGCTCAGTTTCACATGGGTGGAGGCACAGAACAAGGCATAGCTAGACTCATACTTTGTCTTAAACTTTAGATGGAAGCAGGCACTGAGAAGAAAAAGAGAACAGAGCAACCCTGTATGATACATCTGTATTCTTATAACTTGTGATTCCTTCCAGCTCAGAGGATTTCCCAAACCTAGCATGGTATATCTGTTAAATAACCTTCAAATGATGTCTCTTACAAATACTTTTCTAGACTTCCCTTGAACACAAGTAAAATTTTTACATCTGCAAACTCTGTGAAGGATTTACTACCTAGTGCAGCAACCACCCCCTTTTGTTTGCTTTTAATAAAATTAGCTTTGCTTCCTAGCTCTAGCTCTTCTATAGCTCCATCCCTCAGCATCAGTGTGCCACTATGATGTCATTTGGGAGAAGAAAGCTGGACTGATGCTGCCACTTTTCCCAGAGTATGCTGAAAAGTGGTGGTTATCTAATAGAGAAAAGTAAGAGCAAGGTTCATGAACCTGGAGTGTTCTTCCTAATTAGTGTCTTGGAAAGTTCCTACACCTGTCTATCTCAGTTTCACCGCTTTTAAATCATGAGAAAGACTTTTTAAATTTTTTTTAATGAGCATACTGATACAGAGCACTCTACAATACAAGTGATAACCTGTGTATTCTGATTCTAGGCTGAAATTCTTGAACATAACCTAAAAAGAGACAAGCACGCTTACCCCAGAAGAGCAGCAGGGCTGGTGAGTAGGGCACTCTCTGGGGATTATGGGAGACATAAGCTCAAGCCTTTTTCAAAGAAGGGCTCTTCTACCATGGAAGTATCCTAACCACAAGGCAACAGTGAAATTTGTAGTTGTAGAGCCTGTCTTGCCTCTTCTGCTTCCCCTTTTCTCTGTGAAAATACCCAGTACTGGAAAGGTTCCTGCAATCTCAGAAAGTATCAGGAGCCCAGAAAAGTATTTCTCACCCCATAAATGTAGTATCTGACTAACGATCAGCGTTTTGCCTTGCAAGAACCAGCCGCTGGCGTTCTCCTGCCCTGCCCTGCCAGATGATGCGCTGTGTGTCTCTGCTGTGGCTCCTGCACTAGGTGGCAACAGAGAGTCACCACCGTCCCCACCGGCACCAGAGGAAGCCACAGGCGAGCAAAACTGTACACCCAGGGCTTACAGACTTTCACTAAGCTTTTAACAGCACAGCACTTTTGCACCTGTGATCTGTTAGGAAACCCAAGGCAGCAAACTCGCAGCAAGGACTGGCGTTCCCATATTTAACCAGAGGGAGAAGAAGAGTGAGCACACAGGAAATGTGGAGGTTTTGTTTTGGGTTACACTAATACCTAGAGGTTAACCATGCCAAAATCTTGATCTCAAAAGCAACAGTGCAACTTCGGTACCTCTTTTCAGTAAATCTGTGTTGACACCTGAGAGCTCTGCCTAATAAGCCTAAAATTCAGTTCCTGCAAATGTAGCTTCCAGCACTAACTCGTAGTTTCAGATGTAGGGCCAAGAACACAGGTCTGTTCCAGTCCAGGAGTCTGCAAGTCACTAAGCCACAATCTCAAGTTCATTTATACATGATAAACTTCTGTTCTTGTGAACCATGCATTCTTCTTCGGGTCAGTCCTGTTTAATATCTTTATGAGTGATCTGGGCAAGAGGATCAAGTACCCCCCCAGACAGTTTGCAGGCAATACCAAGTTGGGCGGGAATATTGATCTGCTGGAAGGGAGGAAGGTCCAGCAGAGGGATCTAGCTGGATTGATGGACCAAAGCCAACTGTATGAGATTCAACAAGGACAAGTGCTGGGTCCTGCCCTTGGGGTTACAAAAACCCCAGGCAGTGCCACAGGCTGGGGGCTGGGGCTGGGAAGCTGTCTGGCAGAAAAGGACCTGGGGGTGCTGGGCAACAGCGGCTGAACATGATCCAGTGTGTGCCCAGGTGATGGCATCCTGGCCTGTGTCAGCAATCATGTGGCCAGCAGGGCCAGGGCAGTGACTGTCACTCGGTACTCAGCACTGGTGAATCCCATGTTCAATTCTGGGCCCCTCACTATGAGAAGAACACTGAGGTGCTGGAGCATGTCCAGAGAGGGGTAACAGAGCTGGGGAAAGAGGCAGCTGAGGGAGGTGGGGGCATTTAACCTGGAGAAAAGTAGGCTCAGGGGCACCTTATTGCTCTCTAAAACTACCTGAAAGGAGATTGTAGCCAGTCAGGGATTGGTCTCTCCTCCCAGGTAACAAGTGAAGGGACAAGTGTGAAGTGGACTCAAGTTACTCCAAGGTGGGTTTAGATTAAATATTTGGAAAAAATTCTTCATTGAAAGGGTTGTGAAGCACTGGAACAGATTGTCCAGGGAAATGGTGGGATCACCGTCCCTGGAGGTATTTAAGAGAGGTGTGGATGTAGTACTGAGGAAGGTGGGCTAGTGGTGGACTTGGCAATGCTGGGTTAACAGCTGGTCTAAATGGTCCTGAAGGTCCTTTACAATCTGAAGGATTTTATGATTCTACTCCCAGTGAAAGGTTTTTCTTTGTACATGTAAGAGGATAATTATAGTGACCAATTATTCTGAACTCTTTCATGGAACACACATTTTCCTAAGAAAGAAATAACCTGACTATTACATAAACCGAAGACCAGCTTTGATTCATTGTTTATGCTGTATTTTTTGCTAGAGTCTCTAAAATATGCTGTTCTGGTGGAAATTTATTGCCTGTCCCTTTCTCTTACATCAAAGTCTGCAGTATACCTCACTAATATCTGAAATCATGAAACATAACTACAAAAGAGCATATCACTGCTTTTAAACTGTCATATTCAAAGAAAGCAAACACCCATCTGGCATTTGTTTGGAGCATTATGTTACACCTTCTGTTAGCAACACACTGTTGAGCATTATACCAAATTAATACATCTCAATAAATCAAAGCTTACCCTAGGTCTTGGCTTGTACTGTCACAGGGAATTCAAATGTCAGTGTGTGAAATACTCAATCCTCTGCTCCACCTGCTATTGGTGCCATAGATCAAAGAGGGCAATGTCTGTATGCAATGTATAATAACTTGTTAAACAAAGGTGTAACAAACAAAACACTACCTAAAAAAAAAAAACCAAAGAGCACCATGATGTATAATTAAGCATTTTCAACCATTTCAAACCAAAGACAGAAGAAAAACCTTTAAAAAATAGTTTCTGATTGAAATTGCTTCTGGTTTTGGTAGAAACATTAGAAGTCAGTTGTCTTTTCAGTAGGCAGATGCTCAGCCCTTAAAAGTTTGGCCTTACCAAAAGTTTTGTTCTGTGAGTAAATTCCTACAATATCAAGTCATATCAAGATTACAAGAGCGTGTGGCAGTTCTCTTTCTCCTGTTAGTTACAGTAAGAAAACCAATATACAGGAATGCTTCATGAAATTTCGATCTAGTTCTGTTGCGTGCAAAGTCAGTATCAGAACTTAGTTTCTTTTTTATACATACAACTACCAGTGTTTAAAACAGCACAGATGTGGATCTTTTTGAATACCTGGCAAGATATTTGGGTTTTAGTAGCCAATACTTGTAATTAAGGGGTCTTTCCATTCCAGTGAACAATGTTTTTCTTACGAATGAATCTACCTCTCTCTCTTATGAAACTGAAATCTAGGAACAAAGTCCATTGACTGAATTCCAGAAAAAATGATAATAATTCCAGCTAGATGAGAATACTGTGCTTTCTATTTCGTTACAAGCAGCAAAAAGTTACCTTTTCAACTATATTATGAATGTAATTTAGGCCACTCTAAAAGCTCTGGGTTATGTGAATCAAGGAACATTAACTTTCTCTAAGCACATAAAAGATGTCTATGACCTTTGGCTTCTCAAAATGTTGATTATTTATGTTTTATGAATTAGGAAAGTTTCTCTCTACCTCTGTAGATTATTCATTGCAGTAATAAACATTAGACTTAATTCTGCAGTCAAAAGACAGAAAAGTACCATTGGACCTTAGTTTGCAGTAAACAGAGGGAACATTCAACCCTGTAAACAGCTATAGAAGTGACAAATCACCTGAGGCCTTTATAGATATTAGACCATTTTTCTTCTGAGTTGTAAACTAGTAAATTAAGTTTTTGACAAGTTCCTTGCTAACTCTATTTGTTCATTTCACCTAAAATTTTCAAGAAGTCCTAAATTGCAGTCAAAACTTTGAAAATATCTTGCTAAAGGTACTTTACAGTAAATTTCCAAATATGATTGAAAGAGCTGAATGCCTACTCTATTTCAACTGAACAATTACATTTTAGGTAGAAGCTGATGCTGGGAGGCCTTAGAGTTTAGATTAATCTTAGTGAACACATCCCCGACTAAATTCTCTTTTTCTCCAAAAGGCATTCTAAAACAGAAAAAAAGAGTCTTTTTTCCTTCCTTTTTTCCTTCCTTTTTTCCTTCCTTTTTTCCTTCCTTTTTTCCTTCCTTTTTTCCTTCCTTTTTTCCTTCCTTCCTTCCTTCCTTCCTTCCTTCCTTCCTTCCTTCCTTCCTTCCTTCCTTCCTCTTCTGAGTTGTAAACTAGTAAATTAAGTTTTTGACAAGTTCCTTGCTAACTCTATTTGTTCATTTCACCTAAAATTTTCAAGAAGTCCTAAATTGCAGTCAAAACTTTGAA
>JACBWW010000006.1:21075370-21139658 GCA_020086605.1 Lanius collurio | reverse complement strand
CTGCTGTGGTGGGAGCCCTTCGGCCGCCCGCGGCGCTTGCCCGATTGCCGGCGGCGCTACAACATCAGCGGCTGCCGCCTCAGCGCCGACCGCAGCCGGTTCGGCGAGGCGCAGGCGGTGCTGTTCCACCACCGCGACCTGGCGCGGCACGGCGCCGAGGGGCTGCCCCGCGGGGTCCCGCCGCGGCCCCCGCGGCAGCGCTGGGTGTGGATGAACTTCGAGTCGCCGTCGCATTCGCCCGGCCTGCGGGGGCTGGCCGGGCTCTTCAACTGGACCATGTCCTACCGCCGCGACTCAGACGTGTTCGTGCCCTACGGGTACCTCTATGTCCCGCCGGCGCCCCGGCCCTTCGTCCTGCCCCGCAAGACACGGCTGGTGGCCTGGGTCATCAGCAACTGGAACGAGGAGCACGCCCGGGTGCGCTACTACCGCCAGCTGAAGGAGCACCTGCCCATCGACGTGTACGGGGCGCGGGGGCTGGCGCTGGCCGAGGGCGGCCTTGTGGAGACCGTCTCAGCCTACAAGTTCTACTTGGCTTTCGAGAACTCCCAGCACACCGACTATATCACTGAGAAGCTCTGGAGAAACGCCTTCTCCGCCAGCGCCGTGCCCGTCGTCCTCGGACCCCGCAGGGCCAACTACGAGCGCTTCATCCCCCCCGACTCCTTCATCCACGTTGACGATTTCCCCAGCCCCCGGCTACTGGCCACCTACTTGAAATTCCTCGATAAAAACAAACCCAACTACAGGCGGTACTTTGCCTGGAGGAAGAAGTACGAAGTCCACGTCACCTCGTTCTGGGATGAGCATTTCTGCAAGGTCTGCGAGGCTGTTAGGGCAGCTGGGAATCAAATCAAGACTGTTCGAAATCTGGCCAGCTGGTTTGAAAGCTGATGTTCCTGGCGGGCGAGGCTTGCCTGGACAGTCTGGGCCGGCGTCAAGGTGTAGGGGAGGATGGGTCTCACAGAGATCAGTAGCCAAGCTAGTCGGCATTAGCCACAGAAGACTGGCGTGAGAGAATCATACAGGTACAGGAAAACAAGCTGTGAAAAGCCTTCAAAAGGAAGATTTTTATTGAAGAGAAAATTATGAAAGTACAAAGAGACGTTATGCCACATGATTCCTAAAGAGCAAAGTTAAATTTCCAAATGTTGTACAGTTACAGAACTTTTCAAGTTCTGCACAGCTCAACATAAATAGCCGATGCCAAGTTCTTCATCCGTACAGCTGAAACCAATTTAGGCGGCTATGACAACTTCCTGGACCGTGAAACTTTCCTCTGCTCACAGAGGATACATGATCAGTGCTGGTTTTCTGTGATACTAAGACAAAAATGAATGTTTTTTAACTGATTTTTATGTGTGTGAAAGCTATTTACAGTTCTGAGCCGCAAGTGTTGAATGTAAGAATGTAGTGATACAGTAGCTCCTTTTTAAGGAGCTGGATAATCCATGGAGTTACTCAGAGACTTCATTCAGAATAGAATCATGGGCACAGAACAGGTGGGAAAAGAGCAAAGTCTGTTGCAAATAAAAGATGGGCATCAGAACAGGCTTCTTCACTGGCATTTGTGAGTCAGGTTAGGAAAGGATTAGATTTGATTTAAACAGTATGGGATGTTGGATGAGTGCTTTTAAGGTGTATGAGCTGGCAGTTTACTGTGATTTATTTCTAGTTGGATGTTCCCTATGATTAGGTAAGCATGGAACCAAAGATTACTGGAAAATAAACTAATAATAATGAAGTTCATTAATAATTTGCATAATTTTACCAGTTCAGTTCTTGCAGGCTTCTGCAGTTATTCCCTTCTGCTTTTGTGCAAGGAGGCATGGCTGAAAGGACTTGTTGAACCTTTCTGTTGTCAGTGCCAGAGTTGCTGAAGAATATTTATTGGGAAGGGAGCGAAAACAATATATACAATGTGAGGTGTAGTAGGGATGGTTCCTAATGCTGCAAGTTCACTTCACGAGGTATAAAGTGATTGTTTAAAGTAAAAGCATGTTTTTCATGGCATGGTCATCTCTACCAGTTTCTCTACCAGTGGTTACTATTCCCATAACACTGTGTTTGATATTTTTAGAACTCTAATTTGTGTTGTATTAACAGTAATACCTAAGTGTCAGGATGATAGGTTCTCTCTCTCCCTTTGAATTTATCTTTTTTTCTGTTCAGTTCTTATCACAGTTCATATAACTGTATACAAAATCTTAAGTGATGAAATAATATTTAAGATTGCACTACTTTTTACCAGTTTGATGAAACTAGTGCATTTTTTTTAGTCCTCCTAATTTTTTTAGCATTTTGTGAAAGTTTCCAGGCACACAGTTCCTCTGTGTAATTATTAGTAATGCCACCAGCAGAAGATCAGGCTACAGGATCATGGGAATTTCCAGAGATCGCAAACGTTATTTTTTTTCTCAGCTTCTCTAAAAATAAAGAGTTGAAATGTTTGATGAAATATTTTTGTAAAATTCAGAAAAGAGCTACAAAGCAATTAAAGAATCGTATTTGTGTAAAGTGATCAGAATTGCACAGTATTTGTAAATTGTGCATTGAGGATTTTCAAGAAATGTGTGGTGAAAACTGCAGATTTATAATAATTATTGCAGAGCACTTGCATGGGGAGAAGGGAAGCCTTTTATAATTTCGTCATTGTTACATGCATGTTGCAAACTTGTTGCTTTCCATTTGGCATGCATTACAGGCAGCCCAGGCCTAGAAGTGCTGAAGTCAGTATTACAATATCTCTATAAACCTCTGGTTTTTGGCTCATGCACACCACGAGCTAATAGTATACTGTTAGAGGCAGAGGACCAGCTTTTGTAATGCACTTTGTAGAGCTCCAGTTCAGTGGATATAAAATATAAAGCTTGCCTGAGCGAATTGGTTTGTACCAATTGGGTACCAGACTCCACAAGGTGTTGCAGATGATGTATACAACCCAGTTGTAAAAATTGGGAAAAGTTATTTATATTTTAAGTAGAAAAGTTTCCTTGAATATATTTTGAAAAAGTTTTTATTCCATGCCTTAAAATATTGGGGTAGAGGGAGAGAAAGGAAGATCATTGTCTTCTGGGTTTTATAAAGAGAAGAATTACCATTACTTTTTGATTATGGTGTAAAAGGAATAGAGAATTATGGGATCCCTCAAACTGCATATTGTATCTCAGGGAATTTTATATTGTAAGCTGTCTTGATCTTTATAGAATGAAGTAACTTTATATTAACTATATAGATTGACACTCAATAAAATTAAAGGAAGTAGTGCAAAACAACCCTATCTTTTATTCTGTTGCCTGTGTTATGAAGGCTGTAGAAAACTGCTTTTTAAAGAGAATGAATGTCTTTTCATGTTTGTTTAATAAATAAAAGTGGCTGATTGTTCTCAAAGTAGTCAGACCATTTGAGGTGAGGCATGAAACCTGGTTCTGCCAGGAGAAAAATATTTTCATAGGAGAGGCTGTCCTGAGTTATTTTCTATATGAAAAGGTGCATTTACTGAAGTTGGGTGTTGGAAAAATGTCATTTCAAACAAAATCAAAAAACAGACTTTCTCTTGACCTAGAGGGAACTTGAATGTGGTTGGATTCTTTTTGCCCCCCTTAAATTTCAAAATGTTTATTTTGGTGGTCAGCATATAGTGCTATGTAAACCTTTTTAGCTACAGCTTTTTTCATGGTTGTTCATGGTTGTCTTCAGCTGAGCAACAAAAGACCAAGGGCCAAAAGCTCTTTTCCCTAAGCTTGTGTTAACATTGATTGCTGCACAAGTGATGGTTTACTTCTCTCTTTACTCATCTTCTGAGCAGCTTGGTGCACAGTACTGAGCAAGCATTTCTGAAAATTCCTGCCCAGCCAGCATGGGGCAGAGCTACAGTCCTTGCTGTTCCCCCTAAGGTGATTGATGTTGTATCATTATCACATTTAACTTTTTTAAGTACAGCTTAAGCTGACTGCTTGCTTACTCCTGCCTGAGGGGGGAAACATTTTTTTGCTCATTTTCCAGATGGCACTGAACACTGGATTGGGGAAACTGATGTAAATATTTTTCTGACAAATATTGGGTACCATTTGTTCAAGCTTGTTTGGTGACTCTTAAGTGAGTTATGCCTGATTAAGCTCGCACAGCTTTTTATCCAGCAGTCATATAAGATGGTGTTTGTTTTTAGAGAGTAAATAACCCTTTGTAGGGCCCATGGAGCTGACTCAATCTAAAACCTGTTGACGAGAACACAGTGACTTAATGTGGATTTAAGTGGTGTTTAACTAAAGATAACTCAGGATCCAAGTGTAACAGCCTGTTTTTAATACGTAAAAAACCCTCATTATTTGAATAACTTGCCTGTGACCAGCTTGGTTTATGTAACCAACTCGGTTTAATGATTTGCATAACTATGTATTTTCTTCTGTGTGGTCATTTTAAAAACAGTATCCAAGGCCAGAATTTCTGTATTCTTTGCATTCTGCAGATTTTGGTTTTTTTAATGATCTTGAACTAAATACTTGAGCTTGATTTTGACACAACGGCAGCTGTTCCTGAGAGTCTCACCCCAAAGATTATCTGAAATAAAAAAGTTGAAGCCTGTTTTTCAGGAGTGCTTTGAGAGCTGCATGGATTTCTCACTGCTGGCAGTAAGGTGCTCAATGCGTTCAGGAGGCATTGAGAAACTATGACCCCCTTTTAATTGAAAATTTTTTTCTAAAGGTGTACATACTTTTCTGAAACCCCCCAATGATATTAGGTCCTTATAATTGCATGGGTTTGATTTTTGCGATGGAGTTAAAACGACTTTATTTCAGGAATGCTCAATATTTTGATAATATTCTTTTGAGAACTGTGAAAAATGGTCCCAAATTTGGAACTTGAATTTTTCTCTATTTGTCAAAACATATTTCGAAGTTAATCAGCCCGCAGATTGGCTGTATGCATTATGGAAGAAAATTCTGCATTTGCATCCTTGAAATTGCCATTTCTGTAAAAGTTGCTGTAGGTATTTTGGATTATGAAAAGCTCAGTCCAGGAAAACACAGAGCACTAGGAATGCCCAAGTTGTGGCCTGCTATGGCTCTGAGATCCTGATCACACGAATGCCTATGACTGCAAATTGGCCATCTTGCTTTCGAGCAGACGGCAGAAAGATAATTGCAAAGAGAAAGCATAGATTATGGGATTGTGAATATATTTTGGTGCATTTGTAATGCTGCCAAATATCTTTGTGTTGTATAAAGATGATTGATTTGTTTGAAGCAAGCACAAAAAGACTACATGAAATACAGCAAGTATTGGATACAGCAAAGTTGGATTCAAAATGGAAAAAGGATACAGAAATTAAAAAAAAAAATGCAGTTGTGGGAAAACATGGATAGACATTTGAAATTGTTAACTAGGAACAAACAGAGAATGTTCTTGGAACTGCTGAGTCTAGGCCAAATAGAAACCAGAAAACACAGGTTCAGAGTCATGCTGGTGCTCATGCTTACATCTGCTGTGAATAGGAATGGCCTCCTGAAATTAAGGCAGAGCTCTGAACATTTTTATTCCCCTTCCAGTCCCAAGTGTATGTTTTGCTTGCCTTATTGTTTATTTCCCTTCTCTGTCAATCACATGTTGCTCCTCAAATGTGCACAGACCTGAGGCTTTAGTGGCTTCTCACTTTAGAGAAGGAGAGCTAAGAAGAGAGAAGTTAATACATGGACGTTTGCTGAGAATTTTGGTTGTATTTTGCAAGAGTCCTGAAGTGAGTGCAAGTAAGCAGTAGAGGCTGAATACAAAACTGAGAAGCATGTTTTAGGCAGTATCTTGTTGGAGACCCCAGCCTGGTCTGAAACATCAGATTTTAAGGCTGAGACTTTTTGCTGTAAGTTTTCTATTAGCGGTGAAGATTATTGTATCATGTGTCCCCAAGTAGTCTCATTGATGTATTATCTCAGAATCATGGAATCACAGAGATGGACTATGAACACAGGCACTTCATTCAGTATGTCTGTCCTGTGAAAAAAAATTGTCAGGTTAATTAGAGCAGAATTTGTCCTAACTTCCAGCTCTGATAAAACGTATTAATGAGAATCCTTCATGAAAAAAAACAAGTTCACCACACTTTCTGTTATGGTGTCTGTGGTGAGGAGTATCTTCTATGCTGTCTTTACTGTTGAGTATTTATTGCTACTACTAAGACATTTATTAAAGTGAGGATTAATCCACAGGAGCTCATGAGTTTTTAGTAAAAAAATTGTTATGGGTCTGCTGATACAGAGGAGATGAAATCTGGTCTCCTGCTCAGAGCCAAGGAGAGAAGAAGACCCATGTCCTTAAAATAGCTCTGCTTCATGGTAGGCTGCAGATCACTGAGAAGCAAAGGTGAGATACCACTAACAACTGTTTTGTGGGGAGTGGTTTGAAGTCCAATGCACACCCCAAAATCATCTTCTTACCCTGTTCAGGTGTTGTAGCGCGGGGGGAGAGGCACCTCCACATTCAGGTTGCTGACAAATCCTGCCCCAGCTCTTGCAGCAATATTGAGCTGGGCTTTGGAGATGTAACCTGGGCCTGCTCTCTAATGGGTGGCAGCACTGGGGTAGGTGAGACATAGTGATGGGAGGATTCTGGTCCACACAGCCCTTGCTGTACGTGGGCAGATGCTGAAGGCATCTTGGGGCATCTTTGGTTGCCTCTGACTACTGGCTTAGGGCATTCTGGAGCAGTCCCAAGGCACCATCACTGCAGGTAGTATGAGTGAGAAGCAGACCTGGGCTTGGTTCCATGTAGGAGATGGAGAAGATAAACAAATGTCACCAAGATGGTGGTTTTTTTTAAAAGTTACTGAAGTACTTTGAACCCCACTGCCTAAAGCATTTGGGAAATGCAAGGAACTTCACAACAGAACACAGAAGGAGACCCACTTGCTCACAGGCACAGACTTTACCATAGTCTGAGAATGTTCCCATGGCTAAAAGATGCAGAAAAAAGCCCTAAGCTTCCCATGTAAGTAGCCTGAAGACAGCAGAAGAAAGCAAGGTCTGTAAAAGAAATAAGAAAAAAGAAAGCAAGGTCTGTAAAAACTCATTAGTTGAAAAGTTCACATCAGCCCTTGATGCTGACTGGCAGCCCCAGTGACCTGACCAGGACCGGGGCTATGGGAGAGCTCCTCTTGGATTTCACATCTGGGAGTAACTTTACCCTGAGAATAGAAGCAAGATACATGATCCTTTCATCTGTGTTGAGTATCACCAATAGGACCATCAGGGCACTGAGGAAGAAGTTAAGGTACCTCTCCAGTGTTTCAGAAGAAAGACTAATCTCACTCCTCCTCTTGTAGGTGTGTGAGGCAGGGGCATAAGCTGCATTCCTTGCACTGGTTACTGACTTGTGACAGATTATGGGAAAAATCTTTTTCCCGACATTGCCTCAAGGGTAGAAGTGGTTGACAAGCTCTCAACAACCGTCCAACCTCTCCAGCTGGCTGAGCTATGGACTCTTTAAACAGTGTCTGCTGGCTGTGGAACAGCTAGACAGGCTATTAAGGCATCTGAATAAGCTTTTTACAGTTTAAAATGCTTGATTTCTTCCTTTTGCTGTAGTGGTTGATGTGTCTCCCTGTCACATTTCTGCTGTGGATCAACTTCCACATCTTGCTCTCATTTCCCTGTTGATGGACTGCTAGCCAGCTCAGCTACTTGGGCAGGTTAACGTGGTCTGGTGGGTTTTGATACTTAACAGAAAAGCAGCATCATGAAATAACAGATTTGTATGTGGTTTTCTGTTTTGGTGGCCTTTTGGGATTGTGGATAATCAGGCTGGGGGCTGTAGTTGGGCAGAGAGGGAAAGTGAAATGAAGAACTGAATGATGCATCTTCTTGTTTTAACTAAAGCTAATTGTATGCAAAGAACATAAGAGCTTCTAGAAGATAAATGTCTCTAAAAGCCAAATTGAAGAAATTCTTTTTATTTGCCCCTTAATGTTCCCCATGACAGTGGTAGAAATGAGGATAGAGAAATCTCCATTTCTAATTTTCTAAACAGCTGCTTCTCTGCAAATTCAGGTTTGATCCTTGGCTGCCTCAGAGCACTCCCTCATCTTGTGCCATAGCTCTTCACCTGCTTGATCCCACTGAACTGCAAGGGGATTGGACTCTTTCAACCTGCCCTTGAGGTCATCTGCTTTCCTCTGGCAGATGTCTAGGGCCCAGAGGGGACACAGTAAGCTCTGTGTGTGAGCGCTGGCATCTCAGATCCCATGCTTACAGCTCCCTGGGGGATGCAGAGACAGACCTGACCATACTCTTCAGCTCCTCCCACATCTCCCTATGCCCCTGCATCTTGTAAGTTGTCTAAATACTTGAGCAGTGTTACTTGTGGCTATGCTGGCTCTGCACAGAAAAGCTAGGAGTACAACAGCAGATCTTATCTTGGCCCCATATCCTCAATCAGGCCCACAAGCCAAACCCACAAAATAGCCCAGATATCTCTAGGTACACCCTTTATGAGGCCTTGAATACTGCAGAAAGACTGTTATCTAGGCCATATCCTGTGTGTTTTCTCATTAGTAACTTTATTTATTTTGCAATGCTACTTTAAGAAGGCACAATGTTATACAGGCCAAAGAGAAAGTAGTCTCCTTTCCCCCCCCCCCCCCCCCCCCCGTACACTCCTGGAGTATGTGCAGGCTGCCAAAAATTTCTGGTTGCTTGGCGTATTGCTCAGCCCCATGCTGCTTGTATTGTTCTGTCAACATCCATGTATCCTGTGGATTTCACAAGTGGTTTTGGAGTATATAAAGTGTCATCAACCCTTATGCGAATTTCTGCTTCTTATTGGTCTAGACCACAGTATGTGCTATGAAGCCAGCAACTGGAGGAAGACTTTTAAAAATAGGTAAGTTTCTCTGTGTCATGTCCATCTCTCTTGGTCTAGGTTGGGATCTGTGTTTTAAATCATGCTGGGACAGTACACTTACTGTACTATGCTCTGCTGCTTTTGCTTATCTGGCATGGTCTAGCAGCTTTAATGCTGCCACAAAAATATGTGCAAATGAGAAAAGAAATAGAAGAGATTTCATCAGTTCAAATGAAATTGTCTGTATAACCCTTAAGTTAAAAACTAAGAATGAAGGGGGTTATTTCAAATGTTTTATCTGAAGTTACATAAATAAAAGGCAAGTTTGGGACTGGGAACCTGTTGTCTCATTTGAGACTGAGTCTTCTGTCTCTTCCATGTAGCAGTCTGCATCTGACCCTTTCAGCTTCAAGAAAGACTGGATGAGAGCTCATATGCTAAATCAGGATTGGGTTTGACAGAATACAAGTCAGAGGTGGACAACAAATTTAATCACTTGCTCATTTTTCCTGCTCTTCAGATAAAACCAGAGGTCCTAACCAGCGCTTATTTATTTTCAGCTCCGATGTGTCATACTGATGCATATGTGGATTCCTTATGACTCAACTACAGACTTCAGTTTGTAGTGTGATATGAAAGAGTAACATAGTAACATAGATATAATTTTTACATTTTACAGCTGATGCTTCACCATCAGAGATCCTACAGGCAAAGCAGACTGTTGTACCGCTAAGGTTTGGACCCAGAAGGACCTGGGCATATCACTTGATACTGAAATTAAACCTGATTTGTACATCAGTAGGATTCTGTATTTAGATTAGAAACATCTGCTTCGAGTCCTATTTCTGTGCATCCCTACTACACCCACAAGGGTGTTCTCAGGAATACTGAAGTCCTCTCTTGGACTTGCGATCAAGCTATACCTGTGCACATGTAAATACTGAAGGAATATGGCCTGGGTGACTGACAAATGCATAAGAGAACAAAGAGATACCATTGCAAGGGAACACTAGATTTGTCCTCAGTGAAGGGTCTGACCACGTTGTGCCTCTTGTTTCTCATGATATTTAAAGCACATTAAAGCCTTCTATATTGAGCCTTCTGAAATGCTGCTTCTGCATGAAAGAGAAAGTATCCATTTGTTTCTGTGGCATCTCACCTGTCTGGTTTTACCAGAGTTGTCAATCATCTGATTTTACAGGCACTTCTTCATTCTTTTAAAAGAGAACTATTTCACTTGCATCTCAGGTTACTTGGTTTATATGATAAAAACTCAGCATTATAATTTAGCTGAAGGAAGGTCTGGCTTTAGTCTAAACATCACAAAAAAATTTATCTTTGTTTCAGCCTCCACGAAGTTTGATATAAACCAAGAGAATTGTCTGAGGAGTCCTAAGTCCTGTAACCAGACATGGAATCTTTCCTGACCTTTGTTCCTAGGACAGTATTCTAGATATTTTATGATTCTATGTCTTCTGTAAAAGGTAGTCCACAAGGCCCAAGTGGATTTCATCTTTTTATGAAGTCTTGCGTATCCTTAATTCACTGGAAGTCATTTTAGCCTGACTTTCCTGGAGACAGCAGTGCTAGTTTCTAGGATGACACATTCCTCTGCATTTACCTCCTCCTCAGTCAGTGACTCAGTGTGTGAGTTGTAGAGGTGAGAGTCTCTACTCAGCCTAACATCTCAGGTCCATGTGTGTGCTTACAGCTGTCCTTCACACAAAACAGTGCTCAAAATATGTGGATGTAGCTCATGATCAGTTCTTATCTGAGCTCAGGGATGGTAGTAATTAGTGGTGGTGACATGCTGGTGTGTTTGGACCAGCCTGATTCTTCACCTAGGAGCACCTCAGTGGAGTAAGACAGGACCTGCCCATACCATTCCTTGTTCTCATTTCCACTTTGATTGCAGTAAGCTGCAAAGAATCCCTCTGTTTGTAAACGCACCTAATATTATCCTTATTTCCTAGGGGCATTGTGAGGTATTTCCCCCCCATTAAGAAAGTACTTTGAGATCTATTAAAAAAAAAAAGCTACCACAGTGGTATGAAGATGCTAGAGACTAAAGGGGCGCATGGCAGTCAATCAGATGAGAAGATTGCTGTATTAAAGCAGCCTGGACCTGTGACCTCTATGGGATAAGTCACTTTCATCTTTGCTAAGCTGACGCTCTAGTTGGAGCTGTCACTTCTGCTCTGAGAATGCAGAGCATTCTCATTCCCATCCCCATTTCCACCCCCATTCCCATCCTCACCCTTTGCATACTGTCTGTGAGAGGAACATTGTAACATGATGGAGATGGGAATGTCTCCTTTGGGCCAACACTTCCCTGTAAGCTTGACCTGATGCTGTTAAAGGTGTTCACCCATGTTTCATCAAAGCCCGAAGGAAATCTCTCCAGGGGCTTTCTTGGTGTATCATCCTACGTGTTAGTGCTGTATTTGCCTACATGGCCACAGAAATTATCACAGGAGACACAACAAAAGGACTACTCCAACACCAACCAGAGTGACCACACTGATGTGATGTTTATTCTGAAAGCAGAAGAAAGTGAGATAAGGTCAAACTGTTCTTTCCACGTGCACTGTTTGCATTGAATTTGTGTAGTAATATGTTTATATCTGCCTGGTGTTTTGGATCTCTTTGATCTTTGCAATCTCACAAGCTACAGTGCAAACAGAACAGGGTCTGCAGGAAGCAACAGTGCTTTGTGTGCCTTTGTTTGCATGAACGTGACCTCCTGGGTTGCATTTCAAAGTTCCAGAGAAGCTTGTAGCCTCAGAGCAAAAGAGAGGATTCTATTCTTCACCACTTAGACACACTTCTTTAATATAAAGGAGAGATGTCTGATGGTCCTGTCCTGTGTGTTTTGATTTTCAGGGGACACACCATGGTTTTCAATGACCTGATGCTCTACTCATCATTTCATTTGCCCCCCATGGGGCACACACTGGCAATGGGGGATGTATTTATGTCTGCACACAGCAAAGCATGTACGGTCTTGGGCGCCGTGGGGAAGAGGAGGTGCTGTATCAGAGCAACAAGTCATGGCCTCTTGCAGCAAACAGCAACAGTGATGGTGGCAGCCACCAACATCCATCCTTGGCCAGACTACTACACACTTTAAGTAAAATGAGGTGATTTTCTTCATTTTTGAAGGTATTGTTCCCTATTCTCTTCAAAGGCTATTGGAAAATTAGTTTCCTCTCACATTCATGGTATCCAGAGCAGAACCTAAAAACAATGGGCTAAAGTGAACAGAAGAAACATGACCTACCAAGTAAAACACAAGTTTCCTTGATCTTCAGCCTAGGTTTGGAGATAAAAGTACCCTGGTAATACTTATACCAGTCAATGGAGAAAGCTACCAGCAATGTCATTTTATAGAAAGGGTGGGCTTCTAGTTCAAAAGCTGCTGCCAAGTTTATGTAAGATAGTATTGAGCAAAAAGAGTCACAGGTTTCTTGGTAGCTCATGAGGTCTCAAAGACCATTCTGGATGTTTTGAGTAAATATTAGTGTTTTGGATTTTATCTTGAGGTGTGTCCCAGGACAGAGGGGTGAAAGACAGGTGTAAATCAGTTCTAGAAGTGAAATTCAGGCCCATGGGATCACCTTGGGAAAAGTTTGTAGATCACCCTGGATCTCAGTTGAGCAGGTTTTCATACCATGGCCTGAGAGCAATTTTCTGGCCTGGCTATGTATTGCCTTCTGTTGTTGTGATCCAGTCCTAAAGTAAGATAAGCACAGATAACTGAGACAAAGCCTACATAGAAAAAGTCCTGGTTGGAAAAATGCCTAGGTACACTGGGCAGTCCTCCTGCTCCAGGAGCAGGTCAGGCTTCCACAGTGCTTCTGTTTTGTTATGTACTTATATTACAAATGGCAGCTGATTCCCATCAGTCAGGCACATGGATATAATTGTTGCTTTTGCTTCTTGTTCCTTTCCAGAAATGATTTAGGCTATCACAGTCCTTGCTGAGGCATTTCCAGGTGGCTCCCACCTGAGGCCAGGACTCACCTGAACACTGAATCCTTTGTTCCACTGCCCTTCCTTGGTCAGACAAGGAGCAAATAATCAGACCACTGTTTACCGACAGCCTATTTGCCGTAGAACATACACAAAGAGACTGACATCAAAAGGTTTGTCACCTGGGGCTTTTTCTTTATCAAATCTCCATCTAGCCACCAACATTTTGGTATAATTAAAGTGCTAAATGGAGACAACCATACATGTAGTTAACTGCATGAATGCTTTACTCTAAATAGAATGTGTGTCCATGGAGAAATACACAGAAATATAAATTTCCTTTGTTCTTCTTCTCATTGTCACAGTGTCAGCAGTGAGGATAACTGGAGTGTGCATGCTCTTGCAAAAATAAAGGTCTCTGTTAAAACTCAGAAACCATGGCTTCTCTCTGCTGTATCTATTGATAAATGCACTTCACTTGCTTATGAGTTCTCTAGCAGTGTAGCTGTGTTGTGGTTAAACTTGGCAGGCAGCTAAACACCTCCAGCCATTTGGAAAAAAGGTAAAACTAGTGGGTTGAGATAAAGATAGTTTAATAGAACAGAGAAAAAGAAGGAATAATAATAATAGTAATAATAATAACAATAATAGTAGTAGTAGTAATGATTGATAAAAAAATATGCAAAACAAGTGATGCACACTGCAGTTGCTCATCACTCGCTGAAAGATGCCCAACCAGTCCCTGAGCAGTGATTGCTCTCTCCTGGCCAACTTCCCCAGTTTTAGTTTCGAGCATTATGCCATATGGTATGGAATGTCCCTTTGGGCAGCTAGGGTCAGCTGTCCTTGCTGTATCCCCTCCCATCTTCTGTACACCTGCAGCATCCTCGCTGGCAGGGTAGTGTGAGCAGCTGGAAAGTCCTTGACTTGGAGTGAGCACTACTTAGCAACAACTAAAACATCAGTGTGTTATCATCATTATTCTTAACATTATTCTCACCCTAAATCCAAAAAATAGCACTCTACCAGCTACTAGGAAGAAAATTAATCTATTCCAGCTGTTACAAAGCTGAGATCTCGTACTTTGAAGCCCTCTGTTACCTGTGTGCATTAAGAGTTATAAAAAGAGTGAAGGGTTCATTAGGACTGCGTCTGTTTGACCTCCGTTAACAACATAAGGTTTGCATGTGTCAAACAAGAAGACATACAGATTTCCTGAAACCTAAAATAAGAAAAAAATTATCATAATTACAGCAGCATTTCATAATGAGCTTAGCTTGTTCAGTGGTCCTCAAAAGCCCAGCAACTGAGATGAGCATGACAGCAGGCTCTGGATGTTACAAGATTTGAGTCATTTTGGTTTTGAGAGGTGAGGAACTGACTTCCAAAGTCAGATTGCGAAGTCCACTCCACTATCACCTGCCAGAGCTGCTAAAGGAGCACATTCTCTACCATAACTCTTCCAAGATGGCTCAGAGATCTCAGATTTCAAGTATTTCAGGTTCAGTAGAAAACAGCTCAAACTCCTTCTCCTAGTCTGCATGCCATCAGTAAAGAGTATGGGATCTGAGGTTTCCTGCAGCACCATGATGCTACAAATTCCAGTGATCCAGCCTGGTGTCCTGTGTACCTCCATGTGTATCTATAGAACCCTGTGAAGGAGAGTGATCAGGTTGCAGGTGGCAGGGTGCTAAAATTGCCTCTCATAAAGAAGCATGTGTTGTCCTGGATATGAGGAGTAGGTGGGACTGGGTAAGGACATTGGGTTCAACAGGCTTTTGCAAGTGCAGAAGGCAGAGTACAACAGCTTGGCATCCTGTAAGTAGTAATTAACATCTGTGTGCAGCTGAGGGAGGACAGGCAAGAGAGGAGTTTTTAACCTCTTTCCTCTTGCTGTTGATTTCCCCTTTTTGAGCTTGTTGGTGTAGCTGAAGCAATGTGTATTGAGCATCTGCTCATGCCTCAGTCATGATGCTGCTTTTACACTCTCATGCCTTTGGAGAGTGAAAGCTTTCGGTGAAGAGCAAGGTAAAGCAGGGCTTTGATGGTTTCCTTGCTCATTGCTCCTTTAGTGCCCGAATCTCCAGCTAGAGTGTGGGAGTCTGGGTGGGAGATGGAATCCACTCTCACGTGTGTTGGCAGAAGGCAACAGCACAGCCAGCTCTGCTCCCCCACTTCTCCCAGCTACAGCAGAAGCCAGATCCAGATAGATAAAGCAAGAATAATATGAATTAGGATGGTGTAGATACATAGAAATGACACTCCTAATTAATTCTACTTTTTTTTTACACTGACATAGTTAAAATGTCCACTTTACATTCCTCTGACTGAAAAAAAAAAAATTTGCTGTATTAATTTGGGGAACACTTGTTTTTCTTTTAACTCATGAAAAACATTACTATACAGAATATACAATGCAAACTGTGTTTTTTCAGTGCTGCACAAAAATGTATATGAAGAATGGTTATTTCTCATCTTTTAGTGTCATTTATCCATGCCTCTAGCCAGTTATATTTAGGATGAGATGAATCATGGACTGTTTCTGCCCAGTGACTATAAAATGAGTCTTAAATGACCATCTCAGATGCAGATGTCTTTTGTAATCATTTTTGTTATACTACCCCTCCTTAATTTATTTTCACAGTTTGGATAGAACAATCTGTTGGTAAATCAGATATTAGATCTGTTATGCCAAAACTAAGCACAAAACTGATTGATTTTATATAATAAGATACAATCTGAAGGTTATAAAAAAATAATTGTAGGTGATGAAGTAACCCACACAAATGCCTCCAGAGTCATGGCTTGCTGAGGTGGCTGCTTTGGCATCTCTTGTGGGTAGTGGGTGGTGCTGAACCAGTGACTGCTCGGGTCCTGCAGCAAAAGGAGCTTCCACCTGCTCTGGCCAAAGGGCAGCATCAAACCTGGCTCCAAAATGGGAACGTGCAGCCTGCTGCCCTGCTTTGCCTAAGCAAATGAGTGGTGAATGGCATTATAAGATCACTAGGGCAGGGAACATCTCTTTTGTTCTCTCTCTTATTCTCTGCCTTTTTTTCCTATATTGTCATAGTAGAGGTAACAATGTTGCTATTAAATATCTAACAGGATTGGTGAAACATAGCATTTTCTGACCAAAAGTATTGGTATTTATGAGCTTTAGGCAGAGTACCATAAATAAATTAATTTCAATGTGTATAAAAATGAAACACTTTTTATTTTGTAAAATAATTTACATTTGTTTATAAAGTAATTTATTATTGTTTATTATTTCATAAAACTTTGCAGTGTTTTGCAAATAATTTGTCTTTTCATTTTTGAAAAAAGAATTAATATATTTTAATGCCGTACTTGTCATTAAGCCAATTGGGAAAAATTTAGTAACATTAATTTTGCATTCCAATGCTGAGTACATTTCTGGGCAACTAAAAAACAATTAACTACAATAAACCTTCAGACTTGCTATTAGTTTTGCAAACTCAGGAGAAACAGAAGACAGCAATACCAACTGTATCTAAATTTCATCAATCCCACTGGACCCATTAAAAAAGAATAATTTTAGGTTTTTCTCCTCATTTCCATTTTCCCTGTGCACTTTTTCCATACTGCAGGAGGAATGAGTTTCCCAATGGCAGAGACGGGGAGGAAGGCTCACTGTAAGGTTCAGGATTGAGAAATAAATACCAGGAAGACAGTGTCAGATGGCAGAGATCATAAACTGCGTAGAATAAAGACTTTTTAAATTGCATTTCACGCCTTTGTGGGATGGGGTTTGGACAGTGGCTGAGCACTGGAAGGGGGTAACCTCAATGTTTTTGCTGGTAGTGACTCATAAGTGACTCAATCAGCTCTTGAAAACACAAAACCACTCTTGTGCAAAGTTCTTATCTCTGGTTA
Organism: Lanius collurio; assembly: GCA_020086605.1. Lineage (NCBI taxonomy): Eukaryota > Metazoa > Chordata > Aves > Passeriformes > Laniidae > Lanius > Lanius collurio. Next base: position 21,122,960 of record JACBWW010000006.1, on the reverse strand, counting down.
TAGATAGTCATTACCTCTGAGAGGGTGCTCAGAGGTGCAGGAGTTTTCCTCTGCCAAGAGAGTATTTTGAGGTGTCTGGTTTCTGACAACCCAATTTTCTTTTCATGCTTCAACTCCTTCCTGACAAGACAGTTGTATTGAGCATTTGCAATTTTTTTTGTTCAAGATTTTAGTAAGTCTAGGGAGGGCAAAATCCTGTTAAAAAAGTAGCAGAGAAAGCTTTCTATTTTTTTTTTTTGAGCCAATATTATTTGTATTTTTAAAACACAGATGTTAAATACAAATCTAATTTTTTTAAAAAAAAATTTACATTTACAGCTGCTTGTCATCTTGGCTGACTGCTAGCATTGCTCAGAATCAGAATGAAATACCAGGATTCCTCAGACACACAGCACCAAGGTGATTGATCCCGTCACCCACCTTTCCCTGGGAAACACCAAGCAAGTTCATCAGGCACCCTGATATGTTAGCCCATTAGCAGCCTCTTTGCTCCCTAAAAACAGATGCTTGCTGTGTTCCATTCACTATGAACATCCTTTTGCTTGTCCCTTGTAATGAGTTTTAAATCTGTACAAATTTTCTGGTAATCTTTAGAAAGATTGTGGTTGGTTTTTTCACACTGGTATGGTGCTGAGGGAAAATGCAGGGCCCGTTGCTCCACTGATCAGCAGTGACCTGAAGGACATTTTGGGTCAGATCTTTGCGGGGGGATTCCTCTACAAATCCCAGTGGGGTGCAATGGGATCATGTACGGAAGCTGGTCAGGCTGCGCTCCGTTGCTGGCTTTCCAGCGGGAGCTGTTTGGATGGGATGGCCCCTCTGCGCCTCTGCTAATCCCTACTCAAGGGATTATGGCATTGCGCTTCCCGAGCGGCACTGGCCGATGTAATCCACTGCTACGTGAGGGATTGGCTGTAGGATGATGCTGGAATGCAAAGCAGGGTTTTTACTCGGAAGATGCTGTTCTGTGGCAGCTCACCCGTTATGCTGGAAGCTCCGAAAGTTCCGAGAGGGTGTGTGCTCGTTACAATGCCTGTCAGTGGGAATTTGGGTTCTGTGTTGAGCTCTTTGGTTCAGCCCCAATTCTCTGTTACATTCTAACACTGAAAATAAGAGTTTTACAGGCATCTGCCACCTTTGACAGAGATTTGAAGCGCTCTTTGTGTTTGCTTTAAGTGCAGTTGGTTCTTGATTCTGAGTCTTGTTTCCACAGTCTTTCAGAAGACCCCTGAATGTTAACTCAATGTCAATTTATATATTTAATTGTGGGTTTAGAGTTAATTCTTTTCCCCTTATTTTTGCTGTCTTCATAATTTCCATGAGGTAGTACATAGTGATAGTGGAAAAATGATTTTTTTGTTCTCACTTCAGGCTTCTTAAATTTTCTTATGTGTCACCAGGGAAGATACTGTTATCATGGATCAATAAAAACAAAGATATTTCTACCAACAATGTCTTAAAACAATTTTTTTCATTTTAAACTGACTTCTGTAGTGGAACTAAAGGGAAAGCAGACACAAGCCTCTATAGTGTAAAGTTTGCCAAGGAGGCTGCAATTTTATCAATACCACATAATGATAGATTCAAAATGGGATTCAGAGTGTCTGCTACTTACATGGTTTTGCAGCCTGAAAGAATTTCATAGGAAAGCAGGAGCACCCTGTGGTACTGTCACAAAACCTAGAAGCTTCTAAGCCTGCTGAGGAAGATAAATAGGCATGCAATTTTGCATGTGTGTATGGCAAGAGAAAATATAAAAAATTATTACTTACTTGCTTTGTGAGCACCTTCAGTATTACACTTTCTGGGCCTGAGTGCCTCTTCCAACACAAACCATTCTATAACTCTACATTTTCCAGAAAAAGTGGGACCCACAATGTCCATGCATCTAAAACCGAGGACTTTGTCAGCAAAAGCATTTAGTAAAGTCTAGGATGAACAGAAGGAAGAGGGAGATGCACTGTACTCCTCAGTGCTAATCTTGTCATGAACAGAAGCTGACTGCTTCATTTTTAAAGTCAGGTTTGATTTGACTTTTTCTTATTGTAGCAAATTCATGGGTTTACTGGCTCTTTAAAAAAAAAAAATGTTTGTTTCAATCATGTTTAACCAGTCTAATCCCTCATAAAGTATTTGATTTTCTAAAGCCCATACTTAGGTTTATATATAATCAGTACTTACTGGAAGCAACAAGCAGGGAAAATGAAGACTGGAGTAGCACAACATGTGGTAAAACTAAATGAAAACTGAAAAAGAAGAGTGTGACGTAGTGCAGGTAAAATAGGGTTAAAGAGCTGTGTGACAAATGACTTGTATGGGAAAGGCAGGGAAATGCATGTTTGGGGCTGGAACAGTGTTTTTTTATTCAAAAGCAGTGCCCTTCTCAGCTAGCACTGGGCTGCCAGCTGCATGTGCCTCTTCAAGAGCTGAGCCGTGGCTCGGTCCCCTAGATGGTGTTAGAGCACTGTGATTCTCGGCACAGTGAGCTTCTCGGCTACCTCCTGCTGCTTCATCTGCACTCTGAAGGGACCAGCCGATAGAACAGGCAATATCCTAAGAGGGTCTTTGGAGGGGTCACATCATGTTGGCAGCTGCCATCCAGTCTAATCAGCCAGTCTTGGTTTGCTTTTCTCAATTATTGTGTGAAATACAGCCAGATTCTTTGAAAACTAAAGCTTGCTTATTTGATAGCTGTTTCTCAATTATGTTAGTGTGCCCTTAAATTCTTGTCTTGTCAAATAAAATGCTTCTTTGGAAATAGAGGCTTGTTTATATCTGACGTTGCAGTTTGTATGCCAAATTTCTTTGAGTGAGCAAGCTCTTACAGGTGACAAATCTTAGAAGAGCAGAGAGTAAATTCACAAATCTAACTTTCACCATAAATTAACTATTTCCATGTGTCTCCATAGTCTGGAACTGCCCATCTAGTGTTCTTCATAGTAACACGTCTGGGCTTTCAAAATATGGGGATAAAAGTCTGCTACTGGAGAAAGGACAGCTATGTCCTTGTATCAGTCATAAAGAAAATAGAGAGTATCTTTGATTTAATGTAGGGAATTGCTATTCAGTGTTACACAGTTTGTATCTGCAGTGTATGCTTCCGTGAATAGAAGGTCCTTGGCTGCTGGAGCTGCTTGAGCTGCTGCTCTGTAGGGAATGACACTGGATTGCCTCTTTACCAAGATGCAGGAGCTCTCGGGAATGACAGTTCCTGTCTGCTGCTGGAGGAAGTTGTTTGTGAAGAGAAACGGTGCTGATTGTGGAAGTGTGGGGAGGCAAAGGAATGGCATGAGTAGGTACTGTGCTGGCATTTCTCTGCTTTGCAGGTTCTCATTACTGAGCATGTTTCACAGGTTCAGGTCCTGATAGAACTGGGCTTGCTTGGGGTAACTGCTTTGGATCACAGAATCACCAAGTGGTTTGGGTTGGTTAAAGATCATCTAGTTCCAGCCCCCTCCACCTTGGGGAGAGACACCTTCCACTGGACCAGGTTGCTCAAATCCCCGTGTCCAGCTTGGCCTTGAAGATTTCCAGGAATGGAGCATCCACAACTTCCCTGGACAGCCCCTGCCAGTGCCTCACTGCCTTCACAGTACAGAAATTCTTACTCATGTCTAATCTGAACCTACACTCTGTCAGTTTAAAACCACTCCGCCTTGTCCTATCACTGCATATCCTCGTGCAAAGTCCCTTTCCAGCTCTTCTATAAGCCCCCTTAAGGTACTGGGAGGTGCTGTAAAGTCTCCTCAGAGCCTTCTCTCTTCCAGAGTGAAAAATCCCAGCTCTTCCAGCCTGTTCTTACAGCAGAAGTGTTCTCTCCTCTGAACTCACTTCAGCACATACATGTTTGAACAAGGCTCATATGTCTGCAGAGTAATTTTCCAGGGTCACAGTGGCCAAAGTGACTGCTGCCACCTGAAGAAGCTGCTGTTGAGCATGCTACAGCATGCAGATATTACTGCAGCATCCTTTATACACTTATCTTTGAAGCAACTGAACTAGTTACCCCCAAAATTAAGATTTTACAAAATATTCTCCAAACAACCCAACCACAAAACTGAGAGTTTTCTCAGAATTACATTTGGTAGATATGGTATCACACTTGTGACTGGTCCTCATCTCGGAAGATGAGCAGCAAATTGGTATTTGCAAAGTTAGTGCACAGCTGGATGTGCTCACTGCAAGTGGTTTTATTCAGATTACAAGGGCCCAAGCGCAGGGTGGCATTCCTGGGGCAAGGCAGCCGCACTCGAACTTGAGGCACAGCTGGGGTTACTGCCTTTTGTTTACTCAGGCACCTGTTTGTTTTGCACTTGAAGAAAATGCAGCCTCACTTATGGCCCTTAGGGAAGAGAGTTGGAGAGGGATGCAAGTGTTGACAGTACAGAGATCAGAAACCTTAGAGCAGTTATTTTGGATACTGGTACCAGCATGACTGCAAGGGAGAGGGGCTACGCTCTGCCCTGCAACCTGCACAGGAGGTTTGCTCCCATGGCTGGGCTGTGATGGGTTTTAGAGAAGCTGATTGAAAACTATATAGGGCATATTTATGCACAGGGCAGTAATTTCTTTGTTTATTAGGGCAGATGTGGAGAGGCTGAGGATGGAGCAGGATGGAAGTGCAGTGGGTGCAGGGTCAGCAGCTACAGGGACACTATGTCCTGCTGTACCTCTAATGAAGTACATTTACTTTATTTCCTCCCCCAGAAAAAGGTAAGAGTGAGCATGCCACCTTTTCTTCCTGATCTGAAAGCGTTGACACCGCAGAGGTCTCCCCTCCAGTGCTTTCAGCTTGTTTGATCCTGACAGGATTGTCTGGAGCTGTCACAGGTTTATTCAGCACAGTCCATTTGGGCACATATCTTCAGCTCTGCTACATGGATCTTATTTTCCAGTTGTCATCTTGTATGAAAAACAAATTTGCAAGGTAGTCAGATCAGTCAGAATTCATAAATTCTTCCAGTTTCATGAGAAAAACTGTATGTGTTTAAAACAGTGGAAAAACCTTGCCATAGGGAGGTGTGTGGAAGCAGAACACTGCATCAACACCTCCACATCTCCCGGGGAGGGATGTGGGTTCTGTGTAATTTACATCAAGATTTAATTATAATAAATAATAAACACAAAGACATCTGCATGTGGGGAGTCTTTCAGCTGGGTGACATGAAGTAGCTGCCACAAGAGTATACTGTAAAACTAATTAGCTCTTTCTGTTCACCAATAGATCAGAAGTCAATTCTATCTCATTTTCTAATTGGTCCTTTAAGGGTGGATTAGGCTCACATTAAATTATTTCTTGATCTTCAAAAGTAAGCAGGTTGTTTAGTTAGACAATTAGGCAATTATTTAGACAATATTGTACTTTTAATCACCATATTAGTAACAGGAAAAGTTCACCCTTATGTTGTTGACATATCAGCAGGAAAACTGTCTTTCTTTACTGTTTTTCTCTCTCATATTAACTATTTCAAAAAGGTTTGTCAGCGCTGTAGAAGTCCAATCACCAGTATAATTGGATCCCACCTTTGATTTGAGCTGACCCATCACTGTGAGTATCAGCCTCATTATTAAAATCTGCCCATTTGGTTTGACTTCTGTGCATGGGCATGTCAGTGGCCAACTCCAATACTGGCAAGATTCCCACCTCAGTTACAGACATAAACCCAATTATTTCCTTCAGAGCCTCTATCAGCACTCAGGAATTGTACAAGGTGCAGGAAGTGGCATGAGGCATTATAAAAATTGTAATGTAGAAAATGTAATAATGCATTAGCAGCTCATCAAAATCAGTTTATCACTAAGCTGCTCCAAATTTAAATACGTTATTTCACAGTTCACATCACTCCTTGTAATGGATGCTGGTAAAGATCCCACCAGTGCTGAAGGTTGGGTAATGAGCTTGGTGGCCCACCCTAATTCCAGCATCATGAGGTAAGGCTTTGCTAACACTGCTGCTATTATTGCTGTGTCTGCCTTCCTTATTAGGGCAGTCTGAGGTTTAATTTCTCCTTGGACTGCCTCAGACAGATCAGATCATCACTGAACTGGAAGATGGCAAAACCCTTACCATAACACTTGCAGCTGACCCAAACTTTAGGAAACAGGAAGAGGGGGAATAATCTGCAGATGCCAAAATTACCTCCAGCCACAGCCAAATTCTTGCAGAAAAGCAGGAGGCAGTGACTCATCTGGTCAGCCTGATTATACAGCATGGGGCTTTGGGAGGGAGCCAAGGGCACCTCCAGAGCCCACAGGGAGGGCATAGAGGAGCCCAAATCAGGCTCTGCATGGTGATGCAAGGCAAGAGGATGAGAGGCAATGGAAAAAAGCTAAAAAGCCATGTGAGGTTTGGATGGGCCTAAGGAGAAGTCTTTTCTCTATGAGGATACCCACCCCACCACCCAGAGAGGCTCTGCAGCCACCCTCCTTGGAGGCTGTCAAGACACGAGTGAAGCTCTGAGCACCTGAGGCAGATCTTGGAGTTGACCTCCCAAAGCCCCTTTTAGCCTGAATTTTTCTCTCATATTATGGAAAAACCCAGTGCTACCAAGGGAAATGCAGGCAGCCATGTGTATGTGCAGGAAAATATCCAGTGGATGAGCTAATGCACCTTCTCATTTGGCAGTGTTGTGGTAATTCTTGAGGGGATGGTTTCAGGAGTCATCTAACACTGGGTCCATTTAGGGGTGAGTCACAGATTTAATGAAGTATTGGGAAAAGTGCCTTTATTGTAAGACTCTTAATGAGCTCATTTACTTAGCTTAATGAAGTGAGGATTGAGAGCCAGTTTTGATCCCTGTCACTGTTTATTTGAGGAACAAATTGTATTGTGGAGTTTCCAGTATATCAGATAAAGTCACAGTAAAATACAGTGACTGAAGTCAAAGTTAGCTGGATTCAGGAGAGTGGTCATTAATAATCACTAATAAATAATTTCAATAAGATTTCTGATTTTTGGAAAAGAAGTTGCCATGGGTTATGATCAGTCCTCTGCCATATTCAAATCCAATACATTTATTTGATACATATAATCTACCTTAAAGGAGAGTGCAATCAGGTGAGTCCCTTGCCCTCCTGATGCAAGCTGTGGTAGTTGGATGGGTGAACATGAGCAGCTGCGCTGGCCTCATTCCCTGGTCTGGTCCAGCCCGGGGAAGGCACACAGGGCTACATTCAATAGCCTGGCACAAACCCACAGCTTTGTTTCCAATGATCTATTTCATCACGTGGACAGAGATTCAGCAAAATACTTAGTCTTGTTGTAAGAGTGTAAATACTTCCATCATCAAGAAGCAGCTTAAGTTACACTTGGTTCCTGTGTCTTGGTCATATGGACAGTCATACTTCACTTTTTGCAACTGTCAGATACAGACAACAATTCTCTAAAATGCAACATTTCATTTCTCCTCTTTCTGTCATTCACAAAAATTGGAAGCACTTTTGATGAAAGCCACATACGAGGGTTATGGTGTTGCAACTAATTGACAGTCATAGGCTTAATCTTTATTTCAAATTAAGCAAACTTAATGTAAGTTCACAGTAGAAAATACACATCTTTTGTCCTCAGCATGTTAAGCCAGTACTTGAGATGTACTCCACTCAAAAGAGCAATTTTCATCAAGAGGTTTAGATGCATTTAAATGTTAAGTAATTGACTGCCCAGCATTTTTATGAGAAAAAAGGATGATGTAATGGTTTGACTATAAGAGCATGTGCTGAGGACAAGCAGTACACTGAGCATAATTCCTCATGGTAACACTGGTCTTTGCAGCCCTAGGCACCATTTTTCAAGAATTCTTTTATTTAGAAAAGTGTATTTACATTTTCATCTACCTGGTGTAATGGTCCCCTCACAATTCACCAATTCTTACAATCCAGCTACAATTTCCTACCACCCCTGAAATGAATCTTACATTGGTGAAAAAATTACTGTAACACCATGACCTGCATTAACTACTAGAATGCATTCCTGTGTAAATCACTCTAGATTGATTCTAAACTGATTATTCTTCGTGTGCTTCACTATACAGTGAGTAATACAGTGAACCTTGCCGTTCAGCTTTGTTTCACTTTCACAAATTTATATTAAACTTCTTGTGCTAATACCTTTGACAGTAATTGAGTGCTTGTAAATCTTTGTTACTTTGGTCAGAGCATGGTGCTAATAATGCCAAGGTCAAGGGTTAAATCCCTGTATGGTCCATTCACTTCAGAGTTGGACTCAATGATCCTTACGAGTCTCTTTCAACTCAGACCATTCTGTGGTTCTGTGATTCTGTGAATACAGTCAGCTAGCACTTATCAGAGTGCTGCCAGCTGAGGTGTGAATGGGTATTGAGAAGCACAGATGGATAAGCAGAATCACGAGAAATGACTCCTCTAGAAGTTGTGGGATCCAGAAATTCAGCCCTAACTGGGAATCAGACATCCCAGGCCACACAGGATTTCTAATAAACTGAGAGCATGACATCATTTTCAATGATGAGAATGTCTTAAATATCTTATGTAACAGTGGATAAACTTACCTTATGCATCTATTCTGTTCTTTATCTTGATAGTAAAATCAGCCAGAGATGGCCATAGATGCTGAAGTTCCCCAGCTGCTAAATATCACCACAGGATATATGAGATTCTTTGGGTGTTTTTTCCACACTCTAGGAACCTGAGCAGGTTCAACACTTACCCACTCTGTGAGAGTTTGGGTTTTTCCCCAAAAAACATATATACAAAAATTTTGAAGTCTTAATGTTTCTTACTTCTCTAAGGAAGTTGGTTGTAGAGAGAGACTGCCTAGTTTTATATCATGGGATGTCTTTCTCCTCCATGCCCCAAAAATTGCTGCATTCACAGTGAAGGTGTGTGGTTGCTGTAGGCTACACTGTTAGACAGCAAAGAAGGCCAGGAAGCTCCTGGAAGGAAACCAGACCTTACAAGGACTGAGCCCATCTTCACTTATGATCAACACATGCAGTAGCTCCATAGGGATCCTGGGCCAGGACAGGACCCCAGGACTTTACTACTTCAAGTGTATGTGAGATAAACCTGAGCTTAAATTCACTTATAATTAGAAAAAAAAAATTAAAAAAAAATATATGTAAGTCCCTGGATATGTGGCCTTTGCCTTCTCTGTTGTTTCAAGACCCAAAGTGTCATAGCTGTGATCTGGGACAAACACAACCCTTGGTTCCATGCATGCACCCTCAATGCCAAGGAGACATTTGCACCCCCCTGAGCAAATGGCTGGCATCTGCATACTGCCCAGTGCAGAGAGCCAAGCTAAGGGGGAATATGTGGCTCAGGGGGTATCTGCCATCACTCAGCATTTTGAGAAAATACTAATTTCAAAACCAGACCATAAACCTGAACTGAATGAAGCTGTTCATTACTATTTTTAGCATTTTTTCATCTAATAAAACTTGCCTTGCCTTAACTATTTTAAAGAAATTCTCATCTTTTTAAAACTACAGATATAAATTAAAATTCCAATATGGAACTTGCTGACAGAGTCATTAGTTGCATTGCAAAGGGCACATAGCAATCCATATTAACTTTTTTTTATTGCTTTAGGATTATCACAGCTTATTAAAAATAGAACATGTTGCATATAGAACAATTTCACACATGTACTCTTAGGTTTTAAAGGTAATTCCTAATACCTGTTCCTTTTGGAAGAGAAAAATACAGCTGCAGGATTTCTCTTAATGTAATCTATATTACTTTGCTTAAATCTAATTCCACAGTTTCTCACAGCAGTTCTGCATTGCTGCCAGTACAATTTTAGAGTGAAGTGTAATAATAACCTTAATAGCCAAGAAACTGTATTAAGTAGGTATTGTGACAGGTAATATATTGTGAAATCGTGCATGGAAGAAGTGTGCATTTGAGTATTTCATAACATTCAAAACCAGAAAATGAGGTATCCTGGAGAAGAAAGACTTTCCTAGACAATAAACAGGAGGGTTGCCACAGAGGTGAATGTGGAGCCAGAAGCAGAGACGGAGGCACTCTGTGTGTGACATTGTGACCTTTGCTGCATGTGCAGCCTCTGCATCTGAGGCATTCCATGCTCGTATGCACAAAATGCCCCTCCACATCCTGCAGCACAGGTTCTGTGGGCACAAGCCATGCTACTGGTGCTGAAGCTCCTCTCTGGTATCCAGGGGCCCCAGGGGAGCCTTGGGGCAGCTGAACAAGGCACAACATTCTTTATGAGGTTCCTGGGGAATTGCAGAGTTCATCTGGGCTATGGGACAGGGTGCTCTGTCCAGGCTGGCAGTGGGCGTGGGGAACTGGGACATTCCCAGTCACTGCAAAGTCTTCCCAGAAAGCCTGCGACTGCTGAAAAACTGTGGAATGTGCCTGAGGTCTGAAGCTGTTGTTAGTGTCCCTGTGAAGGGCTGCTGGCTGTGAAGAGCATCACTGGTAGTTGCAGGAGAGAATCTAAGCTGGTACCTTCTATTTCTCTGCTAGTGTTCACAGGAGACTAAGAGCCTTGGAGAGGGATGGCTGGAAGCATGACTGTGGAGCCTGGGCCACTTGGGACCATTCCTTCCAGAACTAGACAGAGACTGTAAACAAAAATTTTAAATGCATTTGCATATCTACACATAGCACACACACTCATGCACTGTGGTGGAGGAAAAAAAATTACAAATATTTAGATGCTCAATCTCGCTTGCCTTGAAAGGTGGCTAAATGTAGAAGGCATCCCAGCAGGCATCCCACCATGGTGCCTCAATGTGCATCAGAGCTGATGGCCCACCAGGCACCACCCCAGTGGCACCACAGGCACCGCTGCGGGCATCGCTGTGGGCATCCCACCGGTTCATCACAGCAGGCAGGACAGCAGGCAAAGCAACAGACGTCTCTCCACAGCATCTCACCAGGGCATCGCAGCAGGAACCACAACAGGGTGGTGCTTTGCTGCCAGCCCTGCTTTTGAGCCCAAAGGGGGCAGTGGATGAGGAAGGCAGGGCTGTTCCCTGCGCAGACACAGGCAGTGCAGGTGACTGGTCACCCACAGGTTAACCTGTGGGATAAGGAAGGGCTCAGGAAGGGAGAAGCAGCAGCCTCCAAGAGCATCCAACAGTTGCTGGTAGAAAGAGGAATCCTGCAGGTGTCATGCCTGCTCCTCAGCCGAGTCCTAAGCTGTTTTAGGCATGTTTAGTCCAAAAATAGTAAAAACCAGCCTTCCTTTCACCAACTATATATATCATGTCTAAAAAATACAGTGTTCATTGTGAAATTGTGCCTCTGGCTTAACATGCAGAATGTGACCCTGGGTGGCCTATGGCCACCAGTGATGGGGAGAGCAATTCCATAGCAGCATTGTGTACTGGGAAAAAAGAAGACCCACTGGTGCAGATAAGAAATGACCATTTACTTTCTCAAATACTTTTTTCAGAGGATCTGGTTGGCTTGTGAGCACTCCATACCCTAAAACAGGGAGACACAGCAGCCACGGGGAGCCAAGCCTGGAGCTGCCTGATTGATTTCTCTGCCCAGTGAAGTGAATAACCTCATACTGTAAAAATGAATTTCTGAAATGTCGTTGGAATATCAAGGCTGCTAATAAAGTCTTGCTGCACATCTCTCATTTCCCTTCTCATTAATGAGGGGAAAACGTTTGGGTTTACATTTAAAATGAGGAATAATCTGGTCTCTGAATTAGGACAGCTGAGGACTTTGTATGCCCAGGGTCGCTGCGTATCAGGAATGATGACATTTAAATACACATTCTGGTGTCCAGGAGCAAGCCCTCACTAGTGCCCTGAGATGTGGGGCATAAATAGACCACATCTTACTCTGCAGGCACACACATTTGGCTTCTGGGTTCCTTTTCAAGGTTGCTTCTCCATTTACAGAATTTATTTGCTGTCTGTTTACATGAAATTTTAAACAGTTCTTAAGAAATAGAGTCTCATTGTGTCATAGGAATATTTTTGGTACAGAATATGAACATTGTATTACTAAAATATATTATGTTGAAGCTTTTTCTGGACTCATTCCATTGTTAATCTGGATACTAAGGTAAGGAAACAGGCACTGGCACAGATGTTTTGGAAAATGAACCCTGATGTCACTGCTGTGCAGCATAGGAACAGATGAACACATAAAACGCACTGACACGTGGCCGGAAATGGAGGAAGTGCTCCAGGTCTTGCTCTAGTCTCAGTCTGTGAAACTCAGGTGTTGTTTCTATTCTTGCTGTGACCCCACCACGGTGACTTGAAGATGGGCTGTGCTCAGGCAGTGCCTGCAGTGCAGTTTTGGCTCCCAAAACATATGGTTTGTGAAGATAAATACTAACTTGGCCTTTTCTGCAAGAAGTTTACATACTTCCAGTCCAGCCTTGATGGACACAACCGAGTGTCTGTCCAAACTGTTACCTCATCTACAGCACAGCCTTTGGCCATGCAAATGTGGCACTGCAGAACGCTCCTACTGTGGTTTGGATTTTTGGTACTATAAGCCTTGATGTTCTGGTGATGAATCCAAGGAGATGAAGAGATCATGATACACATATCAAATGAAAGTACTTTGTGCATTTCCTGCTTGTATTTCAAATATTAGGAAGGTAACAATTTACAGATGATTTGGCGATACTGGTATCCACATTTTCCCACCTCTGCTGCTCCCTGTATTTGTCAGTCTCCCTGTGTTTTGTCCACATGCTGGTCCAATTACTTTCCACAAGGTGGCTATAGGAGAACTGAGCCATATGTGGCTGTGAGTTTAAACACTGCCACATGAACAGCTGATATGCTCTTAAATAGTAAGAAAATGTTATGGAAATTATTTTCAAGAATGAGTGAAGGCGAAAGGATTGCATGACTTTACTGAGAACTGCCAAGGCCAAAGATACCTGGTATTAGTTTTACGTCAGTAAAAGATCTCTCAGTATCCAAATTTGGTTCAGTTCTTGCTATCTTGCCATACCCAGCTAGATCACACTTTCTTTAAATGAGTGGTGCTATTAAACACATACAAGTATATTACACTTTCTGTCAAGAGTTGCACTTGTGTACTCTCTTTTAAAATTCTTTTCAAATAAGTAAATTAGTTTCAAAATAAGAGTGGGAGTTTTAACATAAAATTGATTTTGACTCAATATTTTTATTCCCTGATAACATTGCAGCAGAGTAATTTGTGGGTCAAGGAAAACTACGGGATCTTCACGCAGAAGTATCCAATACTCTATATTTTTACTGAAATAACTTACCTTTCCAGCAAACAGCTATCTAGCAAAGGTGGTGAGGACCAGGAAATGAACATCACCTTCCAATATCTCACCTTGCATTTTATCCATGACCTGATTGAGACTCTGTCCTGGCAGTCCCAAGAGAAGAGCTGGCTCTAGAAGCATCTGACTTCTGGGGACTCCCACTCCTGCCTGGATCAAGCCCTTGAGCACTTTGGCTGTTGGAGCTGAACATAGGCATGGGCACAGCAGCCACTCTGCTTCTGACAGCATGTTCCCCCATGCACTAAACTGGCTAAAACCAGAAAAATTTCAAAAGTCTTTTAGTTAACCATAGGGGATAAAAAAAGCCAAAAAACAAATGTGAGAATGGTTTTATTTTCAGATTTAAATCTATCATCTAATTTAGCTGATACATTTTGAATTATATATAGATTTAACATTTGCTCTTCAGAAGTTCAAACTTCCTTAGAAGGTCATATTTCATTTTGTATTAGAACATTGCGTGTTGGCTTTCTGCTTGTGGTTTTTCTACACAGATGAGCGCTTAAGGTAAAATGCTTTCAATTTTCAAAAGCAGCAAGTGTAAGGACACTGAATAAAAAAAATAATTTCTTCATGCCCATCTTTAGTCAGTAGGAATTTTTCCTCTATCAAGCAGCAAGATAGAGGAATTCAGGCTGATTTCTTCAGGTTTCCACCTCAGATCCTCCAGAAAGTGATGAGTATTATAGTAATACAAAATTGTTCTTCATGTTCAGCACCATTCCCATATGATTTGCCTCTCAAACTCATCATGCCAATATCAGCTGCCTGCTTTGTTTTTATGAGTTCTGGGAAATCAAAACAGAAACCAATTTTGCTTTAGCAAATGTAACTTCAACTAGACAAGATATGAAGCATGTGTGAGCCCTCCTCCCTCCCTCCTCAGGCTTAGAAGCGTGACTGAAGTTAATGGCATAGCTACTGTGATGTAACTACCAGAATAAAACAGAAGAGAAAAGGCCAATGATATTAACTCTAAATTTTATGAGAGTGGTCTGGTTTTGACTCTGTTAAACTGAGTATGGACCCAGCTATGTCATGTCAAATTTTCAGTGTTAAACTGAAAGACGTATCTGCTTAAACGTGCAGCATTACACTGGTTTAATTAAAGTAGCACAACCCTGGGTGTGCACACCACTGAAAAGAGTGGCTGTCATACAATTTGTGAGTCAAATAGTAAAACTTTGGCAATCTGACCTGTTTTGGTTCAAGTAGCCAAGGATATCTGCCTTCAGGTCCTGACTGCAGATGCAGAAGGCTAAGCTCAAAGCAGGGCACTCACCCACGCTGTTTCTCCAGAGGAGGTAATCTTTTGCAGATGACCTACAGAACTGCGGCTCCTGTGTTTGAAGCAACCCTCTATGAAGCTCCAAAGTAAAATGTCATGAAAATCTTGTATGGTCCCTGCAGTCATAGAGCTGTAAAGCAAAAATAACTCTGAAGCAGAGAAAGTGTGAATTGTCTTTGAACTGAAGCCACTGGCAAAGTGCAAAAACAGGAATTGGAGAATGGAGAAAGATAACAAAATGCATGTGTGTGTGTAAGAGAGAGACAGAGTCACAGCCATGCTGTGGAAAGAGATTCTGTCTTTCACCTGATCCATCATCACCAGATCTCTTTTTACATGGGCAGATACTGATAGGACAAAGGGGCATGGCTTCAAACTGACAGCGGGCTTAGGCTGAATGTAAGGAAGAAATTTTTTTATATTGAGTGTAGTGAGGCACTGGCACAGGTTGCACAAAGAAGCTGAGGATGGCCTATCCCTGGAAGTGTTCAAGGCCAGGTTGGGGCCCTGAGAAGTCTGGTCTAGTGGAAGGTGTTTCTGCCCATGGTGTGGTGGTTTGTAAGGAGAGGGTCTTTAAAGTCCCTTTAAATCCAAAATATCCTATCATTCTATGCTTTGGTGACTTCAGGTTTATTAAAATCATCTGCTAATTGCAGCCCAGAGACTAGCCACAGTGTCCTGCTTGTTTCCCTAGAGGTTTGTGGATGAGTCAATATGATATTTTTGTGTAACAGCAGGCAAAGACACATTTTTATATCACACCAGTCTGCAGGGAAGCATTTCTCTCTGGAGCTGGCTGTTGCTTTGTGCAGATGCATCTCCTTCTGCATGCAGTATCCCTCTGCTGTGCTCACTGACACATCAGTCTGCCTGAACATGCCAGCAGCAAAAACAGATGAGAAAATACCCAAAGGGAAACCACAGAGCATCTAAAAATGCCAGAAGAAAACACAGCTTGCAGAGCATCATCTCTTCCTGAGAAAACCTTCACAGCTCATCAGCACGCCTCACCTAACAGGCACAGGAGGGACGTGTGCATGCCTAATTTAGCTTTGCAAGTATGTCACTGGGCACTGGGATGGAAATCTACCTAAAGTTTAAGGCATTATAAGAATTTAGAAGATCACAGCCTTTAAACATGAGAAATACAAACCAAAGCTGACCATAGGTGCCCCACCTCCAGCCCTCTTGGGGCACTGGGACTGCAGGAAGTGGGCACCTTCTCCCAGCTACGGCTCATCTCCACTGGCCATCTGAGTGCTGGTGTCAGTGAAATGAGAGAGAGATGCAGCTTTTGAGGATGAATCAAATCATCGCAAGTCAAGAACTTGGTATCATTAATCTCATCCTGAAAACAGGCTCTTCCATTCTCCTGGGATGAATTTTAGAGCTTAAAACAGGTAAAGACAACCCCATCTGTGTGCCCTTTCCTGGTTAGAAAGATTTGAAAGTAGTCTGACAATGTAAATTCTTTTTTTTGGAAAAAAACATTTTGGTCCCTGTGTTAGGACATTCAGAAATCATATATTCAAGTCTAAAGTAGTTGCTTTAGGCTCTCTTTTTAATCAGTGGAGGAGAACGGGCACCTCTGGCAGGACAGTCATCTGTTTTGGGAGAGCTGGTGGGCTGGTTGGCTGAATCATCCTTTGGAAGTGCTCATGCCTTCTGATAAGGCAGGTCACTGTTAACAAAAACTTACTGAAAATAAGAAAAAAAGGCTTTTTGGGAATACAGAGACTATTTTATGAGCTAGAAATGCAGGGGTTTGCTGGCAGGGAGAGAGTCTGGGACTGGCTTTGTAGTTGCACTGCTGAAGGCACTGGACAGAAGTGTAGGGGAAGTGAGCCCTAAGCTAACTTACACATGTGCCAGACAAATAAAATCCTGTAAGTTCTCTGATCTTGGATAAAATAAGGAGTGTGACTCCCAGAGTAGTCCCTGAGGATGGAACACTGATCAGGGTATTTATGCAGCAGTGGCCATTGGATGCAGCTTCACAGGGCTGACACCTGAGCCAAGGTGTTTACCCATGAACCAGCTGTCTAACCCTGGGTCAGGGGAAAGAGAGAGAGAATGAGAGAATGAGAAAGACTTCTGTCTGTACACACACAGAGAGAGATATCAAATGAACTGTCATGGAAGGAGCTGCTGAAGCTCACTTTATGCTCCAGCACACAGGTTAGAAGAGGAAAGAGCTCAATATGGTTGCACAAGACAAACTAATTTTCTGGACTGAAACATTGTATTGCTGGTTACTACAGGCTGAGACTGTGCTTGTGCACTCAGAGTTAGGAATTCACGTTGGTAAAAACAGCAAAGCAGTTTTATCTGAAATAGGTATTTCTTTACCAGAAGTTCATTGTAATGCAGAATAGTAACTCAATTTTGTGCCCAGGTACTGTGTAGGTGAAGCTGGTGAGAAGTTTTTGTTGCTCTAACACTCAGTAAATGCTATGGGCTAACCCTTATGTAGGTAAAAACAGCACATTCTACTTCTATGGGTGTTAACTCGGCCAAAGTTTTCTTAGCTTTTCATTATTAAATTGCATGCAAAATCCATGTATAGCAATCAGAAATGACAGAGTGCTACACACTGAGCAAGAAGGAAGTGTTGTCATTGAAGATGCAGATCCTTTGTTGTCTTGGCATCTTACTGGAAGAAGGGTTTATCTGAATGAAGGGTTTTGGTTTTGCTTTTGTATTACTCTTAACATAATATTAGTGAAAAAACACTTCAGATTCAGAAATGATTGTGACATCTTTTAAACCTAAGTAATTGTATTAATTTGTCATAGTGCTCTGTAATTTCATAGTGGAAGTAGACAAATCAAAGGATATTAGTTTCTCTTAACCGAAAATTCATATTATGATTCTTTTGAAAAGCAGAACATACCTTTTAGATGCAGAATACACAGAGATGAAGCTAATTACACAACCAATTTTCTTCCAAAGTTATGTTTCATTTGTTCCTGGATAGTGTCTTCATTTTTGCTAGACCTACATGCTAGAATAAAATTAGGCAGATGAATGTTTGCATGTCTGAGCCTTAGGGTACCAGTATATACAAGCCAAAATGTATAAAACAGCTTAGCTCTGTATATACTGGTTGCAATTGCTCTTTTAAAAATAGATTCCTGGGTTAGAAAAAGGAATGGGACCAAACTATTTAAACTAGAAGAGAACGTGGGTTTTAGAGCAAATGGATGTAAACTGCCCGTCAATGTATTTAGACTGGAAACGAGAAGAATGTCCTTAATCATCAGAAGGTGAAAACATCCTTCTGAGAGTAAAAATGGATATAGAAGATGAAAATAACTCTGAGATCTACCTCAGCTGGTTTAGCACAATCTCCTGATGTGATTCCTTGCGACAGACAGCAATGGAGGATGATGGCACAGAAGCTCTGCTCTGCATTATCTGCTTCTAGTATAATACAAGGAGTACCTTTTATGTTAACAGCCACCATGGCTCTTCACAGGGTGTGCTTGGATCTACATTAATCACCATCAAGTTCATTATGTTCAAATGCTTGGACATGAAAGCTGTGAGGTAGGATCGGGTGCCTTTCGGCAGAGGTAATTGCCCTGGTGGAAACGGCTGATGATGCTCAGGGGCTGTGGCGGGAGGTGGGAAGATGAAGGTGCTTGGAACGTGTCCCTGGGCAGCATCAAAGAGAACACATTAATCAAAGTGAGAACAACAAAGGGCAGAGGGATGACTGATCTGAGAACAACACCGGGTCTTTCTTGTTAGCTGGAGAGTCAAATTGCAGATGTCCTCAGTGGTCACAGACTTTGAAAGCCTGATGATGCACAATGAAAGTGGTTGTGAAACACAAAAACTAATGTCTGGATGCAAAAGAGGCAATGGTCGGAAGAAAATGAAAGGGATGGTACCTGATCCTTGTAGATGTCAGATGTTTGTATCCCAGGAATGAAACTTTTGGACTTTTCTCTGGAAAGTATTTAAATTTTGCAGCTATTCAAGAATTAGGAGAAATGCATCATTCCTGATGTAGCGAGCATATTATTCCCCTGTACAGTGCTGATAAGGGCCTGTTTGGGCTCTGCTGCGGAGGGAATACCCTGGACTTGAACCTTCCACATCCCATAGGCACAGCTTCACAGGCTGAAGCTATGGAGATGATTTGTCTTGAGACAGAGAAATTTGGAAATACTCTCAGCAGCCCTTCCACATATCCAGTAAATTTGATTAAGAGCTGAAGAAGATTTCATTATACTAACAATAAGGTCTACAGATTATATTAATGCACTCTTAGGCAGCATTAATGTCAGGAACAAGAGGCTGGAATTGAGGGCCATCAGCCTGCTCGGCTCCACTGCCTTTTCCAATTAGCACGGGCTAGGGACAAGTACTGAGAAAGCTATTAAGGGTTCTCTTGTTTCTCACAGTCTGGCTTGGAATCAGGTGCTTCCTTTGGCTGTGGTTTCACCGTCTGTTTGGTGGTTGCAGAGCTACTCCTTCAGGAAAAGAAACAGATGTTCTTCCCTCACACCCAAAATACTCCAGTCTCCATTTTTCAGGTGCCACAGGACTGCAGCAAAACAAGGCAGCTGCTTATGCAAGATGGTGCACTCAGAAACAGAGAGCTGCTGCTTCTGGTCATCTTGATTTGGTTGTCTCACAATCTCCATGTAGAAGGCATGTGAAAATTCAAAGCTCTTATTGCAATAGCTTTCTGGTATGCGCTTCACACAGAGATTAGAGAGGGCTTTGCAAGAATCAGGAAAGAATCAAAAGTAGTGTCTATGAAAGACACCAAAAGCCGCAGAAACCATCTTCTGGCAGGACTGAGGTTGCCAAAACCAATCTGAATTGCAATTACACAGCTACAGCTTCCACCCAGCTCTACAAACATCAGACAGACTTGGGGTTCAGAGACTCCTCTTGGGTTTTTAGAGTTTCCTCTTCACCTCCTGAGGGAGGCTGTCTCTATTGTGACTTTTTCCCATTTGTTTTCTTTAGAAGTAGTCTTCTCTTGTGGCTGTGCCAGTCAGTGAGAGCTGCAGCATCCCCTGTGGCCAGGATTCAGCAGCTGCACAAGGTGCTGGGGAGTCCATGGGCTGGGACTTGCCCAGCTCCACCTCCCCTGCCATATCCCCACCATGTGAGGGCACTTCTGTCTCTCCACAATCTTCTACCCTCCCCATCAGAACAAGGAGCAGCAGCTCCATGGGGCTGTGGGAGTTCAGGAGGGGTACCTTTGTCCATGTCATGAGCAAGCCTGAGGAGGCTGTCTGCTTTTGTGCTGCAAAGCACAGTGCACCTTGATGGAGGGTTATTTTTAAAGGGGTGATGCAGCATGGCAGTGGAGTTGGTGTAGAAACTCCTGGCTCCATCCCCTCCCCTGTGCTTGGGTGGGAGGTGGGTGCAGGGTGTTGTCTCTCTGTTGTCAGCCTGGCAGTAGCTTTCCTCCAGAGCATTTTAGGACTGTGCTAATTCCCTAAATTTAACCAGTGATGTCAAAGGCTCATGTTAGCTCCCTGCACGGAGTCCTGTGCCCACACACACTGACATGAACCAGGAATAACTCCACCACCATGTAGATTTGAGTCCTGTCCCAAGAAACGGCACCCAAACCCCAATTTCGTAATAGACACCCCTAAGCCTTCACTTTAGCCCTGTGGGGGAAGGAAGTGCTGGGGCTGGGAAAACTCACAACAGGAGAGCTGGTTGCAGCAGGCCATGAAAGGAGAAACCTCTCAGGGTATGCTGGAAATGGAGTGCTGTTACTTATTGATGCAGTGGTGGCCAGAGAGCAGGCATGGGGATAGCTGTGTTTGGTTTGGCTGCTGAACTGACAAATTGGAAGAGGAAAGGAAACAAACTTGGGTGTCTATCTAAATCAATGTTAGTTTCTGTTGTTGGTTTTGTTAGTAAGATGGCAAAGTAAAGAAGATAAAGTTCTGTTCAAAACAGAATGTTGGATGTTGCTGGCGATGCCTGTCTGACTTTTGGTTCTGGCTGAAGGAAAACAAGGGAAACAAAGGGCTCATTTCTCAAAAATGCTGGATGGGTTGCAGCCCCCTACCATCTTCCTATCCACCCCACTCCTTCCCTTCCCTGACCCCAAGAGGCAGCAGTGCAGCACCCCATCAGTGCTCAGGATATGGACCAGCTCCCACCCACCTCCTCCCTGAGAGGTGAAGCCCAGAAAGGCTTTGTTAGAAAAAAGTGTCTGTTTTCAGACAGAATTTGTCAACAACACTCTCATCCCATTGTCTGTTTCAACCCTCTCTCTCCATTTGTCTGCTTTTTTTGAGGAGTGCAGTGCTTGCAGTGGGGCAGGTGTTTGGCACAACACCTTTCCCCCACCAGTTCAGAAGAACTGGTGAGCAGGACAAGTTGTGTGGAACAGGAGTGTTGCCATGAAGATGTTTTGGTGGGGCACTGTTGTTTGTGAGGATGGACTCATTCAGCACAAGTAAGGAAAAGCAGTCCCAGCTGTACGTGGTGTTTTGCTGCTTGGACAGGACATGGATGGGCAGAAGGGCTGAGCCAAGTTAGCACAGAACATCCATCACCTCTGCATTTCGGTCTGGCTGTTGAACACCCCCTGGAGCCTGGAGCCCTTCTTATCTCCCAGAGCTGAGCTGCAGAGGGTGTGGATAGTGCAGTCTTGGCTCAGAACATGCAGCATCATGGGAAACACGTGGAGAGCTTACCCTGGAAGCAAAACAGTCTCAACTACAGCTGGGAAGAAACACTTTTTGACCTTTATACAGCTTCTCCCCATCCCTGCCCCCTCCCCTCCCCCAGCTTCACAGTAGGATCAAATCTCATCTTTATGATTTTTGATTTATTAGTTTTGTTGGAAGAAGACTTAGAGCCCAAGATCCTAACCAAAGGGTTAAGGATGTAGGAAGCTCAGGTCAGAGATCTGCATTGAAACAGGCCAGCTTAGGTCCCACCATTGTCCTACCCTAACTGCTGATTGCCGCTGTCTCCCAGGTGGTTTTTCCACAAGCAGACTAGAAGTTACATCCAAAAACCTTTTCCTGGCAGAAGTTTTGTTGAAAATGGTACATTCATGAAATGAGGGGGAAAAAAAAAAGATTAATTGATATTTTCCAGGAAAATATTGATTTCTCTGCCAATTGGGAGGCAGTGAGGTGAACACTGGGGCCACAGGAGCTGCTGCTGATCCTCATGAGGCCAAATGTTGGGTGAACAAGGCACTTTCATGGGTAGGGAGCATCCCTGTGATCTCTGTGTGTCCTGGCCACTGCAGACACAAATGATGTGCCTTTGGAAAACTGCAGAGAGTGGTGGGCAAGCTCCAGAACCTGGGAAAAAAACAGCAGTGGAAAACCCACTGGCACAGCCCAAACCACAGACAGCCAAGAATGAGCTGTTACAGCTTGCTCATGGGGGAGAAGAGGTAGATTTGGTCTCCTTTGGGCCCCATCCATGGAACATATGCAATGTCTCATCCATCACGAAAAAATCTTGAAGGAAAAGCCTAAATTTTGGTGTTGTGGATTAGCCATCTGTACATTCAGTGTGGTTCAGTGTCTCCATAGGGCAGGAGATGATAAGCTTGCAAGGATGCTTGTTGCGGGGAGACAAGGCTAAGGAATGGTGAGAATCAAAGACTGCCATAATTTTTGGGGGGAAGCCTAAATGCAGTGGCTTACTGTAAGGAAGAAAAAGGGAAAGGGTAGCCTCTGTCACACCATCTTTTTGGAAAGAGACATGGAATTGCCCCATACACTAGAAGAAGGTGCCCCCAATCTGCTCAGACCTACTAAGAATGCTTCCAGCATAACAGAAAAAGGCTTGAGAGCAGTTGCTTTCTTTGCGGGAAAAAGAGTCAGGAAAAAAATAATGTATTTAACAGAATTTAAAGCATATTCTTAATTTTTTTGTGTGTTAGCAAAAAAAAAAAACAAACCCTCAGCAACCCTCTGAAAAGAGTTCATATCTATGATATTTTTGATTAGACAATTGTAGTGGCCAATGTGGATAGGACTGACTATTACAGTGAAGTGCCTGGTAAAGCCACAGGAAGGTTTTTTAGTTTATTTGCAACATCACAACCATGTCAGTAATAATGCAGGTGTCTTCTTGGCTATTAAGAAGTGTAGGGAAGGTACTGTGTACCATATAGTAAAAAAAAGAGCTATCCCCATTCATCTACTCTGTTGCAACTGGGGGGGTCTGCTCCATCATTTCTTGAAGTCAACAGGGAAAATATTATTGACTTGATGAGGTCTCTCTTTGCCCCAGACCTGTCACTGTTTCTATTTGAGAAGTGCTACCACCAATGTTGGATTGCTGATGAATTTTTCAGTAATGTGCATGTGAAAGTAATACTACCTCAAGGGATGATTAAATCACCCGGTGTCTCAGTCTCCAGGATGTAGCTGGACACGTCCTGTCAGACACTGTTCTTCCATAATTGACTTGAGCAGACTTTTTGTAAGGTTATTCCTCACCAATAGCTCATACTGGTTTCATGGCACCAGTGTTCGTCAGGCTCTCTTGTGAATCACCAAACCAGGGGGTGGAAAATTGTTACTTTGGTTCCTTGCTGAGAGTTTAAATAACAGGCACAAGTTGAAACCCCTTATTGCTACAAAATAAAAGTCTAACGAATACTCCGGAGGTAACCTGAAAGGAGATGACGTGCTTCACAATTCATCTGGAACAAATGCCACTGCAATGCTGATATTTTTCTGGTGGAGTCAGTTTTTTTTCTCAAGTAGCAGGCAGACATGGCTGGAAAATGACATTTCTCTTTAGTGAGATATTCAGAAGTTTCAGCTTTTGGGTTTGTTCTGATATGGAGCATCACGTCTTCTCTAATTTTTAATGAGAGCCAAAGACAATGAGGCAGGCACTTGGTGACAGGGACTCATCCACCACCATGCCTTAGGTAAGACTGATGGCCAAAATCTTGCTCAGTGTAATTAGCGATGGGGATTATACTTGCACCATCCTCATACCCCAGGGGCATCCCTGGCTCCCCCGTGCCAGTGGGTAGAGGGGACCCTGCATCAGGTGGAGCTCTGCTCTGGATGCATCAGATCCTCCTGCAACTAGAGAATGAACTTACAGGGGATGTGAGGTAGGAAGTGACCACAGCATCCCACCATGGAGTTCACAGGGAAAAGCAGGCAGCCAGGGGAAAATCAGGAGAAAGAAAATGTTGGCTACATTTCTGTGATCCCACTGGCAAGACATTAGGTGTCTGTGTTATGGCTGACTCCACAGAGGCAGAGATCATCATACCCTCGTAAATTGTCATCAGACTCTTAGGTGTAAAGATACAAAAGAGATTTGTTCTCTTCTGCCCAGCATCACAGCAGGACTTTCACATTCCATTTTATGTGGAAGACGTGAGCAAGCTTGCAGCTTACCATTATCTCAAGGTCCTATTTAGTCTGTTTTTTAATATTGGAGCCTAGCAAAGGAAGACTTGATCTTCCCTCCTTCACCCATGTGAAGCCATCAATGAGCATCCATCCATGTGACTGTCCCACAAAGTGTGCCATAAGGCCTACTAGGGAATCAGCTGGGAACCAGCACCTCAGAGCCCCCACACCAGCACCTCCTGAGAGCCAGCACCTTTCACTGTCAGAGCTGGGGATGGGGTGCCCAGTGCTGGACTCCTCCAGGGGAGGCGTGCTGGGTGCTGGATGAGCAGGGAATGAGTGTGGGCTTGCCCTTGGATGGAAAAACACAGGGCTAGGGGAGATTAGAGCTGCACATTGGTGAGTCACAGGAAGCAAAGGTGCTGGGTCAGCCCTGAACTGAATGAGGAAGGATTTGGAGCCAGACCAGGTGCAGGATGCCATAATCCCTAGGAGAAGTCAGATAAGGAAGAATGGACAAGGCATCCTTCACACAGGCTGCTGAGGTCTGGTTTTGCCATCAATTCCTCCCATAGTTACCAACATCACCACCACCTTACCAACCTCTTTTCTGCTCTTATCTGATCCTGGGGAAAGCAATTCAGTGAGAGGCTGGTTGGATTCCCTCTGTATTTTCTCTTCAGATTTCCAGTTTTGTTTAGCACAGAAAGATAGACCAAAAAGCAGGTTTCTCTGAAGAGAGAGCTGTAAATATTTTATGTATAAGCCAGTCCTCTGGAAAATACTACAGCTTAAACAGAAAGTGTTTCCCACCTGCCAGCAGAGATCCTGCCTGAGCCTCAATTGCATCGAAGGATGTATGTGGATATCTGAGCAAAATAGTTTCCTTGGCCTGCCCTGTCCTTCCCCAGGGAGAAAATTATGGTGATTATGGCTGTGCTGTCTGTCAGGGCCTCAATGTGACAGAACTCTTCCTCTCTGACTCCCATCACTGAATAACTCAGGCACTGCTGCCCATCTCTGCCTGCCCCACAAGTAACCTGAGACTGCCTACTGCCGGTGCCTGGGCTGGGACTTATCTCCTTCCTTTCACAAGTCACACTTTCCTCCTCTCCCTGGCAAAGGTAACCCACCACTCTCTCTGAATGAGAGAGCATTATAGGCATGGTATGGTCTAGACATGGGGATAGGGACAAACCAGCCCTCAGCCAAGAAACTCCACTGCTCCTCAAGAAGCAGCTGTGCAAGACCCCGCCAGTGTTGGGACAATCTCCCATCCAACATCACTCATGCCTGAGCTGCGTTGCGAAGAGAAGCCCAGAAAGGCTTTCCTAGGAAAGAGTATCTGTTTTCGGACAACTTTTCAACAACAGAGGGATGGCCTTCCTCATCCTGTTGACTGGTATGATCATCTGTCTCCATTTGCTCCACTCTTTGTGGGGAGCGCGGTGTTTACATCTGGGCAGATGTGTAGCAGAAGACAGGCCACATGGCGAAGACTTTTCTCCCACCAATTCAGAAGAACTGGTGAGCAGGAAGGATGGGAGGAGCAAGGGATGGGAGTTTTTATATGGGCACCCAGGGGCACAGCTCAGGTGATGTGGCTGGAGAAAGGGCAGGAGGCTGGTGATATCCAGCACCATCCCTTGTCCTCAGCACTGAGGAAGAAGAGAGGAAAGAGTGGGTTTGGCTAAACCTTTCTGCAGCAGACACAGTGCAGTGCAATGACTGCTCATCTCTGCCTTGCCCAGACTCACCTGGGTGCTTGGCTTGGGCTGAAACCATCCACTCCATTTGTGTTCGAGGCAGATCAGTGCCTCAGGCTGTAAATCTCCTGGGAATCTCATGACTCACAGCGTAAGAGCCATGGAGTGCCATGAATTACACAGCACCGGCTGCTCACCCTCCTGAAGGCAGTTTTGGCTCCCCAGGATGTTTGTGCAGGAGCGGATGAGCCTGTGCCATTGTGGGGCAACCACAGCCCCACGAAGACATGCTGAGAGGAAGGTAAGAGCATGCCCTGAGTCAACAGACCTGGAAAAGCCATTAGGACTTACTATCCCTGTAATTACAAGCCTACTATGTAGGTTTTATTTTTTTATTTTTTTAAAAAAGCTTAACCCAAAGTCAGTGGATCCACCCTGGAGAATGAGGAGGCCACCAGGCTTCAACTCCATAATGGGAGAAACTTGTAGAAATCACTGGTTGGATAGAAGTCAGGTGGATCCTGGTGCACCAGAACCTCAGGGGCTTGGTGGGAGAGCTTTGACACTGCTGGTGCTGCTCCTGCTGGTCTACAGCTGTGGTGAGTGAGTCAGGGTGTGAGGATGATCTTGGAAGATATCAGCACAGCTAGGGCTCTCTCAACTCCTCCCCTGTGCAAAGGTGGTGGCACAGCCAGAATCGTTCACTACTCTGGACACTGGCTGCCACCACAGCCAGCACTGGTTGGCACCATGCTGGCAGTCCCCAAAATGCCTTTTGGTAAGAGCTTGAATGCTCTTTCCTAGGCCAGAGCTATGCTATTGGAGAAGGTATGGGAATACAGGGTCTGAGGGTCTTTGTTCTGTGGCTGATTTCTGCTTCTCCTGGACCTCCTGGCTTCCTGAATACACAGACAGTCTGCAACCCATCTCATGCCTGGAAGCATCCCAACCTGCTCGTGCTGCATGGTGCCAAGCACAGCCAGATACTGATAGAGGTCATAGGCAATGCTGGCCAAAGATGGAGTGGGGTGATAAAACCAAGCCTCAGAGTTGGCTCAAATGCTGCACAGCACATTTCTCTTTGTCCTTCAGTACACAGGGCTGCTTGAAGTCCTCCTCACCCTGGGAATGGGGGCTGTTTGCCTCCAAGGTATGAGATTTTTTCCTGGTAGCTGGAAGCACTTAACAATCAAGCTCAAAATTTTATATAATCTCCTGAGTACCATAAGATGTCAAGAGACATGATGAATGGTAATGGTCTTTCAGGAGATGGAGCAAAAACCAAGATCTGTTCACATCTGCTGCAGGTGTGTGGGCTGCTTATGCTCAAGTGAGCTTGTGGGGGTCATGTAGGATTTGGAGCTTCACTTCTGGGATGTCCTTGTTGTAAATCATATGGGAAAACCAGACACTCTGATAAAAGATTGCAGAGTGTGAACATCTGCTGGAGCCATTCTCACCATGGTAAGACTGTATTTTTCCTTGCAAGAAGGTAGGGTAATCAAGCCCTCCTTCACCGTTTGCTCTTCATTGTCACTCTCCTCTCCTCCCATCTACTTGGCTTCTCTGGAAAGTTAACTTGCATGGTATCCCATTCTCTCATGCTATTTATTCGTCTTCTGAGACTGCCTGAGGTGCCATTTGATCATGGCAGATATGCCTTTCCTGGTATCACTTTCCCCAGGTGCTTCTGACTCAAGGGAAAACCCAGGAAGACACCCACCATCCTTATCAAGATGTAACTAGCCCAGACACCGCTGCATCACATAATTTTTTCATTCCATGTCACCAATGACTCAGCCTTCATTAGCAGCAGTCATCAGGGAGTATTTCACCCTACATTTCCTCCTGGCTAGAGGCCATCCCATAACCTACGCTACCCAATGAGCTTCAGATTGTCTCTTCCAGTGCTGTGATTGCTTTTGAGACAGTGCTGCTCATTCTCCTTGGCGCTTTCCACATGTGGTGCTGCAAGCTGCTGAGGAAGGTGGGGAGCAGAGAGCCCAGCATCTCCGCTAGCTTTGGCAATTTGGACATAGGAATTAGCAAACCCCCTGTTTGAGAACATCTCCTTGCAGGGCTACTTCTGACTGCCAAGGGATTTAAACAGCCAGTTGGGTTTTTTCCCCCTCTGCCGTGTTTCCGCAGGTTACTTTCCCATAGATAATTACGTGACTCAGGAAGACAGGCACATACCTCGCATACTTGTGGGAACCATAATGCGATAGGTGGTGTAGAGCGTTTTGAAGCTCTTTGAACACACAAGAGCAGCTGAATTCCCGTGACTTACCTACCCAAACCAAAGCAAGTCCAGGCAATGGCTACATAGTTTTTGTGGAGCACTTACCCAACCGAGGACAAACATTTCCCAGGATAGCTTTGGTCTTGCAGCACCAAGGCACAGACGCTTTTTGTCGCCAGAGAAATCACAGGTGTTTTGTCAGGTAAGGTTTACCATTTCTACTTTACCATTTTTTTAAAAAATGTCTGAACTGAGGCTGGAACAGGAACACTTTCTCCTATGACTGCAAAAAAAAAAAGCAGTCATTGTTTTCTGAGAGGTCAGGGAAACAGCACAGAGAAATTATCCTCTCTTAAGTAGATAAGTGATTGTTATGGCTAAAATATCCTGGCAGCTAATTGCCTGTGAAGATAACTGGGCAGAGCTGGGGCGTGGTGGCATTTGGTTCTGCTAGTTTAGTATAGACAGCTCTGCAACAGACACAAAAGGAGACACAGGCTTTGCTTCAAGTGCTTTAACATTTGAATTGTGGAGCTGCAATTCAATTTGCTGACTTTGGAAGAAAACCAGAGAAGTAAGGAAGAGAAATTTTAATTCACATGGTGACTTTGAGGACCTTACAGATCTTAAACTCACCCCAAATCTGCATTGATATGTGCACCCAGCACCTCCTGTAGTATGTCATCAGTGCAGTGGTCCAGCAGCACTGTGAAGTGAATCCTGGTGTCCTGCCCTGCCTGTGGGATGGCTGGGACAGGTTTGTGAGCAGCTCCTTTGGGATCATTTTGGGGTATATCCTTGCTCAAGAGTGAGAGTAAGGGTTTGGCTGAAACTAAAGATACTCTTTTCAAAGGTTTTCAAGACTTCATCTGGTTATCTGTGTATCTAGAGGTGAGCTATTTAGATGAAGTCATGTAAATGGGAATATATTTGTTGGTTTGCCTCCTACCTTTACATCTAAAGGGATGTGGAGGATAGATAGGAACTTCTAGAGCCCATTCCCATCAGTGCAGGTGACCTGAAACTACCCACCTGCCATTATATCCCCTAAGACCAGATTGGGAAATGAAAAAAGGGCTTTGTCATACAGAAAGTTTATCAAAAATGTTTTGGTGTCCCTGAGCAAAGCTGGGATTCTGTCCCTGAACCCCTTCCCTCTCTGTTCATCTTTGCAGCCCTGAACTGAGTCAGGGGGATGGTGGCTGTATTTTGGGGAAGGTTCCTTTTGGAGGAGATTGTGTGTTTCCTGGCTTGTGAATGTTTTTCTTTTTTTTGGTCGGGGTGAGGGGAGCAATACAACTTGCAGCTTGCCCTGACATGTGCCTGCTGTGTGTAAACCTGCAGCTTTTCTAAAAAGGACTCCTGTCTTGAGAACTGTGGAGTGTTCAAGTGCTTCTTGGCTCTGGGCTTCTCCTTTAACTGTCGTAAGATCAGATTAATGATGTATTAGTTCAAGATAACTGCCATGAGATCATGTAATTAACTTGTGATCATGCTCTGTGCCAGTTGGCTGAAACTCGATGCTTTAAAAAAAAACCTCTTTCAGACCAGCTACAAAAAGAGCTTTTTGATTGATGACATTTACAAATAGCTCATTAGTCACCTTTTGGGCTAATTAAAGGAGAGCACATCCAAGGCACTAAAGACCAGCTGTGGGTGATTAAAGGCAGCCATCAGGCCGAGCTCTGGGGTACATGGGAAGTAGTTTATCACCTTGTGCCTTTCACTGTGTCCACACTGCTCCACGAATTTGTAATGTCCCCCTCAAGGTCCTGATCACACCCTGCTCAGCTCTGTAAGGCTCAGTCAGACCTTCCCATTCCCACTCCTATTGCCTTTGGGCAGATGCACAGCTGCAGGAAGGCAATGCCTTCGCAGAGCAGTGATACCTGCCCAAGAGCAGCTGCTGCTTGCCCAAGCGACAAGACTTCCCCTTGGCGCTGCTCCCGCATTCCGAGTACATGGTCTTTTCGACACAGAAGATGTCAAGAAGTTACTCAGTTTTTACTCTGAACAAAACTATGAGTCAGGGGATACTTTAACTTCTCTGGACTCAATGGGTTTAAGAAGAATCTGGGTTATTGTGTAGGCACCATAAGGCCACTTAGGTGAGCATGGGGAGAGAGGTTCCCAGTGCATCCCTGATGAGAAGGCAGCTATCCCTGTATTATTGCAGGGTGCTGGGACACATCACTGATAAAGGGATGTGTCTTATTGCATTTAATCCCCAGTGTGATTGCTGCAAGGCTGCTGCCCAAGACCTTCTCCCTTGGCCACAGTTCTGGCCAAGCTCTTTTCTTCAGTCTCTGCTTCTTGTCTCAGTCTCAAGTTCTACCTTGGCTACCCACATCATCCCTTTGGTGTGGTGAATACTGATCCCAAACCCCAAAAGCTGTCTGGAGGCACATGTTGGGGTTAGAGCCCTCTCTTGCAGGAGAACACACTAGTAAGGGCCAGCCACACCCGTAGGGTTTGCAACATGAACAGAAACAGATTTTTCTCCCTTGTTCCAGCCTCCCTCTCCAAACTGATACTGAACACCACTCTCCATGGTGTGCTCCCTGCTGCCCCATCTACCAGACTTCCTATGACTTGTGACCACATCAGCTGTTGTGTAGCCTTTTCTCTTGCCACAGTTCCTGCCCATGCTCACTCTTACACAAGGCTGCTATAGGCTGGTGGTAGCTCTGCAGTCACCAGTCCTGGCCTGGCCACCGAGCAATGGGATGGTGTGGCTTGGGGCTGCTCTGATCCCAGGAACCAGCTGTGTGGACCCCACACTGCCTGGTTCCCCCAGAACAGATGCTACTCAGAAGGGATCACATATGAGCTCTTCTTTGGTGCTACAAGGTGTTGGAAAGGTTGTTCATTAAATCAAGAAGTCATTAAATGCAAAGGGCTCCACTGTGCTGTTCTGGAGGCTCAGACCAGCAAGGTGGTGTGTGAGTATCACCAGCCCTAAGTGATCACCAGCACTAGGTGGTGATCTAGCTAGATCAGATTGTGTTGAGTAGCTCATGAAACTGTGCCCTTCTTTGTTCCTTGTGGACAAGTAGCTGAGTCTGTGTCTTCTGGAAGAGCCACTGAATTTTATTCCCAGCCAAGTAGGTGGATGCAGTTAGAGCACTAAAACTGAACCATATGCAAGGAGACATGATAGCACAAAGAAATGAGATCCTTTGTACAGCATCTGCATCTCCACTCAGCAGCACTTGAGCCATGTGGATGGAGCCAATTTTGAGGGCAGTGTTTGGGCAAACACTTCCAGCCTATACTTGTCCACTAGATCAAGTCTCTGCATGCTGTAGCGTTTAGGATTTGATGCTTTAATCTCTTGTCTGTCTGGGTTAACCTCAGGTCATTAACTTCTATTTTCCTGCTGTTTCGGCCATGTGAATTCTACAGTTTATGGTACTAAAAAAAATATTCCAACGCAGTTGCTGAGTTCTCTGAGAGGCTAGCTGTGTGGCAGATTGTCTTGAACTGGAAATGCTCCAGAAGAGGAGCTTAACTGGGGCTAGTGCTCCAACAACCACTCCTGACAGATTAGAGGGATTGTAAAACTTTGCTGAAATGGTCATTCCAATATTATGTTATTTTTTTCTGTGGTTTGGAAGAGATTTGCAGGTTAGATTGAAAATGGACAGTGCTTTGTGATGTGCATTGCTGTTATTGAGGCACAGTAAAAGCTGTGGAGTGAAAGGAGTCTTTAATATATTCAGCCCCTACCATTTTTTAAAATACTGTAACAGGATATAGGAGGAATGTGAGTCTTTTCTCACCTTGTTTTTCCTCAGAGGAGTGGTGGAAGCTATGGGTGTGTAAAATGAGCACCTCTTGCCCTAGGTGAAGACAGCACACAGAACCTGAGTGCAGGCCCTTTGAAAAATCTCACATTTTATTTGTCTTCTTGAAAGATGGAGGTAATGGGTGTTGATTTTTTGACCATAGCAAGGCTGAGCCCTTCAAGCAGCTGGAGCTGTCATCCCAGCCCTAGTGAGGCACCAGCTTGAGTAGTGATGCCTCCTTCTCCTGCTCTGCATTTTAGCAAGAGGTGTATTGCATGAATACAAATGCAGCGAGCAGGCCCTGTCCTGTGTTTTTACTCATTCCTTTCCTTCCCATCTCATCCTCTTGGGCAGCCACAGCAGACAGTGGGCACTGCATGCTCTGTGGTGAGACAGGGACCACAAACCCATCTCTGATGCTGGCACTGAACACTCAACACCAGCAGCCTGTGCCGATACCAGGTTCTGCTGTGCAGGGAAGAGATAGATGCCCCAAAGCTACAGCAAGGACTGAGATTTATGATCTTCTGGATGTTTCTCAGTGCTGGTGTTATTGACCCAAATAAACTTTGACCTTTGCTTTCTCTAGTGTAGGTTAGACCTTATGTGTCAGTGAAGTCAGAAAGTCTTACATCTGCAATTAATCTTCTATGTGATGAGAGCTCAGGACTCGTGTCTATATGATTTCATGTCTATACGATTCTGAGCAGAGTGGGTCAGCAGGCAAAGAGCTGAGGTTCTTTCTTTCAGAGAAACAAGCAAATATGGAAAAGCCATTTTGTCTTCTATGCTATGCTGATAAATTGTCCTTTCATTCTTTCTCTCTTATACTTTCATTGAACTTGCAGACAAACCCCTTCCTTGGCAGGTAGAAAGAAGAAATTGCCAGCAGTACACACTGAAGCGATGCCTTTCAGTGGTGTAGCTGTACAAATAATAGGTTTTTCATTTCAGTGGCTGAAGGGAAAAATTGAAAATACTTTTTGGTTTGGATCACCCCCTAAAGGAGAATGTTTCTTTTCTTCTTTGATTTCTTTTCATAAGTGTAGCATGAGACATTCTGGTTTGAGATTATTTACTGCTTTTCATAACTCAAAAAAAAAAAAAAAAAAAAAAAGAAAAGAAAAAGCAAACTAGGTCACTTTCAAACCAAAACCAGCATTTGAAAGAACAAGAAAAAAGTTTCATTTTTTAAATGTCAAAATGGAGCCTTGCTGCTCTTCTCAGGACTCTTTTTTTTTTTTTTTTCTTTCAGCTTAAACTAATTACATAGTCAACCTAAATTCCCCTGAAGTCTCAGTACCTCTTAATTGCAATTCAGGTGAATTTGCTACATCAAAAAACTCCAGTCCAGCTCTGCCTGTGCGTGCAGTGACCTGTCCTGCTTGCTGCTCACCAAACGCATATGGACAAGTATTTAATTTTACTCAATTAAGGTGCTCAGCAACAGAACGTGTGAAATGACTTCTGGCAGATCTGGCCTGTTGGGGAAGCACCAGCACACTTCTGGTTCATGCTGGTGAGACCTGGCAGTGGGCTGAGGCAGGGGCTTTGGCTGTGCTGTGCTGGGAGCCACTGGGAGCCAAATACCTGAGTGTGGAGCTGCTGTCCCTTCCTGCAGCTCCCCTCAGTAAGATGGTAGCTGAGAGGTACCAGTGCTTGAGAAGTGCAGTGGGATGGCTCAGCCATGCTTTGCTTCCATATGGAGACAGGGCTCCATCCATCTTTTCCTTGGCCTCATTTCCTAAGGAGATGATGCTGGTGTGATGGTGTCCCTCCATTGCTATCTGCCTGCCCCTCCCAGGAATGCCCTCAATTAGGGTCATGACAGCATTAAATTACAAAAAATTCCTACAAATAATGATGAAGAAAATCAGAGGCTGAGTAGAGATGATCAGCTGCCAGTGTGGTAGGGCTCATGGGACACACCTCACCACGAAATCAGCTCTATTGCTGCCTTTTGGGGTCTGGGTTTGCCTCAGACATTGCTGGGGGGGATTCTTGTTTTCACCTCCTTTTCATCATCTTCCAACAGAGGCAAAAACTTGTTGTTGCATCACAACACCTGTATGCTTCTTTAATAAATTAGAGGTTGCTGATACTGGAAGGACTCTATTCCCTTCTAAACCCATGTAATCATGAAGGCTTAGGTATGCATTAAATGCCTGTATGTGCTATCCCACCAGGGATCACAGAACCACAGAATCACAGAATTGCTTGGTTTCAAAGGGACCTTAAAGATCATCTAGATCCAACACCCCTGCTGTGGGCATGGGCACCATCCACTAGACCACATTGCTCAAAGCCCCATCCAACCTGGCTGTGAAGAATTCCAGGGATGAGACATCCGGAACTTCTCTGGGCAACCTGTTCCAGTGCCTCACCACCCCCACAGTAAAGAATTTCTTCCTAGTATCTAATCTAAACACTTCTTATAAACCACCTTTAGGTACTGGAAGGTGCTATATGGTCTCCCTGGAGCCTGCTCTTCCCCAGGCTGAGCAATCCCAGCTTTCTGAGCCTGTCCTCATAGGGAAGGTGCTCCAGTCCTCTGATCATCTTAATGGCCCTCCTTTTGAGTCACTCCAACAGGTCCATGTCCTTGTGTTGAGGACCCCAGAGGTGGATGCAGCACTGCAGGTGGGGTTTCACCAAGGCAGAGCAGAGGGGCAGAATCCCTCCTGCACCCTGCTGGGCATGCTGCTTTGGATGCAGCCCAGGATGAGGTTGGCTTTCTGGGCTGTAAGCACACATTGTTGGTTCATGACCAGCTTCTCATCCATGAGAACCCCAAGTCTTCTGCAGGGCTGCTCCCCATGAGTTATTCTTACAGTCCTTGCTCACATCTGGGATTGCCCAGATGCACAGGTCCAAGGAGTCAAGGGAAGAAAAAGGTCTCCATGAAGATTCCCAGGTGCAACAAACCTGTAGGTTGCACTGAATGACTGATAGTCAGGAAAATAATTTAGTGTCTACACCGGAAAGGAACTTTTTAGGGTGGAGAGCTCCCATTTTATCTGCTCAATAATCCCCATCCTTCCCCAGTGGCTCAGAGCCCCTACTCCAGGGCTGGGGCGGCTGTGAGAGCCTACTGGCCAGTGGTAGAACTGCCTTGGAATTTCTAGCCTGCAGCTCCTGTCCACAGAGGAGCTGGGATGCAGGAAAAAGGGTCAACAAGCCTGCCCACTCCCCTCCCTCCCACCTGATGGCTGGGCATGTAAAACCAAGACACACATCCCCGATGGATGTCCTTGTGAAACATCACCTCACTCAGAAGTAAAACCCCATCTCTCCAAGTATCATGACAGATTAGGAATTTTTAATTGTTGGTCAGACTGATAACAGAAAACGGAAGATGTCCAAGTGTTGGTGGCCTTTTGATGCAGTGGGGAGGCCTGTTGATATGGTAAGCTGAGGCACGGCAGAGTCAGCAGCTCCTTGGTCCAAGAGTTCCCTGTGAGCCATGTGGGTTTTTTCTCAATTTTTTTCTTAATTAAATTTCTTTTTTTTTCCTGAAATATTGACAAGATTTTCCTCTGCTGAGGTGAGTGTCTCAGCAGCTGGCTGTGGTCTAGCAGCACGACAGATGCTCAGCATATCTTTTGGTTATTCCTCAGAGAGAGCAGCAGGAGGCATTGCAAGCAGATCTTTGATGCTGTGGATCAGAGATGGACCCTGGTGAAAACTGGAAGCTGGATGAAACAAACTGGTTGTCTCATGGTGGGATCCACCCCTTTTCCAGTGTGAAAGGAGGTAGGATGTGATTGCTGGTTTTTAATCCACCCAGTGAAAGTGCTGAGAGCCTTCCCCATGTGCTGCTGCCATTCCCCATGCTTGCAGTGGTCCCAGGGATTTGCTGGGCTATGTCAAGAGCCAGGCAGTACTTGGTATGAAGGTGGGAAAGGTCTGACACAAATTGTCACACTGACACAGGTATCTGGTCTGCAGCTTCTTTACCTTCTTCAGAGTAGACTTCCGAAGGAAAAAAGAAAAGAAAATAAAAAATGAAAAAGGCCCCAACACCCCTCTTTTGGCTAGTTAACGTGCCACTTGTGCTAGATGTAACCACCCTCACTCTCCACAAGCAGGACCCTGCAGATGACCATGGTTGGGAAGGAGTGACAGGAGAACTGATAAAATATTCTCTTCAATCATATTTGTGTGGGATAATTTAGGATGGCTGCAGAGATACAGGCTGTTCTGGAAACGACGGGGGGGCTGTCCCAACTGAGGCTCCTTGTGCAAGGACTGTTCAAGGCTGCAACTCACCTTAGCTGGTCACAAGAAGTCCCACCTCAAGACTAGGGTTCATTGCTCTCTAGAAATTTCCTGTTTCAGGAAAGCACCCAGGGGAGATGCAATGAGAAGTAGCCAGCACTCCTGTTTCCCCTATCAATTCATCTCTACCTATTTTCTAGTCAGCTGCTCTTATTTACTTTCTAATCCTCATTTGAACATTTGACAGGAGCAGCCACAAGTGCTCCTTGCTCAGCCCCAGATCATCTTTGTTACCAGAGGTCCCTGTCCCCTGGGCCAGCACAAGCTGTCCCTGCCTGGGTAAAGTTCCTTCTTTGTCTGGGTTGTGCTGTGCCCTAGACTAAAAACAAAATAAACCCACAGCCTTCCAGATGGCAGCACCTTGGGAACGGAAACACTTTGCTTTGGTAAAGTGCTCGCTTATCTCCATCTGTTTCCCTTGGCTTCCCGCTGGTAGCCCAGATGCTGGGGGAAGGGAAAGGGACAAACCAAGATGTAGCATCGCCTCCTTTTCTGTGAGAGCTGAATTACATAAGTATCTTTATGCTTTTGAATTCATAAGTAGATTTATGCTTTTGAGCCCTGGGTTCTATATCCCCAGTAAAGCACCACTGGGCAGCATCTTTATGATAGAACATCTGTTGCTTTTCCGGGTACCCAGCCCAGGGTGGCTCCAGGGGACCAGTACAGTGAAGCTTCCTGCAGTCCACTCTTTTCTCTCATTAGAACAATCTCTGCTTCTGTTATTTCTGAAAAATCTTTGCTAAGTGCACGCTCTGTGTTATTGTTTATAGCTGTATTGGTTAAATGCCCATTTACTTCAGGACTGCAATATGCTTTTGTCAGTAGAGGATGGCAGAGTCACTGCCATCACGTGTTCAGAAAAATCCAAACCAGCTGAACAATTGAATGTGGATGTACATTGGCTTTTGGTTTTGTATGCAGCCCATTGATATCCTAACAAGTGGCTCACAGCTTTTTCCAACTGTTTGGCCTAACAGTATTTTATAACAGGGGGCAAGATCTCTTAGAAAGGGCACAGGTATGGATTGCTGTAGGGTATCATGCACCTGCCCTTCTTAAATGCCCACCTGGAACCCCTAGGAATACAGGGATCCACAGATTCCAGACCAAAAGTTTTTTGAGTCAAGCCCGTTCATTGAAAAAATGCCATGAATCATAAAGGGAAAAAAACCCCAACACAAAACCCCCACCCTCTGTAATTTAATTTTTTTTTTTTTTTTTAATTTGGATTGGGTTTTTAAATTTAGCAACACTTTTGACATTGCAAGAAATGTCTGAAAATAGCAAAATCTCCACCAACTACAAGGCACAAATGGAATTCAACACTTGGCCACGTATTCCTGTGTGGTTGTGGGTCTTACTGGCAGTGTGGGATCTGTGTGTGTTGTGCTCTGCAGCTGGGAGCAGACAAGAGTGGGGGAGCTCATTTATGGGATGCAAAATAAGCCCCTGCAAGTTTTTGGTGAGAGATGCCACCAGCTCAGGGATTTCCAGAGACCATGGCCTAAACCGTCACAGGCACTGAGTAACTGCAGTGCTGTTATCAAATGACTCAAAGGCTTGGTCAGCCTCTGAATAATTCTTGCTCCCACTGGTTAAACCTTCTCCAGCTGCTGTTGTAGGAGGAGACTTCAGCATACAGGAAAGCTTTGCTGCAGGCAGGCTGCTCCTGGCCATGTCCTAAGCACCGCGTAAATTGAAGAAAGGGAGTGAAAAGCTGCAGTACGGACAAAAAGGGGTGCACTGCTGGGGATCCCAGGGAAGGCACAGATGGGGCAGTGGAGCTTCTGCTCTTCAGGGCTCATTCTGACAAGTCTCTGCCTTGAGATGGTTCTGAGGTCTTTCAATAACAGCTGAATTAAAATAAAACCCACAACACGCACAAGAAAACTGTCAGGGTGAACTGGTAACAAGCTGAGCAGGGGTTTATCTGCAGTGTGATGAAAACTGCATTGTTACCCCACCTGTCCTCATCTACCTCTCCAGCTGACTTCCTGAGCATTTGTTCTTCTTCCCTCAGACAATGAGCTCTCCGAAGGTGCCCCAGCCCTCTTTGCTCTGGATCAGCTGGGTAAGTCCATGCATGACACATTTTCCTCACCCTGTTTTTCTATGTTGAGTAATTAGGAGATGACTTAAACAACAGGGCAGCTGCTGAATGCTTTAAAATTTATCAGCAGCGGTGCCTCCTTTCTGTGCTGTTTTTTATGGCATCCATCAGAGGGATGGAACAACTTGACAGTAGATGTGTTTGATACCTTTCTGTGTTAAAGTGATGTAGAGTTTTTTCTCCTGGGAGAGAAGCTGTTACTTTTCTGGTGCAGAGCACTATAGGATGCAGTTGTTTCTTGGCTGGGGGTTTGAGGCTTAACCAGCAGCTGGTACTGGAGTTTCTGTGACTTTCTGTCACCTTGCAAAATGATGAGAGATTTTTCTTCGCCTGGGAGGCAGAAATAGAGATGTGTAAAGCAAGAGTGAAGAGTAAGACACTCGGAGAGAAAATAACCTCAAATGGACAAGAGAAGCTGAAGGCTTCAGAGGCTGAATCCATGGGGGAACCCCATCTGGCAGTGATCTCCCCTAAATCCCAGGGTCAAGGTCAAAAGAGATGTGATTCTCAGTTATGAGTTAGAGATGTTCTAGGCAGGGTGGGGTGAGGACTTGAGCTGCAGGATGGGAAGCTCCTTAAGGAGGACTTCTGGGCACCCAGCACTGGAGGTCTGATGTGCGTGGAAAGGAGAAAATCACAGAGTCACAAAATGGGGAAGGTTGGAAAGGACCACAGTGGGGTCATGTGGTCCAATCTTCCCACTCAAGTGCCATCAACTGCACAGACTTTCATCTAGATAGTTCCAAAATATCTCCACTGAGGGAGACCCCCCCCAATCCCTCTGGGCAATCTTTTCCAGTGCTTGGTCACCCACACAGTAAGGAAGTTTTTCCTCATATTTAGGTGGAACTACCTGTGCATCAGTTTCTGCCTGTTGCTGCTTGTCCTATTGCTTGGCTCCACTGAGAAGAGCTTGGGTCCATCCTCTTGACATCCTCCCTTCAGATACTCATAGACATTGATAAGATCACCTCTCAGTCATCTCTTCATGAGGCTGAACAGGCCCTCAGCCAATCCTTCCAAGAGAGATGCTTCAGTCCCTTAATCCTCTTTGTAGTTCCCCACTGTATCTGCTCCAGGAACTCCACGTCTCTCTCATAGTGAAGTGCCCAGAACTGGACCAGCCCCTAACCCCTCCTGAGAAGAGCATGCTGGAAAGCGTAAATAAGATGTGCTGGGAGATATACCAGTCTCAGGACTGGGTACCTGCCTTGCTCTGTGGCAGCATGGTGGGACCACTCTGGCACACTGCAATGTGCACCACCTTGACATGACCAAGCATGGGCCCTTCCCCACAAGGAAAAGGCACCCTCCTTTTCATTTTCAGGGCAATAAATTCTTCATACTTGGAGATATTCAAAAGCTCTCTAGACACTGACCTGGGAAATGGGCTGTAGGTGGCCCTGCTTGAGCAGGGGATTGGACCAGATGAACTCCAGAGGTCCCTGCTAACCTCAACCTATCTGTGATTCTGTGACTACCCTGCCACTCTTGGAACCCACCTTGACCCCAGTAAAGATGATCCACATGCACTCACTGGGTACTCACCATGCATGGCACTGGTGGAAACTTGGGATAGGAGGGTAAAACTGCAGGAGCCCAGAAAGTGGTTTTTATGAAGTATAACCATCTCCAATGTATATTTCTGCTGCTAGGAGACAGGTTCTTGAAAAAAAATCCTAAAGATACAAAAATGCTTAAAAACTATGATGCCTCACTGGTTCTGGAATGGGTGGCACATGAAGTGGTTGTCCTCACTTCTGGTGAGCACATACCCTTGATCACATTTTAAAGTAGTCCGTGTAAGTTCTCTCCACTTGGTGTCAGGATAGAGACTGCTCTGGCAGGCTTTCACCCAGAGGAGTGTCTTAACAGGGAATGGGAATAAAGCCAAGAGCCTTCCTTTGGCTGCCTCATTCATTAACTGATTGTGGTTAAAACATGTAAAATAACTTCAAAATGCATTTTCTGTGACATAACTTAGACCAGCTCTTTTTATATTCTTCGTTTTCCTTGTCTTATGGCTTGAACAGAGTCTTTCCTCAGTGGCATGTGCCCACCTCTCCTAACCTTAGCAAACCCTCTAGATCTTAGTATTTAGTGACAAAGAAAAAGCTCCCTCTCCCAAACAACAAGTTTTACGGCGAACTCCCTGGATATCACTTTCCTCTGCACAGCAACTTAGGCATCTCTCAGTCTGGAAAAGATTATCCAAACCAGTGCTTATATCACCTTACAATTCCACTCTGCTTTCCAAACATAGCACAAGACATGATTACTTCGTCCAAGGTAGACAAGACGAACAAAGGATATGAGACAGCAGAACAAGTAATGGAAATATGATCTCTCCTCTTGCTTTCCTCCCAGCTGGTGAGTTTTCAACTGGATCAATCCCCTGTCCCTAGTCAGGCACAGCTGTCTGGTTTGTAGTGCCAGGCAAGATAGATGGTAAGACCAAGCACAGGTTGGAGAGAGAGAGAGGACAAGACCATCCCAGTAGCAGCTTGGATTTATGCTGTGAAGTGTGTAACCAAAGAATACCAGGTCAAAAATACGCATCTCTGGTCAAACCAGCCGCCTAAACAGCAGGAGTTATCAGTAGAGGAGCAGCAGATAAAAGAGTATTATAATAACAACATTCTGAGACAAACCATCAATATTTTAATAAAGCATCATCAGGATAAAAATCACAGAAAGGCAGGTCTGAGCAGGACTTCAAGGAGACAGATACACCCCACTTCTGCTTGGAGGCAGGGATAGTGGCTCCTGTTCGCCCATCACCCTGTGTGAAGGACCAACTCATCCTAACAGCCTTCCTAGGCAACCCACCCCAGTGCTTTGCTGCACTGGAAGGGTTTCCTCAGAGTCTAATTAGATTTCCATAATTTAAGCCAAAGGCAGGCATGAACAGGGAAAAGGCCTTCCATGGATCAGACTGAGAGTTTCTTGCCTACTCTGCAGGGGCTGAAGGAGGCATTCAATGGACGATCAGTGGAGTGTATCCCTTTCTTCCTGCTCATCATGCCTTCCTTAACCTCTAGTCCTGTCTCCAGTTTTCTGTCAGCTTGTCCCAGCTTGCTGTCAACTGCAAATGTAAAAAACTGTGCTTGGATTTTGCGTTATTTGTGGAAATGCTAATCAGGACCAGATTCATGAGAGGTATTTTGCATCACATCATACCATGAGTATCTTACCTCTAAGGAAAGTTTTGACCAGTCATGCAGCCACCTTTTAATATTTTTTTGTAGCCTGTGTGTTCCTGTCTTGCGTATAGTGACCCCTATGACACAGTACCACAAGCCACAC
This sequence comes from Lanius collurio, assembly GCA_020086605.1. NCBI lineage: Eukaryota > Metazoa > Chordata > Aves > Passeriformes > Laniidae > Lanius > Lanius collurio. The sequence continues at coordinate 21,081,655 of JACBWW010000006.1, read as the reverse complement.
TTACACACCAACACATACAGAGTCTGCACCTTCTTGTTCACCTACCTGGTTTATCACCTCATTGCAGCAGGTCAGATGATCTGACAGCTCTGTTCTTGCTGAATGTGTGCTGGTTGTTACTCATACTCTCCTTTTCTACATGTTTGCAAAAGTTTTAATGATTCCAAAGCTTCCAATGATAGAATTAACCATGACTGGGAAATCCTTCCTAACTCTTCTTTCTCTCTTTGTCTTAAAGATTTGTGGTCTGCTTTGCCATGCCCGACCTTTGAAAATCTCTCTGTGGTCTGCTGCTGTGTAAGTTAGTGCATGGCTCACCTGTACTTTGTGCAGTAAGAACATTTCTGACATTCCCTGGAGAGGTACTGGGCAAGGGAGGCAAAAAATGACTGAGGGAGAGAGCAGTTTCTATGAAAGCAGACTCTGAGATAACTACAGCTGAATTGGCTGGAAAAGAGATGCTTGAAGGAAGGTACAATAGAAGTACAAGAATTATGAATGGCATAGAATAAATAAGTGCAGGAAAGACATGGACATAATGGATATAGTCCAGCAAAAGGCCACAAGAATGATGAAGGGATTGTGGCACCTCTCCTGTGAGAAAAGGCTGAGAGAGCAGGGTGTCATCAGCACAGAGAAGGAATGGCTCTGGGAGATCTCATCAGTGTGTGTAAATACCTGTAGGGAGGTTGTAAAGAAGTTGTAATCAGGCTCTTTTCAGTGGTGCCCAGTGCCAGGACCAGAGGCAACGGGCACAAACAGAAACACAGTGAATATCAGGAAACAGTTTTCTCCATGAGGGTGACCAAGCACTGGCACATGTTTCTCAGGGAGGTTGTGGACTTTCCATCCATGGAGTTATTCCAAAGCCATCTGGATGTGTTCCTGGGAAACAGGTTCTAGGTGGTCCTGCCTGAGCAGGGTGATTAGACCAGATGACCTACAGAGGCTCTTCTAACCTTAACCAGCCTGAGATTCTGTGAAACAGGGAAAGGCTAAAAATAACCCAAAGGAAGTATGTCTTCACTCAGCACATAATTCCTTTGTGCAACTTGCTGCCACAGAATGTCTAGGGTGCCAAAAGCATAAAGGGGCTCAAAAAGTGATTAGAAAACATCATGTGAGAAAGGTCTGTGAAGGGCTCTCAAACTTGATGATGCACCTAGAACTTCTGGCTCAGGAAGACAAGTGGGATCATGTACTAGAGAAAACAGCACTTGTAATGTTCTATACATTTTCTCTGCAGCCATCTACTGGAGAGGACACTTGGAGCTCTTAAACTTTGCAATAATCCGATGTGGTCCTTCTTGTTTTTCCTTAAGTCCACAGCGACTAACCAGAAGAACAAAAAAACCCAAAGCCACACCTTCTCTTACTTTCCTTTCTTCATCTGTCTCTCCTCTCCTCTCCTCTCCCACAGCTTTGGCTGCTGGATTTCAGCAGATATGAATCAGATGGTGACTGTTATGTTCCTTTTGTTCTGTAAATGATTAAAACAGAACATTTCACACTTGCTTTGTGGCCCAGCAGAGAAATGCTACATTTTCTCCTTGGCAAATCCTGAAGTGGAACTTCTGGCTATGGACAAAGTGAGATCAGGGAGAGAAAAACTATCCCAACTGAGGAACATGTGCAGGCTGCTTTTCTGTCTCTCCCGTGCTTGGCATATCTTCTCCCTATTTTCCATTTTCTCATCCCTCCTCTCTTTTCCACCTCCTTCCCACCCCCTGGCATTTTTTCTGCTTGCTGCTTTAAGATGATTTAATTGAATATCAGAAAAAAAGAAAGCAGACTGAATGAAAAATGCAAGGTGAAAGCCCCTAGTGCAGAAAGTGCTGGGTAGAGTAATGAGAATGTGATGAAATGGAAAAATAAAGTGGGAGTAGGGGGTATGAACCTCACTCTGCCAAAATCAAGATGAATATGCATGGGAGATTAAATATCTCAGTGGAAACCCCTAGGACCTGTGCCTGACAGCCGACCAGAGGAGGAATTAGCTGGCTATACTATTTATAAGTGCACCCTGGGCATGGTCAGCTTGCTGGAGGAGGCTCCCCACAACAGCGGCTTGCAGGAAATACTGCTTTGGTGATACTGCCCGCCTGGGGAATAAACACGCCCAGAAACGAGATCCCATTGGATATAAAAGGGAAGGAAAGAGAAAGCCCTGGTCCCTGCCCTGTTTCTTCCCATAGCCATCCAGCTGTTTTTTTTTTCTTTGTTGTCCTGACCTCATCCCATACTGAAGCAAATCCAGAGAGTGAGTGCTCTGTTTAGCTGTCTTCTGCCAGAAACCAAAGAGGTCAAGTTATTAGAGAAAAATGAAAGCTCTTTGTCAGAAAAACAGATGTGCAGAGGTATTTCTGCTGCTTCCATACACAATGCTGCCTACGAAATGTGTATCAGAGGTGATCTGATAAATATGCACAGTTGTTGCGGTAGAAATCTCAACAGTGGCTAGTTATTTAGCAAGATGGGTTTCTTTGGGGCTTCCCAAACCACTGAGTTTACTGGCTGCCAGGTTACAAGATTACTTTAAAACCTTCTGCAGATGTAGTTTAGAAAGTCGTGCTCCAGTGCTGCAAGAGGATCTGCTTCTGCCCAGTAGCTAGAAGTCCTTTGGGGATGGCGAGAATGGGGAGATATGTCTCTGCAGGGCACGTAAAGCCTGTAACTATCAAGAAGAGATAGGGTATTCTCCACCTGAGGTATGGTAAGGACATCTTTTATGTCAAAAAGTCTTTGTGGCTTTTATTTACTAAATTTGCCTGTGTGGAAGTTTCTATGCAGTGCATTCTGATTTCTTGATTCAGCTCTTGCTGTGGTCTCTGCATTGCAGGGCAGCTATTTGTGCCATCCCCAGAGGTGGTGTTAATGGGGCTGGAACACTCTGGCTGCCCATCAGCCACTGGTAAAAGCAGCAGCGACAGCAAGAAGCGGAATTGTGTGCAGGCATTTGGGGTTGCCGCAGTGTCAGGCGGAGCGGGACAATTATTTGTTTGCTTGCAGCATTTGGAATCTGTGGGATTACACGCATGGTTGGCTGCAAATGTAGCGAGCATCAATACCCGGGTGTGCCCACAGCTTGGGATGGCCACATCCCTGCTGCAGGGTCTCAGGGGTCCAGCCCCAGGTCTGTCAGTAGCAATTGCTTAGAGCTCCCCAGCTGGCAGGTGCTTGGGATGGTGCTGGGATGCTGAGTGATGCAGGGGCCTGCTAAGAACCAAGCCATGATTGCACCTGGAAAATCTTCTCCCTTCCCATGGAGCTCACCAAAGTGCTTGGGATATTTGTGAGAGGTGTTTGTTTTCCGTGGCAGGGTATAAGATGTGTGGATAATGTGGGCTGTGTGGATAATGTGGGTCTCCTGATTCCATGGCTACCAGGGAGAAGCAGGAGGGAGGCAGTGAAAAGAGATGGCACTGTCATGTCCACTCTGCAGACCTGACTATTAGAGTTATGGTGGCACTTGGCCCTGGCTGAGCAGATTAGAACCAAAAAGGGTGGAAAATTAACTTCTTTCCTTCCCCAAATTCCTCAGAAGAATGACATAAACAAACAAGCACACAGAAAAATATTAAAATATTGGAGCTATTCCCAATTTGAGGGAACAATATATTTTAATAAAAAATATAAATAAACAAATTATTAAGTACATATAAAACATATTAAAATATTGGAGCTGCAAAGGGGAGAAGCTTGAGTGGCAGTTTCCTTGCCCTCCTGGGCAGACACAGCTCCCCAGAGGTTAACCAAAAGGGGTTAGAGAACTCCCTCTCCTATCTGCCATCTTTTGTGGCCATTTGCCAGTTTATAAAATCAAAATGGAATTGAACAGGAAAAAAGATTTTGAAAATCATGTGCAAACACACACCAGAAAATTGATTACATGAGAGAAAATTGAAACAATACCTTTACTTCAGCAGAAAAAAAGGGTCTTTTCCTTGGAAATATAACAGCATGGTTCACCAGGTCCTTGCAATGCTACTGAAAGACAAGATGGCAGATAATCTTTTTTCTTGATATATTTATTTGTTCTTCTAGCACCAAAAACATCCCTGATCACCGTATAGGAGTAGATAAAAGGGAGCACAAACTCTGGGGCCAGAATGAGAAACAAAATAAGCCCTTGAACAGGATGGATCTGCTTGGCCAAGGGCAGTACAGCCAGATGGCCCCCATGACACAGACTGGGAAGCAGAATAACCAAAATAATGTGTCCCATTTTGCCCAACCAAATTATGAAATTGGAACATGCCAAAAAGTAGCACTTGAATTGCTACTTTGAACTGGACTCATGAGACTCACTGGACAGCAGTACCCTCATCCCACTCCATCTGCCACAGCAAACAGGTACTTAACAAGCAAGGGCAAAATTTCACTTCATTTTACAGCTGAACTGGCTCATGGTTCACCTGTGCTTATAAGCAAAGCTAACATTTATCTCTAGGAGAGGCAGGAAAATCTGAAAAACCCAAGTCTTCTTGGGGACTGAGATGTCTAACTATTGTCAAAGTTCCCCATGACTTTGCAAAGGATGTAGGCATTCAAAAATCTGAACTTGGGCTTAATCTTCTCCCCCATACTCAGGGCATCTGCAGATGACAAAGGAGCTGAACATCTATCTTTAATACAAGTCTGGTACCCTAAGCACTGGCCCGTAGTTTTTCTCCCAAAGAGGTCAAGGGTGTGATGGTTCCCCTTGCCCCCCATCTCAAAAAGCAGCATATTTTCAGTTTGTTTCTCCCCTGTTTGAGAATACTCCCAGCCTGTATTAGATGACTCAGGGAGACAGGTAATAGATGCTTCAGTTTCAAAGCTTTAGAGAGACACTACAGGGACAGCACCTGACTGGCACCTCGCCTTGCACACAGGCACAGAGAGAAGGGCAGCTCTGAGGATGCACAGCTCACATGGCAAACATCATTCTGGGGTAACTTCTGTCATGGAGATGCACAGATGCAGGAACTGAGGAACCTGATTTCACCACTGAATATTTTTTCCTTCTTTGCCTGTTTCCCATATCCTATAGCTTCCCTGTGTCTTACATCTGAGCAAAACCCAAACTTTGAGCAAAGCTGGGTTTTGTGATGCAAAAAAGCAATGCCTCAGACTGCTGTGAACCACAGCACTCTCACAGTGTCTGGAGGTGCCAGGAGTCCTCTCTGCATTCATACAGACCTGTGACAATGGCACTGGGTCAGCTCCTGTCTTGCTGTGCCCCTTTATGGGGCTGTGGTGGCAGTGAGTGAATTCTTCTTCAGCCTGTTGCTGCATTTCTTCCTACCTGCCTTTATCCATTTGGCACAGTAGTGAGAAGGGAGAAGCCACCATCAGTTCCTGGGAGAAAGTACAAATACAATGGACCATCCTGGTATCACTGGGCAGCTTGCTGGACAGAAGGAGGTTGAAGCACTGAGATGGGGAAACCCAAGCAGTGTGCTGGCAGTGCCACTCATCCCAAAAGATGCCTACCCTGTGGGCCAGTGCTGGGAATAGGGTGTGTTGGGACTGCCCAACCCAGTCTGTGCCCATATGTCTGCAGGGATGGGAATGAAGTGCTGTGCAACACCACAGGAGCTGTCCTGCCATGTCCCCTCTGTCAGACCCTTGTCAGAAGGGCTGGAATGATCTGGGGAGATGGAGAAGTGGCTCACTCCAGCCCTAATGAACACACCCGTGGAGCTGGTATGCCAAACCAAACCCCCTGAGATGGCCAATGTTCTGTCTTTCCATTACCGAAGCACTTGCACTCAGCATCAGCTGTAAATCCCTTGACATAAAGGGATATGTGCACCCACCACTCATGTGAATGTGTGTGATGGAGCAGGTGGGCAGCAGGGCAAGGGGCTGCGTTCAGGAATGGGGCGCTGAGTTTAGGAACGGAGTGATACATGGCCCAGTCAATCCCCTAACAGCCATCGGCTCCTCTGGGAGCAGCGAGAGCTCTGGGAGACGAGGAGGATGCCCGGGGTTAATTAATGGGCTTGGGACTCGGGGTAACCCCCACCAACTGTCCCGCAAGAGACTAGGGAGCATGTGCCCGCACCTAGGTCGGGATTTAGATCCCGAGCATACCCAGACATGAGGCGAGGCTGCCACACAGGCTCACCGCGGGCGTAGCCAGCTGTCATTCAGTGGTTCCGCGTGGGGCGGTGAGCCTCCAGCCGGGGGTCCGAGGCTCCCCCCAGCGTGCAGCCCCCACATACCCGACCGGAGGGGCGGGGGGCGGGCAGCGGCCACCCCGCGCCGGGAGGTGCCCGGCCCGCCCCCGGAGCCGCCCCA